>CM031864.1:92686-107993 GCA_018697195.1 Certhia americana | reverse complement strand
ACTCTGACTGGACTGGGAGAGCTCTGGTTGGACTGGGAGAGCTCTGGTTGGACTGGGGGAGTTCTGACTGGACTGGGAGAGCTCTGGTTGGACTGGGAGAGCTCTGGTTTGACTGGGAGAGCTCTGGTTTGACTGGGAGAGCTCTGGTTAGACTGGGACAACTCTGGTTGGACTGGGCACCGTGCTGACATCCCTGTTTTTCCCACCTAGTTTTGTGTGAGGATAGAGAAGAATCCTGGCCTGGGGTTTAGCATCAGTGGTGGAATAAGCGGACAAGGAAATCCATTCAAACCTTCTGATAAGGTAAGTTTGGAATTCCGCTCTCCCTGCTCCTTGTTTGAGAGAGAGGCAGAGAACACAAGGGGGATGTTTGTGCCCCTCTGTGAAAAACAAAGTTCAGGCTTTGGAATTTTTAAAATAATAATAATAATAATAATAATAATAATAATAATAATAATAATAATAATAATCAAAAAAAGGACAATATTTCCAGTGCTGGGGTGCTTTTGACAAGCAGCCAAAGAGCACCATAAACACTTAAAATCATATATATGATATGTGTATAATATCTTTATACAGATACATTGCTGGGATTGCATGCATATTCATTAGTTTATATATTATTTAAATAATAATAGATAAAACCTCCTGGGAGGTTTTTGTTGTTACAGTGGATCTTTGTGTTTGGGTTTTGCCATTAATACATTTTATTTCTTTTTGTGATTTCATTGCTGCTGTTTCACACTCCTCTTGCTAAGAGAAAATGCTGAGTTCTCCCATCCCCTCCTGTGCTCTGTCTTGTGTCGCTGTCATTTTATCCCTTGGACTGGTTAATTAATGCAGGATCTCACACAGTTCTGTTAATTACACTAAAGCTTTTTCACATTTTAAGTTTTGCTCAGGTCTAATTCATCACGTTACCGTTTCTATAAGCAATACAGAGATATTATATTTATTACACTTATTATTATAATTTATTACTTCATTACTATGATATAATATTATATTTATCATATCTATTTCACTACTATTTCTAAAAGCAGTACAATCCATACTTAAGCTGTGAGATTGTTACATTAACAAGCAGCTAAAAGGAGTTATAATAGATACAGTACCTAAATATTTATGAGCAATAACATGCACAAGCCAATACATAAATGCAAAAGCCAACATTATTTAGTCATTTTTAACACCTCTGTTGGTGCAATTGAAAGATTTTTTTTCCCCCGTCCTTGGTTTTGGGTTTTGTTGTTTGTTTGTTTTAGCAGAGTGTTGTTTGCTTTTTTTGCCCCAGTTAAAGAAGATGAGGGAATCAAGCATCAATCCCATGGGTGTCTGGCCCATATTCCCTGCATAAGATCATTTTTTTGGGCTGTTTTCTGGAGAATTGTCTTTTTTGCTTTATAAGAGTCGCCTTAGACCCCAATTAAACTTCTACTAAATTAATTAGAGGGAACTCTGAAAGTACAGCATGATCCATGGAGGGGAAATTCCAGGGTTTGTGTCAAATAAAAGCAGCCTGGAAATCCCTGGATCCTTCCAGACCCCATGGCAGCAGCTGTCTCCTGTACTGGGAGTTAAAACTGACACCTGGGGGTGGTCAGGGACACTCAGGATCCACTTTGGGAATTGCACATTTAAGAGAAATTTATTTTCAAAAAAAAAAAAAAGAGACCTCGAAAACTCCAGGGTGTGGCGAGTCCCAGCTCCCAGGGCTGTAGGATTGGGAAGTGGATTCTTACACCCATGGATTTGTGTTTGGTGCCATGGGACTGACTGGAGTTTGTTGGAAAAGGAAGCTTTGAACATTCCTGGAGTGGATGTTGTTGGATAATACTGGATTCATGCTGCAGGGACAGGGAGAACGTCCATAAATATGGAGAATGTTTGGCAAATCCTGAAATTAAAGCTGCGCTTCCTAGAGGAAGCAAAGATTGCTGCAGGGATTCTGACACACATTATTCTAATAATTAACACTTGCTTCATTTTAATTACCTGTCACTCTTGCCCCGTTCACACTGGATTTTCTTTGAGGTGTGGGATTTTAGTTTAAAATGACCCACAATTATCGATAAGTGCTGAAGGTCCCAGAGAGCTGCTCCACCCCCAAACTGGTGTTCGATAGCAAACAAAATAAAACAGTTTAGTGTTCCCCCATCTCCAGGGGACACAGAGCCCCCAGGCCCCTGTTAGGGAGTTTTTTGGGATGTAGTTCTTGGAGAAAGCATCCTAACCTGTGTTACTTCTGACTTATAGGGTATCTTTGTTACTAGGGTTCAGCCTGACGGCCCCGCCTCCAGCCTGCTCCAGCCCGGAGACAAAATCCTCCAGGTAGGGATGCCTTGGGATTCCTGGGCTCAGCCTGAAAATACCCTGGGTGGGGTTTGCAGGGAATGGAGAATCCCTGAGGGAGCTGGGAAGGGAATGGAGAATCCCTGAGGGAGATGGGAAGGGGCTGGAGAATCCCTGAGGGAGCTGGGAAGGGAATGGAGAATCCCTGAGGGAGCTGGGAAGGGGCTCAGCCTGGAGCAGAGGGGGCTCAGGGGGAATTTCTGGCTCTGCACAAGTCCCTGCGAGGAGGGAACAGCCAGGGGGAATTTGGGATCTGCTCCCAGGGAACAGGGACAGGAGGAGAGGGAACCTCAAACTGGGCCAGAGGATGCTCAGGGTGAAGAAATTTTTCCTTCAGAGGGTGCTCAGACCCTGTGGTTTCTTTGGATATCAAGTTTCTCCTGCTTTTCCTGCTGAATTCTCTCCCAGTCATTCCCAGAGGACACTGACCAGCCCCATCCATTCCCCCTCTGTCCCCCCCAGCTCCTCATTCCAGATTCTCCAGCCACATTCTCCTCCCTGGATCCTGTCCCAGCTGCTGCTGGGGCTCCGTGGGAGGATCCATCTCCCACTGTGCTCACACTCTGCCCCATGATCTCCCTCAGCTCCTCCAAATCCCTGAGATCCCAGTATCCTGGTTTGGCCCTGACTGCTCAATTTTTTAATACTGACATATGATTAAACCAAACTTTTTAGTTTAAGCCTGCTTTGCTCTTGGTTGGGAAATTTCAAATTGGCAAACCAAAACCACGACACCCTCCCAGCTCACACTGGAGAATTCTGGGGTTCCATTTGTGCCTCATTCTGGCACAGCTGTTGATGCATTTGGAATTTTCCCTGCCTGGAATTTGAATTCCCCTTTCCCAAAAGGAAGATATTTTATTGTATTAAGGCTTTGAGCAGGTCCTGGGCAGAGCCCAGAGTGATTTTTGTCCCATTCAGTGGGAATGAAATCATTCCTTGAAGCACCCAGCTCAGCCCTGAAGGGGACAGAGGAGGACAAGGGAAATGTGTGCTCTGTGTCCATGAAAAATCCTCATATGTTCATTATTTACTTCAGCCTTGCTTTTAATTCCCAAATATCCCTTTTTCCCCCCAAAAAACAAGCCACTAAAGCCTCTTCCCTTGTGTTTTCCCTGCTGCAGGCCAATGGGCACAGCTTTGTCCACCTGGAACACGAGAAGGCTGTGCTCCTGCTGAAGAGTTTCCAGAACACAGTAGACTTAGTTATCCAACGTGAGCTTACTGTCTAAATATTTTTTTATAAATAGTAAATATGTCTAGCCAGATCTAATGTTCAAACAGATTTATACATAGGAAACCAATTTTTTTTTTTGCCAATTGCTGGACCAATGGCAAACAGTAGTGCCAAATGTATAATACTCTATGTTAGTACCAATCATCGGGAGAAAATATAAGAATTAACTCTATAAATATATTGTTCATGTGGCTCCGTATTAGTTTTACTTGTCAGCCTCTGGCTGTGCATTGGTGCGTTTTTTTAACCAAGTTCCTTCTTAAAAGTCAATTTCATATGATTTCAAAACACAGAAGCACATACAAATCCTTTAGGAATTCTGCTGTCCATCAGAAACACTGCCTCAAAGTTGTATATGCCTTTATAAAGATGAAATATATTAACCTGTACTTCCCATGAAATATTTCTATCATGTCACATACGAAAGTATAGAGAAGAAAATATTTTCATAAACACCTCAAAGAAAGTATATATTAAATTAAATTTAATAATGTTCATTTATTTTCAATGCAAAGATATTCTATGCCTTATGAAAATACCTGTATATATGCCGTGTGTATAGCTGGCTCCATAGGGATCAGGAACAATTCACTATACAGGGTGAGAGACTTCTCCAGTTGTAACTCTGGGACCTCGGGACAAGGGACCCACGTGGGAATGGGAAAACTCCCTCTGGACTGGGAGAACTCGCTCTGGAATGGGAAAACTCCTTCTGGAATGGGAAAACTCCCTCTGGACTGGGAGAACTCGATCTGGAATGGAGAAACTCCTTCTGGAATGGGAAAACTCTTTCTGGAATGGGTGAACTCCTTCTGGAATGAGAAAAACTCCCTCTGGAATGAGTGAACTCCCTCTGGAATGGGAAAATTCTTTCTGGAATGAGAAAAACTCATTCTAAAATGGGAAAACTCTTTCTGGAGTGGGTGAACTCCCTCTGGAATGGGAGAATTCACTCTGGAATGGGAAAACTCTTTCTGGAATGTGTTAACTCCCTCTGGAATGGGTCGGGTTGGACGGGGCTTGGAGCAGCCTGGGCTGGTGGAAGATGTCCCTGTCCAGAGCAGGAGTTAAGCAAGGTGAGCTTCAAAGTCCCTCCCAACACAACCCATTCCATGGTTCTATGATTCCATATTCCTCTGGAATGGGTGAACTCCTTCTGGAACGAGTTATCTCCTTCTGGAATTAGTTAACTCCCTCTGGAACAAGTTAACTCCTTCTGGAATGGGTTAACTCCTTCTGGAATGGGTTAACTCCTTCTGGAATGGGTTAACTCCCTTTGCTTTGGCTCTTCCCTCGATTCCATGTGCACACACTACAGGAGAACACCGAGGACAGGCAGGTTTGGCTCACGGATGGAGGAAGGTTGTGATGGTGGCAGTAAAACTCCTTTTGTTGCTGCTAATTTTACTCTTTAAGTTTTCATTTCAGATTCCCCATTGACATTGTTGTGTATTTTTCCCCCCCTGCTCCAGGCCCTGCTCGGGATATTCCCATGGGTGAGGCTTTCTGGGATCCTTGACTGGAGCCCTGGGAAGGGATGGACACATCCCAGGGAGCAGCAGGTGACCCCGAGCCAGCCTGGGAGGAGCATTCCCAGCACAGGGGCAGCGGGACAATCCCTCATTGTCCTGGGGTTGTTCCCAATGGAGAATCCCAAAGCCCAGACTGTGCCCAGCTGCTGCTGCTGCTGCTCCAGGGGGGCCGGGGTCCAGCCTGGTTATCCCTGACAGCAAAATGGGAGAACACTGGGAAAGCCCCCTGCTTTCAGGTGTTTTCAGGGGATCCCAGTGCCCTTGAGCAATGGCACGGGGCTGAGGGACAGCTGGCTCTGGGATCACCTGCACCATTCCCACCCAAAATCCCACAGCCAAGGCTGCAGCCACAGCCCACGGGCACGGCTGGGGATGTCCCACTGCTCTAAGAATTCCCAAACCTTCTCCCTCTGGCTGTGGGACCTGGGGAGCTGCAGAGCCAGGACCCTCCACCCCAAAAATTTCCCATTTTCCCAGTGCCAGCTCACAGTTCCTACCCAGGTGTTGGCAAACCAGGAAAGTTCTCAGCCGGTTGTTCCCAACAGAGACCATTTAACATCCTCAAATCCGGGTTCATGTTTTCCAAGGTATTTTTAACACATCCACGTCTGCATCTGTGTTTGGTGGCAGTGCCAGCCCTGGGAGGGGACAGGGGGTTCCACACGGGGAGCAGGCAGGACAAGGCTGGGGGTGAATGGGGCAGCTGAGAGCACAGCCAAGGAAATCCAGGAAAAATCTGAGTAGGAAATGTCCAGGAGGTTGATTTGCTGTTGGTAGTGAGCACTTGGAGTTTAAAGATGTTGCTTGGTTAAAACCCTTTCCAGGGCCTAAAGGGGCTGCAGGAGAGCTGGAAAGGGACTGGGGATAAGGGAAAGGACACAGGGAATGGCTTCCCAGAGGGAAGGGAGGGATGGGATATTGAGATGGGATTGTTCCCTGAGAGGGTGGAGAGGCCCAGGATGCCCAGAGCAGCTGGGGCTGTCCCTGGATCCCTGGAAATGTCCCAGGCTAGGTTGGAGCAGCCTGGGGCAGTGGGAGGTGTCCCTGCCATGGCAGGGGTGGCACTGGAGGGGCTCTGAGGTCCCTTCCCAGCCCATTCTCTCTCTGCAGGAATTAGCCCTGAATTAGCAATGCAATCAGGAAAGCTCCTGTACAGGATGGGGAATGCAAGGACAGGGAATGCAGAGCCAGGGAAATGAACCCCAGATTTGGGATCAGCTGGGGGGCAGGGGAGGCCCCCAGAGGGGATCAGGGTGTTTATTCCCATGGGTGAGGGATGGGACACGGGGGCTCTGTGACCCCCTGGCCAGGCAGAGCCTGTCCCACAGCAGCAGGGATGGGGACAGGTCCCAAAACGGCACAGAGGGTGACAGAGCTGCGGGGCCAGCACCCACCCTGGCAGGATTGGGACATTAAATAAACACAGCAGGTCCCACCTCAGCATGAGGAAGAACTTCTTTCCCTGGTGGTGGCAGAGCCCTGACCAGCTGCCCAGAGCAGGTGTGGGGTTCCCTTTTCTGGAGACATCCCAACCCCACCTGGACACGTGTCCCCTGCTCCAGGCTGGACTGGAAAATGGCCAGAGATCCCTCCCAAAGCCACCCCTGCTGTGATTCTGTGACCTGGTGGCGTGTCCCAGGTGGAATTTCCAAAGGGTATTGGGGATGCTGTGTGCAGCTGGAGCTCCCTGCCCGTGCCCCATCCCTGCCCATCCCTCTGGCTCAGAGTTTGGGCAGCCCCAGCCCATGCCCAGACAACTTTTTGGGGCAGCAATTTGGACAGGATTCAGATCCACAGGGAGCTGGCCTGGCCCTGGAGCCAGGCACCGGGGCCACCCGATCCCAAAAGGCACCATTTGCAAATCGTGGAATTTCAAACCACAAAAATAAAAAAATAAAATTTAAAAAAAAAAAAAAAACAACCCCCCCTAAAAAAAGCTTTTTGCCAATCCTCTCCCTGGCCGATTCCAGGTGATTTAATGGAAATGACTGACTGGCATCATGGCATGGGTGAGGATTCCTGGAGTTCTGGGCATTCCTGGCACAAGAGGTGGCACTGGGGCCTTTCTGTGTCCCTTGGGTGGTGGTGGCTGTGTCCCCTCCCTCCCTCCCTCCCCCTCCCCAGGCAGGGCACTCGCTCATCACTTCAGTTTTCTACCTGTGAGTACTGTATCCAGTTCAGAACCAACAGCTTCCTTTAGTAAAGATTTTACCATTTTATAAAAGACATGTTTAATTATGATGGAGATGGCTGTATTGTAATTAATATTTTGAGATAATTGTGATTTTGAGCTTAAATTATATACAGAAATGGTCATTTTTGTATGTGTTCAAAGATTGCTATATTCCAGATGACTGTACTTTTCAGTTGAATTCCAGTATCCATGTAAATAAAGCTGAATGAGGAAAATATTTACTACTTTATTAACATAGATTGTGAATGTACTTCATGTTTTTTGCAGTATAAAGACTTACTGAACTTGAAAGCTGCTTCATTTTATGTGCAAAAAGGTACTTCAAAAAAAAAAAAAAAAAAAAATTCTATTTTAAATCTATTGATTGAGTGCAATCAGCTCCTGTCCCTTGGCACATGCAGGTTGTCCCCTCCCCGTGCCCTGGAGGGCCTGGCCCGTGCATGTGGGGTTGCTGCATTTTGCAGGTGCTTCTGTGCAGAGGGAGCCCAGGGACTGAACCGATGCTGTGCAGTGCAGCAGAGCCATTTTCGGCTTTGCTGTACCCACCTTTTTCAGTATTTCCAAAAAAAAAAAAAAAAAAAAGTGTTTTGAATAACATTAAAAAGTCTCTTTATTGTATAAATAATAAAAACGTCACCTTATTGTAAGGCTTTCGGGTGGTTTGGTTTTGTTTGCCCCTGGTAGAAAGGAGGGTGGGGAAGGGAGGGGATGCTGGGAATGAGCCTGGAAAATTGGGCAATTCCCAATTTTTAGGGGGGGGAGTGCCCTGGTCCAGCTGTAGCCGCTGGGAGACATCAAATATGGAAAGGGAGCAATGGGAATGGGGAGGAAAACTCAGGTTTGGCAGCTTTGGGGGCAAATGTGTGAAAGGAGAAATGGATGGAAGGAGAAAGGGATGGAAGAAAGGGATAGGAGAAAATGTTCAAGAGGAGAAATGGATGGAAGAAAGGGATGGAAGGAGAAAATGTTCAAGAGGAGAAATGCATGGAAGAAAGGGATGGAAGGAGAAAATGTTCAAGAGGAGAAATGCATGGAAGAAAGGGATGGAAGGAGAAAACGTTCAAGAGGAGAAATGGATGGAAGAAAGGGATGAAAGGAGAAAAGGTATGAAAGAAAGGGATGGAAGGAGAAAATGTATGGAAGGAGAAATGCATGGAAGAAAGGAATGGAAGGAGAAAACGTTCAAAAGGAGAAATGCATGGAAGAAAGGGATGGAAGGACAAAAGGCATGGAAGGAGAAACGGATGGAAGAAAGAGATGGAAGGACAAAATGTACAGGAGAAACAGATGAAAAGCAAAGGGAGCAGGGAGTGAGGGCAGCAGCAGCTCCATCATCCAAGGAGTTGCAGAAGTGCCCCTGGAGCTCCAGGTGTCCCCTGCTGTCACTGCACACGAGCACTGATGTATTTCCCACAGGACAGATCCTGCCCTTCCCATTCCCACCCCCCTAAACCCCTTTCCCTGCAGGTCCTGGTCCCCTCCTTGGGGACCACGGGGAGGTGCAGCTGGGCCTGAGCCCCCTGAGCCATCCCTGCTCCAGCTGGAAGGCAATTCCCACAGCTGGAGAGCTGAGGGTGAGCTTAGGGGGTTTTATGTTCATCTGGACACGTTGAAAACCTGGGAATTTTAGTGTGGAACTGCATTAAATCCTGCTACAGAACCTTAGGGCTGTGTCCATGAGAAATCCTGAGGGGATGGAGTGTGTCCAGGGCAGAAAATGGAGCTGGGAAGGGAATGGAGAATTCCTGAGGGAGCTGGGAAGGGAATGGAGAATTCCTGAGGGAGCTGGGAAGGGAATGGAGAATTCCTGAGGGAGCTGGGAAGGGACTGGAGAATCCCTGAGGGAGCTGGGAAGGGACTGGAGAATCCCTGAGGGAGCTGGGAAGGGGCTCAGCCTGGAGCAGAGGAGGCTCAGGAGGAATTTCTGGCTCTGCACAAGTCCCTGCCAGGAGGGGACAGCCAGGGGGGATTCGGGATCTGCTCCCAGGGAACAGGGACAGGAGGAGAGGGAACAGCCCCAGGCTGTGCTCAGGGTGGATACCAGCAGGAATTTCCTCATGGAAAGGGTTTCCAGGCACAGGGCAGCACCATGATCACTGAAGGTACCACCCACAGGACATCTGGAAGTGTTTGAACGAGGGAGATTTCTCAATTCCCATCTACAAAGCCCAATTGCAGCTCAAAGGACCCAGAGCAGAGATCCAAGGGGAACATTTATTGTCTCGGGGCAGCACCAGCCCCATCCTCACTCAGGGGAGCCCTGCACACACCTGGGGCACCCCTCACCACATTCACACCAGGGGGCAGTTCTGCAGTGAAATCAGACAAAAAAGGGATACAAAAGCCACCAGTGCTCCCTTCTGCCTCTGGCCCCAATGGGGACAGCTCCCTTCACCCCCCAGCTCAGCTGCAGGGAGCACCGTGGCTGTGCTGGAGGCAGCTTTGCTCGCTGTCCTTTATTACAAAATAAATTGTAAACAGAGTGTGGGATGCTGAAATCCCTGCTGGAACATGCAGGGAACAGGGAATGGTTCACAGCTGGCTCCTTACCACTGCAACAAAAGCTCCTGGCCAGGCAGACTCCCAGCCAGGAACAGGGGAAGGATGGAGGCAGTGGAGCCAGGGGTGCTGGGGGGGACAGGGACTACCTGGCTGCTCCTGAGGTGCTGGAATGTGGCTCTGCAGGAATTCCAGCAGTGCAGCCCAGGCTCAGAGGGAATGCCCAGAGCTCAGAGGGAATGCTCAGAGCTCAGAGGGAATGCTCAGAGCTCAGAAACAATGCCCAGGCTCAGGAGGGGTGCCCAGGGCTCAGGAACAATGCCCAGGGCTCAGGAGGGGTGCCCAGGGCTCAGGAGGGATGCCCAGGGCTCAGGAGGGGTGCCCATTCTCAGGAACAATGCCCAGGGCTCAGGAGGGGTGCCCAGGGCACAGGAGGGGTGCCCAGGCTCAGGAGGGGTGCCCAGGGCACAGGAGGGGTGCCCAGGCTCAGGAGGGGATGCGGCTCCTCAGGTATTCCAGCACAGCAGCCGTGCCCTTGGCCAGCACGGCGGCGCGGGGCGTGCGGAACGGGTTCCCCTCCAGCAGCAGGCTCCTGCAAACAGGGATTAGTTACTGGGGTAAAAACTCCTCGTACCCAACACACTCATCCACTGCAGACAGATTTCTGAGGCCTTTGAAATTGTGGGGTAATTTTCCTCTTCTGTCCTGCTAAAGGAGTTTGGGTTTCTGCTCCCAGCTGAGCTTTGAGACAGCTGAATTTTAATTTATGCTGATAAATCAGTGGGGGTGTAACACACACCCCACCCCTTCAGCCTCTGCCAGGAGGAGAGAGAGAAGAGAACTCCTGGAATATAGAAACAGAATTCCAGAGTGGCTCAGGCTGGAAGGGAGCAGTGGGTTCAGCTGGTCCAAGCTCCCTGCGCCAGCAGCGTGACTGGGAGCACAGGAAATGTCACCCCCCACACAACCCCCAGACCCTCAGCATCAGCTCTGAACGATGAAACAACTCCCACAATTCTCTGCAATACTGAGAAATTAGGGAGGAGATTATGGAAGAAGTTTCCCTGTTCTACAGAGGGCCAGAGAAACCCTTTTTAGGCAAACCCTGCCAATGGGTGCCTTTTCCTCTGGCAAACATTCCCTGAAGAGCTCAGAGAGAAAATATGTTTGGAGCCAGGCCCCCATGAGCCCACACACCTGAGGTTCTCACAGTTGCCCAGCTCTGGGGGCACCTGCAGGAGGTCATTGTTCTGCAGGTCCAGTGTTCCCAGTTTATCCATCCCCTTCAGCTGCACGGGGTCGATGGATCCCACCTGGTTGTTGCTGAGCAGGATGGTCTCCAGGGCTGGGAGGTGATACAGGACACTGGGAAACACCTTAAACCTTCAGGAAGAGAAAGGAGGGATAGTCAGAGACAGGGCATTCAAAGGAGGAACACTTCATGGGAGCTCCCAGCTCGCTGAAGTAGCTGCCTGTTCTCACATCACAGGAAAATTGTGTCAGATTCAGCCCACTCTTTTTATTAATGTATTAAAAAAAAAAAAAAAAAAAAACAAAAATCTGAAGAGTTGCTCACCTATTAAAAGCAAGATTTATTGTGTGCAGTCTTTTCAGTGCCTCCATTTCCTCAGGCAAGGCTGTCAGAACATTGTTTCTGTTATCAAAGAAAGACAAGAAGCACCAAATTAAGTCAGGGGTTTGGCTAAGGATTCCCAGATCCAAGAGAATGCCAGGGATTCCCATTTCTGCCAGGAGGACACTCAAAGCCTGTCCTCTAAAGATTCCCAAGTATTCCCAAGCATCCAGCAACTGCACAAACCTGCCTGGAAATTTACAGCTCCTTGTTCCCTGAGGAAAGCTTATCAAAGTGCCCAGACCCTGGAGCCAAAGTGAATCAGTCACCCTAAAACTGCCCAAAATCAATGGATTGAGATAATCCCAATCTAAACAATGCCAGGAACATTTCTGAGGAACCAGAGGAGGCAAGGTGACAACAAGGAATCACCTCTTGCCTCTCTTTCCAGCAGTGCAACAAAATCTGCACCTTCCCTGTCCTAATTCCCAGGATTTTTTGGGGTGGTGGGAATGTTCTGAAACAGCAACATCTCAGAACCCTTCCCTGACTGAGGCAGGATCTCTCCTCCAGCAAGTCTCAGAACGGGTCCATTTCTTTTTGGCTCTTCTTTAAGCAAGGCCCAAATTTAGGCCACGTCCAATTCCAGCTCTGGCACGGAGGAATTTTGGGAGTGAGAGATGATTTCAGTGCTGCCATCCCACTGGAACAGATGGCTGCTTTAGGGAGGCAGGGAAAGAAGCTCCCAGGCAAGGGAAGTGCAACACCCATCAATACCTGAGATCCAAATGTGTCAGCTTCTGGAGCAGGCACAGCTCCGAGGAAATGGAGGAGATTTTGTTGAAGCCCAGGCTGACATCACAAACTGAGTCTTTCAGCTCCACGAGCCTGAAGCACAAAAAGAAGATGCTCTCATCATGGAAGTTCATGGTTTTTTTGTAAGCTATTAAAAAATCTGGCTTTTCTGTTGGGTTTTTTTTTGTGTTTTTCTGAAGGGGTTTTGGGGAGATCCTGGAATGTCACCTGTGAGAGAGCTGCTGCTCCTCCAGCCTCACACGTGGGGTAAGGCAAAGCTCAAATCATTTATTTACAGTTATCAGATTGTTTCTTCTCTCACAAATATTGCTACCAAAGGTTCCTCAGTAAATGCAGTCAGGAGCTATTTCAGACACCAAGGCACAGGTGACACCACTGCCACCTCCTGCCCTGGAGCTGTTTTAACACAGACTTTACCCTCCTTCTTCTGCAGCCAAAAAACCTGACCAAAAATCCTAATTTTTCCTCATCTTTTGTTGTTGCTTCCCTACTGTGCTCTTAACAAGCTCTGGGAGTATCTGCTGCTGCCTGTGGAACGTTATTTATTGTACTAACACGCTTTGGTGTAAAGGTTTTAACAACTCCAAAAGTTCCTCAAACAGAATCTCTGGCTTAGGCATAAAACAAAAGGAAAATAAATGAGGAAACACTCCTGTCTCCTGCCTGGATTGGCATGGAATTCTGAGGCAGCTGCATACTTCCCCCAGGGAATTCAGCAGCCTCACACAGTGATAAAACATGGGACGCACAAGCAGCAGCTCCCAAAATTGAGTCTCCAGAAGCTTTTTTTGTCTTTTTTTGTGGGACTGCACCTCTCCAAGCTGTCTGTGCCAGAGGTTCCATGCTCAGCACGCTTGGGAATAAATGGAGCTGTCCTCAGTGTGGATGATTCTGTGGAATCAGAGACACAGCCACCTTCCTCCTGACACAGAGGGGTGATTTGTTCCCAGCAGTGCCAGGGAAAGCTTTTCCTGGGCTGTGGCTGTTCCCTGAGGTTTGCTCAGCCCCTCACACTGGGATCTGTGCGTGCACAAACAGCTGAGGGAGAGAACAGGGTGCTGAAAACAGGCAGGAGAACAAATCCCAGTTGGATCCCAGCTGTACCTTGGGGGGATCTCCCTGAGCTGGTTCTTGCTGAAGTTCACGGTGGCCACGGGGTTGGCACCCACGGCATCAAACACGGCCTCGGGGATCTCAGCAGCCTGCTTGTCACTGGGACAGGAGGGATTAACCAATTAACCACTGCCTGCTAATTGACAGGCCATTCCCACCTTCTTTTACAGGAGATGAAGAGCAGAACACAGCTCACAGCTGCAGAAAGCTCCCAGCATTGCCCCACCTCCCAACAGGATTTTTTTTCCCCCTTCCCAACCCTTCCAAGTCCATTTAAAGGGTAACTGAGCAGACCCTCCCCTGCTACAAGATGTTCTGGGGCTTAGTGAAAATCAGCAAGAGTTTCAAAGGTACTAAAAGCACCTGCTGGGATTCAGCACTTCAATGAGTTACTGCAGAATATTTCATACGAAGAAGAAATAATTGAAACCCCACAATCTAAACCTGCCCATTCCCAAGCACAGGAATTCAAGGGGGAAATGTCCACGTGCTGCAGGGTTTGTATAAAATGAAGGGGGGGAGAAAACCCACAAGGATAAAGCAGGACAGTGTTCTTACAGCTTCGGGAATGGGAAATACTCCCAAATACCTGTATTCCAATAATTTCAGTGTGGTTATGGCATGGATGTTGACCTTGGACTGGCTGGGAAGAGTCATGGCTGTCACAGGAGGCTCTTCATTGGGGCCAGGGCCATCATCTGGGGACACCAGAGGGGTGCAGGGACACAGCTGAGCTGCTCTGAGTGGCCTCAGGCAGCTGCCACCACCCCCCCTCTAATCCTATTCTGATTATTTCAATCATTTCCTAATAAAGGGGGTTTTACCATCTTGGATTTAGGGGTAATTCCTGAGGTAGGGAGCTGGAAACTACAAAAAACAGGGAATTCTGACTGGGAATGATGACCCAGAGCAGCTTTATCCACACCTGACCACATCTGACAATTTCAGTTAAAGCATTCATATTTACAAACCCTCCTCTATGAAGTTCCTTCTGATTAGTCCCCACAGTCCACATGAAAAGGCTCCTGCACGCCTGAAATGGGAATTCCCATCCCAGCTGAACAGGGTGAGTCTGGTTTTGTAAAGGATAATCCTCAATTCAGAAAGTTTATCATTTAGTATTAGCTAATAAGGTAGGAAAAATAAACAGAAATACCACAGCAAACTGCTGAGTAAAGGAAATTATTACTGCAGGATAACTGGGGATTTAAACAACCATCCTCCCTAAATTCTAATTTACTTGAATCTCTTAGAATATTCTCCTTAAAATGAAGTGGAAGAAAGCAACCTACCTTGGATTTTGCTCCTCAGGTATTTCAGCAGTTCCTGGGTGCCTTTCTTTAAAAAAAGAAACAAACCCCAAGTCACTCAGCAGTACTTGTGCAGCTGGGGGGGGACAATGCAGAGGGACACTGCCACGGGTGGAGCCCACAGCCCTCCTGACTAAAAAGCCCACTGAAAATCCCACAGCAGCTTGGGAACTTGCTTAGTTATCATTTTATTTATTCCAGCTGCAAATTTCTTATCCTGACTCACAGCCTCAGCCTCCACTTTTGTAGCTCCCTGTGTGAAGATTTTTGCCACTTCCAAGAGCCAAGTAAAGAAGTTCCAATGAGCTTCATTTTCCTTTTAAAAAGCTCCAGCACAATTTGCTGTGGAGAACACATTTACAGTTTCTCAGTGAAGCTGACTGCTCATTGTTCTGCTACTTTTTTTATGGCCCAATTCATAAACTCTGGGAAAATCGTGGCAGTTTGCATCACTTGCAGAGATTTTTAACAGCTCCAAAGATTTCCCTCAGTCCTCTCACAGCAAATTCTCAACAGCCCAATCTTCACTGCACTGCTTGTTTTAGGGGAAAGGCAGATTTGGGGTAGGATTTGACAGGTTTGGGGCAGGATCTCACAGGTTTGGGGTAGGCTTTGACAGGTTTGGGGCAGGATTTGACAGGTTTGGGGCAGGATCTGACAGGTTTGGGGCAGGATCTGACA
>CM031864.1:49948-72752 GCA_018697195.1 Certhia americana | reverse complement strand
GGACTGAGGAGCGGAGGAGGAAATATCGTCCCCTCAGGTTTACGCGCCGGGCCCGGCTGTGAGGGGTGGGGGAGAGCGCGCCCCCGGCCGCGCACGCGCCGCCCGCTAACACCCTCCCTCGGCGGGGCGGCGCAGGGCGGGGCGCGCGCGCCAGGCGCGGCGCGGATGCACTGGGGATACTGCCCGGCCGGCAGGCTGTGAGCGGCGCTGGCGCGCGGCGGGGGGCCGGGGCGGCGAAACGGGAGGGGGGGGAAGGAACGAAACGAACCGAAACGGGAAGGGAAAGGGAACGACAACCCAACCGCGACACGGGGGGGCGGCGACCGAAACAGGGGTAGCGGCCGGGGGGGGAGAGAAGAGGAGAAGCGGTGAACCGCAGCGCCCCCCCGCCCGCGCCTCACCCCGCTCCCCGCCCCAGCTGTGTCTGCGCTGCACCGGCGCGGAGCCATGGCCTCCAGCAGCGGCACCGAAGTGTTCAAGGTCACAAGTGTCACCCGCGCAAGCTCGGAGCAGATGCGGACCATCTCGGCTTCTCTCTGGGCAAGATCGAGGAGCTTGCGCTCTTCCCCCCAGAGGGAGTGCGGGACCGGACGCATCCCCGCCGCTTTCCCATCAGCTCCCGGCCGGTTTCACCGGCTCTCCCCTCAGCTCACCGGCCCGGTTTCACGCTTTCCCTCAGCTCCGGCCCGGGTTCACCGTTTCCCATCGCTCCCGGCCCGGTTTCACGCTTCCCTCAGCTCCCGGCCGGGGTTTCACCGCTTTCCCCTTCAGCTCCCGGCCCATTATCGCCCCTTTCCCCCGCCGCTCCAAGCCCATTCTCGCCGCTTTCCCCTAGCCCCGGTCGGCTCGCACCTTTCCCCGCCGCTCCCAGCCCGGTTTCACCGCTACTCCCCTCAGCTCCCCCCGCACGTCCCGTCCATTCTCGCCCTTTCCCCTCAGCTCCCGCCCGGTCCGGGACGGTTTCACGTTTTCCCTCAGCTCCGGTCCGATCTCGCGCTTTCACCCTCAGGATCCGCGACAGGTCCGTTATCGACCGCTTTCCCCTCAGCTCCTGCCGCTCCGGTCCATTCTCGCCACTTCCACCGCTCCCGGTCCGGTCTCGCCCCTTTCCCTCCGCTTCCCGGTCCTTTTCTCGCAGCTTTCCCCTCCGCTCCGGCCCGGTTCACGCTTTCCCTCAGCTCCCGGCAAACATGTCGTACACCACTTTACCCTTCACGCTCCGCCGCTCCCGGTTACGATCTCGCCCCTTTCCCCTCAGCTCCGCGCTCCCAGCCCCGTTTCACCGCTCTTCCCCTCCAGCTACCCGGCCAGTTCTCGCCGCCTCCCTTCAGCTACCCCCGGCCTCCGTTATCGCCCTTTACCACTCCCGCTCCCCCCGACGGCCCCTCGGTCACGGTCGCGCGCGTGTCGTCGCTCCCCCGCGGGTTTGCGGGTCCCCACACGGCCTTGCTGGCTCCGGCATTGCGGGCCATTACCGTGGGGGATTCACGCTCGCTTTGGATCCGCAGCTTGTTGTCCGGGCTTGAGCCGCTGATTCGCCCGCAGGACCAAAAACTGATCCGTTTACATAAATGCGGTTTATTATAATTCCGTGCTACAGGAGCGGCGTATCCTGATGTACAAGAATTCGTTTATGCTTCTGTCCCTTGCAAACAAATCGGTGCTGAGCCAGACAAATACACCTTTCTCTTTTGCACATCGTGCAGGAAATTCTGTGCAAATTAAAACAAGTAATGCACATTTCAAGTGTGGCTATAACTGAAAATAGAGTGTCAGATAACAGATAAATACACCTTTCTCGTTTGCACATTGTGCAAGGAATTCTGTGCAAATTAACACAAATAATGCACATTTCAAGTGTAGATAAAACTGAAAATAAAGCGTCAGGCGCCCCTGCAATTTACAAATAGCCACAAACGAAAAAATAAACCAGACAAGTTTTTGTGTCTTCACTTGCAATTAAGTTCTAATGTAAATAAATAGTGCTTTCAGCATCTTTTCTGGTGCAATGTCAAATTTGGGTGCTGGCAGTGCTGGTGGTTTCAGTTGGATTGGTTTCCAGAGCCTGCTGTCATTATATGTTGATGTTTTGCATGTTCCTTATATAAGTTAAAAGTTTTCTTTCTGCCACCATGAAGATTAATCAAACAAAACCACAATTATTTGTAACACCCAAAATTACTTTTTTTTTTTCATTTATTTTATTTTAGGGGAAAAAAAACCTCTCACAAAACATTTGTGTTTTGCTCCTTGAGGCTTCCCTCCCTGCTAGCACAAACCAAAGGCAGTTCCAGACAGTTCCCTTGTTCCCAGCTGGGATAACTGACCTGGCAGGAGCTCACCTGGGCCAGGTGCACTCCTTTCCTGGGCTGCTCTGGCTTTGAACACTTTGTCTCATTTATTCACCGGGTGATTTGTGCCTCTGAGACTGTAGCTGTAGATACACATTAACTAATCTGTTCAGAGATCACCTCAGTGTCCTTTCCCGTGGCTGGGAGGGTTCTGGCACTCACCCCCCGTGGGTTTTTTTCCCTGTGCTGATGGGAATTTGCTCTGGGTCACTTCAGAGCCCCCAGTTGCACCTCACCCCAAAGAGAGTGGTGATTTTCTATTTTCTCATAGTGCCAAGTTCTTCTGTTCCTTCAAATTCCACCTCCTGACTTTTCCCTGCCCGAGCTGTCCGTCCATTCCTGCAGTGGGATGGGATATAAATTAAATTATAATTGGGAATTCTCCCCATAATCTGCATTCCTTTCTGTCCTGCTGGGATTCCCTCTTGCCTGTAGTCCCTGAGGAACCAATCCCATTTCTGTTGCTCCACCTCCTCATGTGATCCTCTGACTCTGCTGGAGAACTTCCTTATCCTCCTGCACTTCCAGATCACGTGGAACTTCCTGAGTTTTCCTTCTCTCCCCTCATCCACCTCCTTTTCCCAGTTTATTTATTCCCCTTTTCCCCATTTATTTTAAACCTCAGCTCCATCTTTAATGCACAACCAGCTTTGGGACTTCTTCCAGTTTTTCTCCCCCCTTCCTGCTTTTCCCTGACTCCCTTGCCTGGTTCTTATCTTTATTATATCCCATAAAACTCCATCCAATCTGGAAAGTGGAGGGAATGGATTTCTGAATTTCCTCTGTTCCAGCCCCAGGAAATCCTTGTGTGTCCCAGCATTCCAGTGCCTGAGAGACAATTCCTGAATGTTTCAGTCTGGGCTGAATTAGGATAATGCTGGATGATGGATTTCTGGGAGCTGTTGAGAACATCCAGTTCTTGTTAAATTTCCCCCAGCCTGGATTTGAGAGCGAGTGGAAATAGCATTTTTAAAAGTGCAAAACACAGATGTAAATTAAATGTCAGGCTGCAGCAGCATTGCCCAACACATTTTCAGTTGTTATTTTAGCTTCCTTATTTTGGGAAAAAGCTCGGCTATCCCAAAGCATTCCCAGTGGCACTCCTGGCTGGAAACAGGATCTGCTCTGATTCACATTCCTTTCTTATCACTGGCATTTTAAAAATGCCTGACAAGATTGGGCTGCATTTCTCTAATGAATTCTGTAATTTTTTGTACAATTCAGATTAGGAATTCCTTCAGCTCTGCCATCATCCCTTGATTTACTTGTCTTTACAATTTTACTGCGATTTTGTTAAACACCTTCTACTAATGCTTCCTTGCCTTTACCTTATTATTATTTTTTATTTCTTAATTATTATGGGCTAAAAAAGGCACCGTTTTGGCAAACTGCTATGGATTCTTGGGCACAAAAAAGCCAGCAGATTCAATTTTTGGGTTTTCTCATTTATCACTGCAGTTACTTCCCAATTTATTCAGTCTGCAAGCTGTGGGAGCAAGTGGCTGTTTCTAATTTTAATGCTTCAGAAGCTGCAATGTGCTGGCTCCAGTTTCGTTTTCCACATCAGGTGAAATGTAAGGTTATTAAAGTGTGGTCTGGCAGGCTCTGGGGGCAGTTGTGTGTGTTGGCCTCAGTGGGACTGAAGGTGAAGCAGCTTTTGGCATTTGCAGTGCCAGAAATAGACCCTGGCTCAATCTGGTTGTGTCGGAGTTGTTCCCTGAATTCTGACAACCCCCGGTGCTGAAAGGTTTGATCAACCTCAGCAGCTCAGATCAAACTGCTCTGGAGCTGGCATGCCTTGGAACTTGGATGTTTGGGAGTTGTGGCTGGGAATCCAGGTAGGAAAAGCAGATTTTTGTCAGGATCCAGTGGTGTTTTCAGAGCTCCCCAGGCTGATCTGGAGCTCTGGCCTGGTGTAGGAACAAGGGATTTGGAACTTGCTGCTGCTCCCACTCCTGCCTGGGCCTTCTGGAGGCAGCTTTTAACTCATCCGTGCCACACTTCTTCTGTGTGTCACTTTGTACCTCCAATTACAACAAAATCTGCCCCACTTTCAGGACAGGGGGGGCTCTTGAACCCCATCCTGGACCTTGCTTGGCTCCACTGCACCTGAATTTTTCAGATCGGTTTGTTTTTAGGGAAATTACAGCTGGAGTTGCACAATTCTTTCCTGCTGTAGGAAATAGATATTTCTGGGTTGTTTTTTCTTTGAAGTGACTCAAAACCTGTCAGTTTTGGGTTTGTAGGTTGACAGACGCTTGTTGTGAGCTGGGAACAGACACAGACCTACCTTGTTTTACTGTGCTCAGCTTTTTATTTCTGCTTGAGCTCCTGAAATTTCCTTGTGTTTGTTCTCTCATGCTGAAGGGAGGCAGGAACACTGGGCATTCCTCAGGATGTGGGAACGTGGTGAAATTTAGTCTGGAAGCTGGAATTGGGGTTGATAAATAAGACAGAATTCCAGGCTGCTTTGGCTTGGGAGTGACCTTAGATCTCATCCAGTGCCACCCCCTGTCACGTGCAGGGCCACCTTCCACTATCCCATCTGCTCCAGCCTGGCCTTGGACGCTGCAGAGATCCAGGAGCAGCCACAGCTTCTCTGGGAATTCTCTTCCAGGGCCTCAGCACCTTCCCAGCCAGGAATTCCTTCCCAATATCCCACCTATCCCTGGCCTGTGGCAGCTCACAGCCATCACCTCACACCCTGCCCCTACCTGCCCTTGTCCCCAGACACAAAGATCCTTTAATCATCACCCTCTTCGTTTGGAGCCTGAAGCAGAGAGTGTAAAACCACTGAGACAGAACTACTAACCTTTTTTTTTATTTATTTATTTTAATTGGTAACTTTTTCTCATTTTCCCACCCAATTTTCCCTCCCAACCGGGGCGGAATTTGCGTTTCGGCGACTCCCGGATTTACCTGAGTAAAACGTGCCAGCTCAGCTCCAAACGCTGACAGAGCTGCCGTGTTCAGCCACCAGGGAGGGAACGTGCCAGATCCTGGAATTTTTTTGGCAATGGATTGCTGTGTTTCCTGCTGTCCCTGAGTTCTGCCTCTGTCTCTTGCAGTGACTCCCCCTTGCCGGTGTCGTCGCGCGTGTGCTTTGTAAAGTTCCACGACCCCGACTCGGCCGTGGTGGCCCAGCACCTGACAAACACTGTGTTCGTTGACAGAGCCCTCATAGTCGTTCCCTATGCTGAAGGTTTGTAACTTGTTTGGTGTTCTACGGGGCCACCCTTGGGTGGTGGTTGGTTCCTGGCTAGTGCACAAAATTGAACAGTAGTCCTATGTCAAAGCTGGCAGAGATTGCCATCCTGAAACCCTTGGTATATTGCTTTTGGCCCCTTGGATCTGAGCACTTGGTTTGCATAGCGACACCCGATGGAAGTGGGAAGTTTTGTGTGTCTTAAAAGTGTTAGAATCAGTACGTTTTAGGCAGAATGCTTATGCAAATTTTGCTCTGTGTCAGTCTCCATCCCAAACAGACTGAAATGCAAATGGGTCAGTATTTTAAGGAAATTTTACCTTAATAATTCTTTGCCACTTTCACTCTCTTCATGAGAACGGCTCCTCCCTCCCTGAGAATGCCTGGGAGAGGAATTAACATTCCTTTGGGATATGCTGCCACTGCATTTATTTGGGAACATCCCCCCAAAAAAGGCCCTCACTCTCCTTGTGGAGTCCAGTATACCAAGGGTTTGAATAATTACTGTTTAATTCAAAAAGTGACAACTTCCAAGAGGTGCCACATGGGCGCTGGTCCTAGTTTTTTAATTCCAAGTTTTCTTGTTCATCCTTGATATATTTAATAGAATTTCACTAAATAATAAACTCTTCTCTCTGTTATTTGTGTGTGTGATTTTTGTAGTGGAGAAGGCAAATGCAAAGCCCTTCCAGATGACTGAAAAACAGTGGGTCCTCTGCAGCTACAGGGGATTCTAGCCATTAACTAAAGGCCAGCAAGCACTCAAGTCCCCAAGTGTTTTCCTGGTGTAACCACTTGTTAACTACATTTTCTCTTCTTCTTTTTATTTTTACATTTTAGGGTGTTACAGTAATTTGAAAGGCAATGAGCAGGGTTTTTGGAACTTACCTTAAAAGCAAAGTGCTGAGAAGACACCTCTTCTTACAGAAGTCTTATTAAACTCTTCTAGACTTGCTTTAGAAGTAACTGATTTCCATTGTACTTGTGCATTTCTTGATTTACTTCTGGGAAAGGTTGAATTGAATAAAATCTTGCAGATTAAGTCATACTACAGTGCTAACTTTGGTACATGGCCCGGGGTCACACCTGTAATCTGTCATGCTGGAGCTGTCTTATCTTATCTCTGTATTCCTTAAGCTTAAAAGATACAAAACTTAAAACTTAAAAGATGTCCAGCCTAATTCCTGGAGTGTAGGAATTTGCAGTGTGGCCTCTTGAGTGAGCCCTGCTGCCTCCTGAGGGTTCAGAACCCTCTCCTGCCATGGAGTTACTGCTCCTGCTGAGCTGAAAGGCTTCTTGTCCCTGTGTGGGTATTAACCACAGCACCAGCCCAGTGAGATTGTGCTGGAATATTCTCCAAGGCCCGTGGGATTAATGTTTTAACTCTTCCTACAAGGATAAACCCTCTTTTCTCTTTTGTCAGTCTGCCTTTGGCCGCTGGGGCTAAACCTGGCACACACAGAGAAACC
This sequence comes from Certhia americana, assembly GCA_018697195.1. Taxonomy (NCBI): domain Eukaryota; kingdom Metazoa; phylum Chordata; class Aves; order Passeriformes; family Certhiidae; genus Certhia; species Certhia americana. Next base: position 65,727 of record CM031864.1, on the reverse strand, counting down.
TGCCCAGCAGCCGTGCTGCAGAAAATCAAATTATTAAAGCAGAATATTTCCCTGGGCCTGTTAAGGAGTCACTCCTGGGCTGTACCTTGTGTTGTTTCACAGTTCAGAATTTGAATGGCCTTGGCACATCACGAGAGGGATGTTGATAACCCCATCCTTCTGTCCCTGTGCTGCAGCACAGCTTGTCCCCTCCCCAAAATTCAGCCAATTCAACAAGAGCAAAGCAGCATTTCCCCAACCCACAGTGCCACTGCTGATGTGCTTAAATTAAGCCAGGCCTGTGCTGAATGGGGCCCCTCCTCTCTCTGATTTCTGCTGTGCTAATGAACCTGTGTGATTATTGCCTGTCACTAAAGCAAATGTTTATTATCTGTTTAGTGCAATAATTCCCCCCCTGTCCCAAGTTTTAGCTCACACAGACACTTTGGTGTTGGCTGTTGCTTTGTGTTATAGAACTATACACAAAGGCTACGGTAAGGTTTAGTATTTGTCATTTTCTCTGGGCTAATTCCTACATTTGGAAGGAACTCTTAAGGTTAAAGATGGCTGGGGGGGGTGTTTAGGCTCTTTGGTTAATGTTTGTTTCTTTTGTCTGTTTCTTTTTCTTTCATTTCTACACATTCATGCAGTATTTCATGGTTCTAACAAAGCAGCAGTAAAAAAAGCTCTTGAAGCATGAAAATTAACTGGTGAGGGGCCTCATTGCTTTTTTTTTTTTTTAAATTGTAGTTTATTTAAATACTTTTTAAAGAAAACAATTAGAGGATCAGATGCATGAATTTTTTTTTTTTTAATGGATGCAGATCTTCTATGAGGTGTCTCGAGCTAAATCTGAGGATTTGTATTTAGATGCCAGAAATGTTGTAGTTGCACTAATTTGAAATGTTTAGCTGTAATTGATAAAATATCCTCTTGAGACATAATTTTGCATGCCAAATGACCCCGTAATCTCTCTGTAGGTATGTTGATATATTTATGCATTCCTGCCCTTTGCCTCCATGACCTTTTTCCCCTGTCCCTCCATAACTTTGGGTATCTAAAGTGCTGCCAGCTCAGTGCCACGAGCCAGATTTCAGTGCTGTGTATTGTACATTTGTGTAGATTATCGGCACTTCTCAGTATAGGTGGGAGGAACCATTACCTTTATTTAACAGTGGTTTTTCTTTTTTGTTGTTGTGTTTTACAGTTCTTTTCCCTGGTTCAGCCTGAACTATATACCAGGCCCTGCTGAAAATACCACCCAACAGTTTTCTTCTGCAGCTTATCCAGTTTCTCTTAAGTGCCCTGTACATATTGTATGTTTTATGATGAGATGCAGTTTCTTAAATATGTATTACAGAAACACTACTGGTATTTGCAACTATATAGTAAAACTGTTTTATTGAACTCTCATTTTGGGGGCTTGGGCACATTAACAAATTAATCCATCTGAATAGGGCTTTTGCTGTTGGATAGAGTAAAAACTCCCTCCACACCTCAGTGTCCTGAGCACTCTGTGTGCAGAGCAGGCAGTGCAATAATAACCCCTGGGCTTAGCTGGCTGCAAGGACTTTGGGCCACCAAAGTCCCCTGTGCCACTGCACTGGTGGCAGCAGCATTGTCGGTGCTCTAGGCTGGCACATATTGGAACAAATGCATTTTACTGCACAGGTAAGGAATGTGCCAGCAGCATCCCTGTGTGTATCCCAGGCACAGACACACCCCCCAGCATTCCCGGAGAGCCACAGGGACCGCATTCCATCAGACACGTCAGCAAAAGCCCTACCCAAAACACCCATCCCTTCTCTTTTAAAGTTTGCCAAAATTTTATATGGTAGGTGTAAAAGAAAACATAGTGAACTGTACCATATTATTAACCCCTAAATCCAACTTTTTTTGTCTTGTGTATCTTGATTTTTCTGTGTGCTTTGTAGTGAAGCAGCCGACACGAGTCGTTGTTCATAAAACAGCTTTTGAAAGTTGAGAGCACTCTCACCCCTGGAGAACCGACTGTGCTTGCTTACGTTTGGTTCATGACTTAAAAATCGAGTACAGGTGATGAAACCTTGGCAGTGTTAACAACAAAGTAGTGTGTATTGTGCTATTTTTTTTTTGCTCTAGAAACTTAACCTTTTGTAGAGAAAAAGGAACAGTCAAATTGTCACCCATTGAAGTTGCATTCTGACAAAAAAAAAAGTTAATGCTAAATATTAATAGCCATCAAGCTTTGTATTTTAGCCAACATAAGTACTTTCAACAAACTCAGGTGGTGTATCAGGGAGACTTTGCTGGGTGTATTTGTGTATTTGGTGCCTCTGGGCTGGGCTGCACTCTAATGCCAGCTTGTTTCCCTGCAGGAGTCATTCCTGATGAGACTAAGGCTTTGTCTCTCTTGGCACCAGCTAATGCCGTGGCAGGGCTGCTGCCCGGGGGTGGCCTGCTGCCCACTCCCAACCCTCTCTCTCAGGTAGGCTCAGCACCCCCTGGGTGTTTGCTGCTGCATTCCCAACTTCATTCCTGCTGTTTCTTTTCAGGACTGAGGGGTTCGTTCCCTTCCTAGAGTGGTTTACGGATCCTGGTGGATTGGGACAGCTCCGATGTGATTTAGTGACAGATTTTTAGATGGAATATCCTTATTTCCCTATTCCCTTCTTTCCTGGTTTCTCAGGGCCCTCTTTGTGCCTCTCACCCCACTGTACTTCACAGCTGTGACAAGCAGTAGAGATCTCACAGATTTTACATTCCTCAAATCCAAGGAGCTGCCACGCTGTGAGATTCCCTTCATTAATCCTCCAGCTGAGGGGGAAAACTCTGGAGCCTGCTTGTGGGAACCCACAAGAATTCATGTGGAAGATGAACAGTGAGAATTACACGTGGTGGGAGAATTTGGGAGTCACAGCTCAGCTCTTAACAGGGCACAGAACCAAAATGCAGGAGGCAAATTAATCATAATAAAGCCTCATGTATTCTGCATTTCTCAAACCCACCTCAGCTCAGTGTTGGCTGCCTATGGAGGAGGAAAGAGCTTTAATTTAACCTTTGAAAGCCAGGGAAAGGGGTTGGAAGAACCAAATAACAACCCAAAAGATTTCATTGACTAAAAAAAAACCCTGCATATGATTCCTGGAAATGGTTTTTGAACCACCTTCATTGCAGTTGTGTCCCTAAAGGCCAGGCTGCTCTCAGCACACACATTTTGGGGGAATGTGCTCACAGTTTTCAAACACATCCTGACACTGTGTGTTGGGTTTGGGTGTCTGTCTCAATCATCTCGTGTGAAATGGCCCAAAATGAGCTCCTTCTGCTCTCCCAGGAGCTTTTTAATCAAATTTGAGACCTTTGCAGGGATGCAATATTGTTAAATTGCCTTTTAACATAAACCATAACCACCTCAACCCTAAGATGAATTAGAAATGGGACAACAGCCTCCAAAACTTTGAATTCATTTCCATTTTAGCGCTGAAAAATGACTTCATTTTCAACTCTCCCTTCAATTTTTGCAATGTTTTACTCCTTCCCCTTTATTTCCCCTGATCTGACTGGCTGATTTTTGTCCCTGCCACAGATTGGTGCTGTCCCTTTAGCTGCTTTAGGAGCTCCTGCTCTCGACCCTGCCCTTGCTGCTCTTGGGCTTCCTGGAGCAAACCTGAACTCCCAGGTACGTCCCCACTCCAAAATTTCCTTTATTGCCTTCTCCTGCCTGCTCTGAGAAGAGCTTTTCATTTGGATCAGTTCACAGCCACTGCCTGGAAACTCCAGGAATTGGAATCAAAACTGCTTGTATATCAAATTAAGTGTTGGAAGGGGCCAAAGGAATAATTTGGGAATAGCAATAAAATATTTCAAATATTTGGTGTTATCAATGCCTTGTTCTTCAAGTAAAAAGTAGTTTGACTTTTTAATTTTCTAAGCGTCAAAAATGGGAGGAAACTTCATTAGGTTGTTACAACTGAATAAAAAAAGCTTTTAAGTACTAAAAAATAGAATATTGAATATCTTTATAGCAATAAAAATATATCAATATAAAGATATTGGTCATCTCTAGATAGATAAAATATTTAAGAGGTAAGAGCCAAATACTCTTTTGCAGCAATAATTTAATGCATTGCTGCTGCCACTATTTTAACTTTTTTTATGTATTCCCTTGTGGAAGAACAAGCAAAGGATGGTGAAAATTTAATAACAAATGAAAAAAATAATAATAATTTTCAAGGCAAATTAGAGAAGTGTAGAAAGTTGGCATTGAGGCCTTCAGTGGACAGAGAGCTTAGAGAGGGCTCTGTTCTCTTGCAGTGACAGAAATAACCTGTGCACAAAAAGTTATTAGTGCAGAATTCAAGATAAAACACCCCCCAGCAGTGTATTTTGATCCAGTTATCTTTTTAACCATTTGTATTTTTAACCCATTTATGGGTTTATCCATTTGTGGGTTTATCCATTTGTGGGTTTATCCATTTATATTTTTATCCATTTGCGTTTTTATCCATTTGTGGTTTTAACCATTTATGGGTTTATCCATTTGTGGGTTTATCCATTTATATTTTTATCCATTTGTATTTTTATCCATTTATATTTTTAACCATTTATGGGTTTATCCATTTATGGTTTCAGCTATTTCTGTTTTGATCCATTTCTATTTTAACCATTTGTGGCTTTCTCCAATTGTGGGTTTAACCATTTATACTTTTCTCCATTTGCATTTTGAGCCATTTATATTTTTAACCATTTATGGGTTTATCCATTTCTATTTTTAACCATTTATGGGTTTATCCATTTCTATTTGTATCCATTTCTATTTTAACCCTTTGTGGGTTTCTCCAGTTGCTGGTTTAACCATTTCTATTTGTATCCATTTCTGGTTTTCTCCATTTGTGTGTTTATTTCTGAGCCTGCAGGGTGGGATGTCCCCAGTGCCAGCAGCAGCCCAGTGTGGGGCTCTCCCTGTGTGAGGGTTCTGTTCTGCTTTTCCAGCTGGGAGGGAACATTCCCAGAGAGGAATCCCTGGAGATCTCCCATTCCCAGCCTGCTTTTAACTTGGTTTTTCCCTCTCATGTCTCTTGCAGCAGATCAGCTCCTCAACGATGAGCACAGGGATCCAAAGTAAGCACCGGTTTCCAAACCCTGCATTGCACTGGCTGGGGGTAAATCCGTGTGGTATCCATGGGAATATCCATGGGAATATCCAGGGAATATCCACGGGGATTCCATGGGAATATCCACGTGAATATCCACGGGATTCCCATGTGGATTCCACGGGGATTCCATGTGGAAGGGAATATCCACGGGGATTCCATGGGAATATCCACGGGAATATCCACAGGGATTCCATGGGAATATCCACGGGAATATCCATGGGGATTCCATGGAAATATCCACGGGGATTCCACGAGGATTCCATGAGGATTCCATGGGAATATCCATGGGGGTATCCACAGGGATTCCATGGGGATTCCATGGGAATGTCCATGGGGATTCCACAAGGATTCCATGGGGATTCCATGGGAATATCCATGGGAATATCCACGAGGATTCCGTGGGAATATCCATGGAAATTCTGTGGGGGTTTCCATGGGGATTCCATGGGAATATCCAAGGGGTATCCATGGGAGTACCCATGGGGATTCCATGGGGAAATCCAATGGAATATCCATGGGGATTCCATGGGTTTATTCATGGAGATTCCATGGGGATATCCACAGGGACTCCATGGGAATAATTTTGGGGATTCCATGGGAATTTCCATGGGGATTACATGGGGTTATCCATGGGGATATCCATGGGAAGAATTTTCGGGATTCCATGGGAATATCCATGGAGGTATCCATGAGAATATCCGTGTGGATTCCATAGGCATTCCATGGGGATTCTATGGGGATATCCACAGGGATTCCATGGGAATATCCATGGGAATATCCACAGGAGATCCATGGGAATATCCATGGGAATATCCACAGGAGATCCATGTTATGTTCCATGGTTTATTCATGGAGATTCCATGGGGTATCCACATTGATTGGTTCCATGGGAATATCCACAGGGGTTCCATGGGAATATCCACAGGGATATCCATGGGAATATCCACAGGGATATCCATGGGAATATCCACAGGGGTTCCATGGGAATATCCACAGGAGATCCATGGGAATATCCATGGGATTCAGTGGCCAGTCCCTGTCCTGCTGGAGCTGATGCCAACTTGGAAGGAGTTTGGAGCTCCCTGGGCTAGGGAGGATTCCCTGATCCTCTGAACTGGCTCAGTGTCACAATTCAGACCTGTATCCCTGGAATTCCTCTGAATCTCTGGAATTTTGTCCCTCCCAGGTTGAACCACGTGGCTGCAGGGCTCGTGTCCCCCAGTCTGAAATCAGATACCTCCAGTAAAGAAATAGAAGAGGCCATGAAGAGAGTCCGAGAAGCACAGTCCTTAATTTCTGCTGCTATAGAGCCAGGTAATTCCAGCCTGGAATGAGCCATTCCAGCCAGGATGGGGCTTGGACACAGCACATGCTAAAACCTGATTGTCTGCAGAGCACTGCTTCAATGCCTGTGATCTGCAGGCAGTTCATTTATTAAGCTTTTAATCACCCTGCAGTGGATGCTCCGAAATGTGCTGGAATTAATCCCTTGATTTTCCCAAAATTCCCTGATTTTGGAAGGCTGTGAAAACACCCAAATTTCCCTGAGGGAAGTTCCTGCTGCTGTCTCAGATTCCAAGGGAATGTGAATTTTCTTGGCCTCACCACTTGGCACCCTGCTGATGCTTCTCAGGGATGCTTTCCTTTATCTTCATTCCTAATCTGGAATAATTCTCTGGGGTTTTGTGATTAATTCTCTTTCCTGGAGCTTCTTTCAGCAGGTTTGATTTTAGAACAAGCTCCAGCAGCTCTCTCACAAATATCAGAGCCACCAAATCTGAGAGACAGAAACTTGAACACTGAAAATACAGAATATTTATCAGTTCTGCAGCTTCCTGGTGATTTCTAGGAAAGAACAGAATTCCTGTTCTTCTTCTTACTAAGCTTGAGGCTTTTTTATTCAAATTCAAAACAATCATTTGAGAGGTTCTTCAGCCCCTCATGAAACAGCAGATTCTGAGATTTTCACAGCACTTGCCATTGCTCTGCAGCCCTCAGCTTTACACTGACTTTAATTAAGGTTTTTTTCTGAATTTTGACTTCTCCAGTTTTGCAGAAAACTGTTATTTTATGTCCCAAAAAATGTCCCCGTCCTCTGTTAGTTCTTTGTCTTCTTGTGAAGAAAATTCCAGATGAACCTTCATTTCAAATGGCAAAATCAGCTTCATTTATATCAAGTCCATGAAACTCCAGATCTTTTCCTGTAGAAACTCTTTTTGAATATTTAAAAAAAAAAAAAAAAAAACAAACAACAAACCAAACATTGGTTTTTATTCTGCTTTTCCATTTTCAGATAAAAAAGATGAAAAACGAAGACATTCGAGGTCGAGGTCACGCTCGAGGAGGAGGAGGACACCTTCCTCATCCAGACACAGGTGAGCAATTCCTTACAAACACCTCCCACAGCTGCAGCAAAAATCCTGCAAAAATCATTCTTGGGAAGACCCTTGGGTTTGATTTAGGGCTCTAAAGATTTTTTGGATGTTTCAGTTTACAGAGCTCCTGTGCAGGACAGGGAGAGCTGTGGGGTGGAAGCTTTTGTGGGATTTTTGGGAGTTTTTCTTAGCCCTGAGCAGCTGGGCTGGGAACATCCCAGAATTTCCTGTGACTCCCATGTTGGTGTTTCCTTGGCAGACGCTCCAGGAGCAGATCAAGGAGAAGATCCCATTCCAAATCCAGAAGCAGGAGGCGATCCAAAAGTCCCAGGAGAAGGAGATCTCATTCCAGAGAGAGGAGCAGGAGGTCTCGGAGCACATCCAAAACCAGGTGATGATTCCAGGGAATGACCAGGACAGGGATTGTCCCTCAGCCTGGGGAGTCACCCCTGTCCCTCCCAGCTCTGCATCCCTTTCCCTGTACAGCAGATTAGGAAGTGCTGCTTGAAAATGACTTAAACTTAATCTCTCTCCTGCTAAAAGGGATAAAAAGAAGGAAGAGAAAGAAAAGAAACGTTCTAAAACTCCCCCCAAAAGCTACAGCACAACCAGAAGATCCAGAAGCACAAGCAGGTATGGAAATGGGATTTTCCTTGCTCTGTTCCTAGCAGGATTTTAATATACTTCAGGATTAAATAGAAAAAAAAAAAAATGTTCTTGTGGGAGGTGTCCCTGCCCAAGGAAGGAGCTGGGCTTTGAGGTCCCTTCCAACCCAAACCATGCCTGGATCCTTTTGGATCCTGATTCCAATGTGGATGTGTCTGGTCCAGGCACAAGAGCACCTGTACAATGTCTTTAAGATACTTCCATTTTCCTCTTTGAGGTGAATTCTTTGGGCTTAGAACAATTTCTCCTTGCTCTGTGTCAGTGTTTTTGCTCCAGGGTCACTGCCAAGCTCTTCCTGATTTAGGGAATAAATCCAGGCAAAAATGTTGCTTTTTTTTTTAAAAAAAAAAGCTTCCAAACCTAACTTGCAGTTTTAACAACTCTTCAGTACCCTGTGAGCAGGGCTAGGGTTGGAGTTAGGGATGCATTTGAAGGTTTAAAGAAAGAAATGAGGATTTCCAAAGCTCCTGTGTCTCTCCCTGCAGAGAACGGCGACGCCGGCGGAGCCGGAGCGGGACACGATCCCCGAAAAAACCCAGATCTCCCAAACGGAAAATGTCCCGCTCCCCATCACCCAGAAGGTCAGGGAAACACTTGGCTGGAAGAAATGGTGTCTGGGGTGGAAATTCCCAATTTGGGACCTACAGGGAGGCTCCCAGGGGGAGAATCTGTTTGGAGGGAATCTTTGCTGCTTTTACAGAGCCGCTCTGGGGTTGGCTGGGAGCTCCGAGGGGTTCCAGGGGGTGGTGGGAGGAGGAGGATGTGCCACAATTCCCAGTGCCTTTGGCTCTGCACAGTAGGAATCAGCTGATTTAGGGTGGCCTGAGCGTTTTGTGACCCTGTCCCAGGATGGGGAACTCGAGGTGCTCCTCTGTAAAACACTGGAGCGTCGCTGTTCATCCATCTGGGATTTGAACTCCGTGATCCCTGTGGGACCCTTCAGCTCAGGAGATTCCGTGGTTCTGTTTGCCACAGCATTGCTGAGCCCTGGCTGTGTGGTGTTTTCCTTGAGCCAGAGCTGAGCAGTTGGGATTTGGGGTTATTTCCTGAGAGCAGAGGCTGCTCCCTGCTTGCACTCTGCCATTTTCCTTTGGCTTTGCTGTGAGCAACTCTCTGGACACAGTTCCAGCCATGAGGTGATGGTGATGGGCCTCACCCTCTTCCTGCTGCTCCTCATAGGCATAAAAAGGAAAAGAAGAAGGATAAAGACAAGGAGAGGAGCAGAGACGAGAGGGAGAGGTCAACGAGCAAGAAAAAGAAGAGCAAAGACAAGGAGAAGGATCGAGACCGGAAATCCGAGAGCGACAAGGACGTGAAAGTATGTTCCAAAAACCCCTGGAGCTGCTGCCAGCCCTGCCCCACATCCCCCCTGCCTCCCCCCAGCCCCCAGGGAAGTGCTAACGTGTCCCTTTTCCCTGGCAAAGCAGGTCACAAGGGACTACGACGAGGAGGAACAGGGCTACGACAGCGAGAAGGAGAAGAAGGAGGAGAAGAAGGTGGCGGATGCTCCCTCCCCCAAAGGGAAGGAGCCCGGGGCTGAGAAGGGCACTGGGGACCCAGGCAGGGAATCCAAGGTGAACGGGGATGACCACCACGAGGAGGACATGGACATGAGCGACTGAGCCCACCCACAGCCCCTCCAGTGTGATCCTTTATGCTGTACTTGTTAAATCCTCAACCTAGATGTATCCAGCTCCGAGCTCTCCATGGTCTGTCCATCCCGATACTAACTCACACCCAAAGCTTGAGACAGGGACCCCACCCCTGCTCCGGGGGCCCAGCTGGGGCCGGGCCAGGCCACACAGTCCCTCCCACAGCACGGGCTGGGCCCTCCTCCCTCCCTCCCTCCCTGCTTCCCTCCCTCTGGAGTGTCCGGGCTCAGCCAGCAGGGTGGGAATGCCCCAGGAATGGGACACAACCCCTCTGCCCTGTGGGAATGCCCCAGGAATGGGGCACAACCCCTCTGCCCTGTGGGAATGCCCCAGGAATGGGGCACGACCCCCCTGCCCTGCAGCCTCCGAGGGGTGCCGGGCCCTCCCGGGCACTCCGGAGTCAGCCTTGGATCTCACCAGCTCTTTGTGCTCTTGGCTTTAGTTCTGGTTTTAAACCACGTGCTGGGTTTGGTTTCCAGGTGGGTTTTGGTTGGCTTTGCCCAGGGTTTGTGCCCTGCCCTTCCTGAGGGCTCTCTCTCTCTCCCCACCGTGTCCGTTCAGCTCCATGCAGGATGAGCTGGAATGCTGTGACCTCGGGAAGGGGGGAATCCTGCCCGTGCCCAGTGAGGGAGGGCTGAGGGCTCAGGAGCTCACCCGCTGCAGCAGGGAGTGCATTTTAAAATGACCTTGGTCTGTTTTTAAAGCAAGTCCATTGATAATGTACTTTTTACTTGATCTCAAGTTGTACAAACGGATAAATTTGTGTTCCTGTCCCGGCCGTTCCCTCCCTCCCGCACTCGGTGATCCCATGGTATTTGCAGAGTAGTTACCCAAAGCTGTTCCTTAGTTCCAGCAGCTCCAGAGCTTTTACTTTTGTGCAGGTAAAGAGACAAAAGTAGCCGACAGTCTGTGCCATGTCGATGTACAGTTTCGGAAAATGTTTTACAAAACTTTGATAATAAAACCCTGAAACTTCAACTCCTCTTCCTAGAAAACTCCTGGGGTTTATTTCCACCACTTTATGTCATTCATTTCCAAACTTTATGTCATTCCTTACACACTTTTCTATCTTAACAGTGAAGAAGGAATTATTTTACTTTTGGGAGGGAAATGGGTTAAAGTGGGGATGTTGAGTTTTCTGGGACTGCTGAGGAGGACCTGGGAGTGTCTCTGGGGAGCCCCTGCCTGGCAGGGAGCAGCTGGAGCGACCTCAGGGCCACTTTTTCCATAATTTCCAGATTATGGAAATCTTTATTTTAACTGGCAATGGTTGAGGCCCTTCCTGGAAGTGTTCCTGCCCCTTTAGAAATGAGATTTTCAATCAGCCACTCTGTGCCTACAGAGGGAGGCCCTGATCCCTCTCTGAGCTCAGGGGTGATGCTGGGGGCAGGAGAGCAAGGCTAAGTTGAGAAACTAAAAACCCCAAACCCTCCAAGCCCCCCAAAAACCCCAAGCAAGTTTCCCTCAAAGCCAAAAGAAAATATCAACCCAAAAATCCCCTCAAACCCCTCTCCCTCCTGCAAGGCCAAAGCCTCTGTGGCCATCCAGGCTTTGCTCTCCATTCCCCCAGGATCTATCCCATTCCTGGCTGGAGGAGGTGAAATCTCTGGAAGGACTGAACAGAATTTTATGAATTTCAGGTTCCCTCCCTCCCGGGCAGCTGTTCCCAACCTGCCCTCTCAGCTCCGGGAACTGCTCCCTACGTCCTTTCCTCATAAAACCTGGGAATGACAGAGGGCCGAGAAGAAGCTGTAATGAAAATGCAGGATTTTATTTAAAAAATGACCAAGAAAATGCCCTTGCAGAACGCAGCAGCAGGAGCTCACTCCCTCCCCTCCAATCCCACTCCCACAGCGGAGCAGAGTCCCGGGAAGCGTCGGGACAGGAGAGGGAAGCCTGGATTGCACAGGTGGAGCAGTTTCCAATTCCAACAGCATAGTTTGGTCTTTATTCTAACAAATGATACAACCCAAAGTGACTATGAGTGAAGGGAAGAGAAAAACCAGGGAGCAGACGACAGGAAAACGCCAAGAGAGGTGACTGGTTTTCCATGGGAGTTACAAACTGTCAGGAAAAGAAAAGTGAAACTGCAGCATTACAGGAATTGGTTAATCCGGATTAAATAACGCAATTCTCCTGGCAGGAATTACAACTCAGGAGCAGAGACAGTAAAATAACAGAGGGATGCTGGGAATATCAAGGGAACACGGTGGGATTCCAGCACAAACACATCCGGGGGGGGGACAAACGGATTCAAGGCAGGAATTGGGAATTGCAGTGGTGGGAGTGCAGTGGCTGGACAGCAGCTCTGGGAGAGGAAATCCAGGGTGTTCCCTTTGCCACGGGACAGAGCAGGAGTTTGGAAGACCAGAGGAACAGTTTGGTTCAGGAAGAACCCGCGGGATCCTTCCGCAGTGAGGTCGGAATTGGGTTGAGCAAAATTCCTGGTTAAGTGCCATAAAAAAAACCTCAGGGAACAAAAAAAAAAAAGATGTGGTGGGAGGGGAGCCCCAGCCTGGGCAGCCCCGACCCCCGGGAGCAGTGGGATGTGATTCCCACCAGGCTGCTCCAGCTCCCTTCTCCTCCTGCCCTGGATTTTATCCCAGCTGGGCTGTCCAGGAGCTGCTCCTGCTCCTCCTGACATTCCCAGGCCACAGGGAGGAGCTGGAGCTGCTGCATGGATCCACGATCCATGGATCCCAGGGAACAAACCTTCCTCTAACACCTGGCCTGGCCTTCAGGAAAACGGGAAAAGCCGAGGTGAAGTTCTGCTGGATCGATCCTGTTTGGAAAAGGGATTTCCCAGAGAAATCCCACAGGAGAAGGGAGGGACCCTGTGCCCCACACCGGGCTGGGAATACCCCGGAGACACACCCAGGCCCACAAACTGTGTCCATGCAACACAACCCAGTGACAAAAACAGCCTTTAGTGGAGAAAAACATGGATAAAATACGGATCTCAACGTGGGCATCATCCCAGTGTCCCTCTGACTGAGAATTCCTGCAGTGAATCCATCGGGAAACCTGCCCGGGTGTCCCCACGAGTGAGAACTCCTCACCCGGAATGTTCTGACAGGAAACACATCCCAGGAAGAGGGAAAAGTACTGAGAGCAGCTCCAGGAGCCCACGGGGCTGCCCTGGCAGCTGGGGATCAATCCAGGGAATTCCCATCCCTCAGCTCCAGAGGCAGAACAGGAGCAGCCGGGATTTCCTAGGGTGAACCAGAACCAGGACAGTTCTGTGCCCACATTCCAAAGCAGAACAAGCCTCAGGAGCAGCTTCCTGCAGATCCTGGAAGTGTCCCAGGGAGCAGCTGTGTCCTGGGGGGTTAAAATCCCCCAGATCTGCAGCCAGAGGCCACAGGAACCACAGGAAACACTTCCAGGATCTGCCCTGGGCTTTGGGCAGCCACCCCACGGCCACCAGAGGGGATGGAGCCACAGGAGCCTCAATCCCACAGGAGGCCACCCAGAACCCTTTTTGTTTTCCAGTTCCAAGCCCAGGATCCATGCTGGGATCCCCACAGCCCCAGCAACGCTTCCATGGAGCCAGGGATTAATTTGGGAATAACCAAAAAGGCAAAGAAACCCAAATCCATGGATCCTCCCTGTACCTCTGAGGAAAAGGGAGTTCTGCCATTCACCTTGGGGAGGAACCTCTCGTCTCCACTGGAACTCCCAAGGAATGGGGTGTCCTGTGTGGCACCACCTTCAGCTCCACACCTGGCACAGGTCCTGCAGCTCCATAAAACATCCTGAAGGGACCCCTGGCAGGGGACAGGGGACCCCTGGCAGGGGACAGAGCCCTGTGCTGCCCCACAGGCATTGATCCAAGCTCCAGCTCAGTCCCAGAGGATCCCACCTGATGGTGTCAGTTCATCCCAGAGGTGTGAAACACGTCAGGAATTCATCATTACTTGGGAGAACAAGTTCCATCATTCCCAGAGGATGCTCCACACCTGCCCTGACAGGGCACTGCAGGAGTCATTTATTTCCCTTTGCTTGTTTTCCCTCAAGTTTTGTTTTGGATTTGAGTTTGAATTAACCACCAAGCTGCACTGCTCCCCTGCCCCAGTGCTCCCCTGTCCCCACGTGTCCCAGAGCTTCCCTGTTCCCACTCCAGTGCTCCTGGACTTTGCTGACAGTGATTCCCTGGGCCTCCTCCATGTCCTTCCCCAGAGCAGCCTCTTTGGGATGGATCAGAGATTCCAGCACTTTGGAATCCCCTGCTCTCAGGTGTGCCTGACACCTTGCCCTGTGCTGAGCCCCTCCCTTGTCCCTCGTGCTCAGCACAGCTGTTCCCTCCACTGAGCATCAAGGATCCTCTTCATTATAAACTTTGATCCTTAACTCTATGGAATTCCAGAAAAAGTTTTACCTACAGTGCACAAAGAATATAATTTGGAAAATATTTACATTTTTGTACAATGACACCACAGCACTTGAATCTAAATTTCTTCATACAAACAAATAGCACCATCAGCCTTCTGCACAAATCTTGCCTAACAAACCCCAAAAAGGTGGATTATTGTGACGAGGAGATGAGGAGACTGGAACAGCTGGGAATGGGAATAAGCTCAAGGAGCTGGGAATAAGCTCAAGGAGCTGAAGTACTGAACTATCCATGAAGAGGAGCTGGACAAGATGAGCTTTAAGGTCCCCCCACCCCAAACCAGTCTGGGATTCTGTGTGATTACAACACAAAGAGGCAGGAAATGAATGTGGAAAGACTCCAGTGAAAGCTGCCCATGAGCACCACGATGACCCCGAGTGCAGGGAAAGCTCCTCCTGCAGGAAGGGGCAATGCCTGAGCTTTTCCCAGTGCCTCTGTGCAGCCCAGGCTGCTGAGGCCACACACAAACTGACCTTGTGCTCGGCCTTGCTGGGACACCTCTCCCGAGTGAGGGGGTCAAATAAAGGATTAACAAGTGACATTGCTGGCCAGGCAGCCCTGGAGTGCTCCCCAGAAGCACAGGGAGCCAGGCAGGGAGCAGAGAGCAGGGAGGGAAGCGGGGATGAGGCAGGGACAGCACCAGGCTGGGTTGGTGCTCCAGAGGTGCCTGGCTCCCTGCAGGGCACAGCTGGCTCTGCCCTGGGGTGCAGGAGGAAATCCAAGTGTCAATGGTGCCCATTTGGTTCATTCATCTACAGCCAAGGCATTCCTTTGGGATACCTTCCAACATTCCGTGGCTGAGCTGGGAGCTCAGGGAACAGGGAGCACGGCAGGACAGGGGGGGGCTCACCCCCAGCCCCGGGTCCAGCTCGGTGCCTCGGGGATCACCACAAGTGTAAAAAATTTAAAAACCAGCAGCTCCTCCCAGCTGGGGGTGGCAGCTCCCGGGGCCAGGATTGGCTGTGCCAAAAGGAATGGCAGCAGGAGGCTGTGGGAAGTGGGAGCTGGAGGGGCTGGATGCCCAGTGCAGTGCCAGCACGTGGCACTGCTGCTCGTTCCCTTTGCTGTGCTCACCGAGTTCATCCCTTCCCGGGCCCCACGGCTCTGCTCTGCTCTGGGTGCAGCCATTCCCTTGCCCTGGGATGCCGTGTGGATGTTCCCCAGGAACTTTCCAGCCCCCCCTAGAGGTCAGGGAAGCGGCTGGGATCCTCCTTGTAGTCGTCGGGAATGGTGAAGATGGAGTCGTCGAACTCGTCGTAGCGGAACTCCTGGAACGTCACAGTGGCCGTGATGGTGGGGAACACCGGGATGTCTGCAGGGCAGGGAGAGGGACAGTCAGGGGACAAGGGAAAAACAGGAATGGCACCAATCCCCAGCCCTGCAAGTGCCCATGGTCAGCTTGGATGGCAGCCTGGGCTAGTGGAAGGTGTCCCTGCCTGTGGGAATGGGAGCACGAGCTGGGATTTGCAGTCATGCTGTGCAAATATGGCAGAGGGAGAGCACAGCCTGCCCAGGACTCACACAGCTCCCTGCAATTCCAGAAACTCTGTGTCCCCTAGAAAAGGGGCTACTGCTTCTG
>CM031864.1:3534-32566 GCA_018697195.1 Certhia americana | reverse complement strand
CCAAACAAACACTGCTTTCATTTCAATGGCTCTTCTGGGTTCTGCATTCTCAGCAGCTTTGGAGAAGAAATCAGATTTATAAAACTCTGGTTTCTTCCTTTCCAACAAGATATTCCTTTATTACTCATCATTTTTCCCCTCTGGGTGTTTTTCTCTGCTCCTGTGTGTCCCTGCCTTTGGCCAGCCGAGGTTTTTGCTGGGATCCAAACTGCACTCCCGTGCTTTGGAGAGAACCCAGAGTGTTTTGTAGGAGCTGCCTGCTGGGTTTGCTTCTCTTGGAGCTTTTACACAAAGTCTGAGTGGGAAGCAGAGCCAAACAGCTCTGAAATTAAAGGTATTAATGGCCCTCGTTTGTCACCTTCTGGGCTCGGGCTGTGCCAACATCTTCAGCTTGACTTTGGCATCAAGAAAAGCAACCCTAAGATAATTTATCATATGATAATTTTTTTTAAAAAATCAGTGTTTTCCTTTTTTTAAGTGAATCTAACAGAGTCATGCTGGTGTGGCATCAGAGGTTTTGTTTTGTCGAGTCGTTTATTTGATTACTGATTAATTCTGAAGGTAATTAACGTCTCTCCCATTCATTACAGATTTCCTCCAACATCACCAGTCAAACCTGTACCAAGCCCACCAAGGGAGGGCTTGGAAAACTTCTCTGGAGACAAAGGAAAACTTTTTAAACTGCCCAGTTCATCCAAAAAGGCTTTTAAAAAACAGGAGATCCTGCAGTCTCTGGTAACAACTTCTGTTCCTGACATCATTGCAGTTGTATTGTCTTTATTCTGGAAAATTTAGTGGCACTGCTCTGTTGTGGCATCTTCCCTTAATAAAGAATAGTTTATTTCCCTTTATTTCCCTTAACAAAGAATGATTTGGACTGAAAGGAATTGAGAAATATCAAGAATTAATTTCATATCAGAGGGGGTTTTATTTTGTTTTGGGGTTTCTTTGTTTTGGCTCAGTGCAGAATTATCCCTGCTAAAGGATTTTAAAATATTGGGAGGGCTGGAAGGTGAAGTCCCAGAAATGATCTGCACCATGTTGAAATTTCATTTGTCTGTGGGGGACAAATAAAAGGCACAAATAATTGAATTGGTCACCTTTTTGGAGAAGATGGAATGTGTTTGTTGCCCTTCATTCAGCTGAGATTTGCGTGCATGAATTCTGAATTTCCTGTCCTAAAGGAGGATAATTCACATTTTAATACAGCTGGATTTGAGGTGTTTTTACCTTCTAAATTGCTGGGTTTGGATTGATCAGGGGTTTTTTTGGTTTTTTTTCATTTCTTTTTAGTTGTGTGCCTCCATTTGAGTGCTGAGGCTGCTGGTTACCCCTTGGCTCATGTGGAATTTAATATCCCACACAATGCCCCGCTCTTCTAATCCCAATTTTCTCTAATTTTTAATTGCCTTAAGAGGCTGGTTTCTCTTACAGTATAAACCACTCATTTTCAGGAAAACTTAGTGAGGCCAAAGCCTGATGTAACAGAGGAAAAGAAGGAAGACACTCTGCAAAGGAGGGAAATAAGCCAGGAAGATGTGCAAGAAACATGGAGAAATATAATTCAGATACAGTAAGTGAGGAATTACACACAGCACCTTCTCATTTAGCATCAAACAGCCCAAGTGAGCTTTTGAGATTTATTTTTCATTTTTAAAACTATGTTTTAAGTGGAATATTTTTTTTTTCTGTTGTCTCCACAGGTTTTCTAATCTGTATATTAACATTGGATTGTTGCATTTCAGGAGTTTCTGATCACGTGCTGCTGCTGAAATTTTATTTTAAACACCACAGGTGTTTGTCCCAAGGAGGTGTCCTCAGATTGTCCTCCTGGAAGTGAGAAGCTCTCAAACAGCTCTTCAGCTCACCAGGAGTTTTTGAATAGATATAGCAAGGACTTGTTTTCCTTCACCCTTTACAAATCTTTGCTCTTTTCCTCCCCCAGTCTGCAAACCATTTTGGGACTGCCCTCGTTGGAGGAGGTTCTGCAGCCAGCCCAGATCATCCCTGACTTTGTCATGTACAACATGAGCAACACCAGCAAGCACGGCATGGTGATCCTGCAGGACAAAGCAGGTGATGTTTATTGCCCCAGATTTGCTGTCAAAATTCTTTTTATTTATAAATAATAACTAATCTGTTTTCACAGTCTGTTGTTTACACTTTTTTCCCCAAACCACAGCACAGCTTTAAGGGACCTTAAATCCAATTCCACGCCTGCCATGGCAGGGACCCTCCCCTATCCTGGAAGGAGCTTTGGACACTCCAGGGATGGAGCAGCCACAGCTTCTCTGGGAATTCCAGCCCAGCCAAAAATTCCTTCCCAATATCCCATCTAACCCTGGCTTCCTTCAGCTTGAAATTATTCCCCTTTATCCTCTCCAAATTACATGTCTAGCAATATTTAAAACCAGTTTTAAATTTACATTTTTGCACTTTAAATGTTATTTAATACGTGTGAGCCATTATTAGTTGTTAATTATTTGGGTTCATGTCTAAATGATGCATTTATCTGTTTGGATTTCAGACGACCTCCCTCACTGGGTGCTGTCAGCCATGAAGTGCTTGGCCTACTGTAAGTCACTGAAGAGTTTTTAAGTTCCAGAAACCTCTTTTGAGAGTTGAAAAGGAAATATTTGTGTGTGTGAAATCAGCTGGGATGTTTCAGTTCAGAAACTGGGCAAAACCCGTGGGTGGTTTCCTCTAATGCAGCTTTTCAGGAGTGAAAGGCACTTTGCTTTTCTGGTTTTTAGCTGGGCCAAAACATTTCCTACACTTCATACTAAACCAGGGAGATCAACTTTTTTGTTGTTTTTAAACAATCAACTTTAAATTAATTAGATGAAATGAAATCAGAGATAATGAGATTTTTTTTTTCCCTTGTGCTGAGTTTCCTTTTGCTCAAGGAGCTTGAGCTCCCTGTGGGAGAACTGGGATCACTGTGCTTTGGAAATGAAGGGACACACTAAGGGTTGGGTATTATTTTGCTGAGGAACCTATAAAGACCATAGATTATTTATTTCTGTATTTATTTTCTTGGTGTGGAACAGAACTGAGCACAGCTCTTCAGTGGCTGCCTGGAATCTCTTACCCTGGTTTTGCTTACAAATTGTGCCAAATACAATATTTGTGGATTGCTGAGAGGATTCTTTGCGTGTTGAAACAAGAATAAATTTAGGCTGATCTTCAAAAATTTCTTTTCTAATGGGATTGTGGATTTTTGGTGTGACTTTCCTTTCTTTCCCCTCTTTTCAGGGCCCAGGAACAATGACATGAGCCAAGCCACCTACAGTGGCTTTGAGCGGGACGTGTTCAGAACAGTTGCTGATTATTTTCTCAGTCTTGCTGAGCCACTGCTTACTTTTGAATACTATGATCTCTTTGTTAATATCTTAGGTATGTATGAATTTAGAAACAGTCAGGGAAGCTCTAAGTTCAGATCAGCTGGGGGACAAATGTGTGATTCCAAGCAGAGCTTGTCTCCCTGATCTCTGTGGGAGCTCCAATCTGAGGAGGATCATCACTGCTCCATTCTGTATTAGAGTCAATTAAAATGTAGTTCTGCCTCATGATTTCCCATTTAAATTGCTGTTTCAGCTCACATTCTAAATATTCAATAACAAAAGCTTTTAATTTGTGCTTGGTTTTGCCTGCTCCTCACTATTGCAGTGTCTTCCTTCTTGCATGTTGGTTGCAATTACCTTGTTAAATTGCTTTGGGACTGAACTAAAGTCTTCTTAATTAATATCTTAATTAATATCTTAGCTTTGTTGTCTGCCTGCCCAGTTAGCAGCTCTCTGAACAGGTTCATTTTCGTAAGCACTTGCATCTTTAACATCTCTTTCATTTCCTGATAGTTATGTGTGGCTACATCCAAATTCCTGATCTGGGCAGTGGAAAAGGTTCTGTCCAAGAGGAGAAAAGTCACCCTCAGCCTTCAAAAATTCCTCCCTTGAACTCTTTCAAGTCCACTGAGTGTCTTCTCCTAAGCCTGCTCCTCAAAGAGACTGACAAGGAGGAGAAAGGAGAAGCTTCCAGGAGGATTTCCTCAGAAGAGCCAAGAGCCCAAAACCAACACGGAAAGAAATGGCAGCAGCACCAAGTGCCACGTCAGCAAGGGAGTGCTTGGAACCTGATAGGAGGGAGCTGCCAGAATCTTGCAGGATTCAGGAATGTCCAAGAACCACCTGGAGCATTTAGGACAAGGTGTTACTCCTTGGAAAGAATTGGAGCTGCTGCTGCTTCAAGTGTGTGTGCTAAAGGAGGATGTGCCCCCCTGAGGGGAGGTGGTGTGAGCACCATCAGGAGAAGGGGAGAACTGCTGGAGGAGCAGAGAATGAACCCAGTGCTGGAGCTGGGCTGGGCTAGCTCAGCTCAAACCCACAGCCTCAGGAGAGTGCCTGCCCCACATCCCTGGGCTGAGGAGCTGTGGGGTGGCAGCCACAGAACCTCGGGACAGCGCTGCACCCGGAGCCTGCTGGGCAGGAGCAGCTCCAGGAGCTGCAGTGCCATCCACAGAGCCAGTGCTGAGATCACAGTGCCCAGGGGGCAAGGAAAACCCAGCATCCAAAAGAGACTCTGCAGGAGCAGCACAGAACTGTCAGGATGCTCTGTCCCCCTCTCCCCTTGTGTGTTGGCTGGCACAAGTAAGGGCTCTCTGCAGCATGTTGTACTGCCTCCTTGCGTGGCCTCACTAATCCCTGCTTCCCTCACCTCTGCCACTCTTGCTAGGTTTGTGGATAGGCACAGAGCATGGATTTGTGGGGTTTTTAAAAGAAATCCTGCTGGCTAAATGGTTTAAACTGCTGGAGCTCTGCTAACGAATAGCAGTGTTTGGTATCTGGAATTAGGAGCTTGATGTGTCAGTAATTGGCTTTTCTGCTCAGGTAGGTGATGGGTGTAGGGAATCTGCACACACCTGCCTGCTGGAGATGTCTTTTTCTGTTCTGCAAATCATTATTTTCTGGAAATACTTCTGGGAATAATTAGTGTCATTCCTTCATTGTATTGTGATCCTAATTGCACCGTAATGAAGGAAGGTGAAGATGACCACAAAAGCAAAGGCCTGTACGTTCTCTCTTGTGTTACAGCTGATTTCTCTGAAACGTAAATAATCCCATTAAAAACATCAAAAATCCGTGATGCTGAGGTGAAAATATGCTGGAAGCTGGTTCAGATTTTAACCCCAGCTATCTCTGTGGTTAACCTGCAGATCTCCTGCAGCCTCACCTGGAAAGAATTGCAGTGGAAGCTCTGCAGATCTGCTGTTTGCTGCTGCCACCCCCGAGCCGCAGGAAGCTGCAGCTGCTGCTGAGGATGATGGCCAGGATCAGTGGCAGTGTTGACATGCCACGGCTGCACGATGCCATGGGCAACAGGTCCTTGGTAAGAGAAGGAAAAGCTCTTCTTAACAGAATGCAGATGATTCCTCAGTCTGAGCTCTCACCCAGCTGTCATTTAGAATCCCAGACTGGTTTGGGTTTGGGTTGGGTTTAAAGCTCATCTGATTCCAGTTTAAACCTGGCTCATGGTGTGCAGTTAGGTCTGGGTTAGGTTGATGCTCTGCAGGTTTTAATCACTTCACTTGTCTCAAGATGACCAATTGAAGATTTAGGTTTAGATTAGAAGGAGGAAGAAATTCTTTATTCAGAGGGTGGCAGATCCTGGCACAGGGTGCCCAGAGCAGCTGGGGCTGCCCCTGGATCCCTGGAATTGTCCAAGGCCAGGTTGGACAAGGCTTGGAGCAGCCTGGAACAGTGGGAGGTGTCCCTGCCCCAACCCAAACCATTCCAGGATTCTGTTCTACAATTCTGTGAAAATGTTCATTTTTCTATAGGTTAAGCCTTTTCCTGCCACTACCTTTTTAGAATATGTGTTTGAATTGAAAATGCTGTTCAATTCCAAAGCAACAATGACTTTCCCTCCTTGTGTGACCACACTTGGAAGTTGATATTTGGAGGATTTGTGGAGAGGAGGGAAACCAATGCCACAGCTTCAGCCACTGAAGTTGTGCTGAACTTTTCCAGCTGATCCAGACGTTCTCCCGCTGTGTCCTGCGCTGTGCAGAGGAGGAAGACTTGGATGAGCTGCTTTCCACACGCTTGGTTTCCTTCCTGATGGACCACCAGCAGGAAATATTCCAAGTCCCAACATTCCTGCAGGTTGCTGTGCGGGATCACCTCAAGTACATGGCTCAGGTTGGTGCCTTGAGAGCAGTTTTCAAATTCATTTGTTAATTGCTGCTTCTGAAGCTGGGAAAATGCAAATAAACCCTGGGACGTTTTGAATGTATAGATATTAATTCTAATGTTTTGCAGTTTGTGAGTGGGTGTGGGTGTTTATTAGGTACTTACTCAGACAGTACAGAGTCAGTTGAGTGCATGCAGAGCCCTTTTTCTTTCAGTGCAAACAGGAAAAAGAAGAAATTTGTGCCATCTTGCCAACGTATTCCTACTGCAAACAAATCACTCCTCAGGAGTTTGAAGAACAAAAAGTCTCCACCTCTCAGGCTGCAGTGGCAGAGCTCCTGGAGAACATCATCAAGGATAAAAATCTCTCTGTGAAGGACAAAAAGAAAAAGTTAAAACAGGTGAGTTTATTTATCTGTTTCTGTAGTGCCTTTGTGAGGGAAGGACTCAGGCACGGGGGGCAGAAGAGGAGCAGGATGTGCTGAGAAATGTTTGTGCTCAAAAGCTTTTGAGTGCTTCATGTGCTCTGTTTGGGATTTTAAAGATGGTTTTTAATGCTGCATCCTCTGGAGCCAGGCTGGGAGAGCTGAGGGGGCTCAGCTGGGCAGGAGAAGGGTGCAGGGAGAGCTGAGAGCCCCTGGCAGGGCCTGAAGGGGCTCCAGGAGAGCTGGAGAGGGACTGGGGACAAGGGATGGGGGGACAGCACACAGGGAATGGCTTCAAACTGCAAAAGGAGAGATTTGGGGCAGAAATTCCTGGCTGGGCTGGAATTCCCAGAGCAGCTGGAGCTGCCCCTGGATCCCTGGCAGTGTTCAAGGCCAGGTTGGACAGGGTTTGGAGCACCCTGGGACAGTGAAGGTGTCCCTGCCCATGGCAGGGGTTTGGAATGAGATGGGATTTAAGGTCCCTTCCAATCCAAATAATCCATAATAATCCAGCCTTTGACTGGCAGCAGGGCTGTTCAAACAATGGTGTAAAAACTGTGTCAAATTATTCTGCTGGGGCTCCTGCTCTCCACTCAGTGATTCCTGATGGAATTCCAGCCTGGATTGCTGTGGTGCCCTGGCCATCCAAGTCACCATTAACCTGCCACAGGTGGGGTTACATTCAATAGGTGTTAAAAGCAAGAATTTTTGGTTTTAAGAGACCAAACTCTCTCTGTTGAGAACCCTGAAACCTTCTTTGGGTGGCCTTGGCTTTGTGTTTTGTAACATTTACAGTGCTCCAGATTATCTTGCACTTCTCTGGCCTACCAACATCTTGCCTAACAGTAAGGCTAAAACACAACACTTCTGGCAGGATTTAATCCTGGAGGCTTTTTCTTTCCTTTGGCAAATCTTTCTGCCCAATGGAATAGTTTTGTACTTGTCCTGGAATCTCCTAAGCAAGTCTTGTGACTCCCATTTGAACAAGCAGCTTTTCAGGGCAGCCACTCTTGGCTTTGGTGCCCCTCCTGACTTCCATGTGTGTTGGGGAAATTTTTTGGGGGCCTCTAAAAGTGAGTCTGGTTTGGTTCCAGACCATCAGAATGGTTAATTATGGTTGATGAAGGTTTGGAGTAAGAAATGATTCCCAGGAAAGGGAAGGAAAGAAATGGGGGCCCAAAAATGATCCCAGGACTGGAGGTGCCTCAGCAGTGTCAGCCCTGGCCCTGCTGGACACATCCTTCTGGATGGGAAATATTGGGAATTTTTGGGAAAAGTCAAATTCATGGCATTTTCCAGAGAGTAAAGTCCCAGTTGTATCCATACCAGGAGTTACAAAGGTGGTTCCAATCCATCAGTGGAAAGGTTTGGCTCACGTTCAGATGTATTTACAGTTTTTCATCCCTTCCTGAGGCCTTCCATGAGAAACAGGCAAAATATCCAAATCCCTGCTCTAATTCCAGGTATTTTCATTTTTCCTGGAAATTAAATGTGATTTAGGTGAGGCTGTTTGGAGCCTCAGAGCCTTTCCCCATGGAAAGGTGCTTCTTCCTCCTTCAAGTTCTTCCCAAGTCATGGATCATTCTGTCCAGAAAGATCCTGGAATCAGTGCTGAGCATTCCTGGGAGAACCCTTCCAAAACAATCTCGGCTCCCTTTTGGGTAAAAACACATTGATCCCAGGAATTTGCTGGGGATTCCAGGAAAGCAGCTCTGCAGGCACATGGCGTGGGCTGAATCTGGGATTTTTTTTTTGGTGGGATTTGGGATTTTCTTGTCATTGGTGCCTGGTGTTTGCTGCAGTTCCAGAAGGAATATCCCCAGATCTACGGGAGCAGATTCCCAAGGACGGAGGCGGAGGCGCTGCTCCTGGAGAACAAACCCACCATCAAACAACCCATGCTGAGCCTCAGGAAACCCAAATTTCCCAGCCTCAGGTATTGATTTCACCACACCTGAGCCATTTCTCCCTGCTGGAAATCTGAGGGATTCACCAAAGGAATTTGCTGCAGGAGTTTGGTGGTGGCTGTGCTGGAGGAGGAGGAAATGTTTACATGGACACTGTGCTGGAAGGTGCCAAAAAACCCTTTCTTTTTTTGTGCAGATACTTTGGAATAACTTTTAAAAGAAAAATATTTATCTGTTTACAAATGATTACAATATATTGGAGTAGGAAAATGTGAAAATACACGTAAAGCTGTTGTTAACCAAAAATTTATATATGGTTTTTTATGGGAAATTAATGACCTGCCTCTTTTTGTAACCTTTAAATGTCTGGTGAGGAATTTGTGCCTTTTATTGTAGTTTTGACATGTGTGTGTGTTGTGATTAAGTGCCTTTTCTATTCTCAAAATGTTTATTTTTAAACAAAGGAGCTCCTGTGAGTTCAGGACCAGGAGAACCAGTTCACCATAAATAAATGCTTCTGTTCATATCATCTGTAAAACCCTCATCAGGTTTTGGATATTTATTTATATTAAAAGACTTGAAATGTATTTCTGAGATTTTCATGGAAACTTCATTTGAGATCTGTTGGTGTGAGTCTCAAAATAGGATTGATGGATGATCCATGAAGTGGGAACAGAATACACTCATTTTCCCTGGTTTTTTCCAGAATTAAGGTTTGGTTTATTAATTATGATAAGATAAAGGTTCCCTCACAGGAATTGAAGTCTGCAGGAATATTTTGGGGGGGAAGTATAATTAATAATAATTTATCTACTGCTCTGAGATCCCAGACTGGTTTGGGTTGGGAGGGACCTTAAATCCCACCCAGTGCCACCCCTGCCATGGCAGGGACACCTCCTGCTGTCCCAGTTTGTTCCAGCCTGGCCTTGGACATTTCCAGGAACCCAGGGGCAGCCACAGCTTCTCTCAGCCAGGAATTCCTTGGTACATCTGTGATCCTAAGCCTGGTACTTCTCTCCCCCCAAAAATACCATTTTTCTCCTTTTTTTTCCCAAAAGATTTTGTCAATGAGAAACCCAAATTAACCTGATTTTACCCTGTATTAATGATGCCTTAATTGCTGTGGGTAATTTTGTTTTTCAGGGCAGGGGGCAGCTGTTCCTCCCCTGGAACATCTGGAACCAACCACCTCCAACACTCAGCACCTGCCTGAACTTGCTTCCAATGCTTCCTACCCCATTCCACGTTGCATAAATACTTTGTTTATGTAGTGTTCCAGTTAAGTAACTTATTAGGTGAGAAGCTCACATTTCTCAGGATTTGGCTTTCAAAGGCCTGCCCTCATTATTCCCACTTCTTGATCCAGGTTATTTAATGTTCCCTTCGAAGGTTTTGACAGAATTTAACCAAAATGGGAATAAATAGAGAAATTATAATTCTGGTTCTTCAACAGGAAGGGTTAATGGGAGGCCTCAATCAAGATCTCAGTGCAGTATCCTGATTTTCCTGTGAGAAGCCTTAAGTGAGCCCTTTTCCAAGTGGAAACACTGCCTTGAAAGAGGGGAGCAAGCAAACAAACCCAACCCTCAGGTGCTGCAAATGCACCAGGCTGGGGTTTAATGTCCCTTTTTGTCCCTTCAGCCCAATTTGGATCCCTGGAGCTGTTTCCATCTGTGTGCAAGCAGAACCTGAATGTGTGGTGATAAAACACCTTCATCCTCTGCCTGTGAGGGGACAGCAGGAAACTCAGATCTTGTTAATCTTTGAAATTACTCTTCACAGCATTTTTGTTTCCATCAGTGTTGACTTTTACTAGAGCTGGTTCCTGATGATGAGGCTGAGGGGACATTTCCTGGGGCACAGCTCCAATCTCTGCTCCCTGGGACAGGGACAGCACCCAGGGAGCTGTGCCAGGAGGGGTTTAGGGTGGATTTTGGGACAGATTCTTCCCCCAAAGGGAAGAGCTCCAGGAGAGTTTGGACACTGCTCAGAGATTGGGATTGTTGGGTCTGTGCAGGACACGAGCTGGCTGGCTGATCCCTGTGGGTCCTTCCAACTCAGGAGATTCCCTGAGGTTTGACACTGGCATTTTCTTCTCTCTTGGTGTCTCCAGTGTCACATCACTGCGGGGTGAGGCTCTGGAGGTGCCAGGATGGTCCCAGCAGAGCTGAGTGCCTCTGCCAGCTCCCGGCACAGCTCCAGCACGCTCTGTTTCACTCCTCCCTGGGCTTTTTTTTTTTTTCTTTGTAATCACTTCTGCTTGGGAAGAATTTAGGTCTCAGAAAAACAGTGAAAGCCTCTTTTTGTGTGAACAGCAGGACAAAAGCTCCCAAAGCCCGGGGAGGATTTTGGTGCTGAAAGCCGGCTCTGTTCCCGGGGTGCTCTCATTGGTGGGGGCTGTTTGGGGACGGGGCTGCCCTGGGCAGGGCTCAGCACCCCATAAATACCCAGCAGGGCTCTGGCTCTGTGGGAGGCTCAGGCCCTTCATCAGGGAGGATGTACAGTCAGTGAGTATTCCTGAAGCTCCTCTCTGTGGCAGCACATTCCAGAATGGAGCTGGGGCTGCTGGGGAGCAGCAGGGTTGGGAGGGGAGGGGAAGAGGGGAGGTCTCCATGTGTCCATGCTGGCACATCCCATACAAAGGTGTGGTTCTGGTCTGGGGGAACAGGCTCACCTTCAGGTTCCAGAGGATTGACCAGAATTTGGAGTAGAATCATGGAATCCTGGAATGGTTTGGGTTGGAGGGATCTTAAAGCCCATCCAGTGCCACCCCCTGCCATGGCAGGGATGTCTCCCACCATCCCAGGCTGCTCCAAGCCCTGTCCAAGCTCACCTTGGGCACTGCCAGGGATCCAGGGGCAGCCACAGCTGCTCTGGGCAGAGTTCCCCAGCCTGTGCCTGGTGTGCCTTCATGGGCTTTGCAGCAAATAAAATTGGAACCCAACAAATAATTCTTAGCTTAAAAAAAAAAAAAAAAAAAAAAAAAAGAAAAGAAAAAAGGCTTTTCCAAGAGCTGGGAGATAAAAGCTGGATTTTGCTTTCTGATGATTTGGGTATCCTGGGTTTGTTGGGCTGCAGTGTGGGCTGTCCCCTCGTGTCCCTGTCCCTTCTCATGCTCAGGACACTTCTCAGTAGCTGTTTGGAACCTCAGAACCTTTCCCCATGGAAAAGTGCTTCTTCCTCCTTCAAGTTCTTCCCAAGTCATGAATCATTCTGTCCAGAAAGATCCATCCCTCCCTGGGAGGGAGCTCCCAGCTCTGTCCCTGCTCTGGGCTCACCCAGCTCTGCTCCTTCCAGGGTGGAGCATCCCGCTGGAGGCTACAAGAAGCTCTTTGAGACAGTGGAGGAGTTGTCCTCTCCAGTGACTGCCCACGTCACAGGTTGGTCTGGGGCCTCATCTCCTCCTGCCCTCCTTCATTCCTGCAGCTCAGAGGCTTCCAGGGCTCACAGGCTTTACAAGGCTGGATGTGAAGGAGCTCCCAGGGTTGGTGATTTGGGGTGGACAAAGCTCAGATTGGGTGGAGAACTCTTTAGACATTTCAATACCGAATGTTTCAGTCCACAGCAGGTGTGGAGGTGAAGAAATCAGAGCTTAAAGAGCTCACGTGTGTTTAAACACTAAGTTTAGTAAGATAATGAGCTGAAGTTTTGATTTCTTGCCGTCACAATAAAAATTCCTTGGTCTGATTTGCCGTGCCCATCCCAACGTTGCCTCTCCCACAGGCAGGATTCCCACCTGGCTGCGAGGAAGCCTCCTGAGATGTGGGCCTGGCTTGTTTGAGGTGGGCTCAGAGCCCTTCTACCACCTCTTCGATGGCCAGGCACTGCTCCACAAGTTTGACTTCAAGGAGGGGCACGTCACCTACCACCGAAGGTACGTGCCAGTTTTCCAAGAAAAAGGAATAAATAAGGAAGCATTTGCTTTTCTGAAATGCTGGGAACAGGCCGTACCTGTGGGAGACACTGGTTCATTTGACTCCACGTGGTTATTGGAAGAACTCAAACGCAGCTCCAGATGCAATGTGAGGTTGTGGAGAGTTCCCAGAGCTCTGACGTGGTTCATCAAAGGGATATTTGTATTTATTGCACAGCTGGGATCACCTGTAACAGATTTTCTCCTCCTGGCCCTGCCAGATTTGTCAGGACTGACGCCTACGTGCGAGCCATGACAGAGAAGAGGATTGTGATAACAGAGTTTGGCACCTATGCCTACCCAGACCCCTGCAAGAACATCTTCTCCAGGTACCTCAGGGTGCTGCAGGCATTGCTGTGATGTCCTACAGAGTTTCTGCTTCTCAGCAGAGCCCCTGACTGCCTGTTGGTTTTCTCTGCTCAGGTTCTTCTCCTACTTCAAAGGTGTGGAGGTGACAGATAACGCCCTGGTGAATGTTTACCCCGTGGGGGAGGATTACTATGCCTGTACTGAGACCAACTTCATCACCAGGATTAACCCAGACACCCTGGAGACCATCAAGCAGGTGGGTCTTTGTCCTGAGCTGAGAGAGGTGTGGAGGAGTAAAACTAAAATGAAAATCATAGAGTCACAGAATGGGTTGGAGGGATCTTAAAGCCCGTCCAGTGCCACCTCTGCCATGGCAGGGACACCTTCCACTGTCCCAGGGTGCTCCAAGCCCTGTCCAACCTGGCCTTGGACACTTCCAGGGGCAGCCACAGCTTCTCTGGGCACCCTTTGCCAGGCCCCCCCCACCTTCACAGATATTTTTCCCAATATCCCATCTAACTCTGCCCTTCTGTCCCTTCATCCCTTGTTCCAAGTCCCTCTCCAGCTCTCCTGGAGCCCTTTCAAGCACTGGAAGGATCCCCCCTGAACTTTCCCTTCTCCAGCCCTGCCATGGCAGAGGGACTCCAGCCCCTGGAGCATCTTCAACTTTGGGTTGGAGTTTGCAGGTCAGAGCTCAGTTGCAGACTCTGAGAGGAACTTCCCACAAGCAGAACAAGCAGAACAGACTCACACCACCTTGCAGAGCTTGTGCCTTCCCACCTCCTGCCAGGGCAGCTCCTGACTCTGGTCCTGCTGTTCTCCAGGTGGATCTCTGTAAATACGTGTCCGTCAACGGGGCGACGGCTCATCCCCACATTGAGAACGATGGCACCGTTTACAACATTGGCAATTGCTTTGGCAAAAACTTTGCCCTGGCCTACAACATCATCAGGATTCCTCCCCTGCAGGCAGGTCAGTCAATCCCATCTCTGAGCCAGCTGGGAACCTTTTCCCTTCTGAATCATTTCTTTAGCCTTTCAATGAATTTTTATCATCATTAGGGTTTTTTCTCAAGTTCCTTCAGACTTTTTTTTTTTTAAAGTTGTATTTAAACCACTTCCAGGTGGCTTCTAAATGATGAATTTTGTGTTAAAGGCAGGAATTTGCTGGGTAGATGCTGTAAGTACAGACCAAGAGTAGGTGAGACCTCCATAACCTCTCACCTGTCCCATTCCAGACAAGGAAGACCCCATGAACAAGTCGGAGGTGGTGGTGCAGTTCCCCTGCAGTGACAGGTTTAAGCCCTCCTATGTGCACAGGTAACATTCCATGGGGTCAGCAGGTCAGCTGGAACCAGGGAACTGGTTCTCACATGTAATCAGCAATGAGAATTAGGTAATTAACCAAAATCAGGGTCATTTTGAGCGACGATCCACGTGTTTGAGATGAGCAGCTCCACGGTTTTTGTCCAAACTGACCCCAGCGAGCCTGATGTGCTCCCCTGCCTTTCCCAACAGCTTTGGGCTGACCCCAAACTACATCGTGTTTGTGGAGACACCAGTGAAAATCAACCTCCTCAAGTTCCTCTCCTCCTGGAGCCTCTGGGGAGCCAACTACATGGACTGCTTCGAGTCCAACGAGACCATGGGGGTGAGCATGGGGTCATCCCAAACTGGGCTCTGGGCAGCCAGACCAGGGTTGGGAGGTCCATTGGCTTCACCTTCATTTCCCTGAGCCTAAGCCCAGCTGCTGTGTGGTTTCCAGGTGTGGCTTCACGTGGCAGAGAAGAAGAAAGGCAGGCTCCTCAACCTCAAGTACCGCACCTCGGCCTTCAACCTCTTCCACCACATCAACACCTACGAGGACAACGGGTTCCTGATCGTGGACCTGTGCACCTGGAAGGGGTGAGGCCAAGGGTCCCTGAGCCCCTTGCACCACACACACCATTCCCTGCCCTGGCACATCCCTGCTGGGGCCTCTGGCACTTCCACCAACCCATTTAACATTTAACACATGTAGACTAAACAGCACTGAGCTCTCCAGAAATGCAGGAAGCCTGCTTGATACTCATTTTCCAGGGAAGAATTATTTTTATCTTTTATTTACTTTTATCTTTAAGAAATGTTAGTGACTGGTGAAGGGTTGATGCTGTTCTGGCTCCTGGAGCTGCAATGAGCAGGGTGTGCATGAGGCTGGAATGCTGCTCTTCACATAAACACAGAAGTGTGGCAGAGAAATGAGGAACTCAACCCTGTGTTGGCTGCCTATCCAGGACACCCTGAGCTGAGCTGAGCTGATCCTGGCATAGAATCAGAGAATTCCAGACTGCTTTGGGTTGGAAGGGACCATAAAACTCATCTTGTTCCACCACCTACCATGAGCAGGGACATCTTCCACTATCCCAGGTTGCTCCAAGCTCCTTTCTGTGCTCCAGAAGTTGTTGGGAGTTTCTGTGGTGCACACACAGCTCAGCTCTGCTGAGGAGCTGGATTGGGGATTGTGTCACTCTGTTTGCTCATCCCTGGAAGTGTCCAAGACCAGGCTGGATGGAGCTTGGAGCATCCTGGGACAGTGGAAGGTGTCCCTGCCCATGACAGGGGCTGGGACGAGATAAACATCCCCTCCCAACCCAAACCATTCTATGCTTCTATGAATTTTAGCCAAAAAACCCCTACACTTCCCTCACACTCACAAAGCCCAGCTGTGTTTCTCTCTGTGCTGCTCTTTGGTGCAGGTTTGAGTTTGTTTACAATTACCTGTACCTGGCCAACCTCCGGGCCAACTGGGACGAGGTGAAGCGACAGGCAGAGAAGGCCCCACAGCCCGAGGCCCGCAGATACGTCCTGCCCCTGAGCATTGACAAGGTACTGGAATCTGCTGCACTCCCTGCCAAGCCTCCTGCCCCATTTGCTTCAAATTCAACCTTTTAATTAAGAGAGCAAACTTGAAGGATGTGCCTTCAGAGGAACTCGATGTTTTCTTTAGCTGATCAATGTTTTTCTAGTTTATTTATGTGGTTGTGGCTGCCCAATCTCTGGAAGTGGCCAAGGTTGGGCTGGATGGAGCTCTGAGCAACTGGTCTAGTGGAAGGTGTCCCTGTCCATGGTGAGGAAAATGAGATGAGCTTTAAGGTCTCTTCCAGGCCAACCTCTCTGATGACTCCACATGTCACCGTTCATGGCAGAGCCTGTGGGGCAGCAGTTAATACTGGATCACACCACAGAAGGGAGCAGCCACAGCCCAAGCACATGCAGTTAAATCCTCCAGCCCTCGGTGTGAGGTCCCTGGAGCTGCCAGCCTGGCACAGACAGAGCTCTGTGGCTGGCAGCTGCTGGCTTCCTTTCCATGCCCCTGCTCGTGGTGGCTGGCGGGTGGGCCAAGGGCTGCAGGGGATGCTGCTCAGCCGAGCCTCTCACGGAGCTCACTGGGCTGTGGATCAAGTGAGAAGTGCAAGCCCACGTGGCAGTGCTTAATGAAACCCCTGAATACCTTCAGGAGGGAGGGAAGTTGTGTTTAGGCTGAGGAACAGGACAGTTCTTACAGCACTGCCAAGCACACAGCAGCAGTCACCTCCTGCTGCCACTCACTGAGGCTCTGCCGTGCCTTCCCTGTTCTGTGCTGTTTCCTAGAGTTCTGTGTAAATAAACTAAACCTTTTTTCCCATCTCTTGGGTATTTCTTTCTCTTTGTCACAGGCTGACACAGGGAAGAACCTGGTCACCCTGCCCTACACCACAGCCACAGCCACGCTGCGCAGTGACGAGACCATCTGGCTGGAGCCAGAGGTGATTTTCTCAGGGCCACGGCACGGTACAATGACACCCCAGCTCCCCCAGCTCCCAGCAGCCAAGTGCTGCCTGCACACCGTGGCCCACTAACCCTCAGCA
Organism: Certhia americana; assembly: GCA_018697195.1. Classification (NCBI taxonomy): domain Eukaryota; kingdom Metazoa; phylum Chordata; class Aves; order Passeriformes; family Certhiidae; genus Certhia; species Certhia americana. The sequence goes on along the minus strand of CM031864.1, from coordinate 15,938 downwards.
TTTTATTTTTTTCTTTTTCCTTGTAGCTTTTGAGTTCCCCCAGATCAACTACAGGAAGTACGGTGGGAAGCCGTACACGTACACCTACGGGCTGGGCCTGAACCACTTTGTCCCAGACAGGGTAACTATCAGCCAATGGAAAATGGCTTCAATTTGGGGACAACAAGGAATATTTCTGAGCTCTGTGGGTTTGTGTTGTGCCCACCTTTAGCTTTGCAAGTTGAATGTTAAAACCAAGGAGACCTGGGTGTGGCAGGAGCCGGATGCGTACCCGTCGGAGCCGATCTTCGTTTCCCACCCGGATGCGCTGGAGGAAGATGATGGTAATGGGGGGGTTGGGGCCATTGGGATTGGGATTTGGCATTGGGAAGGGTTGTGCCAGGCTGGCTGCAGGGCTGAGCCACAGCTGGGCAGGGCAGAGCCTGCAGGCAGCCCCTGGATGAGATGGGACAGTGCTAACGCTGGGGGGAAATTTGAGAAAACGCAGAAAAACGAAAGTTAGAATAATTAAATTTCTGGGTTGGGAGGGACCTTAAAACTCATCCAGTTCCACCAACTGCCGTGGGCATGGACACCTTCCACCATCCCAGGCTGCTCCAAGCCTTGAACCTGGCCTTGGACACTTCCAGGGCTGGGGCAGCCACGTTTTCCCTGGGCAGCTTGTGCTGTGTCCCTCAGCATCGATGACACTCTGGGGATTTCTGGTGTCCCAGAGTGCCAGGGCTGCTCTCACCTTGCCCAGAGGGGGTCAGACACAGCCCACACCCACCTGAGCCACACCCACGGTGTTCTCACCTTGCAGGGGTGGTGCTGAGCATCGTGATCAGCCCGGGGGCAGGACCCAAACCTGCCTTCCTCCTCATCCTCAACGCCAAAGACATGAGCGAGGTGGCCAGGGCCGAGGTGGAGGTGAACATTCCTGTGACATTCCACGGGCTCTTCAAGAGAGCGTGAAGCACAGACAGCAACACCCAGCTCCCAAAAGGTGCAAAGTCTCCATTTACAGGTGACCCAAATTCCTTCCATGGCCCCTTTGCATTTGTGGGGCTGCTTAACTCAGATCAAGCAGTTCAAGTCTTGTCAATGATTCTTCAAAATGGTTAATCAGGTATTTTTTTGAATGAATCCTCTGGGATCGTTTCTAGTTACACCACAAGTCTGGGGTGTGGTGGAGAGGGTTTTGTTTATGCAAAATGAAAACTTTGTAGCTGCAGCAGAGTGAAAGAAGCTGAAAGAGCAGAGAGTAACCTCAACATTTTTACATGTGGTAACATTGTGTACAACAGGCTGTGCTCTGTTACATGGTTCCGAATTTTTAGCCTGCCCAGAAGGATTTTGGATTTAAACATCATCCTGATGATTGCTGTAGTATCCTCAGAGCAATCCAAGTGGAACCTTTCCACAGCTGCTTTGGGAATCCCAAGAGGGTGGCAAGGTAGAGTTTTGTTCTTCAGCCAGGCTGCAAACTGCACACCTTCCCTTGTGTGTTTTGCTCTTTTCCCTTTCTTTTGTCCAAATGCAGTTCCTTGACTTCTGGATTTCATGTTAAAACATGAAAAAATCAAGCAGTTGTTACCCCTTGGGCTGACTTTGCTTCCTTAGAGTGCTACAGATGTTCAGCTTAATCCTTCCTTCTCCCAAAATAAACTTTCAGCTGATGTTAAAAGAGGTTATTGTTGACAATAAAACCTTTCTGCCAGCAGATTTAAAATCTGGGTTTCTGGTTTGTCTTTAATTGTTCAATATTTTTATTAATGGTATCAAAGAATTAGAAAATCTTTATATTCAGAGTTCTGGTAGAGGGTTCTGGTTTGAGGGGGCTGCAGTTTTACATTCTGATGATGGGATGGGGATGGGAAGACACAGCCTGGGACTTCTTCTGTCCCATGATCTCCAAGCACTGGGCAATCACCTAATTAAAAACAAAAAACAATATAAACAATGAGCCTCCAAAAACCAAATAAACAAACAAACAAAAAACCCCCAAACCAGTAAAACTCATTAGTTCTGCACTTATTTACTTGTTCCTTCTTTTTGTGACACATTGAACACAGTAAAATGAACAGTTCATCTCTCACATATTTTCATGTGTAGCTCAAAAAGTGGAAATTTCAGGGCTCTAGGACAATAAAAAACTTCTTGTTGCTCTCCCATTATCAAAGTTGCCATAAACTCCATGAAAATATTTACCATCCACATAGTCCCATAAATATGTACCATATTTAGAAGGGTTGTGTTGTGATTTAACCCCAGATGAAACCAGGACAGATTGAGATCTTCAAGTAAACAAATTTCAGAACTGCAGAGAAGATTTTTTATTGCTAATAAACAATCCAACAATGAAAAATAAAAGAACAAAGGCAGCAGCTTTCAGAATGAACCTAATGGAGGGAGGGGTTCTGCCAATTTCAAATCAATAAAAAGGCAGGGGAGCATCCCAAATGTATGCAGCAAATTTAAAACAGGAAGAGAAAATCGTAAAAAGCAACATCCCAGGATAAAAGAATGGAAACAAAAGGATTTCTGAGGAGCCTGGGCTTCAAAGAGTGAAGATATGGGTAATTATATGGGAAAAAGGGATTCAGTGCAAATTCAAATTATGGTAAAGTCAAAGGAGAGGCTGAGTGAGGAAATGCTGTGGGCACGTAACCAGAACTCAAGAGAAACTTTTTTGATAAACTAATGGGGAAAAGACAGGATGGGAATTACAGAGAGAAATTCCATGGAGTGAGAAGTGGGAGCCCCAGGTCTGGAATCAGCACATTTCCAGCCCTGAGTGAATCATGTTCACCCATTGTGAGAGTGGAGAATAAAATGGCCTGAAAGGAAAACTCACCTTCCTGGTGTCTTGAGGTAGAATGATCCCATCATCCCAGAGCCTGGAAGAGGAGTAAAAGGCACTGCTTTCTTCTTCTAGCCTGGAAAGGGCAGAGAATTGAACAGGCTTAAAAGCACAATAAAAACAGCAGAGCAGTGAAAAAAAAAAAATAATTACAGATGAAAAAGGCAAATCCATCCATCTGAAGAGAATGGGCAGCACTGCTCTTAAAATTAATCAGAAAGCAGCAAATAACAGAGCTGATCATTCTGCAGTAATGGGAATACCCTAAGAGAAAGATATAGAATTATGGGGAAGTTTAAAATATTTTTTTCAGTAGCTCCATGTTTGTTTCATTAGTTGGGATGTGTTTCTCTCTAAGATGAACAAAAGTAGGTAATTTAACAGTGAAATCCCTGTAAGGTTTATACTGAGTGTCCTTACTTTGCCTTCAGCTGTTTTAGCTCCAGTTCCTCTCCTGTCCAGTCCCCAGCTGGTGGAACTGTGGGGAGATGTTGAGAATCCACAAGAGCAACTCTTGCATTGGGCCACAGGAACAGAAAGTTTGGACTGAATGATCTCCCACACTACAAGGAAAAAACCAAAGAACAGAACAAACTCACTGAGGTGAATCATAAACAGGTGTCTGTGGGATGAAACAACCAAGGGCAAGGCAGAAAGGAACACAGGTGGATTTGTAACAGGACAGACACCCTGTGCTAGGAACCACCACCTCCACACTGCCTTCAATATTTCTATTTTAATAGTTCATTTTGAATTCCAAGCACTTCCTCTGATCCCTTCAGGAGCTGCTCTGGAGCAGAGCCCAGCAGAGGCAAAGGCTAAAGCAGGGATTGATTCCAATAAATCCTCCCTGGGCACACCTGGGCAGCACCAGAGCCCGGCTGGGCCACAGCCAAGGTGAGCCCAAAATGGGCACAGAATGGGGCACTGAGCACCAGGGCTGACACTTGGAGAAGTTCTGCTTCATTAACACATTGCAGTTAATTGTGCAATTCCAGCTCCAGCTTCTGCAGCTCCATCCTCCTTGCTTTGCCTTCTGCCTTCCCCCTTGGCTTTGTTCTGGGGCTGAAAGTTGTCCTTGGTGCCCAGCTGGAGAAGGAATTGTTTTGTGTGCCTGCTCTGTGCAGAGAGCTCAGCAACACTGAATAGAAACCAGAACTGCTCACTGAAACAGCACAGAATATAGAAAATAGAAAAGGGAAAACTGAAGGCATCACCACATTTAATTCTTCCATGTTTACTTTTCAGCAGCCACATGCCATGTCACATTTCTTATTTAAACATTAGTTCAGAGCACGAGTAGCCCAGCTGTGCTTTAGAAATGCAGTGACACTTGAGCAGTGTGACAGGTGTGTCCCCAAGCCCTGGGCTGGTGCCACCCTTACCATGATGTAGCTGTCACTCCCAAAACAGCCTCCAATGACAATGGTTATTTTGGGAACAGCAGCACAGGCAACTGCAGCCATCATGGAGGCCTGGGCCTTCAGCCTGTTGGAATGAGCCTCTGCCTGGAATAAAAAGAGATATTTCAGGTCCTTTGAGACTTTAGCCTAGAATCTCTCCGTTCCCAACAAATTTTTATTTCTAAATTATTTATCTATTTATTTATTTACAATTCTGAAACATATCTGGGATCTAATGGAGGTTTTGTTTTCCTTAGCCTTAGGACAAATCCTACTGGGCTTTAATGTCTTCACTTTAAAAACAGCCAATTTTCTGGAGTGCAAGGTTAGCAGAGGAATCAATAAGCTGTATTTCAATGTCAAAAGCATTGCAAATCCCAAACTTTCCAGCCTGCCTTGCTAAATGAACAGCATCATTTTATATCAGCACCCAGGCCTGCTTAAAATTCAAGTGAGAATGTTCTTAAATCTTTCCATTAGCAAAGTCATTACGAAGCTTCATCAAGAGTGGTTAAAAAACTCAGTTTTCCTACCAGTTAATAATCCTGAAAATGTAACTTGAGGCACAAGAAGAACTAAGGGTTGTTTGCAATACTTTGAAGCAAACATGCCATACCTGTGAGATGCTTGCAGGCCCTGCTGGCTGTGGAGCAGTGTTTTGGAGGAAGAGGATGGGAATTCTCCTCTGGTCACAGAGCTGGACAAAGTGGCTGCCCTTGAGAGCAGCATCGTGAGCCAGCTCCCCGTTGTTGGCCACTATCCCCACCAAGTGCCTACAGAACAAACAGGGACAGTTGGACTCCACGATCTGAGAGGTTTTTCCAACCTCAACAATTCCATGATTCTCCCTTTTGAACCCTAGGAATTGGTGGAGAGCCTGCTGAGGACACAAAAATGCGTGTCCATCCATTTGGATGATCAATTTTTCCAGCCATACCCTTCCACATGGCCAAATCCTGTCACTAATGTTGTGCCATAAGTTGCCTTGAATTCCTGGAATCTGCTTCCATCCACCAGCCGGCTCAGGATCTGCCAAGAAATACACAGATTTTACTTTACTAGGGAAATTGTAGTGAAAATAGGAGAGTTCTGCTAATAAAAACGCTCTGTTCAAACAATAGCAGACCTGAGTTATGCAGGATAAGCACAGAGGGTCTTTAGGTGACTTGCTAAATTCTCAATTTACACAAACCATCCGATTTGTGTTTAGTTTAATTACTAACTGTGTATTTTAAGACAAAGGCCAACTCCAAAATTGTTTTAGTTTTACAAAGCGCAGTTGTTCCTGTGCAAAAAAATGTAAAAAAAAAATAAAACCCAAACCCCAGTGTGTGTGTAGTTTAAGATTTTGTGTATAAGAAATGCTTGGTTCATATGGCTCATATTTTTTTCCAACACAGTTAAAAGCTTCCTTCAAAGCTCTCTACAGTCAATTCCCTCAAGTGCAGGGATTTACCACTGGAAAAGATACTGGATTCCCATCCATGGAGATGAAATCTCATGTAGATCACAATGAAAACAGCATGAGCAGCTCTGCATGTCTCTGCTTAAGCTTTAGTGTCTGTCCCAACCTCTAACAAGTTTGATTTGAGCTGTGTTGTTTTTTCAGTCAGTAATTTCACCATTTCTTTTACACCATCTTGAATGCTTGGGGAGGGGGAGAAACAAAAAGGCAGGGGAAAGGAAATACAGACATTAAAGGGGTGTGTGCTCTCAAGTCAGCAAACACAGTGGAAGACATAAAGAAAGCATCCCAAGAGTGCATGGAAACACTGGAACAACCTGGGATTATTTTATATCCAGCAGGATTTCAGATTAATTATTTTCTATAACCCCACTGAACTGTTGCCACCCTGCTTTGTTTCAGGTTTAAGACAGGCTGGCAACAGATGAGGTAATAATTCAGAATAACACCTGGAGCTGTGGGATGGAGCAGAGTGAAGGATGCAGGGATGAAATCCCTGTTTCCTTACCAGTTTGACAGGAAGAGTGAAGCTGTAACCCAGTGGTGCCAGGCCCAGGAGCTCCTCAGGGCTGTACAAGGGATTGTCAGGCTCTCTGTCCTCCTCTGGCACTGGGTCACAGTTTAAAGTAGAGACAACATTACGAATGCACTCATAGGCCTCCTCTTCTGAGGGTGCAAAATGGTCACTGCAGCCACTGACTCTAGGAGAGAGAGAGACATTAATTAGCATTGAATTAATGAGTTCTGAGTTCTGAAGGAAAATCCCAACTCTAGGAATGAAGCTGAGACTCTCCAAATGCCCTGTGGAAATACTGTGTGATTTGGTTCTGTAGGAGTGAGCTGAAAGCAGCTGCTCAGTGAAATTTCTGTGCAGTCCAATCCCAAATTAAATTTACAGGAAGGAGAACTTCCCCATGTTCTCGTTCTTGCCCGTGACTTCTGTGTCTATCTGAATTAAAAAACAAGACCCTGGAATTTATTTTTGTGATGCTGTTGTTGCAGACAATATCAAAAAGGGAAAAGAGGAAAGCAAACTTCAGGAATTATTTCAAAATAAGTTGTTGCAGCCAAGATATAAAGACAGGAATGCATTCCATGTAACATAATTGGGTTAAATTGTGTATTCTGGAAAACACTTGGAAAAGAGGAGATAGCATCCCTCTTCTGCAGCTGCTCCCTGTGAGGCACAGAGGAAATTACTTGCCTGAAGTTGTTCAAGAAATATGTGGAACAACAGAGATCCAAATCCAACCTGCCCAGTCCCTGCCTCACCCCATAAATAACTTAATTTTACTTCCATTTGGCTGATTTAACCCAAACCCCTGAACCTGAGGAGGCAAAGCAGTGCAACCACAGGTTCCATTCTTCACCCTGCTCTGAAATTCCAATGCCACATTCCTTTCCAAGCCGAGCATGCTGAATTCCCTGGTTTTGTCATACTGTGAGTGAAGCCTGGCTCCTCCAAGATCCTCAGGAGAGACATCTTCTCCCGTGGCAGCTTTCACCAGGGGTGGCCCAGCAAGGAACAGTGTCCCAATTTTATCAATGATCACGGATTCCTCAGCCATGGTGGGCACGTAGGCACCTCCAGCCACACAGGAGCCACACACCACGGCCACCTGAGGGGACACAAACACAGCAGTGCTGGACAGGGGACAGCAAAAACAAAAAGCCAAGCCCAAAGTTGTTTTCGAAATGCAGGAAGTGCTCAATCACAGCTTGGGGGTTCAAAACAGAGACAGAACAAAATTTCCTGCACATTTCCACCTTTCCTAGCCTCCCTTTGCACTCCCCATGGCACTGCACCTGAGGGATTCCCATGGCAGACATGATTGCCTCGTTGTAGAAAATCCTGCCACCGTGCAGCTTGTCAGGAAACAGCTCTGACTGAGGGAAAAGAAAAAGGGATTTTTAATATTAACTACCAAAGCTGATGCTTCCACTTCACTCCATTCATTCCCAAACACAGCAAAACTGATACTGGGAAGGTCCCCGTTAATAATCACTCCTGAACCTTTCATGGGAAGCATTCATTTTGGTGTTTATTCCTTTATACATTGTCAAATCCCCCCCAAAATACTTCGAAAGCACAGGTTAAGTTTTGTGATTTTTTTCTGAAATCAATATAATCTACTCAAACTGACCATAAATGTGGAGAAGGGAAGGGTGGTAGTTCTACTTCATCTGGGAAATGCTTTCATCAGTTTCCTTTTTTTACTTAGTTCTGGATACAATTCCAGGTAAAAACTTTTCCTGTGTGCTTGCCCTCTATGTGGGGAGAGAACAAGTACTGTCTCTACGAGAGGATGATCCCTGCATTTCTCAAAAAGAACCTGTTCAAATTCTTGTTTGGCAGTCAGAATTGCAAAAACACCACTTGGAAAGGCCACAGAGCTCAGTGCATCACTGGCACAAACAGGACAATAAAATACAGAACACTTGAGAGATTCTGAAGTGAAAATAGACACCTGCCACTAGGTACTCATTTATTAGACACAAAAGCAGACTCACTGAAGTTTCTAACCTCTGGTTAGGTGGGAGGTGCATGACTGGCCCCAAGTGATGAAATAAATACTATTTTCTCTAAATAAATGCTATTTTCTGCTCTGCAGAGGTGCCAGCAGTACCTGCAGGGGTAGGAAAGCTCCCCCACTGTCCACGAGGTGCACAGACAGCAGCCTGTTCTCCATGGCAATCTCCTGGGCTCTTAATTGTTTTTTCACTCCAATTGGGTAAATTGTTCCTCCTTTCACAGTGGCATCACTTGCAATGAAGACACACCAGACCCCACAGATCCTGCCAATTCCTGCAAAATGGACCACAGATGTTTATCAGAAATCTCTAAACCAACAGGCAAAGCAAGGGGGGCAAACTTTTTCAGGAGTTTTGGTTTTTTTTTTAGTGATGCTACATCAAGAAGCTCCAAATTAATTTGAAAATACCACACAGGGAAGAAATCTACACACCCCTCTGGAATTACAGTATTTAAAAAATTAATCCAAATGACAGAAGAGACTCAAATAAATTTACTTACTTCTGGTGACAATGTAACAGAAAAAAACCCACATTGTGACTCCCAACCCTTGAGATAAAAGGGAAGGCAATTAAAAATTATTCCTATAAAACTGAAAAATATAACAATCTGTGATTAAAAAAAGGGGTTTCACACTGTTCTTTTAGTTTCTTTTTAAACTGGAACCGCTGTTCAAAGTGCAATTTCTCTGATATTGAATGAGATTGAGTTTCATTGAATTTCAATGAAATTTCATTTTGAAGAGCTGTTCCAGTTTAAAGAGACAATGTTTGCATAGAAAATGCAATTGTCTATGATTTGAAAAACACTTCAAAATGTGTCACAGCTCCTGTTTCTCACAGTAATTTTGTCCTCTCTCCTTCAAGAGGCAACAGTTGATTTGACACATCGCCCTACACTTTTTGATACAAAAAGTAGTAAGTGGTAAGCAAAATTACTAAGTCTAGAAGAAATCAAAACCCATTTTTTCCAAGGTTTCTCCCAGATTTCTCATTATAGTAATACAGCAGTGGCTGAACTCCTCTCTGTTGGGAATAAGAACTGGATAAAACCAGTGTTCACTTCTCCTAGGACAGCACTTCAGACACTAAAATACCCCATAAACTTTATTCCAGGCATCCTTTTTCCTCCCGTTTCCCCCTCCCAGTGCCCCCCAACATTCAGTTGTCAGGCATTAGGATTGTTGCCAAATAATAATTGCCTCATTACCTGGGGGAGCTGGGATGTGCCAGAAGGGTTGGGACAGAGCTCAGGGGAGATCTCTGAGGGGAATTTGGGAATTTATCCCGGAGGGTGTGGGTGAGAGAGCCCAGCTCAGAGTTAGCTCAGAGCAGGCTGGAGAACAAAGAGAGAGGAGAGAGGAGAAGGGAGGAACAAAAGAAGAGGAGAAGAGAGCAGGAGAGGAAGGGGGAAGCAGAAGAAGAGAGCGAGCTCTGCTTTTCCAATGACTTCTGTCTCTGGCTGTGCTGAATATTCTACTTTCTCATGAACCAATCCAGCATCAAATCCAAATTTGCTCCATTTCCATCCATCCTAGAGCAATCTCTCCATTGCCGTGTTTTATCACTTTCTAATCTCTAAATCTTCTCAGGGACCTTTCCTGTTGGGCCAGGGAAGAAGGGTCTGTTGTGGTTTGGGGATTTCTGCTTGGCAATGACATTGCTAGCAAAGAGAGAAAGAGCTTTGCTCAGCCCCAGCTGTTCTAGAAACATCCAAACAAACACTGCTTTCATTTCAATGGCTCTTCTGGGTTCTGCATCCTCAGCAGCTTTGGAGAAGGAGTCAGATTTAGAGGAGTTTCTGGTTTTTTTCCTTTCCAACAATTACCCGTGAGGCAGCCGGCAGCAGGGACATCCCCGTAGGGCATGTCCAGCCCTGCGAGCGGGGACAGCTCCAGGAAATCCTCACTGTCCAGGAGCAGCCTCAGGCGATCCCGCACGAACACCTTCTTGTTGCGCTGAGTGTGCCGCAGGATGGCGTTTTCTCCCCCTCCTTTCTTCACCCTCTCCAGCAATTCCGAGTACCTGATGGAAAAAAACAAACAAAAAAACCCCAAACAAAGTTTATGTGCATGGGAACAAAGCCGTGGGGTGCAGACACGGTGCAGAGGTGGAGCTGCAGGAGTTCAACAGGGCCAAGTGCAGGTGCTGCCCCCGGGCCGGGAAAATCCCAAGGATAAACACAGGCTGTGGGAGAAAGGCTGGAAAGGAGCCCTGGGAGGATTTGGGATGTTGGTGGATGAGAAGCTCATCCTGCTCTGTCCAGAGGAGGCTCTGGAGCTGCTGCAGGGCTGGAGCCCCTCTGGAGCCAGGCTGGGAGAGCTGGGGGGGCTCAGCTGGGCAGGAGAAGGGTGCAGGGAGAGCTGAGAGCCCCTGGCAGGGCCTGAAGGGGCTCCAGGAGAGCTGGAGAGGGACTGGGGACAAGGGATGGGGGGACAGCACCCAGGGAATGGATCCCAGTGCCAGAGGGCAGGGAGGGATGGGATTTGGGGCAGGAATTCCTGGCTGGCAGGGCGGGCAGGCCCTGGCACAGAGCAGCTGGGGCTGCCCCGGGATCCCTGGAAGTGTCCAAAGCCAGGTTGGACATTGGGCTGGGAGCACCTGGGACAGTGGGAGATGTCCCTGTCCATGGCACTGGATGGGTTTTGAGGGTCCTCCTGACCCAAACCATTTTCCTTACAAGTCACCCTTTAGCAGATTGACCTTAAATAAACTGCAGTTTTTGCACAAATGGCATGAAAATGAAGATAAATTCACCTTTCCAGATTATTGTTTTTACAAGGCATAATAAAAAGCAAAGGTCTTTTATTTAAAGCAAACATTTTACTTTTGTTATCTAAAAGCTGTTTAATAAAGCCAATAATATAATATATAATAATGAGGCTGTCATAATGTGCCTGTCCTAATTCAGCATGAACCTCCATGTTCCATCTACTCTTGGGAATAATCCAGTCAAGAGCTTCCTCTGTCAGTTCCTGCAATAAGTTTATCTGATAAAAATCAGCAACTGGGAACTGGAATAAATCACTAAATCTGGAAGATAGACTAAAAGCAGGGACACTAGAGTGTCACAAGGAGGGAGAATTACCCAGTGTTATTGTCAGGGCAGCACCATGTATAGGTAAAAAACTGAACAAACTGTAAACAAACGTGGCATCTCAACTTTGGTCTTAAATAAACCAAGTTTTTTTTTAATTTCAAACACATTATTCCCCCGAGATGCATCACCTTTAACTGCAGATGTTGTTTGACACGAAGACTCACCCAGCACTTTGTGTGTGACTCTGTGACCTGAGCGTGGCTCCCTGCACACTAAGGCTGGAAAAACTTTGGAGGAAAAGGATTTTAATCATGTCCCCAATGCCACCACAGGAGGGCACAGTGCGTTTTCCAAAGCTTTGCTTCCAGCTCGTCGATCACTCCCCCTGAACAAAGGCCTTTGCAATTTTACCAGCTGATCTTTCGGGACAAACAGATAAAACACATTCTGTCGTTTTATCCGTAAATCATGATGGATTGCAGCAGCCATCCCCTGCTCCGTCAGGAGTGTGTGAGTCACCATTCACGTCTTTGCATTCAAAATGCAACACAAAACAAATGTTACGTAGGTCTGGCAAAAGTATTTCTTGGCAATATATGCAGAATAACACACGGGCGCTGTTTTAAATAGCTTGCACCTCGGTTTGGGTATTTCAGTCAACATTTCATAGTCTGGTTTTTCTTGGAAGGGACCTCAAAGCTCATCCAGTGATGAAGAGCCATGGGCAGGGACACCAGGTTGTTCCAAGCCCTGTCCAACCTGGCCTTGGGCACTTCCAGGGACAGTGCAGCTACACTCTTCCATGGGGAAAATATTATCCCATATTAAAAATCCTTAAAAGTACCCATAAATGACTCTCACACCACGCTACAAAGAGCAACGCTTTAAAAACCCCACAAACCCGTTTTATTACCTTTTCATCACAGCCTCGCTGTTCCTTAGGTTCTCTTGGAACACATGCCGGTACACGGAGGGGACACGGCCGTCTAGAACCGGGAATGTTTTGGGATGCCGCCTGGATTTGGGTTTGTTACTTACAAACCGGCGGGGAGGCAGGTGCTGTGTCCTTCCCCAGCCCTGCCCCGGCAGCTCCCGATATTCCCTCTGGAGCAGGTGGATCGG
>CM031863.1:37763791-37914792 GCA_018697195.1 Certhia americana | reverse complement strand
GAACAACGAATAAATGGACTAATAGTTATTATGGACATTATGTGGAAGGTTGTAACTATTGTAGTAATTACCTTAGCTGTAACAAGAGTGAACGCAATACCACGCAGGTATAACGTGACTGGGCTATACCGGTGCCAAAGAAGAGCTTATGACTCTTACTCTCGTAAGGTTTTAAACAAGATGCTAAGAGTAACGAATGCAAGCTTGTGGGAAAGCAGAAATGTTTGGGGATGTAAGTATGTATTCGTGCAGGATGGGTTCCACGAGGCTTACCACCCACCCATGAAACCCATCCGGATCAGTCCTGAGTGCTGTGACAAATGCTTGAGTAAATGTCCTCAGTTTAGACTCAAAATAGAGGGGTGTGCAATAAGAAGGTATGACATTGACTTTAACATCACTCAGATATGTACTGACCTCCATAAGGATCAGACCAAAATTACTCCACCAGTGCCAAGAAAGGCTGCGATCACCCAGATGCCAGCTATTCCAGAAGTAGAGGAACAAATAACTCCTACAATTACCAAGATTGGGCCATATGCTATTAAGAAGACAGAGATTCAGAAGCTGATAGTTAACCCAAAGTGGTCTTTAAAACGAGTAGAAATGGGAGTACCGATAAATGCTTCTCACATTCGGCCAGAATGTGCCCCATTTCTCAGAAACTCCTTTATGGATTGGGCCACTTAGCTTCAAAGAAGTATGCCTCCTAATTTCAAGAGTAAGAGGGACCTCACTAGGTTGTTAAGAACAGAACTGAGAGTGTTGAACACAATAGATTCAGAAGTACTGATGAATAAATTAACCTCAGTAGGGAACGATTTAGTTAAACTACAGCAACCTTTGCAATCTTCTCTACTAACACTAGGTAACAATCATTGGAAACTGGCCCAAATATTACCAGAATGGGAGAACACAGAGGAGCGAGATCATGAGGTAATAATTAATGCACTAAACACAGCTAGTGAAAACACCTCACTAGCCCTAGGATGTACTCAAGCACAACTGTGGATGCAATCAGTGGCTGCTGCAGTTATCGAGAAAGGTGCAGAGGGAATATTCCCTGCTGAAATTCGCAAAATTGTTTGGGACAATGCCTCTGATATGGAGAGGGAACTTCAGTCTTGGTGGGTATTGGTCAACTTCACCTATAACCCTGTAACTAGTTTAGTGACAGCCTTTGTTTTAACTATACACAATGCCTCAATGGACTTAATACATCCAATAGTCCCTTTAGGATTAAATCATGAGGAAACTGTATTGTACCCTTCTGAACACAAGATGTGGGCACGAGGAATTGAAGGAAAATGGCAGACCATTAATCTAGAGTCCTGTACTGTGAAGGGACAACTAAGATACATATATGAAGGGACATTAGAAGGCGACAAAGACACTTGTTTAGATACGGATCAAAGTATTTGCCACTTTGAAATGCATCCAGGCAAACAGAAAACTTCACTTGTGTACATAGGACAAGGTTGTGTCTGTCTGAGAACAGCGTGTCCCATTATAAGGATAGATAGACAAATTATAGATGAGACTCAATTCAATTTACGTGTTTACAATTTTGTTAGAATCAAGGGATGTGATTTTTCCTATCGTGCACCTGTAATATCACATCAATATATAAAGGCTAACCTAACCACTGTGCAAAAAATACTGCCTGTGCCCATAGGAATGAATTTGACTTTAGTTGCTCAATTGATGAAACATCACAAATTGAGGGAAATCTTAAAAGAAATTAGAGATGGAGGGAAAAGGACATTAATCACGATACACCATAACACAGAGACCATCAAAGGGGTCTTTAAAAGGCTTGAGGAACATCTGTCTCATCATTGGTGGGATGTGCTCTTTGGGTGGTCTCCGACAGCAACTGGTATACTGAACACCTTAATCCACCCTATAGTTGTGTTGCTTATGTTAGTTAGCATAAGTTTGGTGCTATCTGTTGTAATATTTGTTTGGAATTAGAAGATGCTACGACGAGTAGCAACTTTAACATCACTATCAAAGGCGTATGGCTTAATCTTGAGAGACACTAGCTGTACAACTTCGATAGATGAGGAAGACTCTGTATACTGAGTAAAGGAATTTACTCATTTTAAAGAAGAAGTGGGGAAATGAGACACTAACTTTGAAGATATTACTGCTGAGAAAAAGAAGCTTTGATGACACCAGTTAAAATTTAGAGAATAGATAAGCGAGAGAGACTGGATTTAGATAAACTAATCCAGGAGCTGATAACTCATTGCCTGTCAAGCTTATGTTTATGTAAGTTTGGCTTGTAAAAACACAAGGAGATTGCAGACCCTCTATCTCCAGAAACAGTCCTGGGAACAAGAAATTCCAAGGAGTCATTTATCACATATCCATCAAAGGTTAAAAGTTTAGAACGAGGAAGACTAGTTTTACTTCCTCCCTTTGGTGACCACTCCCCACATAAGACCCCCGACTCATTTCAGAAAACAAACTACGCATGCTTAATAGCCTTTTTGTCAATTAGCATACGAAGCGGAGAAGAGGAGGTGACAAGGGTATGAATATGCATTTGTATTTTGTGTATTCAACATGCTTGTGGATAAAAGGCTCTAATTACCTGAGATCTTGGCAGTGCGTATTAGGGAGCTATCCCACGCAGCTGCCCGGCCGTCAATAAACATACACTTTCTAACTTAACTGTTAGAGAGTCTTTTGTCCGTCTCAGTTGGGTATTGATATTAGATCAATATCCGTATTTTAATAAATCACACCAATATCACAAAAAAGATCACATCAGCTCCACCAGCCAACAAAAAAAAATCCAAATCACCTCAAAAACAATAAGCACTAAAGCACAACTCCTCCCACCATCCCAACTACCAACATTAATATAAACATTAAAAACAAGTTACCTCTACTCACTACACCAACAATACTATATAAAACAAATTTCTCTCATCATACAGCACACCCATACAAAAAATCTAAATTGCCCTACAATCTTAATAATTACAAATGAACCTCAAAATAAAATCATGAATCTCACTAACAAAAAAAACCCCAGAAACAAATAACACAAACTAAAGACTTCACCATACAACCAGAAAAAAACAACAGAAAAATCCCCACACTACTCTTTTTACTAACAATTCTTATCACATCATAAAATTGAAGCAAAAATAACAAACTATGTAGTGGCCCACATAACAAATCACAAAAACTTCTCAAAAAAATAAACCAAACCAACTTACTAAACTCAATACTGTACAGGGAATCCTAAACATTACTGAGAAAAAAACCCCTAAAAGTCTACCTCTACACTAACTCACAAAAACTTTTCAAAAAAATTAATCAAACCAACTTACGAAACTCAAAACGGTACAAGTGATCCTAAACATTACTGAGAAAAAAACCCTTAAACTCTACCTCTACACTAACTCATAAAAAGTAACCATCCTCTATAAAATGAACTAAAAACCCAAACTAATTAACGTAACAACAAGCTAAACTACTAAAAAAACACTATACAAATAAAAAACCTAAAAAAATCCACCATATAAACACCCATGAACCCAAAAATAATACTAATAAGCACTCCCAACTTATCTCTAACTATAAAACACACTACAATCAAACCAAATAAATAAAACATCTATAATAAACAATAATCCAATTCTAAATGTTAATAAAACCTAACAAAACACGACACCACCTCAAGCCCTCCAAAACAAACACTGCATACTCACAATACTAAAACCCATCACAAAATAATGGAAAACCTACCCTATGTGCCTCATGCCAAAGCACATAACACCATTGTAAACCTTAAAAACACATCTATGAAAAACATGAAAGCCCACAAAAAAACAACAGAACTCCATTCACAAGAAACCTTATCAACACCTGAACATTAAGTAGACCACATCCCTTATCATATCCCATGTACAAACAAAATTAAATTATACAATACTTAAACCCACCTTTAAACAACCAAATAAAAAAACTCCCAAAAATTAAAAACAGCATCTAATGTTCATAAATTAGCACCCAAAACTCCACCAGCAGTGTTGACCCAACCCTCTCCTACTTACAATAAACAAAAACGATATCCCAATAATGCGTGTCAAACTCTATTAAAAAAAACTACTTAAATTAATTCTACCTCAAATACAAACAAACCCATTCATTAAGTTACCTTCACTCAAAAATCAAATTCCACAGAGCAAATAATACCAAAAAATGTAACACACTTTACACTCCCAAAACTGAATATAAAACATATATAAATGCCACTATTTATTTAATAGCACTGCCACTATCTACATTTAACTGTATCTATAGATAAAAATATAAATAATTAATACTTATTAATTTGAGCACTAAGCCAATTAAAAATAAAACGTCCTAAAATGCTATTAAAAGAGGATATCCTCTATCATACTCCCCCAAATACTCTCTCAACTCTATTGGCTAACACATCCGGAAAAAAATAAAATTAAAATCCATTTTTTACTTTTTTTAACTAGCTTCCCATTAGCCAAATCGAAAAATCTTGCCGAAACTGTAAGACCAACTTCTGAAACTATGCAGCTTCACTGCAATGCCAAAACCAAACTACCACCGAAAGCCCCAGGCCACCTCCCCACTGCAATTCCCTGCGCCGCTGCAGGGACACGCCGATGAAACACCGGGACCCCCCGAGGTGCCACGGCAGGGAGCCACAGGGACCGAAGGCTGCTTCCAGAAAGTGCCCGGAGCGGCGTTAAAGGCGCGGCTGAAAGCAGCAACAAAGCCGACAGACAAAAAGCCGGCGGGGTCACGGCTCTCTGCATTTCAGTGGGGCTTTGGCAAGCACAGAGAGAGGCTGACAAGCCACGAGTGTCCATCCCCCAGCGCCCCTTGCCGGGACTCGACACCAGACTGGGGGGGGGGGGGAGGTGGTCGGGGGGGGGAGGTGGTGGGGGGGGAGGGGCACGCAGCGGGACCGGCGGCGCTCGGCGGGGCGGGGGGACCGGCGCCGGGAGAGCCCCGCCCAGCGGGGACGACACCGGGCCGAGGGGACCCCGGCGGCGCCCGGAGCGGGCGGGACGGGCACGGCTCCAGCAGTCCCTGGCAGCCGCCAAAGGACCCTCCCAGCTCAGCAATTCCCCCCAGGGTACGGCAGAGCGCTCCTGGCCGCACATGGCATTCGGTGCCAGGGAGAAGCGTCCTCAAATGCAGCCCGATTTACACTCTTTAAACGCTGGGAAAGCTGGATTTCCCTCAATTGAACCCCTGAAACTGAGGCAGCAGGGAGCGTTCACCTCACTTTAAACCAATGCAACGGCAAGTAACTGCATTCTCCCCTTCAGTTTAATCCCCTATAATAATTCCAATAGCAAAAAAGGAATGGCTTCTGTCACATGATGGGAAAAGGGGAATTTTTAACTCAGTTCAAACACTCACTAGGTAGGGATAAACAGGGCGTCCCCCCCAGTTTAAACCTTACGATGATGAAAATTGGGGAAGGGGGGGGGTGTGTAAGATGGTTACCCTCAAATGAAACCCATAATACAACAATCGTTTACCTCTTCCATTTAAAATAGAACACAGGGATTGCCTGTCTACTGCTAGCCCTAACACTCTGGAAAAGGCAGGTTTTCCTTCAATCAATACCCTTAAAATCACAGGTGAATGGACATTTCCCCCAGTTTAAGTACAGACAATAATGGAAGAGGAGTAGTTTCCCTCAACATAAATTTCTTTTGTCCTCATAACCCACATTTTTTTCTAGGGGCACCAGGGAGGGATTGGCAAGATAAAATTGAAAATGAAAAGGAGAAAAATCCCCCCTTACAAATACACTCTGGCTCACCTGTTCAGTTGATGTTTGCTGGCACAAAGGCTGCTCCCTCTGCACTTTCTTTAAGCAGTGCTCCACATCTACGGGGTCCCCCAGACTCTGTGAAATGCTCTCACCACTGTTCCACGAGACACCTCCGGGAACCCCCTCTCTTCCAGCAGGTCCATGCCTAAATGAGCCGAGCAAACCCTCCCCCTAAAACAGCCCCCAGCAGGACCCCCTCCTTCCTCACCGTCACTGCTAACACCTGTGGCTGCTGTGGACCGTTGTGCGCACACCTGGGGCTGTTTTGGCACCTCATCATCCTAAGTGTTTGCACCTGGTGCTGTTGCCACTCCCAGCGTGAGGGCAGGGGCAGAAGGGACTCGCTGCTCCGCCCCTGGACAGCTCATTGTCTGCACCTGACACACTGGGCCCTGGGCTTTCCTTGCTATGGACAAGGACCCCTCTTCTTCTCCAGGAGCCCAAGGCTGAAACTGGAATTCCCCCTCCAAAATTCCATGTGTCTGAAGCTCAAAATTCCCAAGGAAATTCCCCAGCTATCACAAGCCTTCACTTACAACATACCCCTTATTTTAATCTATACTTCAATATTTTGATTTAGATCCATTTATATTCATGTACTACGTATATCTGTAAAAGAATAGAATATGTAGCACCATCTAGATTAATATAATATATACACTATTCTTTACATTATATATTCTACATATATATTACCTACATTTATTTGAATTTTATGTATGTATATATTTCTATGTATGTATATATTTCTATGTATGTATATATTTGTATTTTATGTATGTCTATATTTCTACATCTTTATGTGTTTATTACATAGTTGTATATTTATATTTTTATGCACCTGCTCTGTGGGTCGCCCCATTCCAGTCCAACACACCACCCGACACCGCTGGGGCTCTGGCTTTCCCAACTTCACAAAGGGGGGGGGGGCGGGGCTGGGGGGCGGGGGGGGCGGGGGGGGGGGGGGGGGGGGGGGGGGGGGAGTTTAGGGTGGGCCCCCTCCGGAGGGGGCGTTTCTTCCCTCCAGTCCCCGCCTGTCCTCTGGACCCTCCCTTCTTGACGGGTCCTGCCCTGACCCCCTCCCCAGGACCCCCTCCTCCAGACCAGGGGGTCGGGAGGGGGGTCGGGTGGGGTGGGGGGGACAGGATGGGAGGGGCAGTTTGTTTGCCTGGTGATTTGGATGTGTGTTCACACTGCAGAGTGACGTGACCCCCTCTGTTTCCCCCCCCCAACCCCACCCGCTCCCCCCGGGTCCTTGTCCATAGGAGGGAATCTGGGGGGAGGAGGCGGGGACTGGAAGGAGGGGGGGGGGGGGAGACCCTTGACCTTTGACTGCTGACCCCTGAGCTATGACCACCCCTGACCTTTGATTCCTGAACCTTGACCTTTGATCCTTGACTCTGATCTTAGACCCTTTGACCTATGATGCTTGACCTTTGACCATTTGACCTTTACCATTTGAACTTTGACCCATGACCTTTGACCCCAAGCACTGATATTTGACCTTTGACCCCTGACCTTTTGATCTCTGACCTTTAGCCCTTGACCCCTAACCCCCTTATTTTTGACCTTTCTGACCTCTGACCCTTGACATTTGACCTCTGAGCTTTGACCTTCTGACCCTTTACCCCTGAGCTCTGACCTCTGAGCCTTAACCTTTGTCCTTTTGACTCTTGACCCTGACCTTTGGCCTTTCAATTTTCTGACCTTAGACCCTTGACCTTTGACCTTTGACCACCTACCCCCTGACCTTTGACCCCCAACCTTTGAGCCTTGACCCCGACCTCTGACCTTTTACCCCAACCCCTGACCTTAGACCTGAGTTTTGATTTATACCCTGACCTTTGACTTTTGACCCTGACATTTGACCTTTACTCCCTGACCTGTGACCCTAGATAACAATTGCTTCTCTCCACTGACCGCTGCTCACCTGGCCCGCTTCTCCTTGACTGCAGATATCCAGCATTATTCCCTAAAAACAAAGACAAAGAACAATACTGTAACACACTGAACATTTACACTTCCCCTGCAAAAACAAACAAACAGCATCTGACCTTCTCAGGAGGAGCTCCCTCACCCGGGATGGGGTGCACTGCCAGGGATTTGATCCTTCTCCATCTGAAATAAAGTTAGAAGGAAAAGGTCAAAGTGCTGCAGGATACCTTAACAACCCCAGACACCTCGTGACAATCCACAGATACCATCTAGAGCCCAACTACACCCTATGTTACACATTTCAAGCCACTGGGACTTCTCCTAATATGCCTATGCTGGGCTACGCAGCAGGGCAGAGCAGCTCCAGAACAAATGCGTGCAAGCACCTGTGACATGGGACAGGACGAATGAGGGGATGCGAGGTGGAGAGAAAAATCCGGAGCAAATGAATGACTGCAAGAACACGAGACACAGAAATCGAAATGAGACTGCTCAGGTGAGCCGATGAGGCTGGAACAAGCCCGGAACAAAGAGGTGCTAGCAGAATGATTCACTAGGAGACCCGCAAAATAAGGTTGCCCGAGACAACTGCAGGCAGAATCCTCTAACCATTACTGGATGGCCACAAGTCCTAATATGCCAGAATGGAGCCTTGAGGTGCACAGCTGTGTATAACAGCTCAGAACAAGAACTACAAAGACAGCTGACCGAATGCTTCTAAACAAAGAGGACAGTCAGATGTCCATCTGAGTCCCTGGATCTAACATTCGGTGCCATCGGCTACGGGCCCAGAAATGCAGAGACGCTAAGAAGGATATCTGGATTTTCTGACAAGGCCATTGAAGGGCTAAAGCAAAAGACATGTGACAGGAGATGCTCAAAAGACATAGAATGCATGAGAGACAAGTGACACCACACCCAAAGGGATGGCTCTGCCCTGCACAGCCCAGCATTGGGTGGGGAGAGAAACTTACCAGGCTAACTCCTAATTGGGCACCCTGCTCACACTCCCTCACCTGATCACAACCCTCAACTTACTCATCTGAAGCCTCCATTTCAGACATCATCTTTGTTGGAGAGCAGGTCCTTTTTGCGATGTATTGAAACAGCTGATCAAAATCTCAAGTATTGTACTTAAGACAATCTGGCATTTCAGGTAGTTATGCTCCTCCTACAAAGAAACAAAAAAGAACAAAAGCAGAAATTATAAAAGCACCTTGACACCGTGAATATACAACGCAAAATTGTGCGCTTAAATACTCCCTGTGTTTGACACCATTGCCTTCAGGGTGTCTTTGAAGCCTCTATTGCTTTAGATGCTAAAAGCATCTGCTGAAAAAAAAAACCCTGAGATGCACTGAATGAGCCTCTTCATTGAAATAAGAGAACCTTAGCCTGGTAGTTGCCAGAGAGGGAATGAAGCCCCTTAGCAAAGGCTGGGGTTAATATACCCCTAAATGGGCCCACCCCTCGTTCCCAGGATGCCTGGGGAAAGAGGAGGAGGCAAATCCCACCTGGTATAAAAGCTCTCCAAGGAGCTGTGGCTGTTTGGCTTCTCTGACTTATGGCGATTAAAGGACTGGGTAGAGAATAAGCCCCTTCAGGGCAACAATAATGCCTTTTTTTTTTGCTCTGACTGTGTTGATCTTAAAGGGTGGAGGCAGAGTAAGTATTACAGCTTTGTGTTCTGGCAGCACAGCTAGGTAAGTGGGATGATCGGTTGCTCTTTTGCATAACTGTTTCTTAGTGAGTTCTGAATAGTAGGCCACATGTGACTAAGGTAGAGAGCAATAGTAAGGAGATGGAGAGTGTAAGTCACACTGGCACCTCTAATTAGGGCTGTGTGCTTTGCAAACAAAACCAAGAGGAATAATAGATTCTAGGGTGGTGTTAGTGCCTTGTATATGCCAGGCTTCCTCCAACATGAGATATTTAGCACTGTGGTGTGGGTAGAAGTGACTTGAGGTGCAGATTTAAACCCTTAAAAATGCTGAAAAAGGGAGAGCTTCCTGCAACTGAAACAATTAAAATGAGCAAAGTGAGGGGTTGTTTATCTTTGTTTAAACTTGTACAATAGCAAAGAAATAGTTTCTCCCCTTTAAATTTACTCCCCTAAAATACTGGGAAAAGAGAGAGCTTCCTCACTTTAAATCGCATGATGGGAAAAGGGGGATTTTTCCCACAACTCAAACCCTTGAAATGCAGGAGCAGCTGGGCTTCCCAGTCAATTTAAACACTGAGAGGATGAAAATAGGGAGTTACCCTTAATTCAAAGCCATAAAATAGCATGGTTGAGGTTCCCCCTTCCATTTAAACTAGGAAATAATGGGAAATGGGGTTTCCTTGTCAAATGATACCCCTAACAGCATAGAAAAGGCAGTTTCCTTCAAATGATACCATTGAAGTTGCGGGGGAAGGGGGTTCTCTCCTAATTTCAACATAGAAAATTAAGGGGGAGGGAGTTTTTCCCTTCATTTTAAACCCCCTTTTGTCCTAATAACACCTCTCTTTTCTTGGGGGACTAGGAGCTCTGGGGAGGGGCTGATTAGCTAAAACGGGAAAGCTGAAAGTTTCCCTCTAGCACCCTGCAATCTCCCCCCCCCCCCCCGGTGAGGTGCTGCTCCCTTGGCATGAGGGCTTTTCCTCGGCATTTTCTTGAAGTGATGCTCCCTGCCTTGGTACAACTGGCTGCTCCCCAGCACCTGCCCCCTTTCAGCCCCTCCCCGCCGCACCCCCCCACTTCCCCCCCCAAAAGTCTAGTAGATCACCCCGCACAGGTGTGCTTGGGGAGGTTGTCTCTGAAGGCAACTGCTCAGGCCTGGGCTGCTGCACCTTGGAGTGAAGGGATGAGACTGAGAAAGGACCTGCTGCTCCTTCCCTCCCCTGCACAGCCCCTGAAATACTGGGGTGCTCACTGTTCCTTTAAGTGGAAGCATACCATCATTCTTGTCCAGGTGCCCATGGCAAAAATTGCGGTTCTGCCTCCAAAATTCCCTATGTCCTAGGTATGTAATTGCCAAGAAAATGTACCATGGATCATCAGGCATTACCTGTCAAATCCCATAAATGGAGTGGGGATGCTGATGGGCAGCATCATCAGGAGGAAACTCCCATGCAAGGAGGACACCATCACACTCCCTGGTTGTTTTATGTCATTTTCCCCAGTTACATTAACCGTGCACAGATGCTAGGTCTGGAGGGTTCTCTGTTCTGTCTACCCCGACAGATTACCGTGCCTTGTCCCCTGTGCTGCTGGAGGGGTGAGCTTTGTTTCTAGGAGAAAAGGGACCTCGCTCATGTCCACCCCTCTGGAGCCAGGAATTGGCTCCTGCCGGGTCAAATTCGCACAACCCGGAAAGCAGGCTGCATTTGGAGTGGTAGTCGCGTCCTGCAAACTGACATCGGGAACATGGGTGGGTGAGCTTTGTTTCTAGGAGAAAAGGGACGTCGTTTGTGTCCACCCCTCTGGAGCCGGGAATGGGCTCGTGCCAGCTAAAATTCCGCACGGTCAAGGATGAACTCCTAACCCTTACGCTAACTGGCAACAAAGTCACAGAGGCGCCGGATGCCAACGATTGTCTTCACTGCATCTGTTGTTTTTTTGCCGGGATCTCGCTACGTAAGCTAAGAGCATTTAGAATGCAACATGTAGATTAGCTTGGTTTTTAAACTCAGTGTTGTCGTGGCTTTGACCAAGCAGACATGAGATAATCTGGAAGCATACTGCGTAACGAAAGGCATTTTTGGAGCTTATGTTCTACAAGCAGTCAGGAAACTACATTCAATAGATTGCATCTCTAGATTGTCCTCCGACAGACAGACAGGCTCTTGTAACCTCTCGAGCCCTGTTGGCAAATATCAGCAGATCCCCAAGCAGCCAAAAATGAAAAGCAAGTGTACGGCTGCACCGTCTGTTTGCCGCACGTCGAAACCGCCAGAAAAGTCATAGAGGCACCTTATGCTGACTATTCTTTCCACTGCATCTGTCGTTTTTTTGCCAAGAGCTCGCTCTGTAAGCTAAGAGCATTTACCACGCAACTTGGAGATTAGCTAGGTCTTTAAAGTCAGTGTTGTAGAGGCTATGACCGAGCAGACATGAGATTATCTGGAAGCATACTGAATAACAAAAGGCATTTTTGATGCATATGTTCTACAAGCAGCCACAAAATTACGCTCAACAGAATGCGTCTCTAAATCATTCTCCTCCGACAGACAGGCAGTTGCCCCTCTCCAGATCCGTTGGCAAATATCAGCAGATCCGCTCACACCCCAACTGTAAATGCAAGTGTATGGCTGCACCGTCTGTTTGCCGCACATCCTAACCGGCAGCAAAGAGGCACCGTATGCCGACGATTGTCTCCACTGCATCTGTCATTTTTTCACCGGGATCTTGCTCTGTAAGCTAAGAGCATTCAGTACGCAACTTGGAAATTAGCTTGGTTTTTAAACTCAGTGTTGTAGAGGCTATGGCCAAGCAGACATGAGATTATCCGGAAGCATACTGAGTAACAAAAGGCATTTTTGAAGCATGTGTTCTACAAGCAGCCATGAAACTACGCTCAACAGAGTGCATCTCTAAATCATTCTCGTCTGACAGACACACCGTTG
Organism: Certhia americana; assembly: GCA_018697195.1. Taxonomy (NCBI): domain Eukaryota; kingdom Metazoa; phylum Chordata; class Aves; order Passeriformes; family Certhiidae; genus Certhia; species Certhia americana. The sequence goes on along the minus strand of CM031863.1, from coordinate 37,902,401 downwards.
TCCCCTCTCCAGCTCCATTGGTGAAAAGCAGCAGATCCTCTCACACCCCAACTGTAAACGCAAAGCCCAGACCGCTCATTTTCAACTTAACACCTTCCCCAACACGCCCAGCAGCACCAAGCCCTGCAAACACCCACACAGAGGCCCTCAACACCCTGCCAGGACACATGGCCGTCCCCATCCCTCCGCAGAGATTTCCCACCCTCCAACCCACCCCCTGCTTCCCTGCACATTCTGTGGGATGGCACTTAGGACCTGCTCCAAGGCCTTGCCCAGTAGCCAGCTCAGGCTACCAGGCCTCTGGTTTTCGAAGCAGCAAGGGGTTGTTTTGCAGCCATGCCCAAGGCAGACTGGAAGGGTGCCCTCCCTCTGGTCTCCCTGGCTTGACTTTCTGACTGGCTCTGAGGCAGGGGCTCAGACCATTCCTCACTTGTAGCGACCAGAACTGCACCCAGGATCCCGGCACTGCCTGACAGCGTTCCACACACTGGCACGGTCACGCGGACGAATCTCAGCCACTGTGCTGCAGCTTCCTTTGCTCTTAGGCACCCCCAAAGCTCCCTGTGAAGGAGCCTGATGGTCTCTGCTTCTGCCCTCTTCCTGCCCTTCTGCAGCGATGAAACACTGCTGTGCTTTCAGGAAGCTGTTCTTGAAAACTTCCAGCATTCCAAGCTCCTTTGCCTTCTGTGGATGCCTACCATGGAATCTCTCACAGCTGGCTTCTGAGCATACTCAGGTTGGCCCTTCATAACTCCAGGGGCCACAGGGTGCTCAGCAAGAGCTTTAACTCCACAGTGTTGAGGAACTGGACCTTCAGCACAGGCACCTTTCCAGCCTGAGCTGCCCTCCTTCCTGTGAGCCTCTGCACGAAACGCAGCATGGAAGGGAAGAGCAGGAGGGACCTGTGTGTGCCTGGGCTCAGGATTTGTGCTGCTTCAGCTCCACAGAGATGCAGGAAGAATGAAGAAGTCCAACTGTTTATTAATGTAAGGCAAAGCAAAGGGTTAAGCTGGGAGGGAGAAAAGGGGATGGACATGGTCTAAAAGCTGCAGGGAGGGAGCTATGTACAGGCAGGGAGAGGGCTGAAGACACACCAGCTTCCCACAGGCTCAGCTATGGCAACGATCAGCTGTGCCTGGAGCTCCATGGGCACTGGGAGGTGGTGTCCTCTTCAGTGTCTCCTGGTGCTGTTCTTGGGACACTGTTTCACTGGATGCCAAAGATGGTCCTAATTGCTCAGCTTCTTTGTCGCACTGGGCTTGAATATTCAGGTAAGACCAGGATGGCCTACTGTCTTGGTTTTGGGCTTGAAGGGCTGGAAGAGAGAGGAACCAAACCATGGTTGGAGCATGGATCTGAAGGAATTCAAGGCAGCCTTTTGTACCACAGCACTCCAGCTCAGCTCTTGCAATGAGCAGGAGGGAGCAGGAGAAAAGGAGATCAGCTGGAAGGTGCTGGCCATGAATGGCCACGGCATGCCTGAAATCTCTCTGTGCTCTGCCCACGCCACCTGCCTCAGCAATGGGAATGAAACGCTCCAGAGCCGGGCCAGGGCTTGAAGCTCCTCAGCCAGGCATTGAAGCTTCCTCTGCCATCCCCCACTGACAGCCCGCTGGCCTCACAAACCTTTCCAGATTCCCTGGACCTGTCACTGCTGCCCCCACAGGTACCGCCTGGCGATCCCTGGGAACACAGAGCCCGTCAGGGTGCCATTGGGACAGCTGCGTACCAGCGGCGCTGCCAGCCCTGTGGCCACACGCCCTCCTGGCCCGGCAGGGCTCAGCCCCGGCCCTTGCCGCAGGCTGCGGCCCAAGGACACCACGGCTGGCAGAGGGCGGCAGCAGCACCCAGGCCAGGCGGGGCTCCACGGCGCCGGGCCCTGCTGCCGCTGCCAGGGCAGCAGCCGGGGCCGGGACCGAGCTGCGGTGGGGCGGGGAGGGAGCCTGGACTCGTGGCTCACCCATGAACCTGACGGCCGCCTCTCGCAGGGGCTCCTGTGGGCTCTGCAGGTACGGCAGGGCGCGGCGCAGGTGCTCGGCCGCTCGGCTCCTGTCCTCTTCCAGCTGCAGAGAGCGGCAGGAGGGAAGGCTTGGTGTGGGCTCTGCCCCTCGGCCGGGCTCTTGCCTGTGCCCAGCCGCAGCCTGCCCTGCCCGCACAGCCCTGAGGCCCGGCCAGCAGCCTCGCTGGGCCGGGGCTCCATCAGCAACAGGCTCGGGGCCACGGGAGCCTGGAGCAGAGCCCGTGCGGCCCCTGGGAGCAGCACGGGGCACGGGCACAGCTGCCAGCCCCACACACTGAGTGACAGGGACTGGGGGCTTCTCCAGCCTCAGACTGCCACTTCCAGGCTGTCCTTACCAGGCACTCGGCCATTTTCCATGGCTGCTCCATCTTTGGCACCACCTGGAGATGGGTCTTCTTCAAGAATTCAGCCGCACAAAGCAGCGTTTCCCGAGAGGCCTGGAGAGCAGCAGATACACAGAAATGCTCCCACAGTCCAGGGCACAGCACCCGCATCCCTGTGCCAAGGTCTGGAGGAGGCCAGGGACGTGCCAGGCCAGGAGGCAGCTGAGCCCCCTTCCAGGGCTTCACCAGCAGCACACCAAACCTCCCCTCTGCCACGTGCTGGTTCTCATCATGGCAGTGCAAGAGCAGTGGGAGCAGGCTCTGCCTCACAATTCTCTCCAGGGGCTTTCTTTCCTCCTTCATTGCCAACTTCATCACCTTGCGGAAGAGGTGAATGGAGGGCAGCTGAACATGGCTCTTGAGATGGAGGAAGAGGGAAGCACCTCAGCACCAAGTGTCTCCAGGCCCAATTAGGCAAAGGCCTGAAAAGAGAGCCCAAACTTTCCAAAAGGCAGCCAGTCCCTATGTCTGGGGGCACAGAGCCTTACGTTGTCAAAGACAGACAGGAGCGCTGTGGCCAGCTTCGGGGCGGAAATGCTGGCTATCAAGAAGTCTTTGTTCTCTAGCACTTCTGTGAGCACAGAGAGGGACATGCCAACCACCTGTCCATCTTCATCAGCCAGCAGCTCCCAAAGGATTGGAGACAGGCTGCACATTCTTCTGGCCTGTGTGAAACACATGGCTGAGCTGGGAAAGCATGAACGGCTGCACTGCCAACAGCACCCTGGCACTGCAAGCCCACCCTGCTGCTGCCGGGCCCAGAGGGCAAAGACCTCTGCCGAAGCACTCAGGGAGCTGAGACAGGAGAGCTGACAGCAGCTGCCTCAGCTCCTGAAGCACAGCCAGCCCAAAGGGGCTGCATTCCCCACTACAGCTTCAGCCGCTGCCCCCTTCTCACAATCGAGGGATCCTTGCTGAGCACCACCAGGCCTCTCAGCGCCAGGCGACGCCTCTCTCTGCACTTGTACTGCAGATTCCTTGACAGGACCTTCAGTAGACTCCCTCTGCATTTTCTCATGTCCAGGCACTTGAGGACCTGAAAGGCACAGAGCAGTGAGAGGGGAGCCGGCTGGCAGGAGCCTGGAAGTGCACAGGGCTGGGCCCAGGCAGCAGCACAGCTCATGGGCACCATCCCAGACAGCTGCAGCTACGAGAGGACAGAGAGCTGGCAGGCAGCTCAGCCAAGCAGTGCTGGCCATCAGGCTCACCTCCACAAAGAATGCCAGGAAGGGCAGATGCCACTTTGACTCCTCCCTGCTCAGCAGCTGGAGCAGGTGGAGTGTGATGCGAGAACAGAAGTGGATCAAGTAATGGCGCATCTCCCTGGCAGGGGAAAAAGGCAGCGAGACCCTGAGGTGTGTGGGGCAAAGCTCTCCCAGGACTGACTGACAGAGGTTTGGTCCTTCCCCAGCATGCTTGGAGGTGATGTGGGTGCTTTGGGAGGTGGCTCCTTCTGGGCTCCCTCCTCTCCCAGCTTTTTCCAGTCTGCTTGGTCGTCCCTCAGTGACGAGGCCCCCTGGCCCCCGACCACAGGGACTGTGTGGGGCACCCTGGGCACAGAAGATGAATGCCAGCAGCAGTGGGGAGAAGGCGGTCTCACCTGGCCAGCAGACCCATGCCATAGTGCTGGGTGTCAGCACACAGCAGTATGTCCCAGCCACGCTTGTGCTCCATGGCCATCATCACACTGTCACACCGCAGTCAGCAGAGGAGAGCCTTCATGGCCTGCACTGCAAACCTGTGTGCAGAGCAAAGCCCAGGTCACACTGGGAGCACTGGTGCTGGCCACAAGGGCATGGCAAGGACAGGAGGACTGAGACCTGTTTGGCTTGTTGGGAAGGTGGTGTTCTTCCTGGCATGCTCTCTAGAAGTTATCCATTTTCTCAGTTGGCATCTGCTGTGTGGTGACAACATGGAAGAGCAGTGCCACAAACGTTCGGCCAGAATAAAGGATCAGTGCCTTGTGGCACTGAGGCACAATCAGCCAGAGCACCAGAGTGGCCTGCAAAAGAAGCAGTCCGAGACAGCGCTCAGTGCCGAGGTGTCCATGTGGCAGGGCCTGAGGGGAGACACAGGGGGAGCAGCAAGCCTGGTGCCCCTAGGCCAGGTTTCAGCCCAGCGCCTGAGGCAGGAAGAGGATGGAGAGCTGCTGCAGAGGTGAGCAGGGGGTGAGCAGAGGCCAGTTGCAGAAACTCACATCAACCAGGGATCAGGGTAGGAGTGGCAAGGAAAAGGGACCAACTAGGGAACAAAGAACAGGGAACCTTCTAGAACTGGGGTGTGAACAAAGGATGACATAACTTGGACGATTAACATAGGACTGCAAAGGACTGTGGGATAATGTGCCTAAAATGGAGGTCTCATCCCAAGGACACTGTGCTTCAGCATCCCCTAACATTTCATGGGATGCAACACCAGCCAACCCAAAGTGTCTCAGGCATCCCGACAGGATCCTTAGGAACGTCTCAAACCCTCAGCAAATGCTGCCCTGCTGTGCGGGCTCAGGGCAGCAGAAGGAGCCCCCAGGGCTGCCGACGCAGCCTCAGAGGGAAGGGCACGGGGCCTTCCACGGGAGCTGGCATGGGAGGCATGGCCTCCTTGGCACACATCACACCTGGTGGCTGTCCTAAAGCCACGGGTGTGACACGGACAGGGAACGTGTGGGCCAGGGCACCAATGCTGCTCTTCCCCGTGGGGCCTGGGCAGCGCTGAAATCAGCAGGGCTATCAGAGTCCCCACTGACGCAAACTTGCTACCCGCCGCGTGGTTGGGCAACACTGGTGTCCCTCTCCTGCAGAGACACTGTTAAGTTTCCGTGTTCTTTCCTCGTGTTCTTTTTGCTTTCTAGATAAAAGCATCAGCCCAGCCTCTGATAATCTAAGCTCCAGTTGCTGCAATTGTCTGCCTGTGACAGCTCAAGTCCAAACACAACTTGTGCCTGCTGAGCACAGCAATGGATGGCCACAGACAAGGAGGTTCCCCAGTGAACATCAAAGCAGACACATGGGGAAGTGCAGAGGATAGAGATAACTTTGGGTGGAGAAGCTGTTCTCTGTCTCTGATTATGGTGCCAGCACCCAGAAGGAGCAGCCAAGAAGTGCTGGAATCAGACATGTCCTGCCCTTTCCTTCTGTCAGATGGACATGGGACAGACTTGTCACAGGTCCACCAGACTTGATCTAGGAACAATGGAGGGCCATGCATTAGTAGGGAACGGCCTCCAGCAAGAACAAAGCCCGATCTTCTAGCAGCAAGGCCTGTGCTTGTGAAGCGGGCTGTCTCCTGAGCGGACACCAAAGGGTTTCCTTCCAGCCCTGAACATCTGCTACAGGAGTCCCTACTTTTACTCAGCATCTACTACTTCTTCAGTGCTGCTGACCCATCAGATCAAGGCTGGAATTTTCTGTAATGATTTACCACAGAAACAGCACTAGGCACTAAAAACCTGGGAGTAATTAATACTTATGCAGCCAACTGATTTTTAGAAGTATAAATACTAAAGGCATCAGTTGTTTCCTAGTATTAACTCTTTCTAAGGGCAAGGCAGGCTGATTTGCCTTGTATCAGCTGCAGTTCCAGGCTCAAAGTGCAACACACAGAAGTTGGAACACAGTAAAATGTTTAATTAACTAAATACAGTTCTCTGTTTTGCTGCAGGTTTGACGTATGGAGTGAGACTTTTCCTTGTGTGGTAATTAAGTCCAGATGTTAGTTCATAACCTCAGTCTAAACATAGATCCCCATTAGCATAGGAAAGCACAGTGTGTTGTTATCATCATCCTTCTCACTTTGTAAAGCTCAGGATAGTTCTCAGAGCTGGTATGTGCTACCTGACAGAGCCACAATGCTGCTTAAAAAGACAAAGCAATAAAATGTGTCTCATACCTCAAATATCCATCAGATCTCAAACAGCTAAGACACGAGTGTGTCCTCCCTTGTGGATCAGGAGCCAAATCCAGGTCTCGGTGCAGTCACTGATCTACCGTCTGGTCACATCATGTGGATTCTCATTGCATACTTTTACACCAACCTCAGCTTTGAGGGGCTGTTACAACACAACATAAGTTGCTGGTCATGATTCAGCACTGTTTGTTTCTATCATTTATCCTTGTGTAACAGAAGGCTCACATGGCAAAACCAAATTGGGTTCCTACTGCTGAAAACCTCCCTTCCTTCCCAGTCTTGTACTTTGATTACATGAGAATACATTCAAGAGTTATCCACATTTCCTGCTTTGGAATAGATTGGGAGCATCTTGATTCCTAAAGCTTAACTTGTTCTCTGACTTTATACCCAGACACTCTGCCTGGGCATCCCAAACCTGAGATTCTTTGCTGTGAAGGCACAGAAGAATCAGCATTTAATAACCCTAAATTCTGGAATCCAGGAACGCACATTACTTCCCTTTGCTCAACACAAGGAGTTAAAAATAAAGTTGAAAACTTCCCAAGCCAATTGACACAACCTGAGAACATAAAGTATTTGGAAATCTGCTTCCCATCTCATAATAGCAACTTGTTTGCATTCATATTGTCCATTGACAGTCAATTACAAAAAAATGTTTGACACTAAACAGCAAAGCTAGTGTCCACACTGCTCCTCTCCTATCACCATTCATTGAGTACATAATAATCCTTTAATTATGGCCAAGTTTCATTTCTCCAAGCATGGCTGTGTGCTACCAACAAGTGCAGACATGCACAATACAAGCACAGAAGGGAAATTTTCACCTAGCTGTTCAAATACCTTACACCAAGGAGTATTTTAAGACATCTGAGGGCATACAATTGCTGCACAAGAAGCTGTTGAGGCATAAAACACTGCAGTGATCCTTACCTAGCCCTATCAAAATTAGGCCAGTAAGAATTCATTACAAAAACCTCACCAAATCAGACCTTTATTCTGCAGAAAATTTAAAAAGTCAAGTACACAAGGTCAGTGTAAACATGTTCTTTAATATCACTGAAGATAAGTTTAGCAATCCAAGTCTTAGGTGGGTTTCAAATAAATAATCATTTTGAGAAAGTGTTTACATATCAAGGGAGCTCTCAAGGCAGCAGAGCAGTTTGTAATTCCTCCCTGCTCACACCCCCTCACCAAGAGAATGTACAGTAGGCAGTGCACACTGGAAAAACAATCACAACACAAGAGCACACTCACCAGCTTCCATGGAACCTCTGGACAGGATTTCAGGAGGGGGGGGGGGGGGGGGGGAAGTAAATGGAGACATGCACTGCCCTTTGAAGCACCACTCTTGCTCCACAGCCTTCTCACCAACGTAACACAAATGGCAAGAGAATTCATGTTGGCTTCCAAAATCCACTCACAGCTCAAAGATTAACAGAGCACTGCTCTGACATAGAGAATTAGTCTTCAAACTGACACTGCAGCAAAATGCATCATCCCCCTCCCAGCTGGGCTCTGCTCCTACTCTAACCTTGAAATTCCTCTCCAATCACTGCAAAAGTAACCCAGAAAGCTTAAAGACAGGTAAAAATTGTTATTTCTTGCAGATCCTGGCCCAGTGTACTGAAATGGAGCAAGATGTGACAGGTCTCAAGGTGTAGGGTTACCCAGGAAAACATCTGGTGTCCTATGTCACTCAAATAAAACCTTCCAAAACTCAAAATACTTCCTCAAAGCGTAGATTTGTCTTTGTTAAACAATTATTCTGCTGCAAAAATACGCCTGATGTGAAATTTCTCACATCAGAACAAGAAGATTTAATAATCCAGAAAGAAAAAAAAAAAAAAAAAAAAAAATCAATCATAAATATGCCACAAAAATACTTGCAAGAGGGTTGCTGCAAAATTGTTTTCTTTCACTTTCATCAAAATATTTTCTCTCTGTACATACAGGCTGGGCAGTCTTCCACTCCCTGTCCTCTAGTTCAACATGCAATAGATCTGTCCTAAGCACTGCAGTACTCACCAGAGAATTGTTTCTTCTCCATTTCTAACACACCTGAAAAAGGTTCTGCTTTGAGTCAATTAAAAAAGTGTACTATGTAATACTGCTGTGTATGCTGTGTACCTACTGAATAAATATTGCAGGAGTTAAAGGATTGTTGCACTGCTAGCTGGGCTTTGGCAAAACAGGAGTGGGGTTGACATACACTGGATACTTCACGCTTTTGAGAGGGGGACGCAGCAACATTTAACAGATAGGGAATAAAATAGATCTTAGATCTAAAACTGTCAGTACACAGGATTCCCAAGTTGTTCTGAACAAAGGAGCAGAACGATCAGTTTTCCAGGAAAGCCACATAGTCAGTCAATCTGGCCAACTGCTGTTCATTGGGTATTGGTGGGACCGGAGCAAGTTCTATAAAGATAAAACAAATGGATCATTAATGAAATTTAGAAAGCAAATCCATCAGCAGTACCATCCATCACAACAGTAAAGGAAAAAAAAATTAAATGCATCTGACTTTCAACAGCCTTCTGGGGGCAGATCTTAACTGTATCTCCTCCCTACACAGCTCCAGCTGACATAATTCCTGTTATCTGCACCATTCAGTAGTCAAAGAGTTGCTAACCACAAAAACTGCTGCAACAAGTTCCACTTGTCAGCAGCCTACAGAATTTCTTTGCACATACTGGAGTCTGAGTAATGAGGGCTGGCAGTATTCTGCCTTGAGAAAAAATGCTCCTGGAGCTCTCTGGTTGCTCCTTTCCTTGAAAGCTGCCACTCTGTAGACTCCAAACAAACAGATTTGGTGGGTGATCAGACCAACAGAACACACAGGAGCTCTGCCATAGAAGTGGGAACCTCAGGAATCTCAGACACTGCTTAAAATGTGAGGGAGTGAGAAGACAGAGAAGCACAGTTCCTTTGCACCTGATTGGGGTGGTCTGTTGCATTTTTTTTTTTTAATTTTGGAGGGGCCAGTGAGAACATTCACTCCTCTAGGACTCAATTCCCACTCAGTGGTGCCTGGTGACACTGCTTACGCAAGTTTAACTAAATCCATTATATATAAACAAAAATACCTGATGAAGCAATAATTCTGTTAAAGGAAGCTTCCAGCACACCTAGAGAAAAAAATACGAAATTAGCCCAGTGGAACAGTTTTAAACAGTTCTATGCAACAAAACATGGATCAAAAGCCAATTAAAATTAAACCTGTTTATTCATCACACTTGACTTTATAACTAAAAAGCAGAATACCCAAGGCTTAGCTGCTTCAAAAGAGCCTATTTCTTTTGCCTGAATAGTAGTTCTTGCACTCACTTCTGGAAAAAAATCCCCATGTAAGTAATTCCTAAGTTTTTTAAGCTCTGCATATTTTGCAACCAATTCATAAAACCCCCACCTGATCACACATAAAATCTCAAGGCTCTGGTTGGCTTTGTGCCCCTTAGGGTAAATCTCAACACCTGGCACTTGCTTATTAGGGGCTCTGAACACCCAAAAACTCTGCCCATACAGTGTCATTTCTTAGTCTAACAGGTCTTGCCCTTTTGGATATGCTGTAATTTGGCTCCTTCTGCCAGAGCTGCACAGAGCAGCTTAAGAGTAGTTGTTTCATCCTGCTTTTATGGCTTAATATTTATTTTTGCCTCAGCCAGCCACAGATACAGCTTCAGAAAAAAAGAAAAAAAAAAAAAAACAAGACAAGTATTTCTGCAGACCAAGCTTTGCAGGAACAGACATTTTGTTCCCAACATCATGAAAGTGAAGAAGATTAAAATTTCAAAAGCAAAGGAAATTATACCAACAACTGAAGCTCCGAAGAACACAAAGATTCACTAAATCCCTGCCTAAAGTTCCAAATTTCCTGAAGGGGAAAAAAAAGTCTCAGGCTCAAGATGGTCTATTTTTTACTCATCTTTATTAGGTTAAGACATGATCTCGGCACACCCTGTCTGCTTTCATTCAAACAAGTTCATGAGAGGATGTAGCTTAATCCTAACTACTTGTAAGCCCAAACCAAACCCACCACTTTGTACTTCCTCACATTTTATACATGCACAAGTGCCCAAAACGTATCTAACAGAATCCCGTGCAAAGCTGTAACTAAAAACTTACCACCAAATTCCTAGGAAATGCTGAACATTTCACGAGGTGACAGCTCCACCTACCTGGCTTTTTAGGCATCACCATGCGAGTTGCAAAGTCTGCTTGCCAGCCCTGCTCCAGTACACCTGGAAAGGCATTTGGGCATTGGTAAGATAAAGGGAGCACAAACAGGGATAATTAATGCCAAATAATTTTTTAAAAAATCAAACCATTAGCCAGAAAAAAAGATTTTTTTTTTTCTCTAATCACTGCCCAATCACTTAACAGCCTCAGAATTTGTAGATACACTTTTATTAATCATCACTTAGAGCTCTCAGAGCTCATCATCAGTATAAAAATTACCCAAGGAATAACGCCAATACCTTTCACAGCTTCTTCTACAGGAAGGCCAACAAAGGCTGCAAAATCATCTGCAACTATTGATGTGTAAGCCTGGGACACCAGTCCAAAGGCTCGTCTCCTGGTTGCATCTAGGGAAAGAGGACACCAAGAGACTCATCTCCAGAGCTGGGAAATCTGAGAACATTTCCTCAATTCTACCACCTTTGGAAAATCGCTACGAGCCTTCAAGTGAGCACTTCAGGAGTTCCTCCTCCCTTCCCACAGTTCACAGTCAGCAGCAAGAGACAACAACTTGTTCTCTGCCAGGACAAACCCCCTCAGAGCCCACACAGAACCTCCAAATGCAGCCTGCAGGGTCCTGGGCTCTCACACCAGCACATAAAACACTTGAGGGAACTCTGCATCTGATGGCATTCTCTGTTTGCAATATGCCAGCAATCAGTAAATAATTAATGGCATCTAAAAAGCCGATGTTTCTCAAGCTACAGAGAATCTGTTATTGCAAAACACATCTTTCTAGCAGTCTGGACTGCCCTCTAGGAACAAGAATTTGCATGTTACCATTATACAGAATAGAAAACATTTCACAGAAAAACCTTCTTCTAAGTCCTACAAGGTTTTGAAATGCCAAGACAGGTTCCCTGAATCACTGGTTAGAAGTTTGATAAAACTGGGTAATTAATGGTCTGTTTTGCTGCTTTAACAGAACAAACCACAGGGTTTATGAAATCCCAGTATCAAAGAATATGCAGAAACAAAATCCAACTAAAACAAATTTATTTGCTTCTACAAGGTTCTGTAATGAGCTTTTGATTTACACCTGATACCCAAAAACCTTTCAGTAAGACCTACAAAAACCTGACAACAGTTTTCATGAGCACTTCTGATTTGTCACAATTAACAATTTGACTGTCTGTTGGAGCAGACATAAATAATTACAGGTATTTCCCTGCTCCCCACACAAGCTCAGCTTGTACCTCTGAGTGCTTCCATGATTGGCTGGATAGTCTCAGACCACTGATGTGCACTGATTGCTGTGTAGATTCCTGGGAAGTCCCTCTGCCAGATTCTTTGTCCCACTGACCAAACTGCACCAAGTTCAGCATTTGCCTGTTGTGACCAAAATAAAAAAAAAACAAAACAAAATAAAAACAAACAAACAAGCAAAAAAACAAAAACAAAAACCAAACAAACCCCAGTGTTAATCCAGAAGAAAATCCTTTACACTGACCATATGTTTAAACCAATTTTCACCCCCAGATTTTCAGAGAACATTGCTGTGCAACAAAACCAGCAGGTTTTGGAGTCAAATTTGGCTAGTACTTACAGATTTGATAGCAGGAGGGATTCTTTTCCAGAGATAACGTGCATTATTCCTAAAAAACAAAAAAAAACCCCAGAAGTTAAAAATACTTCTCAGTCACCAAATGCTACAAAGAGACACCAAAAGGTTTGTCCAGATGCTGTAATGAACACTCTCAGTGCTTTAAAAATATTCTTTCTAGGAAGGAAAGTTGGATCCTGAAGTGGGAAAACAGAGCTGCTCCCCAGCAGACAACGCTGGGCTGTTGTAGCACAACAAACAGTTCATTAACTGCATCATTTAACACCAGTTTGGGAAAGCAATTTCTCCCTAAAACCCCAAGTTTAATGCATGAAGTCCACACAGGGTCACGGAATATCCCCCCAGACCAAATTCCCAGGATGTCTGCTTCCTGCACATTTAGCTCCTTCAAGCCAACAGTATCCCTCTTTTTAACATGGACGGTCCAGAGTTATCCTGCTGGAATCTAAACACAAGGAACGGCCTCGAGTCCAACCCAAAACAGCTACATAACAAACCACTAAAATGTTTAGGACTCCCCAGGGGAGCCAATTTCACCACTTAAGGAGCTTTATTCCCAAACTTCCCCACAGTTCAAAAAGTTGGGGAAGAGCCAGGAAAGGAGAAGAGGTTCCCTGTCAGACCAAGGGATGAAAGAGACTTTAATTCCCAGGAATATTATTATTTTCTTTGTAAACACAGCACTTTTATTAACCACGCAGCCCATTCCCAACATGCTGGTGACAAACCCAGTGCCACAGGCTGGGACAAGCCACTCACATGTCATTGTGCAAGAGGTACAGAGCCAGCAGCTGTCCATAAACGAGAGGTGTGGCAATTCCTCCAGGGGCCTGAAAATAAACACAGATTCTTGGGTTACAGGTTTTAAAGAGGGATACAAAACCCAGCAGGAAGCCAAGTTTTATGTCAGCTGGACACTCCAAGATGATTGATTTTTATTTTTCATTTTTTTCTTCACATCACATAATAGGCCTGTACAGTTTTTCTGGGGGAATAAAGTAAGGCCACATCTTCCATTACTGTTTTCCTGTGCTCATGAGAATGGCAGCTGTTGAAAGTGAAATTAAAATATCCCTGGCTTTGTTTGCCTCCAGCTGAACTTCAACTCAGGCCACTCCACCACAGCAAAGCTTCTCTGCCCCTCCCAAACCCCCGCACTTCGGCAGAGCTCACAAATCTCACAAGGAGGAGATAAACGATTAAAAAACAAAACAAAACTAAAAAAAGATGTAAATTCTGAAAGCCTGTAATGATTTGAAAGCTACAAAAATTTTCAATAAGGCTTCAGGCCTTTTATCAAGGGACAACAGAACGTAAAACAGCACGGAGGGAGCTTCCAGTGAAAGTTGCCACAGTAAAACTCGATCCGAGGGTAATTCCCCAAGCCTGGCTCAGGGCTCCACTCCACTATCAATATTTTCCTTTCCTCAGCCAAGAGAAGGACAGAAACGCATAAACTTCCCCTTCCTCACACTCCCTCTGAAACGACGCGAACAATTATACGGAAACACCCATTCATCTACAGGCTGCGAGTTTCTGAAGGGCAAGCTCAAACAGCGAACCCTGCGCCGCTCACACAGAGCCCACGCACCCTCCCTACCTCACGCTCGCACACGCAAGCCCCCCCCGCTTTCCTCTCCCCGCGGCACCTCCAGCTCCTGCGTCTCGCACTGCTCCAGGAGCCGCCTGAAGCTCACGGAGCTCTCAGCCATCACCGCCACCGGCATCTTCCCCTCACGGCGCCACCCGCCCGCATCAGGCGCCCGCGCTCTGACGTCACTTCCGCCCGCCTCTCTATGCTCCTGGCGGACCGGGGGCGTGGCCAGTGCCCTGAGGGGCTGAGGGCGGTGCGCGCTCTTCGGGGGCGGCGCTGACTCGAGCCCTTTTAAATCCCTTTTGTTTTCTGTGCAGTAAGTGAGGTGTCCGCGTCATAGAAAGAACTGCAATTCGGCGTGCAATACGGAAGTCCACGTTTCTCTCCGTATTTGTCGCGTGTTGTGGGATGCGCGAGGCGCATCCATCCCTCTTTGCACGTTCTATGTCGATAAGGGATATTTCTCAAGGGGTGGGAAGTGCTTTTCCAGCTCTGTGCCTGTTTCTGGTGGGTTTTAAAAGTAGTTTTACCCAGTTCAGCTGGGTTTCTTTATCTTTGTTCCCTATGAAATCCCCTACTTGCAGAGAAAACAGCACTGCTGGAGACAGGCCATAGGATCGTGGAACATCCTGAGTTGACCCACAAGCATCATCAAGTCCTACAATCCCACCCTTAGCCTTGTCCGAGCATTCCTGAGCTCTAGCAGCCTTGGGAGTGTGACCATTCCCCAGGGAGCCTGTTCAATAAATATTATATATATATATGTACAGCAAAGAAGATATAGCTATAGATATAGATATAGATATCTGTGTTTGTGCTTCTCTCCTGTGGGAGAGCCCAAAATACGCTAAAGCGGCATTTCACAGCACAGGTGGTATTTTGGAGGTGGAGCCACCCCTCTGCCGCGGCCTTTCCATGCTCCCCATCCCCAGTGAGGGCCCATCCAGCACCAGGACCCCCAGTCCTGCCCGCCTTCCCCCAGAATTAGGCTCATGAGCTCTATTTATGGCTTGGAGTGGGGTTGGACATGTTTGCAGCCCAGTTTGAGGCATAGGAAGTGGTGGGGAACAGCAAGATTGCCTCCAAATCTATGTAATTACTGGGGCCACAGATGTAAATTCATATTTTTTATGGTGAAATCAATCCGAGGGGCTTGTTTTCTGCAAAACTTTGCTTTCTGATATGATGGATTTACTTTCCACTATCATCTTCTGCCCCATGTTCCTTGAACAAAGCCTGACCTCAGCGCTTCCCACCCTCTTCCATCCCCAGCACTGCTCTAAGAATCATTCCCCAAACCATTTATTCTTCATGCAGGGAAATTTTCCCAAGCCGTGCTCAAGAGCTGCACCACCTCGGTGCAAAATCCGTGCATTCCCTGCATTTCTGGTATGTAAAAAAATTAAAGGAGTGGTGTAAATTCTGATCACTATGCAGTGCTCCGGGAGAGGTTTGGCTACGGAAAAACAAAACTAACATGTGCTTGTGTTGGCTTTGGGATTCGCCCGAGGCACAGCACCTTGGAGAAGGGCTCCAGGCGATGGCACTGCTGCTCCGCCGGCTCAGGCACCGCTTTTCCCGGGAAGCAGCCTCTAATCCCCCTCCCGTCCCCGCCGGCCGCATCGATCCCGACGGCCCTTTGTTGCCGCCAGCTCTGCGCCAGCGTCGCTTTGACATTCGGACATCTGAAAGGAGCACTGTCCTCACCTTTTGCTCCCATTCCCAATTATCTCGTGTTTTCGGGAGGCGAGGAGGGGAGCAAAGCGGGCGGCAGCTTGTGATGATGCCGGTGGGAGAACTTCCCTCAGGGCTGGGGTCAGAGCATCCCGGACTGCCGCCGGGAACGCGTTGCTTTGGGAAGGATTCGTCTCCCGGGAGGATGCCAAGCGCTTCAATCCCACATCCCGATGCCATCCTCCTTCCTGGTGGGTCCTGGTGGGAAGGCATGAGCCGGTCCCTGGCACCGCTGGCTGTGTTGGGCCTGGGCAGAATCGCAGCCCCTGACTGTGCTCCTGCTCGCTGCCGGGAGATGAATTTCGTTTTGGGGGGAAGAAAACCCTGTAAGAATGGAAAAGAGGAGAGGTTTCCTCAAGAGGGCACTAGCTGCAAGAGAAACAGCCTAAAAATCCAAGGAAACTGGACATCCAAACATCCCACTGTTCTTTCCACCCAAGAAACTCTATTTGGGGGAAATACAGCTTTCTTTCTTTCTTTCTTTCTTTCTTTCTTTCTTTTTTTTTTCTTTTTTCTTTTTCTTTTTTTTTTTTCTTTTTTTTTTTAATATTTCGTTTCATTTTTCATTTTTCTTTTGGAACAACAGAGGAAGTGTTGCTTCCCGCTGTGCTGAGCTGAGCCTCCCAAATCCACCAGCCCTTCTCTGGAAGAAATTCCTTGGGATGGAATTTGCCAGAACCGAGCCTTTTGCAAGCATGTGCTGCCTTCTTCCTTTTTCTCTTTTCCCCCATTTTCCAAAGCTGTTTAAGGCTGTGGTAACATTTCCAGGGAGGAAACATGCCAGAAGGGAATACACTACTTTTTGAGTCACCAAGATAAAATACTGCAAATTTGTTGTATTTTCAGGGTTGTTATAAGTCTGGGAGATTTGGGAGATGTTCCTGGGGTTGTTTGCTGCCTGGCCCTCAGTATGGTGGCACCATCCAGGACCTCTGGACAATGATGTCCAGTAAACCACAGGGTCATTTATTTCACTCAGGAGTTTCTCCTCAATTCAGACCAAAAGAAGAGGCCAGACCCATAAAACAGCTGAGCACGTTGGAAAATCTATCCCACTGGCAAAGCTAACCACATTAAATTAACTCCTTGACTTGACAGCATCCTGATTTTTCTTTGGCCCACAGGCTCAAAAAGCACTTAAAGACATGGCCGCCAGCTGCTGCAGAAGTGTAAAGTAAATTTAATGTGATTTTTGTTCAGCTCCTGGTGATGATGGCAGGAAAATCTCAGCAACTCGTTTGTGCCTTGCATGAATTTTAAAGCAGGGAGGGAAATGGATCCCAGTTCTGCCATCCTGGACAGTCCCGTGTAGCTTTCAAAGCAGTATTAAAGCATTCCCAAGAAAAATTAACAGAGATTTCGTGACAGGGCTTCATTTCCCCAGTTGTTTCCATGTGCTGCTGCTTGTGATCTGGGGGCACCCTCTGGAAAGATGATTGCAAGTGGTTTCCCTTTCTCATCTGCTTCCAAGGCTTTGTAGGGGAACAAAAGACTCGTGATGGGGAAATTAAGATGCAACGGGGTGATATGGAACAATAGGACAGTAATTTAATGTGAAAGTTAAAGAAAATGGTGCTAAAGGGTCAAACTGAACCTCTCCACACCCTTCCCATTCCCTCAACAGTCTGAGTGGCATTAGCTGGGCTGATGTGAGCAAAAGCTGGATCCAAACACGTTATTTCCTTCCATGACATCAAAGGGAAAAACGCCTGGTTTTTAGGAGCTGCGCCCATGAAAGGAAACTGTGAGTGGCCAATGGGAAATTATCTCTGCCTTTTCCCCAAACAAGCTTTTCAATCGATTGCATTTCCATAGGGGCGTTGGTTTAAACTCCAATAAACAAGAAGCTATCTGAGATATTTGGGATATTATGTTTTCCCTTTTTTCCTTTTTTTTTTTTTTTTCTTTTTTTTTTCTGTCCTCATCTTTGATTTTTCTTTCAGCTGGAACCCGAGGTCTCACTTCTACTGGTTTATACTCCAGTGCGGTGGTATAAATATCTGCCACAGGGTGCCCAGAGCAGCTGTGGCTGCCCTATTCCTGGAAGTGTCCAAGGCCAGATTTGGATGGGGCTTGGAGCAAACTGGGCTAGTGGAAGGTGTCCCTGCCCATGGCAGGGGGTGGAGTGAGATGGGCTTTAAGGTCCCTTCCACACCATCCTATAATTCTGTGATTCTGTGAAGTAAATATAAAAAAAACCAAAACACCAAAGCCAGAGGCTGAGGATCTTGGAGGATGTGTAGGGGACCACAAAGACACCAGAGTAGCAGGAAGTGATGAGAGTTTTCCACCCAGCTGTCCTTGCCTATGGATCTCTGTGTCCTGCTGCTCTGGAGCAAATCTCCCCAAGAGCTGAGATTTGGGGTGGCTGAGCTTCTTTCTGTCCACCCTGGACACCTCCATCCCCCTCCTCTTGCCTTCCCTGTGAGTAACCAGGGGCAAGGGCTTCTGCCAGAGGTTCTGGAGACAAAGGTTGCCCTTTCTTAACCTGCCAAGGGGATAAGAGACCTTCTGTGTATTTAACCTAAACTTTGTTTTTATGACTTTCCAGGCTTGTCTGTGCATTTTCCTGTTTTTGCTTTGTTCTCCAGAATCCTCAGCCAAGTTTCTGTCCCCTCCCTGGCTCCTGGGCCAGCAGTTCTTGCTCTCCACACATTTTAATCCTCTATGGCAAAGAGCCTTGGTACCTTGAGCAATGTTACAGCTCTTCTCTGGATAGTTCCCCCATCACACAGTTCCCTCGCTTGGAAATCTCTGAAAGCCCCCAAATTCCAGGGGATAAAGAGAGCATGGGCATTCCTGGTCCATTGTAGGGGGCTTGCGGGGGGATCAAGCATCCAGCATGGGATATTTTTGGATATGGAGTGGGACAATCCCAGGTCAAGCACGGGGTGATTGGGAGGTGGAGGGTCCCTGCTCCAGCTGAGGCATTTGAGGAATGGAGCAGGTGAGTCCCTGGTCCAACAGGAGGATGTGAGCTGGGAAGGGTCCCTAGTAGAGTAAGGGAGCATTTGGGGGATGGAGTGAGCGGTCCCTGGTCCAGCTGGGGCATTTGCAGGATGGAGCATCCCTGTGCAGGAGGCCCTGTCCAGCCAATTCCCTTTTCAGCAGGATGGGATGCACAGGGATGCATTGTGAGCCCTCCTTTGGCCTCCTAGTTTTTGCTGGGGCTGGCGGGGGGAGCGCCTCTCCTGCGCCAGGGAGGCAGACGCTCCTGCAGAAACCTCCCTGAGCGGCTCAGCATCCCTCCTTTTAACAGGAGCACCACGCATCGCCGTGTCTGCCGGGGCACGCTTCTAAATCCGCTAATCTCCCGTGATGGCACGGGTGTTAGGAAACACCTGTCCCCCGCCAAAGCCACCGGGACAGCGGGCGAGTGTTCGGGCGAGCGCAATAAAAGCCGCAATTAGAAAGGCGGGCTTTGATCTCCGGGAGAGAAGGAGTTCAGGCAGCTGTGCCGAGACCTCTCCCGCAGCCGCTTTTCTACTTCAGTAACATCCGAACAAAGAGGATCTTGTGTCCGCGGCGCCTCGTTGCGGTCCTTCTTCCCAGCCCGCGGCCACCTGTCCCTCCCTCCCCGCCGCCCCAGCGCGCTCCCGTCCCTGCCGCCGGGGTCCCTTCCCGGTCCCTTCCCTCGGCGCTGCCGCCCAGGGGCACGAATTGGATTTCACGGCCCCGACGCTTGCGGGGAGCTGCTGGGCTTTGCTCTCCATCACTCAAAGCCCCCGTCGAAGTGGCCTCTTTGTTCCGCCAGCCCCGCCTGCCAACAGCTGGGCTTTCCATCCAGCTGTGCCGAGATGCAGGCGAGGGAGCCGGGATGCAGCACGGGACCCCCTGTGCGCGGCCCTGGGGACTCCAGAGAGGGGACACTTGCAGTTCCGAATGAGGTGGGGAATCCCTGTGCCATCCTCTCTGCACCCCACACAAGGATCCTGGCCCAGAAGAGGCTGAGGATTGCAGCCAGGTGAGGTTGGCCTCTTCTCCAGGTAACCAGTGAGAAGACAACGGGAAATGGCCTCAAGCTGTTCCAGAGGAGGTTCAGGTTGGACATCAGAGGAATATCTTCCTGGAAAGGGTGGTCGGTCAGGCATTGGCAGGGGCTGCCCAGGGAGGAGTGCCCATCCCTGGAGGTGTCCGAGGAAGGCCTGGATGTGGCACTCAGTGACAAGGTGGAGATTGGTCACAGGTTGGACTTTACCAGCCTAAATGATTCTGTGAAGCTCTTTCTGAGGAGATACTTTGGTGAGACTGGAAGAGGAAATGTATTGCTTGTTTGCTCTTTGATTTTCATGGATCAGCTCAAATCTGCATTGTATAAGCCAGAAAAATCCCAGAATAACTCCCAGGGACTGTAGGAATCATTAGACCAGATCTTGGATCTCTCTGAATTTGGAAGGAGCCAGTGCGATGCTGCACCCCACAGTTTGCTGTAAATTTTCATAGTATCACCGAATCCTAAAAGGGCCTTTGTCAGCAGGATGGCGAGGAGGGAAGTACTTCTTAAAACAAAGTTAAAAACCCCTTCCGGCTTTTTGCCACACTTTTCCCATAATTCCCGGAATAAGGCGGTTCTGAAAAGGAAGAGAGGTGAATATAAAACAAGGTGGGGGAGGGAGGGAAGACAAGTTGGAAAAGCAATCAAGGATGCCACTCAGAATAAATATTTCATGGCACAGGCAGGCACACCCCAGGCTATCTGAGCTCTTGGAGAGGTCACTTCCCATACCTTGGTGGCTCCCAAAGTTGGGAGGAGAGGATTTTCCCAGCGCCCCACTCCCCAAGGCAATGTCAAAGAGTACCATAATTTTGCAGGATCTTTTCTTCTAGCCTGGTTGTGCTTGTTGGGATGTCCTGTTATTCCTAGTATTCCAGACTCTGTTGGTCATGAGAGGGTCCTACTCTGTTCCCTTGCTGGTGGGGGTCTGTCACCTCCAGGGGAAGGTTGGGATGGGGATCAAACAAGTGGCAGGGAAAGATTTGTGGCCACCAGGATCTGGAAGCTCCTCTCCACCCTCTCTAATGGCTTGGTTTGGTTTCCAAAATTTGCTCCGAACAACATTTCCCAGATAGAACCCTCAAATCCATTCTCTTCCCCCTGCTTTTTTTTATTTCCATGGAAAAACCCAGGAGAAAGGAAAGAAAGAAAGGCAAAGACACCTTCCACTAATGTGAAAAAACATGTTTTTTACCACAATCCAACTGGATTTTCACTGGGCTCCTGGATGCAGAAGGGTGGGGTCTCTTCCTGACACATCCCAGCCATCCTCCCTTGCCTGGGGCAATGGTCCTCACTGGCTGTGGGAGGAGAGCAAAAGTTTTTCATTAGAGAGGTTTCAGATTCATAACAAACTTCATACATTTTTGTAAGTATTTTGTATCTCAGGGAGTGAAAACTCACTCTGGAAGAGGTTTTGTTTATCTGAGAAGTGACTCTTCCATCAACCACAGCAGATCTTTGCCTAAGAGGGATGGGGTGTGAGACAAAAATTCTCCTGACCTGCTCAGCTCTTTGGGACTGTGTTTTGTGTTCTGAGCTGGGAAATTTTTCCTTGTTTTCTGCAATATCTTTTACAATATCTTGGGCAAGTAAAAATCTGCCCCTCAAAGCTCAAAATATTTTGGATGTACCTTTATCACTGGTGCAATCAGGTTTCATTCCTCAATTATTTCTCCATTCTCAAATATAAGGATGGGATGGCCAGATGGTGCTGGGGGATACCATGATTTTATGGAAAATGATGTTTTCTCCAGAAAGAAAAGAGGAAGGAGACCAAAAGGAAAAGGTACAGAGTCCATGAGCTGGGCAGACCCTCTGGCAGAACCAGGATGTAGTTCTACAAGCATGGAGTACCAGGCCAAGGGGAATGGTCTCTGGGGGATACTGGGAAGGAATTGTTCCCTGTGAGGGTGGGGAAGCCCTGGAATGGAATTCCCAGAGCAGATGTGGCTGCCCCTGGATCCCTGGATGTGTCCAAGGCCAGATTGGACAGGGCTGGGAGCACCCTGGGACAGTGGAAGATGTCCCTGCCCATGGCAGGGGTGGTACCAGGTGATCATTAAGGTCCCTTCCAATCTAAACCAGTCTGGGATTCTGTGAAGTTGATGGGACTGTGGGAACATCCCTTGATGCAGGAGCATCCTTGATGCTGACAATGCACGGCCATCCCTCCGCTTCCTTCTGACATTTTCTCCAGATCTTAGTTTTTTGCAGGATTTTGTGGCATTGAATGTGGCATAATTTTAATGATCAATAATCAGTTTAATAATCTCCATTCTGCACAGTTCATACATGGGCTGAACATCATCAGATGCATCAATGGACTAAGATGAGCGTGAGTAGCAAAGGGATTTAGAAGGAGATTAAATAAAGGTCCGAGGGTGGGTTTCTCTTCATTAGACAGATGTGAGCCTGCTGTGGGTTCAGAACACCTCTCAGGAGCAGTTTGCAGACAGCTGGGCAAGGGGCACTGTGAGTAATTCCCTTTACACATCTGCCTCTGGCTCAGAAAGGAAAACACTGGACGGAGCCAGCTGGAAAAGAATCCCTGGAACAGTGAGTAAAACTTGCCAGGCAATCAGGTTTGTTCATACACACTGTCCACATTTAAAGATGAATCCCCATCCTGCTCTTCTTCCTCTTTGCACCCTTTCCTTTGCAGTTCCCAACACCTTAATGCTCTGAATGGGGACTTTTTGCATCAAAAGCTGAGCTGAAACTGCCTTGCAAGCACTTCCATCCTTCCCAGAGGGCTGGGGGAGGGGGACACAGCAGTCCCACTGCTTAGAGGGTCCCCTCTGGGAGCTCCTCTCCAGAGGGATATTTTGGGATGCACCCAGCACTTCCATATTTCACATCCCTATTTAATTTAAGCAGCAGAGCTGTTTATTCTGTAAGAACACTGTGCTTTTATTAGCCATTAGTTATTTACAGTACAAGGCATTCCCCACCTCAGGAATGCTGGAGACCATAGGACAAGGCTGTTTCTTTTGGAGCCTGGTCCAATTTACACTAGCCATGGAGGAGGGATCCCTAAAAAGGCCGGGGAGCAGAGCAGAGCCAGTAAGAGAGCTCTGGCAAAACCCAACAAAAAACCAAACCCAAAACCCCCCCAACAAACCCTCTCCTCTCCCTCCCACAAAATGCAGCCTTGTAAGATCCTGTGATTCCCTCCTGAAACAGGGCTGGGAGCAAATCTGATCGTGTGTGTGTGTGTGTGTGTGTGTGTGTGTGTGTGTGTGTGTGTGTGTGTGTCTTTTTTTAAGGAGGATCTCGTGGGTGGGAGCCAGCTGGGAGGCACTGAGCCAACCACTGGTCTCCATCACCTTTTTCCCCTGGGGTGTGCAGAGTTGGGGGCAAAGAGGTGGACGTATCTCTAAGTAAAGGGCATCCCTCAGGAGGGATCTGGGTGAAGGCACATGGAAAACATTGGAATAAAAGGGTTGATCCCATGTTTGGCACTGCAGGATACCCCAGGTGTGCTGTGCCTCAGTTTCCCCCTCCTGCAAATGCTCCTGGTTTGCACAGAGCTCCACGGACTAAAATCCTCACCAACACCATCAACTCCATCAGGAACTTCCCACTGTTTCATCCCATCCACAAAGACTCATAATTTTCTTTTATGAGGACAAAGCAAGATTTGAGAATTGGTTTACGAGATGCATTTCCCTCTGTGGAACCCCAAAGGTCTCCTAGGGAACCCTGGAACACCAAACATATGGATGAAGCAGCAAACAGTATGAAACAACAGTGCTTTCATTGTTTTGAGGCCTTTTATAATCCATCCAATGATTTTTAAATAAACTGGGTGGGAAATAATGGAAATTCCAGGCCCTGGAACCCATTATTCCCACATGCCAAGCCCAATGCCGCTAAACACAACAAGGACCCCAAAGTTAATGAAATTCCTGCCTGAACAAACTTTTATCCTGCTGTTTAGGAAAATGACTTGTGCATCGTAAAAGCAACATCACTCAAGCTGTTAAAATGTCGTCTGTGGGAAGGAAGGCAAAGGAGCAGGAAGAGTATATTTGTTGAATTACACAGAACCAGCAATATACATTTAAAATATATCCAATATATATCTAAAATTTATCTTGATTAGGTTACTGGAGGTTGTTGGGTTGAAAGTGTGAGGACGAATTGATCAACTGCCGTGCCAGCACTTGAGGTCTCCAATTTAAATTTATCTCCAAGTTTTCAGTGATTTTCATACAAAACACCCATCCATCACCCCACCCTGCCTGGAAAGGCTCCATTCCTAGAGCAGCTCTCTGGAAAAAAAAGTGTTCCACTGACATCCAAAGGAATAAATGACCGCATCACTTCAAAGCCCCCAAAGGAGCATTCCTTTTTCAAAGAACACATTTTGGATGACAGCATCCACCTCGTTTCTAAAATTCCTGATGATATTCCCATTCTGATGAAAGATCTGCTTTGCACGAGAGGAGCTTTTGCAGAGAAAAAAGCTCCTCCAGCCGGCCCTAATTAAGATTTGCTTTATTCAGATTAAACACATTTCTAGGGCTGGGTTTTCATAGCCCTTGTGTCTGCTCCAGCTTCCCTCCAAAGGGCTGGGAAACACCCTTGGAAAACTGGAGTGAACTGATGGCTTTTGGAAGCCCTTGCAGGGAATATATATTGATTATTGCCATTGCATCCTGCTCTTTTCTCCACCTCTGGAAGTGTTCCGGGCCAGGTTGGACAGGGCTTGGAGCAACCTGGTCTGGTAGAAAGTCTCTCTGCCCTTGGAACAGGATGAGGTGTGAGGTCCCTTCCAACCCAAACCATTCTGGCATTCTGTTACATAATCCCAACAGGTTTTCCAAAAGATTGAGCGGCACAATGAGCCTTCACCTGCAGGGAAAGGGCACAGCAGAAGATGAAGTCACCTGGATTTAAGCACATGTCCAACCCTTAATGAAACACAACGGGATGTTTGTCCCTTTGCAAACACCCCCAAAACCTGCCTGTCGCCCACCCCTCTCCCTTCCCTGTGAAACCTCTGTGGGTTTTGGGAGGAAAACCATTTTCCCTGGAGATTGACAATCTGCCCTTGAGCAAAAAAAGCACAGAAAGTATTTTGGACTGAAGGTTTCTTGGAAGAAATCACTATTTCTCCTGCTGCTCCACTGACATAAGCCTGGAGGGTTTGCTGTGTGTTTCCCCCTGAATTTCACTGGAGTTGTCACTTCCAAGCCCATGCCTTGGAAGATTCCAGCACTGCACAGCCCCAGAGGCAGCTTCATCCCAGTGCTGGGTTACTGAGGTCCCTGAGTGCCCCAGCAATGCCCCGTTACTCTTTACACCCATCCTGCAGCTCAGAAAAATACAGGCTGCTAAACACAGGCAGATGGAAGAAACACCAGGAGGAGGGTGGGTACTTGATGTCTTTAACACCTGGAGGCCATGTTGGGGGCATGGACACCTTGTGCCATTCCCAGGTGGAGAGAGGATGGAGTGTGCCTGAGATTCTGGCACGGACATCTCCCAACAAGTCCTGTTCCCTGTGCAGGTGTCTCTCCAGCACATCATAATTTCAGCCACAGGCTTAAGGTTTGAGCA
This sequence comes from Certhia americana, assembly GCA_018697195.1. Classification (NCBI taxonomy): domain Eukaryota; kingdom Metazoa; phylum Chordata; class Aves; order Passeriformes; family Certhiidae; genus Certhia; species Certhia americana. Next base: position 37,877,399 of record CM031863.1, on the reverse strand, counting down.
GGTCTTTTTTACCATCTTCTCCCTTACCTCTGAAACTACCTGAGGCTAACACGGAGCAGAGCTCTTTATTAGAAATTTTTAATAAAATATTCTTAAAAGGCACAGGAAATTCTCTGAAATGATGGTAAATCACAGAATCCTAGAATGGTTTAGGGTGGAAGGGACATTAACGTCCATCCGGTCCCAACCCCTGCCATGGGTAGGGACACCTTCCACTATCCCAGGTTACTCCAAGCCCTGTCCAACCTGGCCTTGGGCACTTCCAGAGATCCAGGGGTGGAACAGCTTCACTGGGCACCCTGTGCCAGGGCCTCCCCGCCCTCACAGAGCAGAATTTCTTCCCAATATTAAATCTAAACTTTCACTTATCATCATCATCTCCCTCGCCTCCTCTGTGGGTATAAACTGGCACAAACTCATTGATTTTGAGGGAGCCCTCAGCTCTGAATGCACTTCCATAATCTGTTCTGTAGTTTAAAAAAAGAGATAAAATGATAAATGACACCCAAAGTTTTCCAGCCAGCCAGGGTGGATTACTCACAGGCACTGTGACCTTGAAAATAATTTCCAGATAAATTCTTTAAACAAAACTTTAAGAGGAGGTGAGGAGATGGAATGAAGGGAGCTTAAAATTAACATTTCCAAACTGTTACATTTCTTTCCAGCAGGAAAGGAGAGACCAGTCCCACATCTCCTGAAATAACAGAATCCTGGAGCAATTTGGTTTGGATGGGACCTTAAAGCCCATCCAGTTTCAACCCCCTGCCATGTGCAGGAACACCCAGGTGATGACTGTGACGACAACGGGGCTGTTCCAGTGGGACCAGCAACAGCCCTGGTACAAATCTGAGTGACAGCTCACCCAGCTGGGGCTCCTCACACTCCAAAACCATCATCTGCCTATAACAAGGTCCCTTGATTTTGCAGGGGACCAGCTGTGCCTCGGTTGACTCCTCCAGGAGGAAGTTGCCCATTCCTCTGCATTTTCCACCAAAGTTTATCCAGGTTTATTAAGCCCTCAGGAGCTCAGCCTTCAGGCAAGGGCTGGGTTAGGCTCAGTCCAAGCCCAAGGCTGATTCAGACACAGAGGGAGAAGATGAGGATTTGTTTGGGATGAGGTATCAATGAAAAATCCCTGATGGTTCTGCCTCTCCCTTGCCTCCAGGCTGCGTCAGGCTCTGAGCATTGCAGGAATGTCCCAGATTGCACCAGCCACGGGATATTTTGACCCTGATGTCAGTCCCTGGTGTAAAGGCAGGGCTGACACTGATGCCTCTGACCAGCTGCCCCCAGGAAAGCTGCCAAGAGCTTGGCAGAAGGAAATGTTCCATCTCAGTTTGAGAAATCAAAGGATTTAGATTCAGTGTTCACAGGAGTGAGAAGCCCTCACCTCACACCTAAATCCAACACCTTCTCCATCAGGGGATAGGGGGGAAATACAGTCCAGTGGTGAGTCCTTAACAGGGCTGACACACCAGCTCCTTTGGAAGATGGAGGGACAGACCCAAATCCTCTTTCTATAATCTTGGATCTCCATGCAAATTGGGGCATAACCACACGGTGCTTGAGTCCCCCTGAAGAATGCCCTTTGGGTTGATATGTCCCTGGCATCCTCTTTGCACCAGGGAGTGGTTCTGCTGTCCCCAAATCTGTCCTGCTCCATACTGACCCCAAAGGACAATGCTCCCCCTTCTCTGCCTCATTGGTACCCCAAGTCCACCTTAAACTCTGACCCTGCGTAGATAAAAGCACCACAAGGCAAACGTCTGAAACAGCTGGAAAAAATCCTGTCACCATAAGCAAATAAAACCCAAAAACCTTTCTCCACTCCAAGCTACCTCCTAAGGTTCCTCTGAGTCTCCCCTCCCTGTCCCTGAGGACTGCCTACCTGAAACTACCCCATCCCTGGATTTCTTTTCCCTGCTTCTCTTCTGCACTAAATGAGCATAAATAAAGCCTGGAATTCTCTCCCGCTGTTTCCCTACTTATCCTGTACTGGAAAGGCAGATAGAACCCCTTTTTGTCTGCCCAGCTCTCCTTTCCCATGCACAGCTGACCTCCACCCCCAACCAGACAGGCAGAAGAGAAGGATCTGACTCCACAGCACTTTGCAAGCTGTTGTCTCACAAGGGCCTTGTTCCCTTTCCCAAACAGGGTGCACACGTGGCATTCCATGAGACAGATGGCTGGCTCTGAGCTCGGACCACTCTGTCCCCACTGTCCCCCCAGCATGTGAACTTGTTCATGACCTCACAGATGGTCTGGGGAAAACAGGAGGGATGGATGTGGAGGGATGGATGTAGTAAAGGCCTTGCATGTGGTGGGCGAGCACCTGGAAATCTGGGAATTTGAGGGGGAAAAAGTGTTTTGTGTTACCAGGTGAAACATCCAGCCACCACACGCTGCAGCTTCACGTGAAAGCAAAAACTGCAGGTAGGATGTTTTCCACCTGCACTAAATGTCATCAGTGTCCAAGCACTGGAAGTGTCTCCAGAAAGGGCAGAGGAGGAGGTGAAGGTCTTGTGGTGGTCCCAGAAGGCATCAGGGTCACGGATGGGAACTCCTCTGGTTTTCTCCTCTGTTCTTCCTTCATTTTTGAGCTTGCTCTTCTATAGCAATTCCACTGCAGCCAGGCACAGATCCATCCTCAGGCCAGAAGTCCAGGGCTTCCTGACCCTCTCCAGGCTGGCTCCAGAGCAGGTGTGCTGGGACAAAGCCACTGCCCTAGGCTCTCCCTGTGGCTCACCCCCAGGCCCTGGGAGGCAGGAGCTGACATTCCCTGAACAGCATGTTTCCTGGGCTGGGGCCATCCGCACTTTGTCCCAGTCTGGCCCAGATTCCCAAGGCAGGCCCAGGAAGCAGCTGAGTGGGATTATTTCCAGGGCTGTGCAGCTGGGGAAGGTTTACTTTGCTGAGCTGCTACTGTCTCAAGGTTAAGGAAGGCACAATTTGGTACATCAGCCCCTCTTTAAGCCGTGCTAGGACAGCTTAAATGGCACATAAATGTGTACCGTCCTGGGGTGGTGGTAATCTACCATGTTTTTTAGATTTGAGCCACACATAGAGCACAGAGTGGCTTTTTTACTCACCCTTTGTTCATGGGCTAGAAAAGTTACATGAGAAGGATTTTTAAAATTTCTTTTTTAATGACAGATGAAGCACATAATGCAGTGGTTTGTTTTTTTCCTTTGATTTCTAATTTCATGTTTTGAAACTTGGAAAGATAGTCATTTATCAGAAGCTTAACCTATAGCCATTTTGTGACTGAATGCTAGGTTGTGACATTGGAGAAGAGAGCTCTTCTTCTTGCTCCTGTGACCTTAGACTTGCTCCTCATAGGCAGAAGTGGAACTCAGGGTGGGCCAAGAATCCCAGCAAACCCAGGAGGAAGTGCAAATTTTTTTTTGATGAACGAGGCTCAAAAAAGATTTGGCTGCTGCATCACCCACACTCATCACCTGCATCCCAGCACAATCCTAAGCATCAGACACAGACGCCCATGGATTCTGACCCCAGCTCCCTGGGAAGGGGACACCCAGGGCAGCAGCCTCCCGGGAGTCGGGATTTAATGGGTGTCACTTGATTGCAGCGCATCAGGAAGCAGCAATCCCTCCCTTCCCCAGGAATGATTCTCAGGGAGCAAAGCACGCCCCACCCTGTGACAGCCCTTTGGTGGCTGCGGCGCTGCACGGGGATCGGGGGTGACCCTGGGGCGCCTGGCACCTCGCTGGGTCATTGCCCTCCTGACACTGGCAAGGACATCCATTTGTTTGGCTTGGGGTTTCCTTATCAGCCGCAGGCAGCAGGAAGCTCCCTGTGCCAGGGGTTGCCATCCCAGCCCTTCCAGGTCACTCATAATGTGTTTTGGGGAATGCTGGACTGGCTCACCCTTAACCCTCTCACAAAATCTGCCTCTTGCTTCAAGACTTTATTTGTAGTTCACAAAATTCCAGAATGTTTTATGTTTGAAAGGGCCTTAAAGACCATCTCATTCCCATCCCTTGCCATGGGGAGGGGACACTTTCCACTATCCCAGGTTGCTCCAAGCTCCGCCCAACCTGTTTATTCATTCCCTTGTTTGCCTCTCACTTCCTGCTGCCTCATGTGATGAGGATCCAGCACTGCCCGTACCAACACAATAATTAGGAAGCCTTTTCTTCGGTAAGAATTTAGAAATATTGAGCATTTTACCACTGCTGTTTCAGTACATAATAATTTTTTAAGACTATATTCCTATATTATTGACTATATTTTATTTTATATAAAATTAAGTCAGAATCTATCACTGAGGGTGGATGGGAGACAACATCTGTTCCCAGCCCTCGATCCAGCTGTGGCAGATGACAGAACATCCCAGTCCTCGGGGAAAAGTGGTTACAGGAACTGGCCAAGGCCAGTAACTTCAGAAACAACCTGAGAAACTTCTGTAAATAAAATCCTGGGAAGAAGGGTGCCACTGAGTCAGCCCTGGCAGAGAGGAATCTACCTCTGAATGGGGCTTTCCCCCCTGTGTTTTCCATCTGCCATCCTCCTTGTGATATGACAGCAATTAAAAGCCCTGGAAAATGGATGGAAACGATTTGGAGAAGGTCTCTGTTAGACTTGCTTCATTAGCACTGCAGGCTGTTTTTTCAGCTGCTAATTGACAGCTGCCTTCCTCATGCAGTGTCCAAACCTAAAAAGCCCTGAGACGTTAAAGCAAGGAGTTTTTAGTTGGGGCTGTCTCATCAGCAGCACGAGAAAGGGGACAGTCACATGAACCCACCATGGCCACCCTGATGTCAGGCAGCTCCAAGTTTGGGGAGGCCACGCCCTGGCAAAGCAGAGAGATGGGGTGTACATGAGGACTTGGGACATGCCATGTCCTCCCACCTTGGCTCTAGGCATTTTCCTGGATGTTCTGGGGCTGTCAGGGCAACTTTTGTCATGGGACAAGAGCTGTGACCACTCTCCCAACTTGTCCTGCCTTGGGGAAGCCATAGGAGCCCCCCTGTGCCAGAGGTTTCCACCTACAAAATGTCCCAGTGAATCATTAAGTTTGGAAAAGACCTTTGAGGTACCAAGTCCAACCTTTGGCCAAACACCACCATTCCCACTAAACCATCCCACTAAGTGCCATGTCTACTCAGTTCCTTGGAATGCTGACTTCCTGGCCAGTGGCAGTGCTCAGCCCCTCTTTCAGTGAAGGAATTTTTCCTAATATCCAACCTGAGTTTTCACAGTGCAGTTTGAAACTGTTTCCCCTTGACTGATCACTGATGTTTTTAATCCCTTGGTGTGTGCTGCCTTGCAGGTGTTACAGATGTGCTTCCCTCTTCCAAGGAAAATGTTGGACTATGCTGAATAGAACCAGGAGCTGAACTGCCATAAATTTTTGGACCTGACAGGGAGATGGAGGCACCTGGATGGATGTCCAGACACAGGGACACCATGCAGGGAGCAAGTGGGTGGCCACATGAGATGTTTGCTCCATGGATTTACATGGGAACAGCCTTGGAAGCCAGGATGTGGGAAAATGACTCTGTGCCAAGGTGGGCATGTCACTAATTGTCTGTTTAAATTGGTGATTGATGAGGTGTTGACTTTTCTTCCCTGGCACCCAGCTCAGATTTATTGCAGAACATTTTCTCAGAATGGGCTGAAGATGATCCCAAATTTCAACGTGCGAGCCGACACTGAGTGTCTTGAAGCTCCTGGGCAGCTGAACTTGGATTTCCTTCATTGGAGACAAGAGTAGCACAACTTCTGGGCATCTGGAAATTGTGTTCTTGCATTTCTCATGCCTGAAGTGCAGAAGTTCACATTTTGGGCAGCCAACACATTTTGGGCACATTTCCTCCTGGAAAAGTCAGGTTTTCAGGTTCTAGGAGAACATGAATTTTCTCCACCAGAAACTGCGGTGCCACCACATGGAAAATCAGGTTCTCAACACTTGGACACCTAAACCAGGTTTTTTTTCACCCACTTGGAGTGATGCATGTTGTTTTTCAGTGCTCCCTTCCTTGGGGCTGTCAGCACCAATATCCACCAGCTCTGCCAGTGGGTGGGAAGAGCCCATCAGCCCGGCACACGGAGCTGGCTGTGATTTATGGAAAGCCTGTGGAATGTAGATCTCCCATCACTTCAAGCAGGATTATTTTTTACTGTGGCTCCACACTGTAAATTTGTCTCTGCATGACATAATTAACAGCATCACCCTCGCAGGACCAGGGTGATTTACAGGAGTGGCAATAACTGCAGGAATGTCACTGTAGGAGAATTTGGGGGGGGGGGGGGGAGGAGAACAGCCTGGACCACACTGGTGGGTGCCTGTGTGGTGCCTCTCTCCCTGTGCCCCAACAGTGAGGAGAGGATTTGTAAAGCATGGATAAGGCTCCTGCTGGCTGAACATGAGCCAGGTGGGCCCAGGTGGCCAAGAAGGCAATGGCACCTGGCTTGTATCAGCAATAGTGTGGCTACAGGACCGTGCCCTGGCAGTGGTGGAGCCCCCATCCCTGGGGGTGTCCAAGGAAGGCCTGGATGTGGCACTCAGTGCTCTGGGCTGGGTGACAAGGTGGGGTGAGGCGCAGCTTGGACTTGATGTCCTGAGAGTCCTTTTCCAAGGTAAATGATTTCTGTGATTCTGTGTGATTCTGCTGCTGAATTTATTATTTCCTGGTAGTCATCAGATTGAGAGACTTCTAAAGAAATCAGTCCCTGGGCATACAGGATGGTGTCCACAAAACAAGAGCAGGGAGTTGTCCAAAGCATAAATAACCACTGGGTCTGTTCATGGCTCTGTTTCTATTAAAAATAAATATTCAAGAGATCAAGTTCTGCAGTTAATTTAGCTGAGCTGCATCCCTAACATCTCTACATAGGCTAGTCCCTAAATAAATGAGTTTCAGAACTGGATGGGGAGTCCTCCCAAAAAATATCTCCTTTGGCAAGGTAAATGCAACCTCTGAACATTCCAAGTTTTCTGCAGGCAACCCTTTTGGGGCCTCCATTTTCCCTTGGGACCAAACACCAAAAAGCCCCTCCAAAGCCAAATAATAATTTCAGTTCAGTTTCTTTGGGATGAAATACCTGCAGTTCAGGAAGTGGAGCTGAGATCCATTCAGCATTCACCAGGATCTACAAAAATGTTGCTGTGGTGCCATTCACGATCTGGCTTCATTTCCTGGGATAAATTCCTCAGCCTTGTTTACCTGGGGTCCTTGTAAATCAGAAGAAACATAGCATATCCCAGGAATTTGAAGAATATGAGATATTTAGTCAGATTTGCACCCACTAGTCTGCTACGTCAACCTTAGGCATCCAGTTCCCTAATTGCTGAATGATATGGAAAGATCTAAAGAAGCTGTGGATGCCCCATCCCTGGAAGATTTCCACGTCAGGCTGGATGGGTCTTGGAGCAAACTGGGATAGTGGAAGGTGTCCTTGAAGTTCCACCCCACTCCCACCCACCCCTCTCTACATGGATGAGGTCAATGAATGCAGGACAAGAATGTCTGGTCATCTGCATGTTCTGGTGTAACTTCCCACAAGGACAATTTTATCCTGGTTTACAAACCCCTATTTTCATGTAGATGATCTCAGATTGTAGGGGCTGAAAATAAATCCCTATTTCCATCCTGGAATGAGCAATCCCCTTGGGGACTCCACTCATAGGAGTGGTCTGGCTCTGGCTACAGAACAGACAAGAAATGGATCCTTTTGGGGAGGAAAACATGTTTCATAGCCCAGGGAGCACCCCTGGGTGCCCAGCACCAAAAGAAGGGAATGTTCTACCTCAGGATATTCTAATCCTTGCTGGTTTCCCTATCACACTCAGGTCTAACTCTCTGAAACTAGAAAAATGCTCTCTCTCCCAGTTTATATCCCAAATGCAGGAGACAGAAGCCCTGCACACTCTTGTTTCTAAATCCCTCTCCAGCTCTCCTGGAATCACTTTACCCTCTGGAAGGGGCTCTGAGGTGTCCTTGGAGACCTCTCATCCAGGTGAGCACCCCCAGCTCTTCTAGCCTGGCTTCAGAGCAGAGGGGCTCCAGCCCTTGGGGCATCTCCATGGCTTCCTTTGGACTCGTGTATTTTTGGAATTTTTGGTGTTCTGCATCATGAATCAAATTCTTTCCATGGCCACCAAGAGACTGGAGGGAGGACAAATCTCAGCTCATGTATTTTCAGGAATCAAACCACTGCAGCTTCATGGTTGGCTCTGTTTGCACCACTATCCTCTCCAAATGAGAAATGTATGGGAAGAGGAGAACTGGAAGGGAAGGCAAAAGGCAACTCCCTCTTCCTGGCATTCTGAATCTTCCCCACAGAAAAAGCAGAATTTCTCCAAGACAGGCATTTCTGACCAGGAAAATGAGCGTTTCCCATGAAAATTTCCATGAAGACATCCCTAGCTTTCCGATGTGCACTACTGGAAGAGCTGCTGTGTAAGAAGGTGATGCATTTTCTCCAGTTCAAGTAAATCAGTGAGCAGCAGCAGAGGCCTGGGCTCCAAATGGCTCCAAAGTTGGGTGACCTTGGAGAGCCACATTCCCATCTGTGAGATGAGGATAAGAAAGTGTCATGCAAGAACTCGCTGGGTTATTAATAGAGGCCTCTGGCTGAGATTCCAACACAGCCCAAGGGCTTGAGAAGCCCATTTATTCTTTACAATTCAAAGCAGACAAGTGACTCATATTTCCTTGACACTTTTGAGCACAAAAGTCAGGGAAAAGCATTCTCCAAAGCATTTGTCTGGAGGGAAGGGAGCGTATGAATATGTGATTTTCTGTTTTTTTCCAAATACAAATGGAAGCAAATTACCAGTGAAGCTGAAATGTTTGAGTTGGTTTGACTTCTGCGCTAAGATAAATCAAGATAGAAATCTGAGCATCAACTGCTCTGCGTGTTATAGTGATGGCAGATAAAACAGGTAAGGCAGGCAAAAAATTGGGCTCTATGGGATGGGAATGTTTCCATAATTTCCTGTTGAAACTGCAGGTGAAATCAATACATTCTCCCAAAATATTTGGATTCATTAAATGGATCCAGTAGTAGCAGCAGTGTGCATTTGGTTAAAGGATCTTGTAGATATAAAGGACTTTCCCCAGCTCTGCTGTTAAATTAATTCCTAGGAAAACTGTTAAAACCCTGGATAGAAAAGAGGAGATAAAGATGCCACGGAAAGGCCATGGCAGGATTTTATGGGGGACGAGGACCAGAGAAGGGCAGGGAATGGGAACACCACCCATACAAGGGGCTGCTCTGGGATGGGATACTCTGAAGAAGATTTCTAATTGGGCATTCCTAATTTAGGTCAGCTTCAATCCAGAGGGAGAAGGGAGCGATCAAGGTGTGGTAGCAAAGCCATGGGAAAAGGGAGGTTGAACTTTGGGGAAGGGGATGAAAGCAAAGCCAAAGCAACATCAACAATTCTTGGCAGTTTATCTGCATCCTGAAAATGCTCAATCCCATTTTAGGCCAGGGGAATTGTCTAATCTCCCTTTCCAGCCCTGTTTTTAATGGATACATCTTGTTTTCATTCTGGCTTTGACAAAACCTGATGCAACTCCCCGACTTCATTAAAATGACATTTGGAAACAAACAAACAAAAGGCTCGACCAAAATCTTTGCAAGCGGATTTTTTATAGCGTGGGGGATTTTTCCCTTCTGTAAAGTTTTCATTTGGACAAAGGGGAGTTTACCACAGAGGTTTAAAAAAAAAAAAAAAAAAAAGCAATAATCATTCCCTTGGAAGAAAATAATCATTCCCTTGGAAAACAATAATGATCCCTTGGGGAGCATTCGAGCACTTTTTTGTTTTCGTCAAATTTGTGTTTACTGCAATCTCAGAGGCAGCAGGAACACAGTGTTGTAATGCCAGGGAATATAATTCCAAATCACTGGTGTGGTGACCCCTCATCTCACCCCTTATAGCTGTGAAGAGGATCAGCAGCACATCCAGCACCTTGTGTGCTCAGCAGATGTACTGCTCTTCCCTCACCCAAACCCCACAACTCCCTAGAATTCCAGGTGAATGTTTCTTCCCAGCCAGAACAGGCAGTGGTGATAATTTGCCCTCACCTGAGATGACTTTTCTTCTTCAGGCCAATGAACTGATGTCATGGAAACCCTAAAAAAGGGCACAGGAGAGGAGGAGCAGAGCGAGTGCTCCATTTCCTGGTGCTGGAGGAGCCAAACTAGGATGGATTCCTTTTTTTTTTTGCTTGGATGCAGCATAATTAAAAGGAGCTTGTGAGGGAGAGGCACACAGGGAAATTCCTGACAACACGAAAGGGAGGAAGGGATGGCTCATAGAAGAGTGACTCCCTCTGTTTTTCTTGGCAGCCCAGCCAAGCTCGCTCAACACAAGGTTGGAAGAAGACTCCATGCTGAGCGGGGGACAATAACAAGCTGGCCTTGTGGAAAATGACCCTACCCTGAGCAGACAGATTTACTATTCCTGCCATCCCTCTGTATCCTTCATCTGCTCCTTCAATCTGCAGATGTGGCCTCGACCTGGAGCCCCGCAAACACCCGACTCAGCTGCTGGGTTTGTGCAGCAGTTTCGTGTCTGAGGTGCCTCCACCTGCCTTGGACAAGGTGCCCAAGGCCTGGGCTATCCTTCCCTCAGCCCTTGCTCCAGGGAAGGGAAGCTTTGCGCCTGGGTCTGCCCCAAAATCAGGGATTCGGGCACAAAAATAAGATGGGTTAGGCATGGCTCAACCCCTGTTCTCATAAACACCTCAAAGCTTATAGGAAATGTTTTTATTCTGCTTGATGGGGGGCTGTATCAGCACCAAAAATCGTAAATAATTAGAGAGTCATGGAATGGTTTGGGCTGGGAGGGACCTTAAAGGTCACCTTGTTCCAGCCCTGCCATGGGCAGGGACGCCTTCCAATGTCCTAGGCTGCTCCAAGCCCTGTCCAGCCTGGGCTGGGACACTCCCAGGGATCATAGGGCAGCCTCAGCTTCTCTGGGCACCCTATGCCAGGATCTGCCCACCCTCACAGGGAGGAATTCCTTCCCAAAATCCCATCTGTCCCTGCCTTCTGGCAGTGGGAAGCCATTCCCCCTCGTGCCATCACTCCATGACCTTGTCCAAAATCCCTCTCCATTGCTCTGGAGACCTTTTAGGTACTGGAAGGCTGCAAAACATGGAACTACTCTTAGGCTTAATTTGACTTAAACGTGGAGGTATCTTAAGTTCAATTTTTAGAATTCAGTATCACTATGAAATATGTTTTAGAATCAGCAGAACAAGATGCAGGGGGACTCAGAGTTAGGCAAAGCTGACTTTTATTGAGTCAGAGAAGTGAATGGAAGTCTTCCTAATATAATTCATTTTTCTCTTATTTCCTCGATTAAAAGTAAAGATACCAAAAATCCAACAGCAGTTGGAATATAGAAAAGGGATAACCAGCCAAAACTAGCAAGTCTGGCTCGGGTTCCTGACACTACTCTCTTTTCCAACACTTTCTCCTGAAAACCACGAATTAGCACAACAAGACTTAAAAACAGGCTCCACAGATGGATCCTGGTGGCAGTGATATTCCTGCAGCCTGGAGGGGAGCTTTGCAGCAGGATCTGGAGCCAAACAACCCAGCAGGGCTGATTTCTCCACTCCCAGATCTTGGGGACTTTTGCTTCCAGCTATTTTCCGCCCCTGTGGCAGCTCTGCCCAAGGAAGTAACCAAAACCAGAGGGAGAAATCTCCCCTCCTCCTTCACTGGGTTTTAGTCCACTGCTGAATAGACAAGGAAAAAAGAAAAATTAAAACTCAGTATTTCTGAGTTATTATCTTATTTTTATTGACTCTTAAGTTGCCTTTTGGATGTCCTTGTCTGCGACAGAGCTCCTGGGGAATGGATACAAAACCTTTGGATTGAAAGAGAAGCCCTTGGTTGAAGGCATAGCTATTTGAAATAGGAGTTTTGTGTCATGTGAGTGCAAATTACCTGTGAAAAAAAGGGGGGGAAAAAATGGGAATGGGCTTGAATAAACCCTGCATTGCTCTAGGACTAGGTTTCTCCAAAACCTCCTGGACTGGCCTAAGCCTGCTGCAGTCAATGACAGCACAGCTCTCAGCATCTCTGGGCACAGAGTCAAGCCAAGGCTGAATCCTTCACTTCTCATTTTCCAGGGTTGGGTTTCCATCCACTTCCTCCTCAGCCTGGGTTGTTTATTGCTTTCCGCAGTCTGTGGAGGATTCCTTGTGCATGTGCAACATCCCTCATCCCACAGTGGAGCAGAGGAAATAACCAGGATAAAAAAACCCTACAACCACTAACCCCAACAGCAAAGCACTTCTTGGAGAACATTTGCTGATCAGCTGAAATCAAAACATTCCCCAAGGTGGAACGAGGAAACTTTGATAGCACAGACTGGTTCCTGCCCAGCAGCCAAGGAGGGGAGATGCCAAACTCCCCTTCTGGGAGCCCCACATGTGCCAAGCTCATCCAAGGAGGGACTGCTCCAGATCTGGGCACTGCAAAGCAATTTGAACTCTTTTTTTTTTTTTTTTCTTCCCTTTTACTTTTTAAGTACTGTGCCTCAAATTTGATTCTGGTTTGGGTTTAGCTGCCAACCTGAGAGTTCAATTTTCATTTAAGGGGAAAAAACCCAGGGGTTCAGTCTATATTTAGTTTGAGTCATTGCAGCAATTTCAGTTTTATGTGGACAGGAAATCACAGGGAAGCAGAGCTGGGTATTTCCCACCACGGCTGTGCCAGGCTCACAACCCCTCCTGCCTCAGGTGCTTTCGTAGGAAACAGCCCCAGTCCTGCCTAAATTTATTTGACATAGGCTTAGATCATGCTGAAGTCAGGTTTAAGTGTAGGCTTAAGTGCATTTAAGTTGAAACACTGACCAAAAAAAAAGACATTTGAGTTAAAACACCAACAAAAAAGACACTGTGTGAGGACTACACACTCCAGGTCCTGTCAGTCCTGGGAGTTTATGTGCTGACAAAGGTTAAATAGATGGAAAACAAACCATCAGGCCCATTGAAGATGGAATGAAACAATGAAAACACCCAGAAACAAGAGCAGAAGAAATTTGGACAGGAACAACAAAGTTGATTGCAACCAGCTTGGCTAAAGCACCAAGATGAAGTGAATTAATTATTTTTTTTCCTTGTAAAAATCAACAAATGTTCTGAATTTGCTTTTAGCTGAAATGGGTAAGAATCATTTGCAGGTTTAAAGCAATGAGATGGTTTTACTCTGACTAATCATTTAAAAAAATAACATGGCAAATATTGCTCAAATCAGCTAAAATGCTGTAGCAGAAAAAATCTGAAATGAATCTGTCAGGAGTGGTCTGTGGCTCCAAGAACTCGGGGAAAAGAGGAAATATGGAACAAAAGTTGAATTATTAGCCCAAGGTAAGTGGTTAATGAGTGCTAAATATACATGTCAGTGAAAGATATACAAACCCAAAGTGACACTTTTCTTCTCAGAGATGATGTAGGGCAGCAGCAGCCATAAATGAAATGCATAAAGTGGCCCTTTGGGATAGATTTGCCACTTAAAGAACAGCCAGCTGGAGTTGGGATCCCATCGTTTTTCCTATTCTCACCTTCCCTCCACCCACAGGTGCCAGGTTAGCCCAGTCCCACTCCCCCCCCCCCCCCCCCCCCCCCCCGCCAAACTGAGACCCACTTTTGACAGCTTCTCTGCCCCTCTGCTGAGTTTTATGAGGGTTGAGAGTTGGAAACACACTATCCCACAGCCAAATATCCCCTCTGCCACAACCCCAGCTGCTTTGAACTGTGATTTATTTGCAGGGGAGGATGGGGGACGCCTCAGTGCTGCTGTTCAAAGCTGAGCTGCCAATTGTTTGAGCTTGCTTTGCCCATCAGACTAAACAGGTTAGGGTTTGGCTGACAGCCATCACCCCTCCAGGTGATCCATCATCATCTGGGACCCCTGGCAATGCAGGTTCTGCCCATCTGGAGCCCTGTGCAGGGCAAAGGGGAGAAGGGCCCCGGCTGCTATTTACTTTGGATGTCATGTCCTGGCCATAAATAAGGCCCAGGAGCTGCACGTGCTGGATGGCACCAGAACACACAATCTCAGAGCTGCGGGGGTGGCTCTGCTGCTCTCTTGGAGCAGGAGGCTGTGGCAGCCCCCCAGAACCTCCAGGGACATAAAACCCATGGTCACAAGAGCCTGGCAGGCAGCAGAACAAACACAGATTGGAGGGGGCTGGATTTTAGGACAGAGGTTTCTATCTGATGGGAGCAGAGAGCCAAGCTGCACAGGATGCCCTCAGAGCTCAGGGCAGGGATTTTAAGCCCTTGGGATGCTCACTTCAAGGATGACAGGCTGTACTACCTGCCCCTGTAGAAACAGAGAGGGAATGGGACCCTCAAAGAGGGTAAAACAACATTTGCAGGCAGAAAATGACGGCAGTGAAATGATTCCAGCAGTGAAGTGACTCCACTGAAATGATTCCCATTTCAAAGAGAAGTGCCCATAAACTTCCATTTCCATTTTGGGTTCATGCTGGAACACAGTATTTCAAATTGCCTGAGATTTTAGGAACATGTTATTAACTGTAGTACACAAGCTAAGTAAATCAGATCTGCCCAAAATGGGGTTTTCCAGCTCAGTTTTGTATCTGTTTTTTGAGCTGTTCAAAAATTGTGCATTCCAACTTAAAAAAAAAAAAAAATAAAAAAAAAAATTTAAACTTATCCAAACAGGAATTTTTTCAAATAAAATATGAATGTCAGGCCACCAGAGAGGGTGGGAGAAGGTCCCACTGAGCACTGCTTACCCACCTGTGTGAGCTCACAGCATTTTGGGATTTGCCAGCTCATCACAAAACCCTAATCTGGCTAGAAGAGAAAATCTCCAAATAAAAGCTTCTTTCCCAAAGCTGCCAATCCTGGAAGATGGTATGGAAAAGCCTTCCCAGACCTTCCCTAAAGTTTTAATTCATGGAAGGGTTTTTACCAGTTCAATGAGACCATTCTTTCCTGCTCTCCCTTCCAGGCTGTTGTCAGGCTCTGCTTTGGAGGTGGGGAGGGAACCCAGAAACACCCTGAGAGAGAAGACAAGGAAAAAGTAAGATAAGGGAAATGTTATCCCAGTTTGGAGTTATGGGATTAACAGCTGGGTAGGAGGCAAGGAGGTTCAGCACACAAGTAGCCAACAGCCTTTCCTTTGCGGGGTGTCTGTGGTCCCATATCCTCCCAAGGGAACCCAGAACCTCCTGGGGTGCCAGGATAACACCACAGGGAATGGTTGGGGCTGTGCCAGGATGGGGTCAGGCTGGAGATCACAGAAAGGTTCTTGTGCCAGAGGGTGCTGGGCACTGCCCAGACTCCCCAGGGAATGTGGCACAGCTCAGGCTGCCGGAGCTCCAGGAGAATTTGGACAATGATCTCAGGGATGCCCGGGGTGGGATTGCTGGGGTGTCCTGCAGGGACCCTGGTGTGCAGGGCTAGGGGTTGGACTGGGATAATCCTTGTGGGTCCCTTCCAGCTCAGGATATTCAGTAATTCCATGATTCTCATGGTTCATCCATCAAGCAGAGGGAGGCATGCATGGGAACCAGCAGAGGCAAGGGAAGAAATCAAGCAGATCTTTCATCTTTGGGGAGGATGAATTTCCTCCTCGGCCTTAATTTGGCCCCTGAGCCATTTTGGTGGAGGCTGCCATCACAAACAAAGTGCTGTTTTCCTGACCAGCATCCAAGGGAGAGCTGAAATCCTCTTCCTAGCAGGCTGGGGTTTTCCCTTCCTGAAAAGAAGAGGATGAAAGAAAAGGAGCCCAAGGGCAGCCCATGACAAACTGAGTGTCCTCCGTCTCTCCTCCAAATCCTCTGGAGATGTTATTTCACCCTGGTTGGGATGTAGAAATAATATTTCTCCCAGCTGCAGCCAATATCCAGCATCTGCAGCGTGGTGCTATGGATCTGTCACATCTGGATGCTGGGGATGACAGAGGGGAGTTCAAACACAGCCCTGGAGCACGAGTCCAGCAGGAACTGCTGGCCAGCACCCAAGGAAAATGGCCAGGGCATGGAGGGAAGGTGGTTGTCAGTGGCTCACCCCACTGCACTCAGAGCACACGTGCCAAAGCAAACGGGGAGCTTTGACCCTGGCTGAGATTCCCAGCACAACCCTCCTCAAGCAAGCCACAGCCAGTCTCAAATTATCCCTGAATACCAATAAAGTCCAGGAGATGGTAAAGCCTCAGGAAAGGATGCTCCATGCTGAGTGTTAGACAGTCACAGCCCAGTTTGTAACCCCTCCTTCCTGAGTATACTCTTATTTTCTGCAGCAGATTTGGAAAGAATAAAACCCTCAAGATGAGAAATTTTCATTTCAGAGCTACACAGCTCTGAAAATGTGGGGTTTGGGTTTTTTTCCAGAACATGAGAGCCATTTGTGGAGTTGGGGGGAAAAAAAATCACATATTTAGGCTACTGCTCTTAGTCACAACTGGTCTCATCAGAAAGTGTTCTACTGGAAAATTATGTTCTGTGGAGTTACCTTAATTTTTGAGAGTCTTGTTTCAAACCAGCTTGATTTTATCAGAGTTTGCAGGCTTGATTTTATCCAACTAGCCTGTCTTTTTCATTCAAGTTTTGCACAAGCTTGGTAACTCAATTCACATCAAAAATGTAATTCAGACAATTTTTATCAGTGATTTTTTTTTTTAATCGCTTTTTGGTCAAATTTCATTTTTGACATGTAAAGGAAACAAGTTTTCCTCTAAATTCCTTTTTTGAATTATGAAAATTTTCACAGATGACAACATCTGGTTCCCACATGGATGGGATTCTTACCAGGATGAAGCCTCCAGTTTGGTGTCTCCTCAGCTCACAGGGGATGAATTCAAATTGGCCCGGATGGAAATGGCCCACGATGGATAAGAACTGGATGGGAGGAAAAGCAAAAAAGCAACCAACAGAGTAGAGAGTTGGCAGAGCTGGTGGATTCCATTGGGAGGTCACTCTTAGGTCTGGTATTTTTGTCCATCTTTATTAATGGCATGAAAATGCAGTGTAATATGCCAATAAAATGAGGGGGGAAGAAAGAGAAAAGCAAACAACCCAGCGAAGCTGACAGAAAAAAAAAAAAAAAAAAAAGTACTTCGATGAGGTTACTGCTTAGACAGCACCTGAAACAGCACTGAGCATTCTGGGCACCCAACATTTTAATTTGGAGGGAGTTCATAGAAGAGTGACAGAGATAGTGGAGAGGGAAGTGTTGAACTTGGCTCCGGGAAAAGTTGGACAGAGCAACAGGCTGGGAGTGCTCAAAGAAAATAAACACCCAGGGAGAAATCCTGACCTTGCTGGAGCTGATGTCAAGGCATCTCTTGCCTTCAGCAGGGTCAGGATTTCACACTGAGAAAGGGGGATTCAGTGGTGGAGAAGGCTGGATGAGGGAACCATGGGCTGGAATCAGAGGAAGCGAGTTCATCATCAAGGGGAGACGAGGCAAGAAACCTCAGTTTTGTCTAAAGGCAGGAAGAGATCCAGAGTGCCAGCTACTGCATGGGAGAGCCAACTGCACTTTTGTAACCCTCTAATTAAAGCAAGGTTAAATAAAACAAGTGTTACATATTCAGCTCTGATGAGAGGAGAAAATTGGATGTAACAAATCCACCCCCTGCAGCCAGACTCCCAACTGGAGCATCTCCCCAGTTCGAGCACAGATGGTTTTATATGGGAAATGTAAATAAGAAATTACCATCTGTTTAATAAAAAAGCATCTCTGCTACATTTGACTACATGTCCCCATATGTAAACATTTAAAAATGCACTTTTTTTCCAGTGTTGGGAGGCTTTCCTTGAGAATGCCCACAGAGAAGGAATTCCCATAGACATCAAATGTGATAAACCACAAAAATGTCCCATGTTTGTCCTATAAATTTTAAATTTATATTGAATTTCACTGCTATCTGTGTGGAAATATAGCCAGGTTCTACTGCTCAATATCTGGTGAAACTGAGAATTGGAGAAGCCAGGTTCTGAAATCCATGGCATTTGTAAAAAAATCAGGCATAAGGCAGCCTATTTCCAGAAAAACTGTTGGAAAATTCTGCTTGGAAGACAGAATCTGTTTGTGCATTTGAATTGAAATTGTCAACCAGTTGTTTGCTATAAAGGGAAAGACATTCCTGAGGGAGTGGAAACATTGGGTTTGGGTTCTTTGGGGTTTGGGATTTTTTTTTTCCAAATGGCCTTTTCCTTTCCAAACTGATGCATTATCAAAATAAAAGCTGCAGAGGTACTAATATCAAAAGGGAATTGTGTATTCCAGGTGGCACAGAAAGTTTAATCACTTATTTCAAGGAAAGCCTTTTTGTCTTTCTCCTTTCCCTGCAAAGACACCAAGGGAATTCCAGTCAGGCTTGGCCACCTACCCAGGTATCCCACCCCATCCATCTCTCCAGTGAACAGCACCTCTGCCAACACCTCCTACAGTTTTCCCCATCATGAGAGGGTTTTGCTCATAATTAATATTGACCTAAATGATTAATTTTTAAAAACCATTTAAATCAAGGAACACAGGCCCGACCCAACACCCTCTCAGCTCAGAGGGGAGTTGAAATGATTGCAGACTAGGCTTTGAGGCACAGATAAGTATACACATCCCCACTCGATCACACCATAGGACAAGCTGCCAAATTTTCTCTTTCTGAGGGGGCTGAGTTAGTAGCAGCACTGCCAGGGCTACAAAGAAGGGACAGTATCATCACTCAGAGCCTCTCTGTGCCCATGGAGTGGAAACACTTCAGCCAGTATCAGGAACCTACCAATTCCCTCAGACAAATAACTGGAGTTGCCCCCCTGGTGATGCCTTAAGTTTCAGCTGTTATATTTTTTAGACTCTGGGCTGTTTTGGTGGGTAGTTTTAGGTTTCCTGTTCAGTGCTACTGAGCTCTCTTCACAGTGTGGATAGACAAAGCAATTCCTTCTCTAGTTTGATACCAAGGACAACTTTCAGACCAGAGAACAAAACCAGCGGTGAAGTGAGAAGGAAAAACCAAGGAGGATGGAGTGTCATAACTTGAAACTGTAATTGGACAATTGATTCTAATGTGCTCATGGACCAGAACTTATCAAAGTGTGAGACCTCGTGACCAGTCACACATTTTGTGACCATTTTGGGGTCACCCTGGGTGTGATCAGCTGGACTCTTGTGCTGCCCAGGTGTGCCCAGTGAGGCCTTTTAATAAATCCCTGCTTTATCCTTTTGCTATGTCTGCTCTTTGTTCCAGGGTGGCCTCTAGAAGGCATCACTGGATGTGTGCTCTGGAAGCAGAACCAACTCTGGATATTCATTGTGGTGGTAAAAATGTCCCCTGGTTTTATTTCCTTCCCGAAACAAACTCTTTCCAAGCAAAGATCAATGCCCTGGCATCGTCCTGCTGCTTTGAGCTACGAGTTCCTCCTGTGCTCAACAGCCTACAAGGAGCATCTTGGAGGCTGTTGGGGTTGGTTGGTCACCCTGGGGTTGGTCACCCCTGCTCCCTGGAGAGCTTCCATGAAAACCACAGCTCTCCAATGTCCCATCTGGTGTTTTAATCCTCTCCTTTCCGTAAAAATCATGGAATGCCAGAATGGTTTGGGTTGGAAGGGACCTTAAAGATGACCCAGTTCCACCCACCTGCCTGGGATAGGGACATCTTCCACTTGACCAGGTTGCTCCATTCAACCCAGCCTTGAACATTTCCAGGGATGGGGCAGCCACAACTTCTCTAGGCAACTTGTTCCACCCTCACAGTCAGGAATTTTCACCTGATATCCAACCTAACCCTGCCCTCTGCCAGTTTGAAGCCATTCCCTTGTCACTACATGGCTCCTCTCCACCTACATTTATCCCCCATTTAGACATTAGAGTTTGAAAAGGAGATTCCCTAAGGAATCCAACACCACCATCCTTCCATCTGGGCACACAGTTGGCTGAGAACAGTGGGAAAGAATCCAAGAATTCAACATTTGCCTGGAAGCATGGCCAGTGTCCAGCTCAAGTTCAGCAAATATGATTCTTTTGGCTGGACCTCAAAGGATCACTGCAATGTCACTGAACCAGGTGAAACACTCCTGGGCTCTTGCTGCTTTTAATCACTCTAATGCTGAGCCACAAGGAGAAAATAAAAAACAACCCCCAAAACTCACCTGGATGGGGTTTCTTTGCTCTTAGATGGGGGTGGGGGGAGGGGGAATTTTTTTCTAGGCTGAACTGCTCACTGGATATTTACAGAAAGTTTTTGTTGTTCGGTTTAAATTTATTGGCTATTACATTTTTATTGAAAGGAAGCTGAAAATATTTACTGAGGTGAACCATGCTTGTTTTGTGCTTTTTTATGTGCCAAAAATGTTCCATTGCAGGCACCCTCTGAAATGTTTTCCTTTTTCCTGCAGACTCTTGAGTTCATGTCAAGTCTCCTCATTAAACCAAGAAGTGATTCCTTATCAGCTGCCTGGCCTGCTGCAGTGTTTACATTACAGAGCAAGATGGATATTCTGCTTTATTTAATCCTCAAACCTGGGGGAGCTGAGAGGAAGGACTGGTGCCAAGGGACTGGCATTGCCAGAGCCTGGTCACAGCCAAGGGCACACACACACAGAGGACCCTCTCCAGTCTTCCCCAAAAGGTGAAAATCATATTTTTCAGCAGGTCAGCTGCACATTAATACCTGTCTAGGCTGCCCCTCGCTGAGCAATACAAAGAAATCTGCTCTTGTTATGAGGGGAATTGCATCCCCCTCCCTTTGCCAGTTCCCAAGTTTTTCCATGTGTCCCCTCCAAGCAACTTTTGCCCCCAGAGCCAGCTCCCTTGAGATGGGAGAAGGCACCTGGCCTCACCAAAGGTGTCACCAGCATTCCAATCCTTCTCTCCAAGCTCTACCAGGATCTTCATGTTCCTCCCCACCTTCTAAAGCTGGAAATTGAGGGGGGAGGAGACAACCTGAAGCATTTTCTGGTTTCTTTCCCATTCCTCCAGCAAATGATGTGCAGATTCCATCTGGCAGGACACGGACAGGAATTCTTCATGAAGCAGCTTGGAGACCACAGGAGCATGGATAGAAAGAAAGTCTGGAGATGTGGGCAAATGAAGAGAAGCACAGAAAATATTAACAAGAAGTAGAAAACTGGGAAGGGAGAGGAACAGCCCCTCCCCTCTTAAAGTTTTTAAGTGTTGGGGAAGACTACAGCACCCATGCCCAGAAGGAGCTACGAGCTACAACATGGACAGTCACCTCCAGCTGTGGAGGAGAGGGAGGGTTTGTGGAGCTTTACCCAGTGAAAGGGGGACAAAAGGGGGTCTATTCCTTTGGCCTGGTGGCCAGTGGTGTCATTCCTGGTCCCTTGACATGCTCGTTGGGGAGTAGTGACAGTCATCAGTGGGATGGGTTCGGTTTAAAAAGATTTTGGTGGGGTTGAGAGTCAAGGCTATGGTGGCCTTCTGCAGGGCGCAGCAGGCAGAGCTAGGAGAGACTGGTCACTCCCCCAGCACCACCTGGAATCACACTTCCGTGGGGATAAAAAAGCTGCAGTTAATATGGACAACAGCTGAAGCCTTTTCCTGGAAATGCAGAGCAGGAGGATCCTCACTAACAACACATGAGAGCTACATGGGGACCATGTACCACCTCAATTCCCTCCTGGAGGAAATTTACTCCTGGAGGAGTTCAAGCCAGCCCTCAAGTGTTATTTTAGCACAGTTCCTTGTCTATAAATATTTATAAAATGCTTGCTTGAATACCCCTTTTAAAAAAAAGTAAAATGAAATAACCTTCCAAACCCCACTACTTCTTATTGCATCTTGAGAAAAATATTTTCTTAGCCTTTCCTATCTCCAGCCCTTTGGCTGAGCAAACCTCTCTCCTCCTGCAGCGCAGCAGGCCACCTGCTTGGTGGTTCAGAAAGTCACAGAGGGCTGTAGGAATGCCAAGATTTGGGAACAAATGAAGGTGGAGGGAAGAATAGAAGCGTTTCAAGTTCGTAGTCTCACCACGAGCACTTGGGTTTCGTCCACGAGGGGTCAATGGGAGAAGTAAACAATTCATAGACGTGAATTATATTTGATGTGCCAGGCTTGGGACCTTGGGCAGGACCAAAGGTGTCCAGGATGGCTTCAACCCAGAAGCACCGAAAGTTCAGCCCTGAAGGCAACAGGGAAAGCATCTGAAAGGAAAAGCCCCCTGATGGAAGTACCACCTCCAGCTGAGAGTGCTGCAGTGAGGAGAGACCTCCTGGGAGTCCCTCAGGATGTGGAAATAGGGATCTGTGTGATTCTCATGGGTGGGCAAAGCTTCCCGTGGGCATTAGGAAATGATCTCTTCCCTTTTCCTCCTGGGTGGCCACTGTCCCCAGCCTGAGACTGGTTCTCCCAACACCACCCTCCTGACACATCATGGGCAGCCTGTGGCCAGTGGGACTCAGCACCTAAACCTGATTCACCTGTCTTTTAAGTAATTTTATTACTTGAGATAATCTAACCCATTCTGGGTCCGCAGCATTTGCCCCGCTCCATTCCTAAAATCATATGGTCTGGCAAATCCCAGGATGGAGCTGTCACCCTGCCTCCGGCCATCTCTGCTGCTGCACACGAATGGGGACAGACTGAAGTGTTCCTGGGCTAAGAGCGACCTACTTTCATGGCTGCACTACAGTTCATTACCAATTCCTAATGATCTCATTGTTCCATTAAATGAAGGTTGCCACCTGTCCCGGAGACTTTAGATCAAGCTGGGATTCACAGATCCGCTGACCCATTTCTCCCTTTTGTAGGACACAGCCCCATGATCAGTAGGGTTGCTTCTTTTTCTTTTTCTTTTTTTTTTCCCCCAGACCATCCAAGGTTGAGCCTTAGCAGGAATAGCAGGAATGCTGGGTCCCATTAGCAGCAGATGCTGAGCCATGTGGCTCATCCCCCTGAAAATCCTGCCACAGTTGGTTCCAGCACCAAATTCCACCTGCCTGGATCCCACCAGGAAAAAAAAGATCCAACTCTACACACTATGGGGAAAAAAAGGCAGAGGGGAATTGCTGAGGTTGCATTTAGGGCAAATGAAATTCTTCCAGTTTAAAAGAGAGATTGTAAGAGACTCTATTAAGGATCTGGAGGCTGTCTGCAGTTTTGCTCCGGGCAGTCATCCCTACAGCAATAATCTGGGAAGGAAAAAGCCTGGATTAGCACTCAGCAGCCATCCTGGCTCGCACACCCTCCTAGGGATACATGTCCGACGGGCTGTCCTGCTGCCAGCAGCCCCCCAGGACACAGCCCAGCAGCCCAGAGGGCTGGCGATGGCAGGCTGGAAGCAGAAGGAATAAAACAAATAAAGCAAGAAGGAGAGAGGAATAAATTCCCATGGACAGGCTCAGCAAGCAGCCAAATGACCTCAAGTGCACCGCTCGCTTCCCTCGCCCGCGGAAGGCAGCACTGCAGCTGCATTTTTCATAAATAGGAACACCCCAGCTTGATGTTTTTTAAAGCTGTCTAGACAGTGGAGCAAGACCTTATTTCAAGTCACATAATCACTTTCCCATTTTTCTTCACAGCAGAGGACATTTTCCAAGATTAGATAGAAGCTGGTGGAGCAACATGTTATTAACCTTGGGTGTGCCTCCCTGCTTGAGGCTCTCTCCCTGTCCGAGCTGGAGGTGCCTTTCTGTCTGATCACGTCTCTCCTCCATTCGTGCCTTCCCCTTTGTCAGGAAAGCTCCCAAGCTGGATAGGATTACTCATGAATTGCAGGCAATTGGGAGTACAGAGGGTGCTGCAGCAAAATGCCAGCTCGCTTTGGCAAAAGGCAAATATAGTCTTGTGCTTCCCAGTACAAACCAGTGTTAGAGTGACAAAGAAAATTGAAAAGCTTGCTGCTGACCTCCTTCAGGCCAGAGTGCCCCAGACTGTCAAACAGCGAGGATTCATCCCCACAGCCTGGGGTAAGAACCCTGTGGAGATCACAGAATCCCAGAGCAGTTTGGGTTGGAATGTCCTTAAAGCCCATCTCATTCCAACCCTTGCCACAAGCCCGGACGCCTTCCACTAGACCAGGCTGCTCCAAGCCCCACCCAACATAACCTTTGTTGCACCAGGCACTTTTAATGCTTGTCCAGGGCCAAGGATGAGGCTTTCTGACCAGGAATAATCCTCATCCTGTACCTGCCATGGATCGTTTTTCCCACAGGATGTGCAGGGACCTGTATTCAGGTTATCTGGGGAAAGCAAAGTCTGGTGTGGCTTGGTACATTAAATCAAGTCAGCAAAAACTGATGGCAAACAGCACGTCACAAATAGGATTATTTCAGTGTGGAGAGCTGGGATGAGAGGTTTGCTGCCCTGACGGAGAAGCGTAAGGACAGAATTCCATGGATCTGGGGAGGTGGGTGGGTGTTTACATCCAAAGCCCAGGAAATGTTCCTTGCCTGGTGTTCCAAGACCCTCTCCCTGAACATGGAGTTACCCATCAGGAGTAAAATACCTGGGCTGAGATCCAGGAGCTGCCTTCATGCCCAGCTCCCTTCAGGATTGCAATACCTCCCTGTTCTGTTACAGTGATTATCCACTCATAGCAGGAAGGCCAGCCAGGGATCTCTATTTGCTTCCTTAGCATTTTCCTTTGGAGGATGCAGAACTTGACTTTGGGATTCATTTCAGCTTGAGAGTGTCCAGTGCTCCCTCGGGTGAGCAGTTAAAATCATCCAGAGCTGCCTTTCCTTAAACAAATTCCCTACTGCTATGGAGAATACACGAGCTGCCTGAGATTAATGTCAGGCTTCATAATTTACATATCAAGTGCTTTAATGAATTGTTTTCGGTATCATTGTCCTTACCATGAATAAACTTAAAAGTAATGGATTTGTAATTAATTAAAATTTAATTATGGTAGTTTGTAATTTTATTATTTGCAATTATTGCCATAAAGGTAATAAAAATCACAGGATGTCACAACTGAATACAAATCCCTAATCAGGAGCAATCAACTCGCGCCGTAACCTTGGACAAGGGTGATTTTATTGATGCTCCAAGCCTGGAGCCCAAGGTGGCACCTTGAAGGTGGCAGGTACAGCACCCTTGGTCCCGGCTGGGGCAGAGGGGGGTTCATAGAATCCCAGAATCATTGAGGCTGGAAAAGACCTCCAAGGTCGTTGAGTCCAACCTGTGCCAAATCCCCTCCCAGTCACCAAGCCCAGAACACTGAGTGCCACATCCAGGTCTTCCTTGGACACCTCCAGGGCGGGAGAAGAAGCATAGAAGATTTCACCCACCTCCCCTGACCACACTGATTTCCTGGAGCAGTTATCCACCATAATCACATATCTACTTTATCAGCTATTATTTCTTCCAGGTCCTTTGCATGAGTTTTTAATCTCCTATCAGGTTTAAAAGCCTGCTTTAAATCCAAGTTGCTGCATCATCTTCTAGTGTTCAATTTCCAGACAACTGGGTTTTAATATTATAAAGGTCATCCTTTACCTACCCCCAGTATTACCCCTTTGCCCCCTGCAGCAGAAGTCTCTTTTATATGAAGTTGGGAGGGTAAAAAGGATAAATTGTCTCTGTGTTTGCTGCTGCTGCTGCTGCTGTCCCAGGACTATTTCCAAGACTCACAATCTCTGTGTTCACATGCAGCCAATTCTTCCCACCTGAGGGAGCAAGATATGCCTCTTCTCATCTCTGCTCCAACCATACCTGCCACTCCTTGGCATATTTCCTTTGGGCCTGGTGTCTTAAAAAAACACAGTTGGGAGCAGTTTTCCACCAGCCAGTCTCAAGCCATCTTCCAAAGGCATGAGAACTGCTCCCAGAGCAGCAATTAGGCTGTAATTAAGCAGAGAGTTTCCCAATGAATGCCCTCAAGGGACTCTTTTCTTGGTGGGGGAAAGGGTATCCAGGTTGCCTTGTCCCACCCTGCTAAATTTACCCCTTCTCACTATTCTTTGCCAGTCTTTTCCACAGCCCTTGGTGGGTTTGTTCTTTGGAGTCCATTAATTGGTTGGGAAGAAGGAATTCCATTTTTACCTTCTTTCCCTAGGGAAAGAATATGGGGATTTGCCCATCCTCCATCCCTGACTGGATTTGCCAACTCCTTGGAAAGCCCAGACAGAAGGAGAGAGGCCTTGTTGTCTCTCTGTGCCTAAAATTTCTATGAAAGACCCCAGACCTGGGGGTGACTTTTCACCAGGCTGGGGAAACCCAACACTCGTGGGCAGATCCCATGCTTTGGAGCTGTCAGATTTCCAATGGAAAACATCTCTGCTGCTCCTGCTTGGGAACTCAGCCACCACCCCATCAATCAGCAGCCCTGCTATCGCCTCTGCTCTTCCAGAGGTGGAAAAAACACAACTCTGGAGGCGTCAGCCTCTGTGGGTTATCTTGGGGCAGGGGGAACACCAGGGACCCTCTTCACGGGATGCTGGTTTTCCAGGCTCTGAAATTTCCTTCCAGGACACCTGGAGAGGCCTGAACAGCCTTGATTTTTGTGCTACAACAGCTCCAGCTCCCTCATGTCTTGGCCCCTCTGCCCCAGAGAGGTTTGCAGACAAGCTCGGCTCCAGGCGTGCAAACTTTCAAGGGCTGCAGCGTGAGACTTCAGTGTGTACAAAAACCCCCACAGGGTCTGGGGCCAAACTGAGGTGAAAAACAAGCCCACCACAGTCCTGGAGTATTTGCATTTCTCGTAAACATGCTTGCAAAAGCACTTAGCGAATGAATGTTAATTGTCCTGCAGAAATCCCACCCTGTTCAAAGGCGAAGGGGAAAAAAAACCCAAAATACGCCCTAGGTGGATGTTGCCAATTTTCCTTTTGACACCCCCCAAATAAAATTCAGGTGATCTCATCCTGCACTGATCAGCAGAGACCAAGTAAGAAAATAAAAAGGAAATTACTTCATCTTAAGTGCCTATTAACTCATGTTAAGTGATTAAAAAAAGCTTAATTTGAAAGTGAAAATTCACGTGACAAGCACACAGATGCCAGAACAAGCTGGTTGTGGCTGGATCTGTCAGAAGTATGGAACTGCAAGACTTTGAACCAATTTAAGTGCCTTCAGTCAGATTTGGGAGACGATTATGCCTCGACCAAACATTTACATATAAATGGACTTCTGCTTTTGTTGCTTTCCAGTCCAAGGCTGGCAGAGCATTTTATATGTTATACAGGGAGGATTTTACACACAGTTCAGCTGCCAGGGGTAGCAGAAAGAGATAAAACTTGACAAATTAACAGCAGGCAGCAAACAAAAGGAGAGAACTTTGAACTTCCTTGTATGCTGCGAGGATGCTGAGCCCAAGCTTCACCCAGAGCAGTGCTCTGGTTTTTCGACTGGTCCTCACCACTGTACCTGGCCTTGGTGGGGTGAAACACAGCAGAGATGCTGGCTGAGAGGCCAGGAGCAGGGAGGGATGTGAGAGTTGCCCTTGCCCAGGGCCAAAAGCAGAGCGAGCCTCAGGAACTACGCACGCATCTCGTGGGACTCAGGGATTATCAGGATGACTCAGGAACTCCGGCTGCAGCAACTCCACCACTTGTGCATTTGTTTCCTCAGAGTGATGTGATTAGGCTGAATAAAAACAAACTGAAATTATCCTCACCAGCCAACAACATGTGCTCCAGAACAAGGAGCTGCTCCAGGGAGAGCTCAGGCTCGAAC
This sequence comes from Certhia americana, assembly GCA_018697195.1. Taxonomy (NCBI): domain Eukaryota; kingdom Metazoa; phylum Chordata; class Aves; order Passeriformes; family Certhiidae; genus Certhia; species Certhia americana. The sequence continues at coordinate 37,849,785 of CM031863.1, read as the reverse complement.
TGCTGAACTTGCTTTGACCTGCTGACTACATGGACTCCCAAAGCATCTGAGGATCCCTCCAGCTCTTCTTTCCTCTCCTTGAGCCTTCCTACAAACCTTCATTAATTTTTTAAAGCCTTCCCTGGCAAAGGTGATTTCTGCCTGTCTCTTGCTTGCCCAGCAGCCCCATGTTGCATATTCGAAAGGTGGGAGGGGAAACCTCTTCCTCCTTCCTTTTTCCTGGGCTTTCTGTGCCTGTAACCTATTAGTTAATCCATTGTTCAAGCCCCAACCCTGGGGCTCTCGTGGCATAAACAGGAACTGGGGTGGCTTGACAGCTCTGCTGCTTTCTTCTCCCTGGATTCAGACTTTCCTAAGTCAGAGCTCTGCCCCACAATGCCACGACGCTGATTGTTTGTGGCGTGGATCGATGACACCGCTGGGCAGGGATGAGGTTTGACTTTCAGGGCAGGTGAACATATGCATTCGTGTGTGATCACCACAGAATCCCAGTTTGGGTTGGAAAGACCTTAAAATTAATCTCATTCCACCCACTGCCACAGGCAGGGAGACCTTCCACTCTCCCAGGTTGCTCCAAGCCCCATCCCACACGCCGGGGGCTCTGTGCCATCATCTCAGGGCATCCTGGAAAATGGAGACCTTTCTCCTTGCTGAGATAAACACTCTCTCTCAGGCCTTTTTCTTTATATGGAAATACTCAACAAGTTCCCTAAAATATGAGCAAACAGGAAATTCTTTATATGCCACCAAAATAGAGTCAAAATCCTTGCTAGACTGACACAAAGGTAAATAAAGATGGGCTGTGTGAAAACAATCAAAATTACTGCTGGTCTCACCAAATAACTTGTCATTTTAAAGCAAAATTGATTTATCTTTCCTAATTTTGCCCTCCATTGTTCCAAGGAAAGCTTTGCCAAACTTTGGGGCAGCTCTCATTTCCAAAGAAAGGACTTAAAGACAATCTCCTTACTTTTTTTTTTTTTTTTAAATGAGTTTTTGTGACCGCTCTCTTTCCACAACATTTTTGGTTCATCACCTGTGTCCTTCAGTTTCCAGACATCAACAGCAGAAAAAGGCCCTGGCACAGGGTGCCCAGAGAAGCTGTGGCTGCCACATCCCTGGAAGTGTCCAAGGCCAGGTTGGATGGAGCTTGGAACAACCTGGGGCAGTGGAAGGTGTCCCTGCCCATGGAACAGGATGGGCTTTAAGGTCCTGCCAACCTCACATCACCATAATCCCACAAAGGCTCTCCTCTTTCTTTCTTTTAGGTCTTCTCTGCCAAAACAGCATGAGATTTCCCCTTCCTTTCAGCAAGGAAATTGGAAGACCTGCACAGAATCCCTGGAGAGGAGAGCGATGACTGATCAGCCTGGGTCTCTTCCACCGGGAGCACCGAAGGAGGCACCAAAATGGAAGGAGGAGAATTACAGAAGCTCAGCTTGCAAACAGGGGTCCCACCAGGCAGCACAAGATAAGCAGCCTTGGGAGCATAAATTATAACAGATGATAAGGCAGAATTTTCCCTCTAACAGCTACATATGTTCCTAGGATTGACTCCAGAGACGCCTGTCATCGGGTGTCAAATAAGAAGCAAGCAGAAATCACAGGGAACTAATTCCTCGCCTTTGTTTCTGGCAAGCATGTGGCACTTTCCCTTGTTTAGGTGGAGTGAATGATTTCAGAGCCTAACAAGACATGGTTGGGTGTCAGGAGCTGGGATCTGGTCACTTCTGCAGGCAGCAGGACCTCCACTGATCCGGCAGATCCGAGGGCTGGTCTGAGCTCTAGAAATCAGATAAATCACAGGCACCAAGTGCTCCAGCTTTTGTTGTGACTCTCCTTTCTGGATAAACAGGAAACCACGGCCACATGGCAGGGAGCTGCTTTCATGATGGCAAATACTGATAGAAATCAGGGCATATTGACATCCTCAGTTTATTCACTGCTTTGTAAACACTCTGTATCCTTGGACACATGGAACAATTCCTGCCCTGCCACCCTTCCATCACTCCTTTGTCCCCCTACAAATGTGCCACTGCTAATCCTGTGCCTTAAGCCATCAGCGTCAGCTCTTCCTGACTCAGACCTAAGGGATACACTTTTGGGGTGCAAACAGACTTCCTCCCCTCTTCCAGAAAGATTTCCACCGAGGAACTTGCTGTTAGTTTTGGCCTGCAGGCAGGATTTATCTCCCACAAAGGAGACAGATCTGTTTTAAGCACCTGACCTGCTGAAACTTGGGACAAATCTCCAGCCTAACTGGGCATGGCGCAGCCAAGACCAGCCTACATTTGGCTGTTGTCTCTTTATCTCCACCTGGAGGTTTGATCCAAGCCTGAATTCATCCCACTGGGATGAGGAGTTTTACGGGCACTATCAATTCCTGTGTTACTGATGCTCCAATGTCTGCACAGCCACAAAACTGATTTTTTCCCAACCTTCTGTACTTTGCAATTCATCTGCTCCTGAAGGCTTCCCTCCCCACCCCAGAAATGCTGGAAACATCAAGGTGGCGTTCCCACTGTCGGCTCTGGGACGTCAGAAATAGATGACATGGAAAGACCTCAAATTCCTGCATGTTTGAGGGATTTCTTCACCCAGCTGAGTCCACAGCAGGTCACAGAGCTCCTTCTTTCACATACACTCGGCCTTAGAGGAGGAAGGCGACTGCAAAAGTCAAAATGTTTGAGCTGAAAATGATTTGGGGAGTAATTACTTATTATCCCACCCCATTTTTCACCAGGGAAGGAGCTCCTTCTCCACAGCTTGGGGGCAGCAGGAGGAGGAAGAGGATGAAGGTTGAGGGATATTTAGCCTGGCAATGAGCTACTAAAATCACTGAGCCAGATCAGTGGGGATATGCAAGGCTTTTTCCAGGGAAATTAATATTTCCAGCCTGTCCTGGAAGGGCTCTGTCCCCTCCATGCTTTCATGGTACCCTTTCTGCCTCCCATCATCCTAAAAATAAATTAAAAACCCTGCCTTGTTACAACTCCAAGCTGACACAGTTTGGGGCAGGGTCGCCCCCCATCCCCCCCATGGGAAACCACACACAGCTGAAAACCTCAGAGCTGCTCGGAGCAGCCAGATGTTGTTGCTTCCAATTTCCTCAGCCCCTCACTCCTTCCGTACAGGGAAAACTCTTCCCGGAGCCTCAGCCACCAAAGGGGCTCCTTAAGTTTTGGGGTGGGCTAGGGTTTGTGCTCCTCCAAGGCCCTGCTGGCAAGGGCAGCCCTGCAAATCCTCAGATATTCCCAGCTGACACTCCCAGTGTGGACTGGGAACCTGGGCTCAGCAGCCTGAAAGGTCAAGAAGGGCTGTGCCACCACTTTTGGGGCAGGACTCCATCCTGTCCTCAGTTTGCCTGTGGGATCCAAAAGGAATTTTTTCCTATTTCTCTGCCAGGCGGAGGGAAAAAAACCAAAAAAACCCGCAGTACTTTGTTGTTGTTTATACTGGACAGGATAAAAGCTTTCAAAATTTGTTATATTTAGATGTCTTTCAGCCCCAGAGTCAAGGAAACATTAGACATGATCCTTGCTCTGTTTACCCTTCACTCCATTCCCTAGCTTTTATTGTTCTTCCACAGTTTATTCCTCTTCCAATTTAGGTCACATTTCCCAAGGACCACAGCACAGACCCAGATATCCCAGGGAAACCAGCACCTCTTGGTAGTGGCCACTGGTTTTGTGGCTCCCAAATCTCCTCAGCCCTGCCTGAATCAAAGTGCATCCTCACTGAAATTTTATTGGCAGATCTCAGTCAGGCAGAGATGAAGAAAACCCTGAATCACTGCACAAATGACCCTTGAAAGTGGATAATTCAGCCCAAGATAAAGGCATTTATCCACTTGAGGGTGGTGCTTGGTCCAGGATCCCCCCTGGGATCTTGTATTTCATCTTGCCCTCCCCAAAAATGGGCTCCCAAGGGGTGACGCAGCAGGGCCAGGGCCAAGGTGTGGCACCACCCTGCCTTCTCCATAGGCCAAGGAATATTTTTTACTCTTCTCCCCACCCAGTTTCTTAAGGAGAGAGGGATGCTGGTTCCCCCTGCCATGAAATACCTGGGGGAAAAAACCCCAAGCTGTGATAGACTCTTCTAAAACCTTGCTCAAAGATGAGCTCATGATAAATCAATTTAGAGACAGCATGAGTGGGAGAGAGGTTTACATCCAGGGCCCATTGTCCAGTAAATCATTCCCTTCCACCTAGCTGAAAACCCTTATTAATTTTTTTAAACTGTTCCCACTACAATTCTCCACACACACATTTTGGTGTGCTCTGCCTTTGGTGTGATCTCTCAGGTAAGCCCCTGGTATCCCATCTCTGCTGTGCCCTGGCTTGTGGAAAACAAATAAGCTGCTGGCTTGGAGCTGCTCCAATTTCTGCCACAATAATCTCTCCAACAGGGAATCCTTTCCCTGACACCGAGCCTGGTGTCTGGGGAGGGACAGAGAGTAATTGTAATTTTCTCCTTGCAGCAGTGTAATGCGCCTTTTTTTTTTTTTTTTTTTTTGCACCTTTTCTTTCACCTCCAATATATCGGCATCAACCACCAGAGGAGGAGTTTATTTCTACATTTTTTCCCAGCTCTGGTCCAGAACCCATCATTTCCTTAAGCTCCAAGCCCTGCACACGGATGCTGGCAGGGCTCCTGCATGTGTTTAATTCCAAGAGCACGGAGGATCTGCCCAGCTCAAGGCTGAGCTTGTGCAGAGCTGCCGGATGCAAAAGGCACTTGGACTCCAGCTAAGCCTGACCTATCCCTTCTGGCCACGAGAAAGCCAGGAACAGATGTTTGGGGCTGGAGTTTTTCTTCCAAAATGTCTCTGATGTTTAATTTGCATTTTGCTGTTGTTCTGTGCAACAGGAAGAAGAGAATGCTGCTGGGATGCAGGGAGGGGAAGTGTGAGGTGAACGTCTTCTTTTATTTGGTTTTTTGATTTTGCTTTTTTAGGGTTAGAATTAAAAGTGTGAGAGATGGAATTTTTGTTTGAATTTGGTTGTTTATTATTTTGTATTTATTGGGAGTGTTTTTACACGTTAAGTTAATAGAGTAAAAATGGAGTGCAGAGTAATGTTTTTAAGGGTTTTTTTTAAATTTAAACTACTAAACTATGATACGCTACTAAATTTATTTTAACTTTTAATTTAATAACTAGTTACTTATATTTTGTATTGTGGATTTTTTAACTAATTGCCCAAAATCACTCAAATTCGTGAAGAAGGAGAAGAAGAATAATAAGATTATGCTTTAAAAATTTTTATTTTGTTACATATATATTATTATATTTTAAAACTTTATATTTAATTTTTTTTATTTTGTGAGATAACACATTTCCATTTAACTACACTCTTATAATTTTAGTGCTGTTATTTAGTTTTGGAATCTTTATCCTATGGTTTTAGGTTAAATGTAGTGTATTTTGAGGATTGCTTTTTGTTTGTAGCACAGAAAGCTTAAAATTTCACATGTTTAGGGTTCTGACAGGGAAGAAGGAATCCAACAGCTTTTGGCCTCTTTTCAGAAGTGACTCAGGAGAGTTTTGAGTTTGTAAGCAGTGGGTGGATGCTCAGGCACATCCTCTGTGGTCTCCTTGGCAGCCTTTGCTCCCCTCCACACCTGAAGCATAGTTACCACAGCCTGACCAGCTGAGCATCCACATCTCCCTTTGCCGCAAGTGATATCCACTGGGTAAAACAAGCAGAGGAGCTCCCAAGCACAGAAATTCCTTTTGCAAGCCTCATATCTTGACTGTTCACTCACAGCTTTTGTTGGGTTGGGGTTTTTCTTTTTTTTTTTTTTTTTTTCTTCCCCTCTGTCATGGGTTGCAAGATGTAACCAAAACTCTGAATTCTGTCACCATCTGATGAAACTGGGGAGTGTGGGGGTTGGTGTAATTGTCTGTCAATGGCCAACTGTCAATAAACCCACTGGGGCAGTTTTCTGATCTCTGCCACAACCCAGCCTCCCTCCAGGGAGAGATCTTCAGCTGATGGGCCAGTGAGTGTCACTGATAAAATTCCATCATCACATTGGGAAATGCTCCAACCAGGGGGAGGAGACAAGTATTCCTACCTGGATAAAAATCTGGGAGTTGGAACACCAAGGCAGCCTTTACACTGGATTCTCAGAGGAACACCAGGCCCATCTATCACCACCGGACCTTCAGTGAAAAATTTCACCTTTCTACAGGGGCATCTCTTCAGCAGAGCCACATCTGCCACTGGGACTGCAACCACCATTTAATGGCACTGCCACCAACACCCTGACCCACAGGGTGTCAGGTTGTGTCCTGACACTGTCTGTTTGTTTGTCTTTCTGCATGTGTTTTTGTTTTCTTGTTTATTTTCATTCCCCTAATAAAGAACAGTTATTTCTATTCCCATATCTTTTCCTGAGAGCCCCTGAATTTCAAAGTTATAATAACTCAGAGGGAGGTGGTTTGCATTCTCCATTCCAAGGGAGGCTCCTGCCTTTCTCAGCACACACATGACACCCAAACCACGACACCCTCCCTTCAAGCTTTACACAGAGTGATCTCAACCAGGGTTTAGTTTTTGCAGGCTCTCACACCTGAAGGAGCCTCTGCTACGGAGAATGTTGAAAGTTTTAAGATGTCACTTATTGCACCCCTTGGTTTATTTCAGTTGTGAGAAACCCACCTTTAAGGTGGCATATAAAGACGTTGAAGCACATGGCTGGTTTTACATTTTTCTGACCCAGAAGAGAAAACTGGCTGCATGCACCAGGCTCCAGAACGAAGCCAGGGCATATTTAATCAGAAGATAAATGATGTGCAGGCGATCTCTGAGGCAAACAAATATTTGCTGTGCCCATGAAACTCCTCCCTCCAAATATTCCACCTCTAAAATACTTGAAATTATCAAACTTTTCCCCCATTTTTCTCTGTGGAGGTAGCCCAGAATTTTCCTCTGGGAAGACTTTTCAGAGCCACAGTTGTGTTTGTCTTCTGCCAAACGCCCAGGAGCATTTGGGAGGCAATAAGAGGCACAGAACCCCAAACTTCTGCCCCAAACCTGTCCCCTAAGGGCAGGGGAATCTCACATTCCTGGCTGGCTTTTGCATTTTCTTTCTTTCTTTTTTTTTTTTTTTTTTTTTTCTTAAATGGAAACAAGCCAGCACCAGAAGGAATTCAGGGTGGGATAGAGTCTGGCTGCACCTTTCCACCAGGGCTGGAGGCAGTGTAAAGTGTCTGGTGAGGCAGTGGGAGCTTGGCCACCCTGCTCCCTCATGCAGGGGGTTCCTTTCCAGCATGAAAATCCATGAGGGTTGTTTTCCAAAGCACTGCAAAGATCCGGGTGCCTTTCTGCCCTTCTGATCGGGAGAACAACCCCAGCAGAGCAGGGAGGGACCAGCACCCACCTCTGGATCCAGTTTAAGGAGCCAAATTGCTACAAATTGCTCAGGGGGGTACAGATGTGCTTTAACCTCCAGGGTGAAGGCACTAGAGGTTCACCACCAACATTCCTACAGGGCAGGAAAACCATTTTTCACCAAACCCCTGGAGCCGCAGACCACAGCCCCTCTTGGGGGACTGCAGCTGAGATGTTTCCTGCCCTCCCCAGGCCAGGGGGCTGCTTTTGGGGATGCCTGGGCTCCAGAGAGGGCTGACGTGACAGCCTTTCCGTGCCATACATCCACATGGAGCTGAGCCACTGGGGCTGGAGCCAAAGGGACCCCGGAGCCGCATCCAAGCGCTGGATGAGCCGCTGCCTGCCAGCCCTCCATCTGCCAGCCTGCTGCTGCTCCCTGGAAAGCTTTTGTCAGCCTGATGTGCAGCAGGGAGGGGGAACAGGCAAGTGCAGGCAGCTGCTGGCACTTTCCATGGCTCTGGTGAGGCTCAGGAACTTGCTAAGCATGTTTGGATCTCAGCGGCCAAGAGCAAGAGGGAAATGGGGCTGTTCTTCATCCCAGGCCGCCCCTCTTGGACAGAAGTTTATTGCATTCCCCTGACTCCATCCCTGTGGATGGCCTCAGGCTGGCAGATGCCGCAGGGGATGCGGCTGTGCCTGCTCTGGGATGCCAGGGTGGCATTTCCTTCAGCCCTTCATGATGCCAAAGCCACAGCATCTCCCATCCAACCAAAATGCCCAGGCACCCAGAGTCTGGCTTCTCACCCCACCCTGAACCCATTGAGCAGAGGAGCCACCCAAAATGCCTGGGTGTAAAACAGCTATGCCAGGAATGTTCCAGTGGGCTCCCAGCCAAAAATGTGAACTCCTCCAGCAATGCCATCGTAGGTAATTCAGACTGGGGGGTTTGCTCCTTTTGCTGCCATTTCTGTTTGCCCAGCTGGTTTTGCATCAGTTCTGCATCTTGGTGGTTTCAAGTGTGCTCACCCTGCCTTTGCAATTCCTAGAGGAATGTGATGACTGGACGTTCCCAGTGATCCAAGGGAGAATAAAGCAGAGCTGAAGAGCTCGTGGAGGGGAGGACGTGCAAAGGAGAGAGCAAGGAAAAGCTAAGCCCTCCTTTACTCCTTGGTGTGACTGTTGGTATGTCAGCATTGTAGTGCTGACCTAAAATCTTCCACCGAAAGTTCCCCTCCTCCAAAAAACGCTGGATTTCACAGCAAATCCTCCTGCCAGCTTCTCTGTTTATACAATATCGAGTGCTGGTACCATTTAACAACCCCCTCCCTTTTCCTGACGTTCTCTCAAGCTGCTCTGCCAAACCAAGCAGACCTGCTGCCCCCAGTGTGTGTCATTCCTCATCTTTCCCTCCTCTCTCCCCAGCCACTGCCACCACCATCCCTCAAATGCATCGAAGCACAAACAATCCAGCCTCTGCCACTTGGACTGGTTTTAATCAAAGGATTTGCTGGGATTTCTACCACGTGAGACACCTCATTAACAACTTCACACTTCTAAGAAAGGGGAGGGGGGGAAAAGAGATGTTATCCATGCTGGGACCTGGCGTTTTGCACCAGGAACAAGTTTTATTTTGGTGGGGAACAAAACAACAACAAGATTATACATATAATAAAAAGCTTTGCTGGGCTGAAAGGGCTTAGAGATCTGCAGGAGTGTGTATTTGTCAGAGAGGAGATTAGAGCCTAATGAAATTTGTCTTTGTGCATGTGTCTGTTTCTCTGTTTTTTGGGGGGTCTTTTTGTAAAAGCCAGGCTTATTAAAATGCAGGGAGAACCCCACACAAAAGACACTTCTGAGGGTCCAAAGGCTGGCTTATTAATGCAGAGGTTTTTTGTACAGGACATGCCAGTTTGGGGAGGTTTCAGAGCATTGTTTGGGGAGAAGAAAGCAAGCCTCACTGGTCATTTTCTTCTCCACTTTTAATCAGAGCAGCTGAAGCAAGCAGGTGCTGTGATTCAGAGCCCATGGAAAAGGGGGGAGGGACAAACCACAGGAGAAAACTCATCTGCATGAGGGACTTTTAGGATTTTGGCTTCTTAAATTGCAGCAAGAGTGGTGCTGGCTCTTCTGGGAGGGTTGGAAGAAGCTGCTGGAGAAGCATCACGTGAGCACACACCAGAAGTCAAAGCCTGCTTCAGCTTCACCAGGTTGGCACCAATAGCCAGCAATTTCAATCAAAGCATCCATTTCCCATGTATCTCCCAGGGAATGGGCACAGCCCTGAAGAGCTCCAGGAGCGTTTGGACAACACTCTCGGGGATGCACAGGGTAGAATTGTTGGGATGCCCTGTGCAAGGCCAGGGGCTGGGCTTTGATCCTTGCGGGTCCCCTCCAGCCTTGGACATTCCATGATCTGCCTCCTGCTGCAATCCGTGAGGGTGTCAAGCTGCTGGCTAGGGGTTGTGGCAGAGTTCCTGGGTGTGCAGCAAAACTCTGGGCTCTGCCATTGATCCCAAAGCACAACACCCAACACACCTGAACACCTGCCAAGGGATGGCTCACCTCAGCTGGGAAAGATGGGGCTGGCACCTGATGGATGTGGAGCTTCCACACACCCATCAAGGACAGCGTGGCAGTGACAGCAGTCCAATCACCCTGGCACAGGACTGGGAAAAGGGGGAAGAGGTAAACATTTGCCCCTTGGCCTCCTTGAGTGCCTTGGCTCCCCTCCAAGACAAAGTTTGCACAGTTGGGAAAGCCAGCTGAGCAGTGAGCTGTGCAAGGGGTGGGACCCCGCCGGGTCCTGTGCAAGAGGGGTGGGAGCCTCCACAAGGCCCTGCTGGCGCTTCCCAGGACTCAGCCCAAAGGGGAAAGCCCTGCCTGCCTCCAGGTGGGAAAACCTGCCCAAGGCTGCTGCTAACAAGGGTTTCTGTTGGCTGCTGGCAGCAGAGCCCCCAGGAACGTTTGCTCAGGAGCAGCTTTGCACACTGCCAGCAGAGCTGGGGGGCACACAGATGTCTTCTTCTTTTTTTGGTTTTGTTTTGGTTTGTTTTGTTTAATTTTTTTTATTTATTTTTTCCTGCCCTGCCTGCACATTTCCACCTGCTACGCTATGAGAACTACGAGAGGAATGCCATGTGTTTTCTTAAGGGATCCTTCCTTCTGAGGAAACGTGGGAATCGGTGCCACAAGTGCCGCAAGTGCCACAGCCTTGAGGAGAGTGTACAGAGGGAGGATGCAAGTTCAGGATGGAACAGCCAGCCCTGGGAACAGAGCAGTGTGGAGAGCCCAGGGAGAAGCATCCCTGGCTGCAAATTCCCTTGGAACTCCTATTTTTTCTCTTTATGTTCAATCTCAGCTGATTGCATCAAAACCCAGCTCTGATGCCGAGGATAAAATACTGTGAGCTGCTCCTGTTATGGAATAATTCACATGAATTATGACTCTTTGAAATATCTGATGGCCGTGTAGAGACACAGCAAGGAATGACAATAAAATCCCCAGTAAGCCTTTTATGGAACGTCACCCAGCTTGCTCTGCAGAGCCCCAAGCAGTCACAATACACACTCAGCAACGCCAGCCAGTTGGGATATAACAAATTTGTGGGTTAGAATCACTTATATCCCACTTCTAACTCCAATCAAACCTCTGCCAACATCTCCTTCACCTCCTGCAGGTGCTCAGCAGACCACAGCAAAAATCTTTGTGCTCAAGGACACAGAAAAACACATTCCCTGACAGGTCATGTATAGAAAATGCTTGGCTAGATCAAAATTTATATGATTAGAGCATAAAAAAAATTCCTGGGATAGTTTATCCCTATTGTGGGATATATATCAAGGAGGGACAGACCCATGGCCAGCAGCAAACAGGACAGGGGAAGGAGCTCCAGTTCTAAGGAGCATCTTTGACCTGTTTTCCTGCAGATAAAAGGCAGATCAGCTGCCTGGAAAAAGCCAAGTGACATCCTGGGAAGATGTTCCATACCCCAAAGCACACACAGAGTTCTGGGGCTGTGCTGAAAGGTCAAAGAAAAGAGTGGGGTTTTAAAAATGCTGCATAATTTTCACGTGATTCATCTGCTTTTTGGAGGTCACCATCCCCAGGACCTGTTAGCATAGCACTTGGAGAGTCTTTGAGAGGGTTAATGGGATCTTGCAGGGGTCTGGATAAATCCATGAGGAACAGGAATAGTGTGGGTGGTCCAAGGAACACAGGCACTGCTAAATCCCTCTCTCACAGATGAAGGCTGCAGATGAGAACATTGAATATCAGCCAGCTGAAAATGAATATGTATATATAGATAGTCAGATAGATAGATATAGATATAGATATAGATATAGATATAGATATAGCATATAGATATAGATATAGATATAGATTAGATATTAGATATAGATATAGATATAGATATGAGGATATAGATATAGATATAGATATAGATATAGATATAGATATAGATATGAGATAAATATATCTAAATATACACTCACAGATCCATGGAACCCATGGCCACAATAAAGCAAATTTTAAGATTTTTTTCATTTCCAAAGGATCACAGAATACCCTGAGCTGGAAGAGCACCACAAGGGTGCCGCAGTCCAAAGGAGAAAGGACAGATGGATATTTATGGTAGGAGCTTAGTCATCCCACTCGGAATTTTTTCCACACTTCAGGGAGTGCATCAAGCTCCATCCATCTGAAAGCAGGAAGAATTCAGGGCCATTATCTCCACCTTCTCCTTGTCAGGAAGCACCACAACCTTCTGATGGCTCCAGCCAGGTGCATTTCTGGGATGCCTTCAGAAGCCCATCCCTGGCTCTGTTGGCTATATTCCCCAGCCCCTCAGCCAACCAGATGGTGCTCTCAGTATTAGATAATACTGACTTAATTTGGGCCTTCTCCTTCCGCTGAGAGACTCCAGCAAGGGGTTGGGTGTGGAGAAAAACATCAACAAGCCCTAATAAAGTCCTAACTGTGGTACCAGGGGGTCAGTCAAAGCAGAGATGGGAGAGATGGGAGAACCCAAGGCAGTGGGTTCTGGCGGTGGGGAACATGAACTCAACACTCAGTGTTGGAACCCAGAATGCAGAGAATATTCCTCTGCATGTTTTGAAGGATCCAAACCCTCTGACAAACACTGCTTTTAACCTTCGTCCATGGAAAGGGCTTCCTAGGCTCTAGGATGAAACAGAACTTTCAAGAATGTAAATTAGATAGCAGCATAATATGTAATTTATCACAGGGTGAAAAATTTAGTTTTTTAGGTTTGTTAGTATGGTAAGTAGATGAAGAGAAGATGGAAGAACCTTTTAAGGCTTCTTTCTCCTTCATCTCCTCCATATTCTGCAGTGTTTGGGACACAGGACCATTGGGCACAATTTGCCACAGTGTAGTGTCATATGAATAGAAATTTAGTTATTGGTAGAAAAGTAGAAATAATGTCTGTTCTTGGTGAGAATTGGGTGAATTATCTTGAACAGAACCTTGATTCTGTGTCTTGGAGGCTTTTTGGTGCCTTTTCTCCCTCAGGCCCAGCTGGTGTAAAACCTGGTGTGCAGAAATTGCTGATCAGAAAATAATAAACAACCTCGAGAGCGAGAACAATCAAGAGTCCTGTTTGCCTTTTTGCTTAACAAGGACTCATGAAAAGGGCCTCCCCTATCAGGAGAGAGACTTGTGGGAGTGGAAGAACTGCCACACTCAGGACATCACTCCATGCGCCAACGAGCTCTTTGGAAAATCTTGGATGTTCCATGCCTTGAAGGCCTCCTCCACAGGGTCAATTCTTGGAGCTTTTCTGGAACAGTCACTCACAGCCACAAGAGCTGCCTGGGGCATCTGTAGGCTTTGGTGTTTCTGCTTGCTAGAGGTACAAAACGTGCCCCGTTTCACAGGCAAATGTTGGGACAACAGGGAGAGGTCACACAGGGATCTCCATCACCCAACAAACCCAGCGTGCGCTGACATCCGCCAGCTGTGAATTCTGATGGACTCCCAAGTCCCTCACTGCCTTTATCTCCCCCGCCAGTCTTCTCTGAGAGGAATTCCTGCAGTTCCCATGCCCTCTGCAGGCTGTGATACCCATAATTATATCAGGCCTGGAGAGCTGGGCTAATTGCAGCATCAATCCTAAGGTTGTTTCTTCGGCCCGGCAGGACAGCCTGTTCTCCTTTCATGTCCCCAGCTTAACAAGGCTCTCTTTAATTTCTCCTTAATAAAACTTGGGGCAAAGGGGAACATTTAATGCGCAGCTAAATAAAAAACAGAGTGCACCACACTGGCCAACTTCCTAAAACCCAAGTGCCTGTTCTGCAGCCATCCACAGGACGTCAGCAGCCAAATAAAACCTCCAGCACGGGAGCCTGAGCGCTGAGTGAACCATCAGCTCGCTCTGAGGCTTTTGTTTTGTTCCCCAATAACGCATTTTTATCACTGGGAAGCCGGAAAAGGGAGAGCATTTAAAGGTTCCCTGCATGGGTATGCGGCAGCGCCGCAGCCGTTCCTGCACATAATGAGTTTTGCTGCCTCTGAGCAGAGCACAGTTAATAACAGCCCATAAAGAGGGTTTACCACCCCAATTGCCAGTCTCGGAAGCTCACTAAAAGCCTGTTCAAATGAGCAAGGGCAGAGCTGCCTGGCTGGCTGGAAATCACCATTTCCTTCGGGGCTGAAATGGGTGAAAACCAGGAGTGCAGCAAACAAATCCAACTTCCCTTTGGCCAGAACGGTTTTGCCAAAATCACTTAAATCTGTGGGAGAATGCCGTTCGTTTGCCCCATCCAGAGCTATCCCACCCAGCTCACTGACTAATTATACAATTCCTTGTAAAGCATCTTCACTCTGGGCAGGGTTAATCCAGCTCTGGGATGTGTTTTTCAAACGTCATGCCTGGAAAAACCCTCTGGGGCTCAGGGCCCCTTAGCAGGGAGAAAAGTGCCACTACTGTGTGTCCCAAGAGCTGAACAAATGGGATGACCCCTTGGGGTGGGGCTGATGGAGGCTCTGTGGATAAAGAGCCCCCAGTCTCAGAAGAGCCATGGGTTGATTATGTCTGGTGGGATAAAATCCATCTTTCCTTGTCTTTTAGGATGTGGAGTCGTGCAGGAGCATTACCAACAATCATTACAAGAGAAACCCTGTGATTATATCACTTTTCCAACCCAAAAGGGTCCAGGAAGGTGGGCAGTGCTCTGAGAAAGAGAAAAAAGCCCCTGGAACATTCACTGCTCTGGTTTCAGAGCCCTGTCTTGCTGCTCATCCATGGGATACGGAGAGCATCAATTCCCAGCCTACCTTCCCTCATCCCACCAGAGCTGGTGTCACTCCCCCTGACACAAGCACCTCCATCAAACCTCCACCAAGAGCAAAAAGTGTTTTTTCTGCTTAGCCTTGACCAGAATCTCTCCTCTTTCATCCCAGAATGGTTTGGGTTGGAGGGACCTTAAAGTTCAGCCCATTCTACCCCCTGCAATGGGCTAAGACACCTTCCATTATCCCAGGCTGCTCCAAGCCCCAATGTCCAACCTGGCCTTGAAGACTTCCAGGGATCCAGAGGCAGCCACAGCTTCCCTGGGTACCCTGTCCCAGGGCCTGCCCACCCTCCCAGGGAAAAAATTCCTTCCCAATATCCCATCTGAACATTTCCCCAAGATTTACTATTTCTCCTTTTGGAGAAGCCTGCTCTGTCTCCCACACACGCTTTTCCACTTACAGCCAAAAAAAAAAAAAAAAAAAAAGAGGCAAAAAAAGCTGAATTTCCATTGTTCACTTAGCCCTTTGATATATCTCCATTTTCCTTGCCTTTGTCTGTGTGGGAATGTGCATTTGTAATATATTTTAATGCTTTCTGCGGGTCCCTTTCCGAAGCCCTTATGGACCACCGTCGGCTGAGAACCAGGGATGGGAGATCTGGAGAGACAGCCCAGCGCAAATCCAGCGTCATCCCTTTGAAGTCCTTGGGGCTTCCACAGCAGCCAGAAGTAATTAGGGAGTGAAAGGGATTGCAAGAGCCCTGCTGGCTCCCTGTCAACCCTCCCTGCTGGCTTGGAATAAAGCAGGGCAGAGCCAGTGCCGAGAATTCTGGTCTTGGAATTATGGCACCAAACATCATGAGGCTTGCAGGCAGCTCTCCCCCAACCTCAGGCCACATCAACACCAAAGTCACACTGCTGTCCCATCAAGCTGGGTGGCTTTAAGCTCTGATTTCCTTCTTAGGCCAAGTCCAAGTTGGACAGGGCTTGGAACAGCCTGTTTCAGTGGAAGGTGTCCCTGCCCATGGAATGTCTCTAAGGTCCCTTCCAACACAAACCTTTCTGGTTTTGATTCTCTGAGGAACAACCAGCAAGAACCAGCAAGTGGCTTTGTGCAGCTCCAAGTTTTCCAGGGAAAATCAGTACTGGATCATCAAAATGCTTCCTCTCACCTCACTAAACCTCTTCATCTGTTGAGCTCCCTCTGCCACGGGGTGCTGAGCTGACCCTTCCCTCTGGATCCATGCAGTGGCTCCTCCGTCTGATTTGGGAATTCTGGCTGTCTTTTCCTCCCTTCTCCATGAAGCAAAGTGGGAAAAGTTAATGGCCTGTTGCTTAACCAGCCTATGCCTTCCCCATTAATGGGTGCACCCCATTAATGTCAGAGATGTCCCCTTTCCCAAAGCCTGGAAAATCCTTTCTCCACCGCTGAGGTCCATAGGGTGGCTGGTCCATAGGTTGGACTAGATGACTTTAACATTCCTTCAAACCCCAAATCATTACTTGGGGGATATTTTGGAAGAAAAGATGGAAGCAATTTTAAATTTGCAGCATGGAGAGGGTTTCTTCCTTCTTGGCATGGCTTTGTCAAACGTGTTCCTCTACCCCTGTTTTAATTCTCTTCTCCTGCTTTATCCCTCTCTCCTCTTTCCTCCTTCTTGATCTCTTAGCAAAATTACTCTTTTCCGTGGACTCTGGACATCACCAAAGTCCAAAGGGTCTTCAGGAGCTCTCTAATCCCACCTCTTGCTCAAAGCAGGGCCAGACTCAGAGGTGGATCCTAAATTTTGGATGTGCTTTTGAGCTCTGTGTTATAGTGATGGGCACAGATGT
The DNA here is from genome assembly GCA_018697195.1 of Certhia americana. Classification (NCBI taxonomy): domain Eukaryota; kingdom Metazoa; phylum Chordata; class Aves; order Passeriformes; family Certhiidae; genus Certhia; species Certhia americana. Next base: position 37,833,362 of record CM031863.1, on the reverse strand, counting down.
GAGTGCAGGCAGTGTTTGGGGCAAACCACAAAAATTCCCACAGCATTTTTTCAGCAGTAAATTCCCATTCATCCAAATTCATTTGATTTTGTGGGAGAATTTTGATTTTGAAGGAGTTGGACAGCAAAATTTTTAAGTTCAGATCCAAAAGCCTTGTTTCTTCTTTTTCCTATTGGCTATTCCATCCTTTTCTTCCATTCTGTATGCCCATGATTTTTATCATTTTTACCTGGCGTTTACACTGAATTTTCCTCTTCAGTCAGGTCTCTCCTGTATTTCTGACTCCATTTCACAAAAACTTCCCCTCAGTGAAAAACTTGGACTTCTCTCCCTCCTCTGGAACAAAACAAATAGAAAACCATGAGGACATTTCATTCCACGAGACAGGAATTCCACTTTTTTGGACTGCTTTGGTTGCTGTCAAGAAGAAGGGGAGGCTGGCTGAGACAGCTCACGAAAGCTTTGGAAGTTCATCCAAAGGCTCCAAGCTGGCAGTGCATCCCCAAATCCTTGCATCCTCTGCCAACATCGTGAGGATGGGATCTTTCAGGGTGCCCTTAAAAAACTGAATATGCAGTTTCCAAAATGCCTGAGGTCTCTAATTCTCCTAGGCTCCTTTTGAAGAATCCCAGCCTCTTTTTCCCCCCTTGTTTTTAATTCTGCTTCAGATAACCAGAGTGGGCCCCTTGCTCATTGTTCTCTGTGTCACCTCCCACCAAGAAAAGCGAAGGGGGGGGCGGGGCGGGAAGCCACATGGAGATATTAAAACAAGAAACTGGAATGTCTACAAACTGGTGGGAGAGTTTATTCCTAATTCACATATCCCCATTTACTGTTGGAAACAGCTCTTTAGCTATTTATGGCATTCTGAGCAATCACTCCTGGGTTCCTGCTCAGCCTCAGCTGTAGGGTTGGCCCATATGGCCCATGCTCTACTTCAGTGGAAAAAAGTAAACCCTAAAAGAGAGTGTACAGAAGGGAGCAGAACTTTTGGGATGGGCACATCTGGTCCCCATGTGGAAGCCCAGCCTGGGGGAAAGGCTGCCGACAGGGTAAAGCTGCCTGCCGTGGTTCCAGACAAGCTTCCTTCACTGATATATTAAGGAAATATGGACACATCCACTCTATATGTGTATGTAAGTATACACAAATATTCATCTCAGGCAAGAAAGAGCTTCCAAATGTTTCATTTTCTGAAGCTGACAGACCCCCTGGGCAGCAGTGATTCATGGTGGAGCAGGGATCCTCTTCCTTGCATGCTACTGCAGAGCAGAGGGCTCCAAAACTCTAAAATGCCCTGAGTTTGTCAGGAAAGGTTCTGAAGAAAGAATCAGAATGGGCTGGGTTGGACAGAACCTCAAAACTCATCCCATTCTACCCCCTGCCATGGGCAGGGACACCTTCCACTGTCCCAGGCTGCTTCCAGCCCCAATGTCCAACCTGGCCTTGGACACTACCACGGATCCAGGGGCAGCCACAGCAGCTCTGGGCACCCTGTGCCAGGGCCTGCCCACCCTCACAGGGAGGAATTCCCTGCCAGTATCCCACCTAAACATTCTCTGTGCCAGTGGGAAGCCCTTCTCCCTTTTCCTGCCACTCCATCCCTTTTAAATAGCCTCTCTCCATCTTTCTTGTGGTTTCCCTTCAGGCACTGTAAAACCCCAAAGCCTTCTCTTCTCCAGGCTGGAAAAGAAACTTGACAGATGTGAAGCAATAGATAAATGTATGTGAACTTTTTCTGCTTGTGTCAGTTTTCTGACCTTTCACCCAGAGCACACGTCCTGGTGAGGGGCAGGACAAACCCTTTTCCATCCAGGCAGATCCCCCTGATGCCCCAAAGCTAGAGCTGGTGTTGTCCCTGACCAGCAAAGTCTGTCCTGCTCTGCTCCCATGGAAAGGAGACGCCTGGAGGTGCCTCCCCTTAATTTCAAACTCACCCTCAGCCTTTATGCACCTCCTTCCTTAACTCCAGACCTCCCACTGACTCGTTTTTCCAGGGACACAGCAAATAGAGCTTTGGGGATGTTACAGCTGATCAGATGGTGCCTACAGACACTCACATGGGAAAGAGGCTGAGCTGAGAGTAGAGGACGGGCTGGCAGCTGGAAAAGAGAGGGGAAAAAAATTTAAATTGTGGAAGTGGTGGAAAATACTACAAAATAACACCCAGTTCCTTCCACAGCCTGTGCCCAGCCCTGGCCCTCTTGTTTCAATAAAGACACTGAGGGACTGGAGCATTCCCAGGGCAGCCAACGGAGCTGGGGAGGGGCTGGAGCCCCAGGAGGGGCTGAGGGAACTGGGAAGGGAACGGAGCCCCAGAAGGGGCTGAGGGAGCGGGGAAGGGGCTCAGCCTGGAGCAAAGGAGGCTCAGGGGGGCCCTTGTGGCTCTGCACAACTCCCTGCCAGGAGGGGACAGCCAGGGGGGTCAGGCTGTGCTCCCAGGAACAGGGACAGGAGGAGGGGGAACGGCCTCAGGCTGGGCCAGGGGAGGTTTAAATTGGATATTAGGGAAAATTCCTTCACTGAAAGCATTGTCCAGCCCTGGCACAGGCTGCTCAGAAAAGCTGGGATGTCCCCATCCCTGGAGGGATTTAAAAGCCACATGGGTGAGGAAAGACCTTGGCAGTGCTGGGGGAATGGTCAGACTCCATGGTCTGAGAGGGCTCTTCCCACGTAAAGAATTGAATGATTTACATAAATTTAAATATTTAGATATGTTTTTAGTGATTTAAACCTTTTTCCCCCTGCTTTTTCGAAGGACCTGAAAACAATCCCTCAATAAGGGCATGATAAATATCAAGGAGTCTCAAATATGTGCATTAGAAGCTGCCATTTGTTTTATAAACAAGTGGGAAAAAATCCCAATAGAAGCTCAAATCCTCTATTTTTCTCTAGCAAGCCCCAGAATGGTTTTCAACATTCTCTTAAAGTTTTACAAGTCAAATCATTTTAGTCTAAAATACCATATTTCTGCAGCATCTACTGATACTGAACATGTTGTTTAAATAGTGAACAACACAGAATCATTAAGGCTGGAAGAGACCCCATGTATGATTTCCTGCTGGCTTTTTCCAGGGCCAAGAGAATGGTTCCAAAAGGGCATTAAAGGGAGCATTTCCCCAGTATTTGGGGGGGATATATTCTACAAAACACCCAGTAAATGACAAAGGCAACTTGTTGTTAGGGAGCTCCATAAGAATCACATTTTCTTTTCTTTAGATCAGGCCATGACTCTTGAAACAGAGGGAAACCTCTTTGGCTGAAAGTGAAAATAAGGACCAGGGTTTGACTAAAAGGTTCCTATGCTGAGCTTTCATGGAATCCTTTGGGTCAGGAGGATCCTAAAGCTGATCTTATCCCATCCCTTGTCATGGGCAGGGACACCTTCTACTCTCCCAGGTTGCTCCAAGCCCCATCCAACCTGGCCTTGGGCACTTCCACGGATGGAAGGCTTTGTTCACGTGCGAATTTCTTTGTATTTTCAAAGAACGTGCAGCTTTTCCCACTTTTTTTTTTCCTTGTGGGAAATTTGACCCAGCCACAAGCAGAAGCAATTGGATTATGCAGAAAGAACATAAGACTTGAAGAAATATCAGGTTTCCAACCCCCTTGCTCTATGCTATGCACAAATCTGGGAATCAGCAGTTTGCAAGATAGAGAAACTCCTGGGGATCATCCAAAATAAAATCCATTTTTCCCACTACAAGCAGGCTGAAAATAGAGCTGTAAATCCAACCCCTTTGAAAACTGGACTGCAGTTTGGATGAGGCGCCCCAAATCTGGAACTGTGGCTCAGCATTTTGACATGGGAACCCAAACCAGACCCATTTCATAACACTGCTTCAGATGTGGCTGGAAAACTGCTGCAAGTGACAGATTTTCCAGTGTTTTCCTCATCCCAAAATGGCTGCAAGTCCTGGTTGGAAACGGAGGATCAAGAGTCCTGCTGGCAAAATAAGTCAGCATCGAGTCTAGGGCCATTTTTCAACACAGTCACAAGCCTTCCTGAAATCCCATTCCCAACCAAACTACACCATGGCAGTTTTCCATCGCTTTCTTGGAGACTGCTTGAAGCTCAGAGCTCAGAATCCTTTTGGAAAATCTGGTTTTGGGGGAGTTTCCTGCATTCGCTTGGCTCTCCTTCCAGTAACTGCTGTGAATGTCCCAAGTTTGAAAGATGCAAAATATTCCCGTTTGCAAATGGAACAAGTTTTAATTACTCCCAGCATTTTGCCTGGAAGGGAGAGACAAACAGAAAGAGAGGAGATTTGGGTAAAATGCTGGGAAGAAATTTCTTGCTGTGAGGGTGGGCAGGCCCTGGCACAGGGTGCCCAGAGCAGCTGTGGCTGCCCCTGGATCCCTGGAAGAGTCCAAGGCCAGGTTGGACATTGGGGTTGGCAGCAACCTGGGATAGTGGAAGGTGTTCCTGTCCATGGCAGGGGGTAGAATGGGATGAGCTTTAAGGTCCCTTCCAACCCAAACTATTCCAGGATTCATATTAATGAGATAAGAAAAGGAATTACTTGAGGTACCCAAAAACACAAGCCACAAGCCAGGGTATGATGGCAAAAAAAAAACCTGAAGCACTGTTTGGATTATAGGAATGTGCTGCAAAACACAGGGAAATTTACTTGGGAGCCTTTTTTCCACCCTGGGTCCTTCCCCTCTTCCCTCCATCCCCAGCCTCTCTGTCTGCAAGCAGGACCTTTGCCAAAGAATACTTCCAGTCATATCTGAAGGATAAGGCCTGCAAAGCAGTGGGGTATTCAAATAAAGATTGGAAATCATTTCCTTACAGGAAGGAGCTATTCCAGTTTGTCTTCCCTTCCTTTTGATTATGCAGCTCAGAGCAGGGAAGAATCAGGAAATTACATCGTCTTAGGAAAAATAATAATAATACCAAAAAATTAAAAAAGAAAGAGAAGAATATGAAGGAAAAGGAAATTTTTTCATTTCCTGCCAAAACCAATTCCACAACTTCTTTGAGGCTTCAAAGGCTTCGTTATGCTTTTTTTTCTTTTTTTAATGTTTTACCATGACAAATTCCACTTTGCTCCTTGTTTTTAAACAAAACTTGGGCCACTATAAGAAGGAGGAATATTTTCATCCAGTTTAGTATTTTAATATTAAAGATGGGTGAATAGACACAGACAAACCAAAAGCCAACACCTGCCCTATGAGAAATTGGAGAAGAGTAACTTGGCTCTGTGCATTAAAATCATCATGGAACGGTTTGGGTTTGAAAGTGACCTTAAAGCCCATCCAGTCCCATTCCCTGCTATGGACAGGGACTCCCAAGTTGCTCCAAGCCCCATCCTATTCCCTAAGCATCCCCTAAGCCAAAGCAACTTTTCCTAGGTAATAAAACAGGAAAAAGATGAAATGCCACGAAGCACGTTGTGCCTAAACACAGAATCCATGACTCTAGGGTAATTTTTTGGTCAACTAGCTTGGACAACCTGGTTGTCTTACCTCTGCTCCTGACAAAACTTGGTGGGGAAGAGGGAGACAGCCAAATTTTCTGCTGGATGGAGCTGAATTATTTATTCTCTGTGTTAAGTTAACCACACCATGGAATGATAGGACCAGGTGGGTAAAACACGTTCAGCAAAATGATTCATGTCTGGCATTTGCAAGGAGATATTCTCTGACAGGCTGTACTATGCTCAGCTTAGCTCCACCTGGATGGTCTTGGCACAGATGATTTCCTACAGTTTACACATAAATTGGATTTTTCTGTGGCAAAAGGCAAGTCAGGGTGTGCTGCACCCATCTGTATTTTAGCAAACACACACACAGAGCATCAAGGCAGGAGGGAACAGCCCCCCAACTTTCTGACCAGCTTCCCTTCACCTTTTCCAGCTGTCCTGCCCTTGAAAAATAGTCCCACAAACCCTCCCAGGCTGCTGCTGCTGCCTTGCACTCTGCAAGGAGACGAACATGGCCTGAGCACCCCAGCCCCATGGAAGAGGGATGCCCCGTCTCACAGCTTCTCTAAAACCACTGGGCAATCCCCCTGGCCTTGGTTTGGTCCTGGAGGGTTTCCCAGTAAAAGGAACTCTACCAGCTGTGGGATTTATCATCAAATTATGGGCTGGATGTTGTTGGGTGGCCTGGGGTGAGCCAGGCTGGGAGAGCTGAGGGTGTTCACCTGGAGGAGAGAAAGCTCCTGAGACCTCAGATCCCTTTCCAGTGCCTGAAGGGGACCCAAGAGAGCTGGAGAGGGGATTTTCACAAGTACATTTTTAACTTTGGCACTTTGCTGCTGTGACAGACAGCAATGGCCCAGCAGCCTGCTGCCCCCACACAGCTCCCAGCCTTCCTCCCGTGCTCCTTTCCCAGCCCTGCTGCTGCAACCCACTACCCAGACAAGCTCCTGATTACCCATTTTACACATCCCTCCCCTGGGAGTGCTCCTTAGACCGGACTCTTAGAGCAACACCCAACAAAGCTTCTGTAGGCTTTGGCCTACAGGCTGGACAAAATCCATCCCTTGTCCCTTATCCCTGACCTAAGGAGCATCCTGGCACTGAGGTGGAAGCAAAGTACCAGTTGTTTTCTTTTGCTATTACTGAAGTGTAAAACAAAGCCAGGAGCACGGCAGAGGGTCCCCAGTGTCAGCAGGGGAAGGGGAAAGGGTCGAAGCAGCATCATTAGCAGAGCAAGGTACCACACGCCGGCTCCCACATCCAAAGCTGGTGACCCAGCCCGGAAAGCCTTTCTCGCTCCCTCCATTGCTTCCAAGAGGAGCCTGCAGGAGTTTCAGCTCCATCCCAGAGCTGCAGGACCCTCACCGGACCAGCATCCGACACAATCACATCACCACTCTGCTGCAACATCCCAGCAAAAAAAAATCCCTTCCATCAGGCATCCCAACGCCACAAATATTTTTGCTGGGGTAAATCAGTGTGACTTTAAGTGACAGTGGAATCACAGGGTTACCCTGAACTGGTGGCACAGCTTGTCCCAACCTCTTTTGTCTCTTTGGAACACCAGCTTCATGCAGCAAATCATGCTGCATCTCCCAGAGAGCAAACCATGGCTCCTCATCCGTGGGTTATTCACCACATCCCAACACTGCCAGGCAGGCAAAACTCCTAAACCACCTTCTAAAGGTTCAGCCTTAAATGCTAAAAACCTCAGCTGAATTTCCATATCCATTGAGAATTATTTCAGCTGCCACTTGGGGCAGGCGGAAGATTGTTCTGCCATCCCTTGTTCCCCATGGAGAAATGTTGCTCCCAAAACCTGGACACCATCTGTCCTAACATCATCACTCAAGGACAGCTGCAGTACTTACTTGAAAACCCTCCTCTTTCCCCCCCTCCCCCCCCCCATTTTAAACATTTGATTTAATGCTATGTATTAATATAAGTATATTTAATATTCCCTCCCTCCTTTCAGGTATCCTATAAAATACAGGAGCTGGCAGACAGCAGTAGTTTCCAGATCTTCTCCACATCACTCACTATTTCAAAACCCCACTGTGGCATCCCTTACTCTTCTCCTCAGTAAATTGAACACCCCTAATCTGTTTAGTCCCCTGTGGAAGACCTTCCAAGCTCCTCATCCTTCCTGCCTCTCTTTGCTGGCCCTGCTCCAGTCATGTTTCCACCTGGCCCAGGTGCAGGGATGCTCCCCAAGGGGACAGCGCTCCTGCCAAGTTGTAGGATGTCACTCAGATGCCCTCAGGGTTGCTCTCCAATGCTTAAAGCAGTCAAACACCTCCTGGGATGGGAGATGGAGCACCTGGGAATTACCACTGCCAGGGCTGAAGGCAGAAATCATTTCAGGAAGGGGTAAAGCTGGAAATGCCTGCCATGGGAGGAAGAGGTGAAAGAGTCAAACCTGCCTGTGGGAAGCTCCTTTTGGGGTTTAGAGTTAAAGGGTGATGGGGTATTGACCATCTCCCCTACATCCTCTGCCAGAGATAGCAATTATCCCAGTTTCTCCCATCTGGGTTTCCTTGGGATGGCATTTATTGCAGCCCTACACCTGAAATTGAAAATACTGCCTCTGGAAGGGCAACAACACAGCACCAGCAGCACTCAGCAGCATCCACGAGGTCCTGGCATTCCTGGTACCTGGGGACATTCAGGGACTTCAGTTTCAGGAAAAGGATGGGTTTGACAACCTTTCAGGATTGCCAAATCAAAAGCAATTGGATTAGTCTCAATCAAGTGTTTTGCCATGCGGCATCCCTAGAGTTAGGGAGAACCTTTTCCACTTCCACACTAATTTTATCAGGTTTTCCACTCAGAAAACAAACCAATTTTTAAGGAAAAGAAGTGAAACCAAAAGCAAAACCATTTTGCTTTTCTCAAAAGCCCTCTTTCCTCTTTCTCTGGTGGGGAGATGGAAAATTATACTAGAGCTGAGAGGGGAAAAAGTTATTTAGGATAATAATTATTCCTCATGGAAAAAAACTGCGGAAAAAAATCGCGCAACTTAATCCAAAAGAGCTGACGACAGCAGCTGCTGAGCATGCTCTGGGCAGGCAGGGAGAACACCCAGGGATGGAACACCCGGAGATGGGACTCAGGCACATCCCTGGAAAGGGCAAGAGGTGGCCAGGGCTATTTTGGCACTGCACAGTAGCCCACAGCACGATGAAGATGATCCCTGCGTGAGATCCAGATGTTCCTGCAATAAACTGCTGGTTTTCCCTAAATCTTCCCAAGAGAAGACCACACAAAAGAAATTAAGGATGCAGTCCAAGCCCAAGCAGGATCTAACCAGTCCAACTTAAATTCTAATGCAGCATCCAACTGGCCTTCATCCCGAGATGGGATGTGCAACTAAATCCGGTCAAAGTCCAGGAGATCTGTGGGGTGGGGTGGGCTGTCCCTTCTCAGAACAGGTGACACCACCAGCAGATGGAATTCTGCTGCCCAAGGGCAACCAAGCGAGTGATAGCTGCTGGATTCATCCCTGGAAAACCAGAGGGATTTTCCTGCCTGTCGCCAGTCCCTTTCTCAGGGTTTTCCATAACTCTCCATGCATCTGGAGATTTTATTGTCCCCTTCTTTTTCAATGACATGTCCCATTAACCACCTGCGCCTCCTGATTTGCTGGGGACGGGCTGAGATTTCCCAGCTGAGGAGGGAAATAAAGCAATGATCTATTGCTGCTCCCAGCTGCTACGGGATGAGGCAGAACTTCATCAGTTGATCAGTTGTTTGTGAAACGCTTGCACTAGCAGGGAAAAAAAAAAGACTGGTAAAAGAGCAATCTCTTACTGGAGATAATTTCCATCCTGTCACCCTCTTGCTTTGCTTTTAAATAAATGTGTGGGGAAGTGGAAGCCTTTGAAGTGTGTCCAGCTCTAAGCTCTCTGCTGGAGTTGGCTCCCAAACTCCTCCCAGTAATGCCAATGCTGCTGGTCATTCCCATGGCCATCAGGGTCACTTTGCTGACCACACAGGTGCAGGAATAAAGAGTCACCCTCAGGGGCCAGGAGACCTTCCTGTGGCAGGAGCTCAGCAAGAGGTAGTTATTTGAACCAGAGACCTGAAGATGATCCTCTCAGAGCCCTCTAGAAGCCCTCTCAGGTCAGCTCTGCCCACGGTAAATGAATTTAGTCAGCACTCCTCAGGTGGCTTTTTCCTAGAGTTCACCAGCCCCATCCCTGGCAAAACTGTTTCAATGGGATTTGCCGAGCTGATGCAATCCTGCTGGGAACGATGACTCTCCACAGCTACTCCTCAAAGAGGTAGAACAGCAGAACTGAGCAGGGCAGCCCCTTCCAGCTCATCTCTGCTGAACCACCTGAGGAGGGGCTCCACCAGATCCCACGAGGCATTTGGCCGGTCCCCCACCCGCACATTCCTCTCCGGCCATAAATCCCTGTCCTCTCCCCAGCCCAGCCCATGGGAGGCGTATGTGACACCTCAGGAACTACCCAGCTTGAGCTGCAGAGCATTCAGGGACTGATAAAACCAACAGCTGCACAAAGCCATCCCGTGCTCCCCGCCAGGGAGATTAGCATCAGGAAAATTTCCCTTTTAGGGAGTTCTGCAGCCAAGGGCCAGCCCTCAGGGCTCGGGACCAACAGGGTGCCCCACACACACTTGACAGCTATGGGGGAAATGTGGGAAGAATGGTGAGGCTTCCCTGAAATCCTGCTTTTGTCCTCATGACTCAAAGGGAAGGTGATCCGGCCAGTCATCCCAGCGGAGTGGCCGGCACGCAGGATCACTCACCAGAGCTGTTCCAACCAAAGCATCTTCTCTCCCTCCAGTCCACTCCTTCCTAAAGACAAGCCAACCTGAGGGTGTTGGAGAAGGAGGAAGAATCATCTCATTTGTTTTTCAGACAGATTTCCACCCAGGATCCCTGAGCACATGCCAAGTGAAGAGTGTGGTTGTCGTGGTTTGAGTGACAGGTGTCTGTTAAGGAAGGCAGGAGTCTCCTTTGGAATGGAAAATAGAAACTCCCTCCCTCTGAAATATTATAACTTTGAAATTAAGGGGTTCTCAGGCAAAGATATGAGGAATAGGGATAACTGTTCTTTTTTAGGGGAACTAAAATAAACAATAAAACAAAAACATATGCAGAAAGACAAACAAACAAATAAACAAACCCACTGACAGAGTCAGGATCCAACCTGACACCCTGTGGGTCAGGGTGTTGGTGGCAGTGCCATTAAATGGTGGCTGCAGTCCTAGTGGCAGATGTGGCTCTGTTGAAGTGATGCTCCTGTAGAAAAGTGGAATTTTTCACTGAAGGTCCGGTGGTGATAGATGGGCCTGGTGTTCCTCTGAGAATCCAGTGGAAAAGGCTGCCTTGGTGTTCCAACTCCCAGATTTTTATCCAGGTAGGAATACTTGTCTCCTCCCCCTGGTTGGAGCATTTCCCAATGTGATGATGGAATTTTATCAGTGACACTCACTGGCCCATCAGCTGAAGATCTCTCCCTGGAGGGAGGCTGGGCTGTGGCAGAGATCAGAAAACTGCCCCAGCTGGTTTATTGACAGTTGGCCGTTGACAGACAATTACACCAACCCCCACACTCCCCAGTTTCATCGGATGGTGACAGAATAGAGAGTTTTGGTTACATTTTTTTTGCACTGCAACCCATGACAATGGTGGATAAGGAAGAGCCATAAGCCAAACCACGGATCATGGATGAAAATATCCCATGGAGGTGAAAGATGGACACCTGAAGTAATTTTACTTTGCTGAAATGCAAAGGAAGGAGAAAAGAAGCTTGAGGCTTGCCCCTAATACCACTGCCAAGTGTTCAAAATGCCCTCTGGGGCCTAAATGCTGTGTCCATCTTCCAAACCTTCCCAAGATTTGTCCTCAAAGTAATTCAGTAATTTTTTCCTGTGGTTTCATACCTGTTTTTTTGGGGTTTTTTTGATAGAAAGAGCACTTCAACGCTGGACCAGAGAGAACTTTGTGCTTTATGCGCAGAATTGGATTGTTCTGGCTGAATTTCACCCTTGGAGTCTAATCAGAGGTTGCTGAGATAATTTTACAGAGTGAACAGAACAAACTGATGTTACATAAAAAAAGATTTATCACATCAGCATCGCAGCAAGGGCCTGCACAGCCACTGGCCCAAGATGCAGAAGTTCATTGATGCATCAACTACTAAAACTTGTTTTGTTTTCTCCTATGCACAGGTATTAAAGTTCCCTTTCCTCATCTCCAGCCAGTTTCTAATCCCTGCTGAGAAGCTGCCTTGACACCTGGTAACAGAACAGTGAAGTGGTGGAACAGGAGAGCAGGCAACAGCAATTAATTAATGATTAAGATAATTTCTCTGCACCTCAGACAGGATCCTACCAAAAATTCTTCCAAGTGAGTTTAGAACCGCATGGGATGACAACTGTGCACAGATAACCATGAGAAAAAAGGCATCAGAACACTTTTGAAATTAATTAATATGTTCAGCCACCACCAAGCCCCAGGGCACAGTTTTGCTGCTTTTGATCGATTTTAATCACTAAGTTTATTTGTCCCTAGCAAGCACCACAACCTGCACTGTGCTTGGCCTCCTTTGGATCCCTCTCATGGGATTCAGGGGTGGTGCCACCCAGCCAAATGATTCCAGCACCTTTTGACAAGAAATACATATTTTTCTTTTATTGGACACCCTGGCCAGAGAACCCATGTGGAATGTAAACTCTGTGTGGAGAGATATATATTTTCTCTCTCTGTTTATAAACACAGAGAGTCCAGTTCTTCCCCCACCAGAGTTAGATGAGCCCAGAAATTATCAGTGTTGGAGAACACACTCCTGAATTACACGAGAGGAAGAGAGGAAACTGATTGAAGGAGAAAAAAAAATTAAATTAGGCAATTCCCATTTGTACATGAATTTGAATACATATGCACCACAGTATTTAGATTCTTTGTAATAAACAAACTTGCCACCACACCCACCAGAGCAAATCTGAAATCCTGAGGGGAAGGCAGGGAAAAATATCTTTGTGCTCCCCAGAGGGAAGTGAGACTGCTCAGACCTGGAAAATTCCCTTGGCAATGACTTCCTTTGGCAGCTGCTCTGACACCCCTGAGCCAGCCCTTGAATCTTCACTTGGAGTTACCTGGCCTCATGGAAGGTGTCCCTGTCCATTGCAGGGGGTTGGAATGAAAGGGTCTTGAAGGTCCCTTCCAACACAAACCATCCTGGAATCTGTAACTCCAAGTTCCCTTTCCTTGGTGCTTCTCCTGCCTCACTGCTGGGTTTTGTTCTTCCCCAAAGGGCTGGTCCCAAGAGTCACCAAAGGCAGATTTGCTAGGCTGGGCCTATCTTCTCCCTCCCAGCTGCTGCCCAAGCCTTCAACACCTGCAAAAATCTCCCTGTGGTTCCAACAGCAACAGGCACGTGGCTTCTGGTCGTGGGCTTAAAACCAAAGTACATTAATCTGATAATTGGCCCTCACATAGATGAGGCAATAAGGGTGGTTTGCATCATGCATGCTTACAAGACCTTAGAGAAGCCACCAGTGTTTTGACATCCAGAAGATTATGGCATTCGTAGGGCTGAGTTCTCATAATGATGAATTTTAGGGCTGAGCTCTCATAATGATGAATTATCTGGCTCCAGCCCTGCTGTTATTGTTGAAATAACACAAACTCACTGGTAACAGATTAAAACACTCTCCATATACATTTGTATGTACACATCTATAAACGTACCAACAGAGAGAGAGGAGGGGAGAGATAAATATCTGCAGGTCACAAGTGAGCAGTTTTAGGAAGCTTTAGGACATGAGGGAGGATTTTGTTTGGAGTAGAATTTCCCCCTGTGTCCCTCCAGGATGAGATCTCCAACATCTGTCTCCTGTCACTTTCCAGCAAAGCTAAAGGGTGCTTTGAGCACAAAAACCTGCACAGAGGGGTCACCCTCCAGCAGGGAATCCCCCTCATTTTGCGTGGATGGGGATCCCCAGATGAGCTCATCCCCTGCCTGATGGGGCTGCAGAGGTCTGCCAGGGTGCTGCTCCTTTGCCACCTTCATTTGAAGGGGTGGGGATGACAGCTGGCCAGAGATAAGGTTCAGCAGCAGTGCTGCATCTCCCTCCCCAGTTCCTCACCACATCACAGCTGTGTCTGGACATGGGTGGAGATACCCAGCTCCTTCAACCCATTTTTTATTATTCTTTATGGAGGGAATCTGGGATCATCAAGCTTAATCAAGCTCAGCATGTCTAGAAAAGCAGAAGAGGGCAGAAAAAGGGTAAATACATGTACAATAGCATCCCAGAAGGGGGAGGAAACAAAAAACAGTGCTGGGAGTAGGAGAAGACCAAAACTGGGCAATCCCAAGCAAATGAGTGCCAGGAGAGCATCCCTCCAGGAGGAGGCAGTGCAAACCCAAATGTTTTGCCAGCAGAACCAGACTGAAATGGGTCCCAGGGGAGGATGTGGAGGGGGTCTCCATGGCTCAGGCTAAGCTTTTTTCCCTGCAAACAGCACTGCTGCCACATCCCTCATGTGCATCCATGTGGGTGATTCACCCAGGGACACCAACAGCCTGGAACATCTCAACATCTGGTGCCTTCAGGACAAGCAGGTGGCCCTCAGCCAGAGACTAGGAAAGGTGCCCCAGGAAGGGAAAGCTGTGACAGCTCCACTTCGAGCCCAACCACTCCTCTGGGAGATTAGGATCTGCCAGCAGCAGGAAAAGATTGATATCTACCATCTTCCCTTGCTCTGGAATATTTCTTTAAGGAGGTAGTGCCAAGCCACATGGATGCACAACCTTCCTGCATGCCAAGCCTTCCTTCAGGCCAGCCTCCAGCACGGCTGCTCCGAAATCCCTGCTGGGTCTGAGCAGCGATCCCAGCCATGAATCACACAAATTCCTGTCATAAACGTCTGGCAGCCTGACTTACGCCTGGGCTTCTGCGGAATGACAAATTCCTACCATTTTCCTCGGAACGAAGCACAAGAGCCCTCCTTCCTCCCATTCTCCCTTTGAGGGGAGCTTGGGTTTCCCTCGCTGTTCCAGATTGGCTGGAAGCAAAGATGGGACAAAGATGTGAGGATAAGACACCCCAAACCACAGCAGTACATCTATTTATGATACTCCTTCTTTTTCAGCTGACTGCTGATCCCAGCCCAGGTCCACTTTTCCCTTTAGCTCCAGAGAACAAGGAATTCACGCTGCATGTTCAGTACCACAGAGCAGAAGATGGGCTGGGCAATCAGGGACAGTTTCTGTCTGCAGGGCTGGTTGTTCCCCAGCACCTTAGGATAGATCTTCTCAAGGGAAAGGCCAGAGAAATTATCCCACAGGATTCCAGGATGCGCCAGGAGTCCTTGGCATCCAATCTCTGTGCCAGAGACAGGGTGGATGTGCAGTCTGAGGGCTATCCCCCAGTTCTTTTGCTTTCCTGAGAGAGCCAGACTAACGTGAGGGACCAGGGGTGGGGCTCCCCACAGTGACCCGAGCTCGGGGACAGTGCCAGGCACCCCCAAAGAGGTGGCAGGAGCAAATGTGCTGTGAAAGCCACTAGAAAGCTTCTGCAGGAAGAAGGTTCCCAACTTAAGAAGCATAAAATCAAAATCCTTCCCTGGACAATATCCCTTTTGTTTAAGGAGGAAAGTAGTCCTGAAAAAGCAAAGTTTTTCTGCTGGAAAACTTGAATAGGCAAGCCCTGGGAGCCTGCTGAACTTGCTTTCCACAGCCATCAGGAGGAAGGTGAAGCTGAAATACTCCATCCAGGAAAGGAAAACAAAACCTGTTTGTTCCCTGCCTATTTTCCTGATGGTTTTGGTTTTTTTGTTGGGTTTTTTTCCCCTCTGGAGGAGGGAGTCATCCAGATGGGGAAGCAGGGCCTTTTCCTACTGGGCTCCACCTGCCTCCACTTTAGCCACCCTTTCCCTGCCAACTTGGGAGCTGCACCATCCAGTCCTGCTTGTATCCCGGACACCTTTTCCCTGGAAAAGCCACCCAACAGAGACCACAAGCACAGTAAGCCAACCTTCCCCAGTTTAATGAGCACAACCCTCCTCATTCCAACCCTCTGACCACGCAGGCGAAAGGGGAGAAGAGCCAGAACAACGAGATGAACTCCCTCATGCCACAGAAAAGCAAAGCACGCAGGTACCCAGCTGCGGGATGTGCCCACTTTCTGAGAGCTGGATGCAAGGCTTAGGGATGATTTTCCATGGGGTAAATGAGCTGCACTGTTGGAACCCTAGACACAGATGATTTCAGACTTTCTGTGCTGACAGGGAATGATCCTCAGAGATATACTGCATTTGACCTGAGGCCATGGAAAAGGCTTCCAAAATTGAATGATAGTACTGAAACTACGAGTGTGTAGTTGAATAAAAATGTGTTATCTCACAGGGTGAAAAAATTTAGAGTTTGGAGATATAGTAATATATGTGACAAGATGGAGGGTTTAGGGAGTAGTCGTAGTCTTCTCCTTCTTCACAAGTTTGGCTTATTTTGTGTAATTAGTTTTAAAAATCTGCAGTGTGAGATGTAAGTAATTAGTTATTAAGTTAGAAGGAAAAATAAATTAGTTAGCACCTCATAACTGGGTAGTTTAGGCTTAGAAAGCCTTGAAAGCACAACTCTGTACTCCATTTTTACTCTGTTAACATATAATAGCAC
Source organism: Certhia americana (assembly GCA_018697195.1). Lineage (NCBI taxonomy): Eukaryota > Metazoa > Chordata > Aves > Passeriformes > Certhiidae > Certhia > Certhia americana. The sequence goes on along the minus strand of CM031863.1, from coordinate 37,817,278 downwards.
TCACAGTCAGTGAGGCTGTAGCTTAAATAAAGAACAATAAACGACCAAGTCCAAACACGAATTCTGTCTCTCTCACTTTTAATCCTGGCCCTGAGAAGAAGAACCTGGTAAAGCAAAAAGTTCGCCTCACTGCACCACCCAAAAAAATAAATAGCTGTAAATAAATAAAGAAATAGAATCTCTTTCCAGACCTGCTCGAGGTGAAGCTAGAGATGTTCCTCCCATGCTGAAAGCAGGATGCTGGGGAAGAATCTGTGTGTTTGTGAAGCTGAGCATCTCACAAATCCCTCACCTGCAAACACCCCAAGGCTAAACCTGCTTCCAGAGCAGATGGGCTCCTCGCTCCTTCATCCCCAAAAGCCAGGAACATAGGAGTGGGTGCCACGAGAAGGGAGGGAGCAGAGCAAAGGATAGGAGCAGGGACCCCCACGACCCCAGAATGATTTTTCCCACCCAAACTCCTACTCGGCAAATGGACCAGAACTTGACCTGGGCAATATTTATAAATTTGGGACAGCCAAAGGACTCACACCCTGGGTCCACTCCCTTGGGAAGTCAGCAGAACTTTTACCAACACCACCAGCAGCAGCAAACTTCAGAGTTGGGCTCCTCATCCAGCCACAAGGAGCTGTTTTAACTCAGACGCAGCAGGGAAAAAAGGGAATAAAAGAAATAAAATAATTTGGTGTTTTTGTTGGCTCCCTTTTTTGCCAGGTTAGTGAGCTAAATCAGGGGCTGACAAATGCTGAGGCCAGCACTAGATAAACAGGGAGAGCAGGATTAGGGCAACGATGATAAAAAAGGGAAATCTCCACCTTTTTTTTTTTTTTTTGAAGACATTGCATTGTTAGATTGCTTCCAGCTGCCTTCCCCAACCCAAACCCTGGGAGCCAGGATGGCAAGAAACAGCTACCAAAGCCACCAGCCGGGAAATGCAGAGACTAAGAAAGCAAAGAATCAGAGCCAAGCACAACCTGCTCAAGGATCAAACGCTGGGCTGGGCAGCCTGAGACCTTGATAAATCTAGTAGAGAAAACCTACTCACAGAGCAGAAAGGAGCTGTCTGGAGCCGTTGCGTTTGGCCTCAAAATCCAAATTCCAGCCCCAAACTCTCCTCTGTGGGAGGAAGAAAGCAGCTGGCCCAAAAGCAGAGGGTGGAAGGCTCTTCCCATTTTTCAGGCTGACCCTCAGAAACAGGACCTGGAAAACCCAAAAAACCCCTTCTTGATTCCTCCCCAGACACCTCCTCAGATGATAGGGAGCTGATACCTGGTGGTGATGCACAGGCTTCTGGAGCAAAAAGGGAACACAGAATCCAACAGCTATCCCTCTTCTAGGGTCTGGCATCCACATGCGTGACAGATAAGAGTAAAATCAGTCTTCTCCAGGGGGTTGGAGACAAGAGGCTCTCCTGGAGTGCTTCCTCCCACAGACAGAACTGCTCAACTGGATTCAAAGCAGCAGCAGTGACATTTGGGGTGGGGGGGAACAGGGGAAAGGCAAAATGAAAGTGATTGAGAAATGGTGAAATATGTTCAAAAATAAAGCAGAAGAAAATAATTCTGAGGTTTTGTCTCCTCCCTGACTCTTTCCAGCTCCACTGCTGTACCCACTGGGGAAGGAACAGGCCCACAGCTGCCTTCACTTCACAAAACCCCTTTTCCCTTCTCCAGACCAAGCAAATCCAACATTCCCAGTCTCTAACTGCATGCTTTTGAGCCTTCCACCTGTGCCTACCTCCACCAAACAGGCTCCTCCTCAGCACCAAAGTTTTATTTATTGGCAGGAGGAGCCCTCACCAGAGGTCTTAAGGCACCTGGTCCCCACAGCTGAGGTCCAACTTCCTGTGCTACTGCCAAGCATCTCTTGGACCAGCCCCACCTGAGGTAGATCTTGGACACCACCAGCACCCAGTGCCCAAAGGGATCTGTTCTTGGGGCATTTAGGACTGTACAGGTTCTTCTTATGCCCAGAAGATCCCGAATTCCTAGCACAGGTCTCCCAAATCGTTATTCCATCCCCCTTTCTCCTGGAGAGAAAGATGCTGCCAGGGTGGGCTGTCACCTGGGAGATACCACTGGAGCCCAACAGCAGCCAGGTCACGCTTCCTCACCCTGGGAATAATCTTCCTGTTGCATCCCTAGGGATGAAATGACGGCGATTCACGTTTCACCCATGAGAAAAGTGAAGAGCTAAACATCTCCTCCCTTGGTAGAGAGATACAGAGCCCTGGAGTTCCTGTTTATAGAACTGCAATCAGTGCAGGCACAAATTACGTAGAATCAGTCAAGAGTAGGAAATAAATTACCACAAGAATTCCTCTCTCTTTTTTTTTTTTTTTTTTCCTTTTTTTTTCCTGAAGAAGGCAATTTAAACCCACTGTGGCTGCTGAGCTTTCATAAAAGCTTTCCAAGCCTTCATTTCTGTGTTGTGTGTCACCACAGAAGACACACGAGATGCAGTGAAATCCCCCAAGCTAATTTGAATTATGCCACAAAACAGATGTGTGCTCTGGTGCACGGAGAACCTTTTTTCCCTCTTCCATTTCCAAACGACTCCTGCCTCATCCCATTAGCTCTCCTTATCCCACTGCATCCCCTGACGTGACATAACGAGCCCTGACACCCTCATATATCATCAGGAGAGACAGTAGCAGCTCCCCAGGACTCAGGAAGAGCAGGAGTTGTGCTGCAGGTTTGATGGGGAGCTGGGGGCACAATTTGGAAAAGGAGAGATTTCCCCTTCCTGAGCCAATGGGAATTTTGCAATCAGGCAGATTACAGGAATGAAGGTGGAATCAACGGGTGAATCAATACAGAATTTCACCCTCTGGGCTTGGCTCCAGCTTGTGGGAAGAGACACAGATAGGAGCAGAAGCTTTGCAAGCAGCAAGAAATCAAGACAAACACCCAGCCTGGCCTCCTGTGTTCGGGTAGAAATTCCCCCACCAAGCCCAATGTTTTGGTTTGAGTGACAGTCGTTTTCTAAGGAAGGCGGGAGCCTTCCTCGGAATGGAGAATATAAACTTTCTTTCTTTGAATTCTTATAATTTTGAAATTAAGGGGCTCTTAAGCAAAGATATGGGGAGAGGAATCACAGTTCTTTATTAGGAGAACTAAAATTAAAAATGCAGTAATACAAAAAAACCAAACCCACTGACAGAGTCAGGGTCCAACCTGACACCCTGTGGGTCAGGGTGTTGGTGGCAGTCCCATTCAATGGTGGCTGCAGTCCCAGTGGCAGATGTGGCTCTGTTGGAGCAGTGATCCTGTAGAAAGGTGTAGATTTCCTCTGAAGGTCCAGTGGTGATGTATGGGCCTGGTCTTCCTCTGAGAATCCAGTGGCAAAGGCTGCTTTGGTATTCCAAATCTCAGATTGTACCCAGGTAGGAATGCTTGGCTCCTCCCCTGATTGGAGCATTTCTAATGAGATGATGGAATTTTATCAGTGACACTCGATTAGCAGAAGATCTCTCCCTGGAGGGAGAATGGGTGTGGAAGAGATAAAGAAACTGCCCCAGCTGGTTTTTAACAGAGGGTCAGCCCACCCCCCAGCTCCTGCCCCCGTTTCAACAGATGGGGACAGAATCCACACTGCTGGATACCTCCTGAACTGCAGCCCAACAAGCCAGGGCTGAGCAGGAACCTGCCACTGCAGGATGGGTACAAACTCAGGACAGAGCTGAGAAAAATGCACAGGGTCCTTTGGAGACACCACTTCCAATGGCCAAACCCTTCTTATCTTTGGAAAGCAGCAATCTCATGCCCATTTCCTGACTTAAGTGCCTGGCTGGGCCTTCTCCTGCTCAGGTCGTAGAATCCCAGCATCCCAGAAAGGTTTGGGTTGGAGGAATCCTTGAAGCTTGAGGCTCATCCCACCCCTTGCCAAGGGCAGGGACACCTTCCACTAGACCAGGTGGCTCCAAGCCCCATCCAGCCTAGCCTGGAACACTTCCAGGGACCCAGGGGCATGGATTGGGGACACCTCTACATGGAGTTTTTCCTTCCCACTCATGCCACGCTGAGCACAGATGGCCATGGCCATGGAGAAGACACCCTTGAGGCACAGCCTGATGTCAATTTCCTCAGTTGTCCTCCACTACAACATGTAAATCCTCCATCTCAGCCCACCTCTCTCCTTTTCTGTCATTATCATGACTCAAGCTAACCCTAAACACACCAAAGTACATTTGCACACCCCCCCTCTTGTGGGGCAGCACACTCAGGGTCACGTTTGATGTCCCCTTTAAGGTAAGTTGCACTGAGAAGAGCTCAGTGTAAGGTGAATTTTCCAGATGTGAGTCACTCTCTGCATCACATACGAGGGAAAGAAAAAAAAGAAAGTAGCCCAATTTTACAGCATTTGTGGAAATGGAATGCAGGGAATGTGTCATAAACAATCCCACCCCCCAACAAGGAGGTGGTGAATTGAGCCCTGAGTGTTTGAAACACTGGGCTTGGGAGAACTGGTAGGAATTTTTTTTTTTTTTCCTTTGGAGGGGGAGGTGTGTGTAGAGCCTCTTCTCAAATTTTTGTTCTTCTCATTCCTCAATTTCTTATTATATTTGAGGTGACCAGAGATACTTTTTTCTCTGCCTGACTCTCCTGCTGGACCCCGGAATGGGTAAGCAAGGCAAAACCTGTGGCTGTGTATTTACTGTCACTGGCTCCAGGATGGCTCCACTCCAGGGAATCCCAGCCCAAACCATTCCCAAGGACCACTCTGCAGAGTACCTTTCCCACCTTGGGAAGATCTTTATCCAGAAGCAAGGAAACAAACAAAAGCAATTTTTCTCCCCCTTAGTGAAAATACTTTAATGATCCCAGATGAAAGAGCCAAGCCTGACGGGGCACATTGCATGTGCTCTTCAAGGATTTGGTTTCTGGGCTGAGTGAAGGAATGCACTCAGAATGCTGTTTCCCCTGTCTGAAAACACTGAATTAGCAGTTCTCCCTGTGCAATATTGCTACGTGCAGGACACTACAGGCTAAGCAAAGACCCGTACAAAATGTTCCTTTAAAGCTGCACAGTGCTTGGCTCTCTCTCCTTAATCCCCTGAGTTCATCAGTTGTTCCATCTGTTGATAGGAACAAGACTCTCCTCCACAGAGCCCTTTGTCAAAACCTCTGCTCTGCACGATCCAAGTGGAATCAGAGGCCAGCTGAAAACAAGGGTTCCACAGAGTGTCTGGAGATACTTCAAGGCCAGGTTGGACAGGCCTTGGAACAGCTTGGTCTAGCGGAAGGTGTCCCTGCCCATAGCAGGGGGTGGAATGAGAAGATCTTTAGGTCCCTTCCATCCCAAACCACTCTGGAATTCTGTGACTGCCTGGTGCTCAGTTTTTGGGATGATTTTCCTTAAAGTGCAGCAGGACAATGGAGGGTTAACAAGGTTAGGCATTATGTCCAGATGAGTATTATCAGATGACCCGAAGGAAGGGTTGCATTAAAAAATGCCTTAATTAAAAAATACAGGTCAGAACCAGTTTAAGCTCCTGACCCCCGGTGATATTCCTTAATTAGAAGGCTTGGACACATCCCTCAGAGTGATGGATGAGCCGTGGCTGTGGCACTGCATGGAGAGATGGGACACGGCTCCCCAGGCTCAGAGTGGCACTACTTGGCTTCATTCCAATGCTCCTCTCTTTTCTTCTTCCCCAGAAATTAATGTGCTGCAGGCATTCAGGAATGAGAAACCACCCATACAGCTTCCCTGTCTGGATCCAGCCCCTCACCACAACTGCCAAGCACAGTCCTATAAACCCCACACCCCAATTCCAGCACCTTTCACCAGGTGGTTTTCGGTGAAAACAAACCCCTCCTCACCAACACCATCAGAATTCCTTGCTGGAGGAGATGAACCATCCCCAAGAACATCAGCAGAGTGGTCCTGCTTGAAACATCCACCTGACATTTGGGCAAAAGTGCTCTTCCATTCAAAAAAAACCCCCAAAAATCTCAATTCTCCTACAAAAGAACTGGAAAAGAGCATGAGAAAACGTCAGGAAAGAGGGTGAAGAGCTGAGTCTCTCACCCTGGATGAATGAAGACCTTCAGCACTGGAAAGGAGGGAAAACAAGTCTTTTACATTACAGTTTAGATGCCAAAAAGCAGATTGCACCCTCAGTAAATATCCCCAACCCACCAAACAAACAAAAAAACCAAAACTGAACCAACCCTTTTTAAAAACTCTTTATATATATATATAAATATATATATATAGCTTCAGTATAACCCCTTGCAAATTCAGATAACTTACATATTTAATTTATCTACTGCCCTAAGCAGAGGTTTTGCTACATGATTTGTGATTCCTTTGGGAAAGCAAATCAGTAATCTGATGGAGAAAACCACAAACAGGAGAAGGCTTTCTGAATCAGAGGAAACCCAAAAGCATTTCCTTCAAAACAAGGTTCATTACTTGGCTGTTTCAGCATGCAGGGAAATTTTAGGGGGTGCTCGATAGGTATTTCGGATAAAACAGAACAGGGACGGTCCCAGGGACAGATGGTTTGTTTGGGATTTGTTTTGCCGAGCTCCGTGTGATGCCTAGAGAGGAACAGAGCTGGACAGAGCTAAAGGAATAAAGCAGGGATTTATTAAAAGGCCTCAAATGGATTCACCTTGGGCAGTACAAGAGCTCGGATGAGGCTCCATCCAAGAAGGGCCCAAGACAGACAGCAAGTCAGGAATTTTCACACTTTTTTTTTGTTTTGGTGCATTTACATAATTAGGTCAATGGGCCAATTGCAGCTCCAGGTGATGCAGTCCCATCCTCCCACATTGCTCTCCTCAATTCTCTGCTGTTTTCACTTTTTTTGGGCTTTTTGCAGCGGTGTTCTTGGTTCTGGGGCTGGACAAGGATTGTTCTGTCTGATTGAGCTGTGAGGAGAGCTTGCTGACACTTTGTGTGGAGTTCAGAGTCACACACCAATGCAGCAGAGAATCTGAAAAATAGGAAAGCTGAAAATTAAGGCATCATTCGTGGGTCTCCATTAAAGGCCGTCATTGCCATCCTCCCCCCTCATTTGCATAATGAAAAATTTAAAAGATGAGTACAGGGCCCTGTGAGAGCCGCCTCCCCCGCTTTTCACGCTGGGCAGAGAGGGAGAGGTGGTGTCCCTGTCCTTGTCGATCCCCCTGGGGATAGCAGCACATCCCCGCTGGGATCACCATCGAGAGGCACCGGGGATCCATCCTGCCCCCCATTCCCACCAGGAGTAGCCCCCAGGGCACCCCCAGGGCAGGGAACATTTCCATCGGGAGCCATCTGTGCGGCCCTAATCGCCGATCAGAGCCCCGCTCCGACAGATCCCGCCTTTCCCCGTAATCCCTGTTCCCTTGGTGATCCCCGCCGGCTCCAGCCCTGCCTGCCGAGCTCTTCCAGAGAGTGCTCAGGTGTGACCGAGGGAGAATGGGGTCTGGGGTTTGACAGCTCCGTGCGCTCAGAGACCTCCGAGTCAGCGGCGTCCTCCAGCCAGCACCCCCAAAAACCACCAGCATCCACCCCCCAAAAAAACCCCAGCATCCACCGCAAAAACTACCAGCATCCACCCCAAAAAACCACAGCATCCACCCCAAAAAACCCCAGCATCCACCCCAAAAAACACCATCCCCCCAAAAAACACCAACATCCCCCCAAAAAACACTAGCATCCACCCTAAAAAAACCCCAGCATCCACCGCAAAAACTACCAGCATCCACCCCAAAAAACCACAGCACCCACCCCAAAAAACACCAGCATCCACCCCCCCCCCCAAAAAAAAAAAAAAAAAGAAAAAAACCCAAAAAACAAAAAACCAAGCAGCAACGAAGAGACAGCATCTCCTTTTGGAGAGCATCACACAGGTGTTTGCAGGTTTCCCTCCATCCCGGATTTTTAAGTGGGGAGGAGTTCTCCCGGGAAGCCTGCGGGGTTCCTGGCTCTCATCTCCTCCTTCCCGCAGCTGCACATCCCATAAATCAGCAGGAGTAGCCGGGAGAGGGAAGTGTAGATCGGAGGGTTTATCGAGGCTGAAACGCAAAGTCTTGCCCCGACGGGCACCCTGACACCTCCCTTTCCTCCGCAGGGAGAGATGGAAGGGGTGCGGGCCATGTCAGCCTCGGGATGGGGGATTCAGGGATGGCCCGAGACTGGCGGGGATGGCCCAGCCTGATCCCCTTCCCGCTGGCTGTTGAGCAGCTCCCCGCTATTTAATCACCTCAAATCCATTCCCTTTCCCTGCACGCCAAGAATTTCAAAGCCAGCAGAGCTGCAGCGGGACGGTGGCACTCACGGTAGGGATGGTGAATCCCAAATGCCACATCCGAGCATCCTGTGGGATGGTGGAGAGGGGGAGAAGAGCTGAGAGCAGAGCACTGAGGCCTTGAATTCAAAACTCTCCTTTGTACCTGTGTCTTAAAATCTTCTCATCTTGTCTTGTGGGTGACAAGCTCTGTTAAAGGACGGGGAACAAACTTTCTAAACTGCCTCTTTAAAAGCTGGGAGCCAAAAGGGAAGAACCCAAAGACATTTATATTTAAAATCCTGGAATTTTAAACACTGCTTCTGCGTTAAGGGAGACTGGGATAGTGCCCCAAGGGGAAGCTGATTCCTGAGGCTTCATGGCTCAGCTTGAGCATTCTGTAAAATAAAAAATAAAAAATTAAAAAAAAAAAACCAACAACCCAAAAAAACCCCAAAACCCAAACCAAACCAAAATAAAACAAAATAAAATAAAATAAAATAAAATAAAATAAAATAAAATAAAATAAAATAAAATAAAATAAAATAAAATAAAATAAAATAAAAAATGAAACAATGCTGAACCCCCAAGGGAACTTCCAAGAGCTTCATCAGGGGATTTGCACTCCAAGTGTCCCCAAGGGAGCAGCAGGACTGACACCCCCAGGACTTGCCCCTGAAGCAAGTCAGAAGATCCTCCAGCTTTTCCCCTCTCCCCTCTCTTGCTTCTCTTCACCTCACACTTTGGCCCTCCTGGGACTCTTCTCCACTGGAGCAGCAGACAGGAGGAATGTGGCACACCAGGTTTGTTTGGATAAAGCAGGAAGGGAGGGGATCACCATGAGCTTCCTGATGGAAAACCGGCACCGAGATTGGTACAGGGTTCTGTAAGGAAACACTGGACACAGGAGAAGTAAAAACTCAAATTCCTCAGATGGATCAAAGCACTGATGCTCCAGGAGCAGTGATTAGGCAGGGTGCCATTCCAAAAATAACTGAGTCAAAAGTCCCTAAATATCAGGGATTTCCCTCCATGCCTTCCAACACCCAGCAAGGAGCTGGTGCAGCACAGAGTGATGGTGGGACCTGTGTCCCCAGCTCCGGTGGCCCTGGGAGCCAGCCCCAAGGAGCATGGCCTGTCTCACAGCCCAAACAATCAACCCTTTACCCATTGCCCTCCTGAAAACACTTTTCCTGCTGGTGAAGAGCAAACCAAGGGAGAGAGGAGGTTTGAAGGGCACTAGAGGTTAAGTTCAGCTTGCTGGTGTATCCCCTGACCCAGTAAGCCAGGTCTAGAGCATGCCAACAGGAAAAACAGATGGAGAGGGATAAATCCTTATCCATCAAACCCCCCATGCAGGCTCCTTGTGCTGACAAACGCTGCTCCCCACTGACAGTGGTTTTAGGTTGTTGTGCTGCCTCGCTAAAGGAGCTGGAGGGGCAGCTCTGATCTCTGCTTCCTGTGACAGGGACAGGACCCAGGGCATGGCCGGAGCTGTGTCAGGGCAGGGTCAGGCTGGAGATCAGGGAAAGGTTCTTCTCCCAGAGGGTGCTGGGGCACTGCCCAGGCTCCCCAGGGAACGCTCAGAGCCCCAGGCTGACAGAGCCCAAGGAGCTCTCAGGGATGCACAGGGTGGAATTGTTGGGGTGTCTGTGCAGGGCCAGGGGTTGGGCTCCATGATCCTTGTGGGTCCCTTCCAGCTCAGGATATTCCATGATCTATGATATCTCTCTCCACAGCATCACTGTTTGCTCTGCCAGCACGGGATTTTATAGGGAACAAGGGTAAAGGAATGCATCTGCAAAACCACTCCTAAAACCCACCAGAAACAGAGCTGGGAAAGCACTTCTTATCCCTCAGCCCTCCTTGGGATTCCAGTGCCCAGAGAATGGGAGAGGCCAGAGGTCCAGAGGTGGGGAAACAGGAGTGGATGCTGCAGCTGTTCTTACAGATGTGCACAGCCTGTCAGGATGAAAAACCTGGAGAGGTTTTTCCTTCCTGAAGGTCACTGCTGCAGTTTTCCTCCTCTGCCTGCAGTCTGTTCCTGCTGCCCCACACCTGGCTGTGCACTTAGGCAACAGCATTTGGAGAAAATGCCAAGGACTGTACACTTTCCATGGTGCAGCAGGCACAGTATAGGCAGCCAGGGCAAAACAAGATCTGTGTTGCATTTAAAACCTGCCTGACTTTGCTCAGCCCTTGGCTTAGCTGAGGTAAACCCCAGGATATAAAGTGACTCCAGTTTGGTTTTTTTTTTTGCTCAGAGATGCAGAGTCATCCATGTGGAAACACTTGCAAGGCTCAGTGCTTCCCCCTGAACAACCCCAGGAGGAGAGCCCAGCAATCAAAGGGAAGCTTGAGCACAATTCCCATACGAATCTTGTTCTTCCAGTGGTAGGGTTTTATTTCTTGAGGTGATAACCCATAATCTCATTATCTTGGCTCCTTCAGTGATGCAGAATATCTGATTGGCAAAGGAGGCAGGGATTCAGGAAGCAAGACTGCATCCTCATTAAACACGGGCAGTGTTTTTTCCAGCCTTCTCCTGTTTTCAACAAGACATCAGTATGTACAACGTGTGCTCTGGAACTGGTTTGGTCTAATCCTCCTTTTTGTTTGCCTTTCAGCTTTTAAACCAGCCTGGGATAAGCCCTGCTGAGGAAAATGCCAGGCTGGCTTCTGCCAAGTGAGTTATAAGAGCCACAGGCTTTGGTCACGTGTGGCAGCACTTCCAGAAGTAATTCCTGCACTGAACCAGGTCCAGGAGAAGAGCTCTGGGATGAGTTTCCATCACCAGAGACAGGTTTCCATCACCAGTGACAAGACAGGTTGAAGAGAACCAACAAAAAGTCAGGATAAATAAGCCCCTTCCCAGAGCCATGATTGTTTTTAATTAAGCATTAAAAAAAAAGTTGACAGCCTTTCTCAGACATTTCACAGCTTTCAAAGCATCAATTTTTCAAGTCAAGCTGTCCAAAAGTCTCATTATCAATAACTTCAAGTTTCTGCTTAAAAAAAAAAAAAAAAAAAAAAAAAAGCAGTTAAAATTTACTTTGACATTAACACAGACAAGAAACACTTTAAAAATTACATCTATTTTACCTTGGGGGAAAAACCCTAAACTCTACATTTTGAAGCCACATTTGAATTCAAATTATTCTCCTTTTCGTATATGGAAAATACTGGTGATTGACACCAGAGTGATTGAAACCAGAGTTTCAAACAAGTCTTTTATAAGGTGAAGAGCAAAGAAAAATTGTCTTTTAGAAAAGACTATTTTTAACAGATAAAAACAACACCATAAAATAGGTGTGACGGCATGCAACCAGCAAAGTGAGTTCTGAAGGACATAAAATAGTGAGACAGAGCTCAGAAAACATAAAAAGAGAGTTGTCATTTATCTGGAAAATCAGGGTATCTGTTACCAAGCACCTGTTTTGTGTCTGTGACTCTGGAGAGTTACCCAAGTCCAGGTCACTGCTGTGCCACGGGAGTGCAGAGCAGTCACCATGGAATGATTCCCTCAGCTCAGTTGCAGGGAGCAGGAATGCAGGAATTCCCTCTCTTTTGAACAGCTCTGCTGCGATATTCAGCCTGTGTGAATAAAATCAGGAGTGGGAAGGGAATCCAGCATCTGGCAGGTGCTGCAGGGTTTGCCATCCCATCCTTGCTTGTTCACACCAGAGAACGCCGGGAGCATTCCCAGAGTACCAGTGCTGGAAAATGCTCTGGTTTAGGGGCTTATTCAATGTTTTCCTCCTCAGCAAACTGTGCAGACTTTCTGTCTCTTTGCAGCCTTCAAAACCTGGCACCCTGGAAAGGAGTCAAAGGCAAGGCTGAGCTGTTCATTAAGGTGGGCTGGTGGGACCAAAGGAGATGCAAATCAGCCCTGGGCAGTGCCAGGAATTGCTGGCCAGGCCTGGGGGTTGGCTCTGGGAGCCCCCCAGCCCCTGCCCAGCCAACAATGAGCCCTGGGTTCAGGGAGGGGGTTGCCAAGTGGGCAGAGACCCAAGGGCTGCCCTGGCTTCCAGCTGCAGGACCTGCCGCCGGCCCCGCCGTGGAACTGATTCCCCGCAGCTCCCTGCCTGCTTTTTCCTGCCAAAAGACGACGGCAGGGAAAGAAGGGAGCCTTCAGATGGCCTCAGACAGACAGAGCAGGCAAAAAACTTGGACGGGCTCTCAGGAAATTTAGTACCACTCAGTGGGCTGGGTTTGGAAGGGACCTTGGAGCTGATCCATGTGCAGGGACACCTTCCACTCTCCCAGGTTGTGTCCAGCCTGGCCTGGGACGCTTCCAGGGATCCAGGGGCAGCCACAGCTTCTCTGGGCACCCTGTGCCAGGGCCTGCCCACCATCTCAGGGAAGAATTTCTTCCCAATATCCCATCTAACCCCACCCTCTGGCAGTGGGGAGCCATTCCCTCTTGTCCTGGCACTCCAGGATTTTGTCAAAATTTGCTGAGCACCTTCTGGGCAAGTTTTTATTGTGGAGAAGGGGGAAAAAGAAAAAAAGAGAGAGAAAGAAAATTACTACAGGTGCAACATTCCAGGTCTTGCAATAACTAGAGATCTGTGACCACTTTTTGTGTTTCACTCTATTTCTTCAGCTTTGGGCCGTGTGACACATCCAGCAGGGGAGATGGGAGCTCCTCCATTAGCTCTGCATGGAAGTTGTTTGCCTTTCAGAAAACCACAAAATAGTCCAAAGCAACTATTGGCACCAGATATCATTTGGGCTGGAGGGCCAGAGCTGGGCTTGGGGCAGGGAAACTGTACATGATATTAAACAGATTCCCGGGTTTCAGGCATCATCTGCTGGGTCTTGAAAGTCAAGACTCGCCCCAGCAGGATCCCAGCACAATTCCAGAGGCGCTGCATCCCCTGCTGACACAAACCAGAGCTCTGCTCAAGTCAGTGGCATTGCAACCACTCTCTTCAACCACAGGATCTGACCCCCCCTCAAATTTCCAGCTTGGCATCCTGTGATCCCAACAGCACCCCACTTACCCCAAGGCAATCCACATCTTGGCAGGAATGCCCCTCTGTTTGAGTGGAAACACCTGTAATGTTGTGATTTTCCATCTCTAATTACCAGGAGATTAAATTCCGCTGCGGATGAGGGTGATGGCTGCCTTCAGCCTTGCTGAGGTGCTCTCAGAGAGAGGGAGAGGGAAGACCAGGGAAAGGAAGGGAGGAGGGAGGTTCTGCAGACACAGAATCATGGAATTACTTAGGTTGGGAAAGATCTTTAAGATCACCATGTCCAACCATCAACCCAGCACTGCCACCATGCTCTAAAGTGCCACATCCACACGATTTTTGAACACTTTCAGGGATGGTGACTCCACCATTTCCCTGGACAGCCTGTTCCAATGCCTGACCACCCTTTCCATGAGGAATTTTCCCTAATCCACCCCCTGTCCAATGCTCAGCTAGCATGAGGCAGCACCCTTTCCCTCCAGGATCCAGCCTGCTCAGGGGTCCAACAGACCTTCACAAGTGGTCCAGATGCTTCTGTTTCAGCAGCCCAGGGGGAAAATTCGCAAGTGAATTGTTCCTCATCCTCCTGCCCTTCCAACAAGTGCAGATGAAGAAGGCACGTGAGCTTGAGCTTTTTTCCCATTCCCCCACCCTGGATGTAGCAGGACTTCCTCCAAGGATGAGTTTAAGCCTCCCGCCTAAGCTCTGAGGCAAATCCTGGCTATTCACCAATTTATTTTGGTTTTTTATTCTCTTTTGTTGATACCTCTGTGTATTGGGGTGTGACTTAGAGCCAGCAGCAATAATGAGCTCACAGGATAACAGCTCTGGGGAGAGAGCACGGGAATTTGGGATACAGAAGCTCTTCTCAGGCAGAGGGGAGGTTTGCTGATGAGGGGGTTTGCAGCAAGGGACAGTTTGTATTCAAGCAGACCAACACACCGAGCCTTTGATATCCCATACATTTTAATTTTTTTTTTTCCCCTCCCGTGCTTTCTACAGACAATTCCTGCCAGGATTTTTTGCACTTTCAGTCATCGCTCAGCCTCTTTAAGGGGCTGTCTCTAAGGGAGTAGATTCAGCAGAGCGATAATTTCGGCTGCTTAATGTGGGTTGATTAATTTTAACAGTCTGCTTAACAATAGATACCGTGTGGCCACGGCCAAAGGAGTTTCATGGCCTCCACCGAGTTTCAAAGTGGGTGTGAAATGCTTCAGAAGTGCGTCATTGCTGCAGGAGAGGAAAAAGCTTCATTGCCCTGATGAGGGAATGGTCTGGCCCGGGGTTCCAGGGAGATTATTGCCCTTCTCTGAAAGGTTACTCCGTGTCACCAGGTCCCTGGGTTTCTTCTGGGGAGTTGCAGAGGAAAGGACAAGGTGATCCAAGAGGATCTGGATCTGTTTCCTGAGCTTCTGCACCACCTTAAGGAGAAGAAATTTATGTCCTTCTCTCAGCCTCAGTGCTCAGCCTCTGTGAGGTGTTCAACTAAAGGACTTATCAAACTCTGAGAGAAGAGAGAGCTCTTAGTCACAGAATTCCAGACTGGTTTGGATTGGGAGGGACCTTAAAATCCATCTTATTCCACCCCTACCATGGGTAGGGACACCTCCCACAATCCCAGGCTGCTCCAAGCCCTGTCCAACCTGGCCCTGGACACTTCCAGGGATGGGGAATCTGCACTGCTTGTGATGTTCTAATGTTTTTGAGAAAAACAACTCCCCATGGAATATCTTCCCTCACATTACAGAACACCACAAGGGCGTTTCTGGAATACATTTTGCTATTTGGAATTGAAGACGGCCAAGGAAAAGGTTTTGAGATGAGATAGGAACAAAATAATTTTGCATTCCTAAATCAATGCATGTGCAGGGTTTAAATTACATTTTTTAAAAGTGATCTTTACTCCAATAGTACAGTGGATTATTTATGAGTAACTGAGGGTCCAAGACCAGAGCTGGCTCAGGTGTTGAGTCTTCAAGCCACAGTAATGGCAATATTTTTGGAAAACAATGTCATATTTAGTCCAGCTAAAAAAAGCAAAGAATTCCAGAACTGAACTCACATGTAGGAATTTGGTTTTGAGACAATACTGATTTTTTCTACATTGAGCAACCTGGTCTAATGGAAGATGTCCCTGCCCTTGGCAGGGCCTGGAATGAGATGTTTTTAATGGTGCCTTCCAACCCAAACCACTCTGTGATTTACTGGAGCATTTCCAGGTTCTTTTTACAGCACTATTTAGATCTGAACACCAAACAGAGATGGATTTGAGATCCCTGGTGCTCACCCACCTACAGTCATACAAGTTCTATAAATAATTTTTTTTCTTTTTTTTGAGGGGTGGGGGAATATTTTGTAGATAAAATCAGCATGGCTCCAAAGACATGAGCCAGGTCAGCCCCTCTCCACTGAGGGATTTGTCCCAGTCCAGCCTGCCCATTGTGCTCCTTATTTTCCATAATTTCCTAGAAAACAACTGCAGGGCACAGGCACCTGAGTCAGGAGAGGGAAACAGGACAGAGGAATGGGGGAAGCCCATCTCCAAGAAATTGCTGATTAAAATTGCTCCCAAGTTCCCGTTTCCTCCACAAACAAAACAGCCTGCGAAAGTCCAAGCCGGGGTGGATAAAATATCAGCCACGTGCCTGACTTACAGCACTGGGACTGAGGTTTGGGCACCATTTCAAGACTTTCCCCTAGGAGTCTATCCAAACCCTCATTGCTTCTGATGTGGAATAATTTGGAAGTGTTTTTAGGCTGCCGGCTGGGATAACACAAGGGCTATTGTAAACACACAGGCAGCTGATCAGCACCAAACCCACACAAATATGGGCTGTACACACATAAATAACCAGCAAGAAAAAAAATACTAACTCAATCAGAAGGCTGAATTAAAGGAAAAGATGAAATCACTGAGCAGGTCTTAAAAAAACCAAAATATTGTTTATGGGAAGAGTTATGTTTCACCAAATTTTAATAAATGAAACTTATTTAAATGCAGGCCACTAGATTTAAAGAGCTCCAGTCGGAGCCAGCTGTCATCCAAGTGTGGGCAGTGAAGCAAGACCATAATTTCCGTGGATGCTGTTTCAAAAACACTGCTGCCAGCCAAAAAAAGTTGGGAAATTTAAGAGAGCGTAACCAGGGCAGGGAGAATAACCTGCTAGAGATCCAGGACCCAGCCTGGAGCTCCAACCCTGATGCTCCCCCATCTCTGATTTGGGTGGGAAATGAGAGGATTGCTCATTTGGAGTCAGGGTTCTCTGGGATAATTTGGGGTTCTCCCCTATGGTAGCCAGGAAGAAATTCCTCTCACCTGCAAGACTTTTCCCAGCTGGTTTCAGTGTGGAGTGGTGTTTTGGACCTGCCCAGCTTTCAGGGCAGGCTGATGGGAGCCTGAAAATGGGTGTCTTCAAGGGAAGTCACAGCCAGATGTTGGCATCATTCACCCCACGGGATGGAGAGGCCCTTCCCCAAGACTTCCAGGTGGCTCTGGTCTGCCTTGTGGCATTACATCCTTTATTCTTTCTTCCAAGTCTTTTTGACAAGTGGACGAAACAACTCATGCCAGTGAGTTGAGTCAGAGGCACCTGCAGCAAGTCACCTTGCTGCTGGAATGCTGAGTGTTTTTCCTTCTCCTCTGAGGGGTGAGATGGGACAGAGGGTACAGCCTCACCCCAAGGCAGCTATCCACTGAGGCATCTGCTTTCCCTGTGAGGAATGGGATCTCTCTTTATCTGACCCCAAAAGGAATTGAGATCTCCAGGCCTTTCTGCCCACCCTGCCAAGCCCAGATTTAAAGGAAACAGCAGCAAACCAGGGTTATGTCATGGTTATGGATGTGGAGTTTTTACATCTTGAAAGGGGATGGATCTTGAGCAGAACTGTTCCATGCATGAGCCTTGTTCCCGAAAGGAGACAGCAGAAAGATTTCCCAGCAGCAGTGAATCCATCTGGGTAATAACGGGGTGGTACATGATGGTTTTGTGACCGCACCATCTGCAAACAATATTGCCTTGAGTAGGAAGTAGCTGGAAAATGAAGTAACATTCCATGTGGAGAGGCTCAGGTTCTTCGCCTTCCCACCACTGGCGCTATTTTGGCCAGGCTTATCCTGAAAGCAATGCTGAAAATAAATAAAATGAATTGTCCAGGCCTTACGTGGGCCTTTGTTATCCCCTGTAATCACAGAGCTCGTGGGTTGGGTCCCACTAACAGATTATTACTAATTAGAGCCCTCTGGATGTGATCCCTTCTCCAGGCCAGGCTGATTTCAGGAAATAGCAGCACGTTGACACCTGTCTCCTTAGAACAGGCTTGGTCCAAATACTGGTGAAGTCTAATCACAGGCTTCCCCTGCTGCAGCAGCCTCTGGACAGAGCAATGTCATCAACTGCTTCTGGCCCATTCACAGGGGCATTTCCCAAAGGAGAAGACTGGTGCCAAGATTACTCCAGTCAAAATCCATGACCAGCTGTTGTAGAAAGGAAAACAGAGTTCCTGATGTTCAGCACATATAAGGCAAGTGTAGAAAAGGGTGGGAAACAATTAAAGCACCTAATAAAGCACAGAGGGAAGCAGAGAGCAGGAATTTTATGTGAGTTCATCATGTACAAGGCATAATTTAATCAAGATAGCAACCAAAGTGTGACCCTCCACGAGAATGTCCTCACATCTTTGTCCTTGGCCCTGTCTGAAAGGCTTTGCTTAAGCCTTGGAGACTGTGGGCTGAGACAAAATAGAGTCTGGATCACCCTTTGGTTGGTGACCTGTCCTGATAACCTTGTCAGACAATTTCAAGCACTACCTTTTCCCAGAATAAATTTATAGGGTTTGCATGAAGCAATCAGGATCTTGCTTTTAGCTCTCCCAGATTCTCTGCTAGACAGGAAACCCTCTAACCTGGACTGGGAACAGATTCAAATTTAAGCTTCCTTTAAACCTAAGATCCTGTCCTAACTCAGGTTGGAGTTGCTGTGGCTATTGGAGTCAGCTGTGGCTGCCTCTGGATCCCTGTGTCCAAGGTCAGGCTGGATGGGGCTTGGAGCAGCCTGGGACTGTGGAAAGTGTCTCTGCCCATGGCAGGAGACTGGATGAGCTTTAATGTCTTTTCCAATCCAAGACTGACAAGGAACAGGCTGGAGCTGGGACCATTTCAGGAAGCAATGATCTCCCCAGGGCCTATAAACAGAAACATGAAGGAGGCTCTCTCCAGAATCCAGTGACTTCTTTTTTTTTTTGTGGGAAAAACATTGGGAATACATGGGCTGCAAAGTCATTATCATCATCCATGGGAAGATAAGGAACATTGATTCAGCTCAAGGCTCAGGGAAGTGGAGAATTGGACAAGCATCCTTCACCAAGCCAAGGTGCAGAGGCAGTGGGAGCAGGGCATAAGGGTTCATGCACATCTTTTGAAAGGGGTTGATTAGAAGACGAGCCTAAGAATATTCTCAAAGGTGGAATAAATTGAGACTCACATTTTCCTGGGATGTCCTGAAACTTGATGGCATCCAAGCTGCTAAGAAAACCAAGGTCCTGCCAAGGTGGCATCACTGGGCAGTTTAGACTGGAGATTAGGAAAAATATCTTGAAAGGGTTGTCCATCCCTGGCACAGCCTGCCCAGAGCAGTGGTGGAGCTGCAATCCCTGGAGGGATTTAAAATCCACATGGATGTGGCACCAACATGGGTTGGTGGTGGCCTTGGCAGTGCTGGGGGAATGGTTGGACTCAAGGATCTCAGAGGGCTTTTCCCAACCCAATGAATCTCTGATTCCATGAAATTCCGGCAAGAGAGCAACCACCTCACCAACAGCCAGGAGTCAGCGCAGAGGAGGGACTGAGAGCAGCCTTCAGGACCACAAGATGTAAAAACACATTTCTAGTTTCCTTCAGAGCTCTCTGATCGTGACACAGAGCAGCAGAGAGGAGGACAGTTGGATTCCTACTATTCCCATCAGCCATCCAGCTGAAAAATCACAGACAGGAGGCAGGAACGGATGTGGTCCCAGTCTCATTTTCCTGTGATGACCACTTTGCATGGTCCCAGCTCCATTTCCCCCCACTTCAATTTGTGATGGTGAGGGCACCAAAAAACACCTCCATGAAAACTGCTTCCATGAAGCCAAACTCTGGCTGAGGTCAATCCCAGCTGGAACAAGCAATTCCATAATGCCAGATGTATGTCCAAGGAAAAGAAAAGCAGCATTCCTGTTCCTTCTAAAATATCTAGTAGGACCTCGGGAATGTTGGCGGGGGGAATGTGGCAAAGGCAGGTTAGGTGTGTGCCAAAAGGGGCTTGAAAAGGTTGTTTGGGTTTTTTTGTTGTGGTGTTTTGTTTCTTTTAAGGATACATTTCTGGCAAAAATTAACATTCTTTCAACACTCTTTCCTCCGGAAAATTCAACCTGCAAAAATCATTTGAGCAGAAATGAGCGTATCAACATTGGGAAATGCCTGCTCAGGTCTAATTAACATTATAATTCCAAGACAAAGGGGCTTGGCTCCAAGGACCTCAGCACATATGCTTTCACACTGGACACTGCTCCCTCAGAAATTCCCTCTGCCCTTTTCCAGCATCTTCCATGCTACTTTGGATCATAAGACTTGAGGCCAGCTGTGGATTGCAAGTACTGACCCCACTGCCAGGTCTTTGCACAGCATAAAAGGGAGGAAGATCTACCAGTAGGAATTTAGCAAAAAAACTTTTGCCTGAGGAGAAAAATTGTAGAAAGGGAAAAGAGACAAAGCACATGGCTTGCTACAGGGTGGAAAACACAAATGTTCAAGCTGCCATTGTGTATTTTTCACTGCAAAGTCAAACACATGTGCCAGGAAGCAAGAAATTCTTCCCTGTGAGGATGGGCAGGCCCTGGCACAGGGTGCCCAGAGCAGCTGTGGCTGCCCCTGGATCCCTGGAAGTGTCCAAGGACAGGTTAGACAGGGCTTGGAACAGCCTGGGACAGTGGAAGGTGTCCCTGCCGGTGGCAGGGGGTGGCACTGGATGGGCTTTAAGGTTCCTCCTGATGTTAAACCTCCCAGTTTGAGCCCAGGCTGCTCAGGAACACTGACCTGCAGGCCCTGGGGTGCTCAGTCAGCTTTTCCCAGCCTGTGATAACAGCAGGGGCCATTCCCAGCGCTGGCAGCCCTCCAGGGTCATTAGCAGCTAATAACCCCAGCACTTCTGACCCCAATATCACAGTGTCTGAGGGCCCTTCAAGAGCTCAGAAGTATTTAAGGGTTTGGTTTGCTCTGGCTCTGGAGAGTCCAAGCTGGAAACCTTTGTGGCTTGATTCCCAGATACGCCCTGTAGGGAGAGAGGGATGGTGCTGGGTGATGAAGAGGCAGAACCTGAGGCAACTTTAATGGTTCCGAGATCAAGCACGTTGAGCGGATGTGGGAGGAAAGCAGGGAGGCCTGGACAGTTTCAGTTTGGGACTTTGGAACCTCATTTTGTGAGGTGTCTACAGGGGAGGATCTGTGCTGAACCACTGCATCTTGCAGGGAGTTCACTTTCATGGAATCACAGAATTGTTGAGGTTAGAAAAGCTCTCTGAGACCATGGAGTCCAACCCCTAACCCAGCACTGCCAAGGCCACCACCAACCCACGTCCCCAGGTGCCACATCCATGTGGCTTTTAAATCCCTCCAGGGACGGGGACATCCCAGCTTTTCTGAGCAGCCTGTGCCAGGGCTGGACAACCCTTTCAGTGAAGAAATTTTCCCTAATAACCAATTAAACCTCCCCTGTCCCAGCCTGAGGCCGTTCCCTCTCTTCCTGTCCCTGTTCCTGGGAGCACAGCCTGACCCCCCTGGCTGTCCCCTCCTGGCAGGGAGTTGTGCAGAGCCACAAGGGCCCCCCTGAGCCTCCTTTGCTCCAGGCTGAGCCCCTTCCCAGCTCCCTCAGCCCCTCCTGGGGCTCTGTTCCCTTCCCAGCTCCCTCAGCCCCTCCTGGGGCTCTGTTCCCTTCCCAGCTCCCTCAGCCCCTTCCCAGCTCCCTCAGCCCCTCCTGGGGCTCCATTCCCTGCCCTGGACACTCTCCAGCCCCTCAGTGTCCCCCTGGCTGGAAGGCCCAGCACTGGCCATTGCCCTGCAGGGTCTCAACAGGGCCAGCCCAGGGCCATTGTCCTTCTTGCCCACCTGGGAGCACCACTTTGGAGGTGGTTTCACCTGAGCCACAGCTCAGTGGCCACCTGTCAGCTGTCCCACCTCCACAGGGGTGTGATCCCCTGTACCTGGATGGAATGTGAGGGTCCTCTGTGCTGCATCAAAGCCTCCTCCCCTTCCCCTTTCTGGCAGAACCAGAGCTGAGCACCAGCACCACTCATTACATTCATCTGCATCCCAGTCATGGTCCCAGAGCTCCTGCACATCTGGAAAAGCACAAAACACCCCGTGAAACCACTGCCCTGAAGTCAGATGCCTTCAACCTGAGTCACCCAGCGGGAGGCAGCAGAAAAGTTGAAGGGCATTATTCCAAGGAGTTTTGCAATGGGGAAAACAAACCCAAACCAAAAAAATTAAAAAATCACACCCACCGGGGAAGCTGCCTGTCTCAAGGAACACCACGAGTCAGAACTGCCCACAACAGCTCAGCTGTCTCTCAGCATCCCAGCAACTGCAGAGCCAAGACATCCGAGCATGCTTGGACCTCCTGGAAGAAATTCCAAGGCTCAATGGTGGATTAAAGTCATGTCTTAACACACTTTCACCTCCACACCTCCAAAGCAGCTCACAGTGCCCTGCGGTTCACTTCCCAGTGGGATATGTGAGTCTCGGAGGCTTGGGAATGGAAAGATAGTGCAGCCCTTCCAAAGGTGGCCATCAGCACACATCAAGGGGGAAAAAATCCAGCTGCCACTCTTTGGGCAGTGTTTCTTCTGACTGTCCCCCCAAAATCCTTCAAAAGGATGAACTGAAACAGCCTTTTAATTTTTTTTTTTTTTTTTAATTTTTTTTTAATTTTTTATTTCTAAGTTACTCCAGCCAACCAACAAACAGTTCAATTGTCCACTTCAACTGTCTGGAATCCCCATTTTTTTGGCATATCTGCATGGTCCTCAAGCAGGTACCCTACAGATATCCAGCTGCTATGCTCTGCAGCCCAGCCACCTTTGAACACTCAATATTAACAAGATTCGTCAGACGCTATCTGCTTTTGTTGGATATTGCCCGCAGCCCAAGGGGACTCTTCTCTTCCCTTTGAATCTGGCAGCACAAGTCCTGCTGCCTGTAGATTTATGTGGAGGTACATCAAGTTCTCCTTCCAGTAAATAGGACTGGATAGTCGATTCCGAATTAAGGTCTGGGGAAAAAAGGGTTCTCAGACAGTCCCTCTCAGAGAAGAGTTTTTAAACTGCTTCCAAGCTGCTAATCAAAAAAATAAAAATAAAATTTAAAAAAATAATTTAAAAAGCAAATAATGATGTGCTAATAGCGCTTCCAATACTTGGTGTCTTCCCAAAGCCACAGCTCATGAGGGTTAACACTCGAACCCAAGGAACTGTGGGAGCTCCTGAGCCTCCTGTTTGCAAAAAAAGAACATTTCAGCAGTCCCAGAAACAGCTCAAACAAACATTTCCCAAGAATCACACAGGTATTGCTCAGCTCGCCTTGGAATGACAGGAATCTGCTGGAAGAGGACTCTGGTGCCTATTCCAAGACTATTTCTTCCAATTCTTTTTTAAGTCAGTGCTTCCAAGAGTTAAAACCCCACTGGTTTAAGCCAAGCTCTCATTTTATTTAAGGCATGAAAGGAACAACATCTATCATTCAAAGGAGCCAATTCTGGTTTGTCCCTGCTCCTATTTTTGTCCTCTGCCTCTAGACAGGAGTGTCCCTTCCCTGTGCTAATTAATAGAGGGATAAAGGCACACCTTGGGGTTGAGAGCTTTATAGAAAATGTAATTACAGATCCTAACTTTTTAATTACCAGGCGAGACTCTCACATTATCTGCCACAGGATCCCCGCGGGCTTTACCTGGCTGGAAAGAAGCAGGAGGTGACTTCAAAGTCTGGAGTGGAAGCTGATCTCTAGACAAAGTGCAAGACACAGGAAGGACCACCAAAAAATTCTCAATAATGATGGCAGCAGGGAGGGACATCACCAGGAGACATCAGCGGACACCGAAGGTGAGAGAAACCCTGACAGGTCACAGACTTCAGAATTGAAGGGAAGGGAGGCTAAGACCATAAGGAGATTACGAACCCGCAGCATTGTCAACACAAGTTCAGCTGGGCGGCTCTTAAGTCCATTAACAGGCTGAGACTAATTAGAAGGAGATGCTGGAGCAGAGCAGAAGGAAAGCTCTCCTTCGACAAGCTGGAAACATTCCTGTGCAAACCGTGCTGCATGTTCTCAGCTCGGCCCTTGGACCTGGGAACTCAGAGTGGCTTAAGATGATCAAGACCACTTGTGCACTCCATCTCCGACCTGCGAGCACTTACATACTCACTCTGGTATGTGCTGAGCTGGTGCCTCATGCTCCCCATTCCATAAATCCTCTTCCCTTCCAGGCTCAAGCGATGGAAAACGCTCTCCAAGCAGGCAACAACCTCACTGAAGTCAGAGGGGGACTGCGGATAGGTAGAGGTACAGCACAAAGCCACAGCCTGGGGGACTAAAATTTGGGTTTATAACCAAGGAGCCCTTCCTATCCCCTAGTCTAGGAAGGGCTCCTCGGTTATAAACCCAAATTTTAGTAACCAGAAGCTCTCCACAGAACATCCCAGTGGCACCATGCACCTGGGGATGCATGGCTGAATCCCATGGGTTTTACCAGCACAGCCCCCAGTTTAAAGAGGAGCCATTCATTAATGATGCACTGGTCCATTGTGGGAGTTGTGTTTCTCAGTGCATTCAAGGCTTTGCCAGCCAACTCCATAAATCAACTTGTTGGAAAAATTGCCTTTAAAAAAGGGAAAAAAACCAAAAGACAAACCATATTAAATGTCGTGTCAGCAACACAACCATGCAAACAGGAATTCCTCACCCCTTGTACTCCCAGGGCATTTTATAGCCCGTATTACAGAGGCGCTGCTCTGCTTCTTGAAAATTGTCTTTAAAAATACCCAATATTAAAAAAAAAAAAAAACAAAAAAAAACTCCTGAGTGACTGTCATGGAGAAACAAAGCAAAAAAAAGGGGAGGAAATGGCGAGCTGTGGGCCACTGTTGGTGGGCACTTGAATGGGAGCCCTGTGCTTGACACCAGCGTGACTCTGAACAAAACAAGAGCCAAGAGCTATTTGTCAAGGGGCACCAATGCACACAAGTGGTGAGAACCTGGCCCTGCTGTAAAAAACGTGTCAGGGACTTTTCTGTGGGGCTGTGCCGAGCGCCCTGATGGATCGCTGCGCCGGGAGGGCCGCATTGTGAGCCGCAAGAATGAGACATCTGCTCCCTTCTCCCTGCCCTGAAAGGAGAGTTTGGCTAGGCTGAGGCTGCCTGAGCAGCTCCTGGTGCAAAGCACAGACACGGGGGGCTCGTAGCCATTGACCCGCAGAGCCGGGCCCAGCCTACCTCACACCATCCCTGAGGGCTCAGCCCGAGGATCTGGGATCTGGGATCCACGGCCGGCATCCAGCACAGCCTCTGCTTCTCTCTGTGCATTCCAGCACTCGGATGTCCTTCTGTGCTCCCACATTCTGAGGTCCCTGTGCTCAGGACATGGTGCCCGAGCTCATATACACCCACACCTGAGTTCACACAGCACAGCCTCTTTTCCTTAAATCCGCCATGTGGGCAAGGAATGCTGCATGCAGCACCATGGAGTGGTCAGGGTTGGAAGGGACCTTTAAGATCATCCCATCCCACCCCTTGCCACAGGCAGGGACACCTTCCACCTGCCCAGGTTGCTCCAAGCCCCATCCAGGCAGGCCTTGGACACCTCCAGGGATGAGGCAACTACAATTTCTCTGGCAATGGGTGCCTCATCTTTCCCAGATTTTCCCTTGTTTTTCCCAATACCCCTTCTAATCCTGCCCTCTGTCAATTTGAATCCACTGCCCCTTATCCTGAACATTCACTTGCCCAAAGGACCCCACATCATCTCCTCAGCCAGAGAAGGAAGGAAATGCAGCAGGATGTGAGGATTTTGAGGATTTTATGGAACTGCCAGTGCAAGCAGCTCCTCGGGAGCCATTCCCTTTCCTTCTCATGCAAGGCAGGACCCAAGGCTCACAGGCACAGCCTCAGGGAAGCAGGCATAAATTATAAAGCCTGATTTATGGAAAACGCAGGAAGTTTCTATAGAGAGTTTCAGTTCCGAACACATTTTACCTCTAAAAAAATGGAAAATAATGGGATTTAACACACTAAGCAACCCTTCAGCAGCCCTCTCCCAACACCCTACACTCCACAAGTGACAAGGGGGGCTGAGAGCTGCCTGGGAATGGACTGGAGACATAAAGAAAATACGGGAAATAGAAGCAAAGAAAAGAACAGCAAAGCGGAAGAAGCAGAAAGAAGGACGCCTGTGTGCTTCAGATATCTCCAAACAGAGGCCCCACTTTGCAAGCGCTGCCTCACTGGGGGAAGGAGGGGGAAGGCTGGTTTCCATTTCATTTTCGCTTTGAAAACGCCACTTTTCCGCACACTCACTGAAGTGCAAATTTCCTCGGAAGCCATCTGAAGTGCCAGCGTGCCTCAAAGCTGAAGTTTTCTAAACCACATCTGCTGGGATTCACAAAGCCCCGGGATCCGTGAGCAGCACTTCCCCGCACAGCACCCGGGATGTCCCCAGCACCCAGCCGGGCGCAGCAGAGAGGACAGAGCAGGCAAGGGGGGCACAGACTCCATTTCCAGTCTCTGGCAGGGGCCACTCCAGTGCTGGAAATGGAGATAAGGAGTGGCTGCTGGGTGTGCAGGGGGTGATAAAAACGGGGTGGCCACGCAGCACCCAGCGCCGACCACCAGCACCTCCCCAGCTGCTGGGACACCTGGAGAGCTGCCCATCTTCCCAACCTTCTGTGAGGAGCTGAGCAGTGCAGCCAGGCACAGGCAGGATGTGGGGGTGACATTGAGGGAGAAGGGTATCACCCATGGCCGTGTCCTTCCAGCTGCACCACGCTCCCCGCAGATCCCAGCTCAGTGTCCGGGCCAGGCAGATGGTTTGTACAAACACATCACAGGGAAGAGGTCTGGAAATTCCGAATTTCCAACTCTCCAAAATCCCAGCAGCACAGCAGCAGCCTCCCCCTTTCCCAGCTGGCACCGACAGCACTGCCTGCTCCCAGCCCTTTTGCCTGCAGCTGCACAGGGCTCGGAGGGAAGGGACACGGCCCCAGGCATGGGGACAGTCCCCAGGCTGGCAGCTGCAGCTGATGGCAGGGATGCCCAGGGAAGCAGCTGTCCCTTCCCAAGGGCTGGGTGGGAACGCTGGCACCCCGGGCTGACAGGGCCTTTGCAGAGGGTGACCCCCTGGCTGGGTGCCCAGGGCCAGCGTTTGGTGGGACAAAGGAGCTGTGCAGCCCCAGTGGCACCGGCTGGTGGGGCTCATCTCTGGGCCACCCCATCAGGCTCCTCCACCCATTGGGAGCCAAAAGGATGGACACAAAGCATCACCTCGGATCTGTTCCAACAGAAGGAGGCGTGCCAGGCACCGAGCTGTCCCCTGGCACTGCACAGCCCTGCCCTACACCCTACACCCCCCTCTTTCTGAAGACTGTCCCAGTGTGTCTGCAACAGGACAAGGATATGCAGGCCATCCCAATTACCTTTACTCCTCCACATCCTACCTTCCCACAGAATTCCCATCATCAGCTGTGGAGATCTCCTTCCCAAGGCCATCCCATCTTATAAACCCACACATTTAGGGCAAGACAGAGCCCAGCTCAGTGCCACAGGAGCTGCTCCTTTCCTGGAAATGTTAAGGTCTGTGGGTTTTGCAGTGCAAAGGAGTCCTTTGGCATTCAGTTGAATATGTTTAATCCAGCCTGTGGAGCAAACAGACCATGGTTAATGCATCCAGAATGGCTGACGACTCTCCACTGGGCAGACGTGAAGAGGGCAGTAATTCATCCCAGTCCACTCTGCTGTGCACATTCCCACTGTTCCAAGGAAGAGGTCATGCTCTTTTTTTCCTTCTCACCAGCACCCCGTGCCTCTGGTCTCCCTCTCTGCTCTTTGCCAGGTGCCAGGAATGGCCCACTTAGCCCTTTTACTTTATTTTTTCCCTTTTTCCCCCCAGAGCTCCCTGCAGCTGCTGCATTGCAAACTCACAGCACTGGGCTGAGCAACCCACAGATCCCCTAGCCCCTGACCTTGAAAACAGATGGCAGGCCCAAGTTCTCCTTGACAAGCAAAGGAATCAGAACTGACATGATTGGAAAAAACAAGCTCAATTCCTCTTGGCAGGATATTAATTTAGAAATCTCTGGTGTCATCGCCCTGATTCACAATGAATTTGAATCCGAGCTCTCCCAGTGCCAGACGAGGCAGAGGTTTGACAGAGAAGGTAATTGGAGGAAATGGCTTTGTAATCCAGCTATTGTGCTGGCAAGATCCAGCTCTCCTCAAGAACAAGGTTCACTTCCTGGCATGGCTGATTCAGCAGCATTTATTTTTCCCCAGTGCCTCTTGGCTTTCCCCTGCCTAGCAGGGATAGCACGGACCCTTCAAAGCAGTGCCAGAGGTGTGCTGGGCACCCAGGCTTCCTGCAGCCTGGGAAGAGGCAGGAATGGAGTGGTGAAACCTGCCGAGTCAATCATTTCAAGTGTCCAAGTGGCGGGGAGAAGAGCAGGACTGAGGAAGCCTCGTGTTGCACACACCCTTAGGCAGAGCACTCACAAACATCACCCGTGGTGGGTGCTTGTGCCGTGCCAGGAGCAGGAACAAGAATGGGGGGTGTTCATGTGGCAGCAATCCCACCTGGAGAGCCCCACAGCCTCCATTTACTCCACATAGCTCACTGGGTGGGTGGGAAAACTGGACTTGGAGCAGAGTTTGGAGCAAAGCTTGTAATCTTTCAAGCACAATCTTTTAATCACACCCTCAGTGACATCCCAAGCAGCACATCCCTCAGGAAAACCCTGTGGAGTTACCTCCCATCTTGTTACCACTAGATCATAGATTCACAGAATTATTTGGGTTGAAAGGGACCTGAAAAACCTCATTCCAATCCAAGGACACCTTCCACTACACCACGTTGCTCCAAGCCCCATCCATCCTTCTCCTTCTTCAGAAAAAGACACTGTAACAAAAAAAAAAAAAAAACAAACAACTGCATTTGGTGAGAGGAAAGCAGCATTCAAAGGGCCAAAGAGTCTGCCCTAGTGCCACCAGGGAAAAGGAAGAAAGAAAAGGGGGAAACAGGTCCAAAATATGCTGTAAGCTGAGCAGCACTTGCCTAGAAATGCTCACGCATGATTTTATAGACACAGTTCCTGGATCATCACGTGCAGCATCTTCCCACTGCTCTAGTAATCACCATTAATAATAATTACCATCTAACTGGCCTGTGTGCTCATGCCATTGCACCAATCCCTGCTTTCCCAGCTGCCCCTGTCTGGGCTGGAAGATGAGCTGCTCAGGCTGGGTCTGGGATCCACTCCTGGGCTGAGATGGGATCATTTGGCAGCTGGGGCAGTGTGAAACCCTATCCCTGCTGGCTCCATCAACCCCACTGCTGCCCTGACACCCCCTTTGGGAACCCTGGTGAAATGAGCTCCTGCCCTTCAGAAGGCTCCTCTGTGTTTAAACAGCTTGGAGGTGGAGCACAGCAGCACCAACATACCCCAGGACCCAAATATATCCTTTAGCTCCATGGACTGATTCCCTGAGCACACATCAAGCTGATTTTGTGGAGGAGAAGGAAGGGAAAAGCTCATTTCTTTTTTCTTAATCTGCTAGCAAAAAAATATTGGGATAGTAAACAGGCAGCAATCACCCAAGAATGCCTGGAGAGCTCCTACCTACTGGCATGCAGAACTCTCATCTGGAATTCATTTATTCCCGTCCACTATTGATGCTGCTCAGCTGCAGAGGTGGTTGGGGAAGGGCATATTCAAGTTCCTGAAGATGCCAGAGTCAGCTCTGGGAATAACGAATCCTGGGGTCTCTCAAACTCCTGGAGGAAAGGCTGCACAGGAAATTAGCAAATATTAGAAAAAAATTCTTCCCTGTGAGGGTGGGGAGGCCCCGGCACAAGGTCCCCAGAGAAGCTGTGGCTGCCCCTGGATCCCTGGAAGTGCCCAAGGCCCAGTTGGAGGGGGTTTGGAGCATCCTGGGCTAGTGGAAGGTGTCCCTGCCCATGGCAGGGGGTGGGACTGGATGATCCTGAAGGTCCCTTCCAACCCAAACCATCCTGTGATTCTCTGATTCTGTATTTGCTCTGTGGATTTTATTCCGCATCCCATTTTGCCGCTAATTCCCTCAGAAAGCTCTCCTAGTGCTGAGGATGGTCTGCATCTCGTTTAATTACATCCAGCAACATCAACTGCTGGAGCAAAGCCACTTTAGGTATAAGCATTTTGAGCTCTAAAGAAATCCCACAACCTGATGAAAAATGTAGATTTAATTTGTATATTCCCCTTAAGTGCTGACTTACACACCTTGCAATGACCCATCCCTAGGTTTACACAGTCCTTCACTCTGCTTACCCTGAACATGGGTTCTACAGGGTCAGAAAAGCACAAGATGTGCTGCCTAACCTCTGGTTTTGGGAGGAAAATCCAGGAGGAAAGCAGATGCCTCCTGGGAGCCCCTCCATCACAGCTTTCCACAGGCAGGCTCACGTTCAGCCTTCCTCTGGGAAGGGACCACACAGGCTCAGGTTGGAGGGGAAAAAAAAGCATGTGAAGACCGTAGAAGTCTCAGGGCAAGTAAATTACTGTTAATTGTGAGATATTTGATTGCAAGAAGCACCAGATGGCCAGCCATCTGGTTTTTATTACAAAATTAAACAAGATTAACCCAAACAGGATTTCCTCAGCATTCTTCCCTGACTGGCTCACAAATACATCTTTAACACCTATGCTGCAGATAGAGCACAATCAGAAGCCCTTCCTGCCTTTCCCTAATCTGCTTGGGCTAAATACTCTGCTGAGCAATGCCCTTGCAACCAAAAGATTTCCAGCAGGATTGAAAAGAAGCAGGGAATGGAGTAATTGAGAGAGGAGGGAAATGTCAGCTCCAAGAGAAGTAACCCCAGCAGAAGCCCTTCCTTTCACACTGGTAAAAAGGCACAAGCATCAGGGCAGGAGAGTTGCCAACGGCAACAGGTTGCCAGAGGCAACGGCAGCGGCTGGGGTACCAAACTCTCCTGGTCAGTGCTGAGGTGGGAAGGGATAAAGCAGCAAAAACTGGGAAGAGTGGCCAGACCCCCCCCCCCCCCCCACCCCTCTCCCCCCAACCTCTGGCTATCTCCTTCGAAAGGAGCAGTCAAACCCACCTCCCACTCCACAGGAACTCACTTTGCCTTTTTACGCCTTTGCCCAAATCCTCCGGAAGTTTGTCCTGGTCCTAGCACTCCCTGCATCGCCCAAACACCACCCCTGCCCCTGTCCCTGGAAGGGCAGCACAGCAGAAGCTCATTTTTGCTGTGCATGACGAGCGATGACAACTCCTTGCACAGCCTTTGGGCATTCTTTGCCCCAAGGCATAAATGCAGAGGCCAAGCCCTGCAGAATCAACTCAGATTTTGCTGAGCAGGGCTTGCTGGACCAGTTAATCCAGCGAGTTTTCTGCCCTCCACTCCCAAAGCTGTACCGGGAGCCGCCCAGCTGCCTGTGCTGCTCTCCCTGGAAGCTGGGCTGCCACCAAGGTGGCCTTCCCGAGCCCACCCAGCCACCCTGCAGCAGGCAGGGAATGGAGTGGGATCCTGCAGCTGGAGCCCCCCGGCCCTCTCCGAGCTTTTCTCATGCAGATCACACCCGTCCTCATTTGTCCGCAGCAAATCGCTCGTGAATTGAACATAAAGGGTGTTCCAGGGGAGATGTCCCTTTGCATCACTCCCCAGAGTAAATCCCTGGGGTATGATGCTTCCAGAAATTATCCAAATACCCCACTCACAGCCTCCTTGTCTTAGCAGAAAACCTGGTGGGAGATTTCAGTTGGAATACAACAGGCCGGAGCTTTAGCTGCTGTAAACACGGTAATTATTTTTTTTTTTTTGGTTTAGCATTGAATATCATCACTTTCAAAGCTCCCCTGAAGAGAAAAACCCCATGGATTCCTTTCTGGGGGAGCAGCCAGGCAGCTCCCTGACCCCCAGGTGTCACTGCTACCAGAGGCTGGGGAGCAACACACATTTCCCATTTACAATGGGACAGTGTTGGAACCCAGAATGCAGAGAATATTCCCCTGCATGTTATGAAGGATCCAAACCCTCTGACAAACACTGCTTTTAACCTTCGTCCATGGAAAGGGCTTCCTAGGCTCTGGGATGTAGCAGAACTTGCAAGAATGCAAGAATGTAAATTAGATAGTAGAATAATATGGAATTTATCATAGGGGGAGAAATTTAGATTTTTGGGTTTGTTAGCGTGGTAAGGAGATGAAGAGAAGATGGAGGATCCATGTGGTTTTTAGGCTTCTTCCTCTTTCTTCATCTCCTCCATATTCTGCAGTGTTGGGGACACAGGACCATTGGGCACAATATAGTATTT
This sequence comes from Certhia americana, assembly GCA_018697195.1. NCBI lineage: Eukaryota > Metazoa > Chordata > Aves > Passeriformes > Certhiidae > Certhia > Certhia americana. The sequence continues at coordinate 37,785,469 of CM031863.1, read as the reverse complement.
ATATATAGTCACAGTGTAGAATAGAAATTTAGTGAATTTTTGGTAGAAAAGTAGAAATAATGTCTGTTCTTGGTGAGAATTGGGTGAATTATCTTGAAGAGAACCTTGATTCTGTGTGTTTGGGGCTTTTTGGTGCCTTTTCTCCCTCAGGCCCAGCTGGTGTACAGCCTGGTGTGCAGAAATTGCTGATCAGAAAATAATAAACAACCTGGAGAGCGAGAATAACCAAGAGTCCCGTTTGCCTTTTTTCTTAACAATGACTCATGAAAAGGCCTCCCCCTCTCAGGGGAGAGACAGGTGGGAGTGGAAGAACTCTGACAGGACAGGGTGACAGGCTCCTCAGCAGGATGTCCCCACAGCCACTGCCCCCTTTGGCACATTCTGCAGACCCTGGGCTGGAGGTGGCCCGGAAGCCCAAGCCACCCATCACCTACGGAACTGGGATGCTCCTTCCCCAGCAGCCACACCTGCTGCCCACTGGGGCTGCTCCTTGCCAGGCTGCCACCACTGGGGGTCCTGAACGAAGTCAGCTTTGTCCTTCTAGTGGGCAACTCCCCATCCCTGTGGTTTTATGGCCACAGGATCATTTAGGTTGGAAACAAAACTCCAAGATTGAGGCCAGCCTTTGGCTCTCACCCAGCCCAGGGCACTGAGTGCCACCTCCAGTTGTACCCTTAACACCTCCAGTGATAAGGACTCCAAACGCCCCTGGGCAGTCCCTTCCAGTTCCTGACCACCTTTTCCATGGAGAAATTCCTGCTGATGTCCACCCTGAGCCTCCCCTGTCCCAGCCTGAGGCCGTTCCCTCTCCTCCTGTTCCTGGGAGCACAGCCTGATCCCCCTGGCTGTCCCCTCCTGGCAGGGAGTTGTGCAGAGCCACAAGGGCCCCCCTGAGCCTCCTTTGCTCCAGGCTGAGCCCCTTCCCAGCTCCCTCAGCCCCTCCTGGAGCTCCAGCCCCTTCCCAGCTCTGTTCCCTGCCCTGGACACACTCCAGCCCCTCAAGGTCCTTATGGTGAGGGGCCCAGAACTGGAGACAAAGCTTGATGATGATTTTAGGTGTGCCCCAGGGACACCCCAGTGTGATTAATTCATCCAGATTTTAACATGTTCTGGAAACCATATAACTTCTTCCATTTTGGGATATGGTCTGTCTTTAAAAAGAAAAGAAATTATATTAGAAGTGGTCTTAAATTTGATAAAAGCATGAACTGCAAACTCCTCATGTTTCCAGCCAGTCAAGTGCTCCTTTTCATCCCACTTGAAGCCACCAAATGGAGATAAAGTTCCCCCAAGGACAGGCTACCCATGTCTTCATGGCCAAAGTCCTCAGGCTTCCACAAACTAAGGACAGCCCAGAGGAAAGATCAAATGTGGTCCAGGTAGAGGCATATTCAGGGAATTAACTGGAAAGCTCTAATACAGCCTCTCTTCTTTCCCCTTTGCCTTTTCCACAAGAGCCAGGCTTGCTTCAGCATGGAAAATTATTTGGTTTTCACAATTTTATTCTTAGGAGTGGCTGTTCCACTCTGAGCTGGTGTTTCTCCAGAAGAACTTGGTCTAAGGAAGACACCTCAGCTGGAAAACTTCAATCCAAACAGACAAAGGTGTTTGGAGCTGAGAGGACATCCTATCCTATTTTTAGAAGGAGCAGGGAATTACTAGATCAGTAATATGCTACATGTGAGAATTATTAAAGGATTTTTGGGAAAGCTGTAAAAGGTTTCAGAAATAGAAGAGGAAAAGAAATTTAGGATTGAGTTAAGGCTGTAAGGTTTGACAGTAGAAAAAGTTACTTTAGATATGGACAGCAAGGACAGGAAACAATAGCTAGTGTTTGGAGTTTGGCTAGTACAAACCTTAGGGCTGCAGAGAAATATATTAAGCAAGATAGTATAATTATACAAGCTTAATAATGAAGTACTGTGTATTGTACTCGAATGCTTACAAGCAGGCATTGTGTTGAAATAAGCAAGCACTGTTTTAAGCAGGTACATGTGGACTTTTAGGAGCTGGGAAAAGGAACTGTCTGTAAACATTCTGCTTTCTGCTATTGGCTAAAATTTTTTTAAAATATATCGGAATTGAAACTAAGTTTAAAACGTATTGTAAGAACTCTTCAGTCGTTGTGGGAGATGTGAACTTTTGTCATCTTCTTATAGCCAATCCCAACAGGCAAAGGTATTTGGAGCTGAGAGGACATCCTGTCCTCTCATATCTTTCGAAGGAGCAGGGAATTACTAGATCAGTAATGTGCTATACTAAACATTTGCAAAGCACAGCTCAAAAAGCTGGGTTGTAAACAAAAGGAACAGATGCTCTGACAAGAACCCTGTGCAAAATACTGCCTTTGCCAAGTGAGTAAAGGAAATGTTTTTTTTTTTTTTGGTTTTTTTTTGTTTGTTTTTTTTTTTTTTTCTGAAGAAATCAGCTTTTGAAGGCAATCCCTAGTAAATGAGGTATAAAACTGAATGCAGAACATTCTCACTACTTCCTTGCCTTTGCAGCAGAGCATCCTCTGGGCTAGGCTTTCGCTGCCAGCCAGTTGGGGAGATGCCCCCAAGGTGGAAGCATACACACAAGAAAAAAATAAAGCAGTTTAACAAGCAGTTAAAATTTGCAAGCTTTTTAAACATGATTTATCTCTGTTTGTTTCTATTTCTATTCTAGCTCTATTTATCTCATGATTTATCTCTATTTATAGATTAACTTCTCCTCACCAGGTGCTTCCACGTGTCTGGCCCTGGAGAAAAACCTGTAACTTTGCTCCATGACGTATTACCAACCTGTATTGGACTTACACAGAAACAACTGGCTGCTGCTGGAGGAGTAAAAAGTCAGTGGATTGCACTGTAAACCAAAAGAGACTTCAATTATCTTGGAGGGGATTCACATGAAGCTGGTTCAGTCTGTCAAACATGGACTGGAAGGGGCTGTGGGTGACCTCTCCCTCAGGAGACACAAGGAAAAGGCACTTCCAGGGGGCACAGCCAAGAGAAGAGACCTCCACGTCTTTGTGAACAGCTGGGTATGGATGGGAAGCCCTCACCTGGGCTGGGATCACCTACCAAGAGGCTTCCAGACAGAGGGAGTAGGAATTGGACTCCAGCAGCTCAAGGCTTGCTGCCAAAGCAGGCACATCCCTCCGGGAATGCTGGGAAGCACATGGCTTTTATCAGTACATGAGGCACAGGCACCACTGGAAAAACCAGCTCAGACACAACTGGGGAAAACAGACCTGCTTTTAGCCTGGGGAGTGGCTTGTCTGCTTTTTTCCCAAATCAACTGGATAATCTAACAGGAGATACTCGTTTCCTCCAAACCCATGCTGCTGGACCACCAGTGCACCAGGGAGGCCTGAGGCACCTACCAGCTACAAAATGGCTTTTGCAAAGCATCACCCCTTGTCACGTGCATGGAGGAGCCCAGAGAAATGTCCCTCAGCAGGAAAGGGCCTGGAAAAGACGAGCAGAGCGCTTAGTGCTCGTTCCAGCCCTGCTGGATTTCAGGAGCCGGCTCGTCCAGAGCCTGCAGCACCAGATAGGACAGGGCCCTGCTCCTGGCTGTAAGGCAGAGATAAGGCTCCTGGAATTGGAGGAAAAAGAGCTTTCCCAGCTTCAGGTTTGCAGGAGGAGGGCAAGAAAAGCACAGGAGACAGAGAACAGTGAAGTCAAACCACAAAAACACCTTATCAGTTTCATCCATCCCGATGAATGCAGTGCTGGCTATCAAGCAGCTGCTGCTGCTAAAAAGGCCTTCCACTTCAATGTGGGCTTCTTGGCTCTCCCAAATCCAAGCTCTCACCTTCATTCCTTGCAAATGAACAACAGGAGCACCCACAGAGGCTGCACACTATGATAAAACTCAAACGACACCTCAGCTGACTTAAAATCAGAACTGAACGTGTTTCTGGTTAAGAGGGCAGCTTAATTTATATCTTAGAGCAGCAAAGGGAGAAAAAACCCTTCCTTAGCCATGAACCACAGGTTCTGGAAACAGTCAATAGCTTTGCTCTTCCCCCAGCAGTTGTGTCCATCCCTCTCCTATGAGGAATGGGTTGATGGGTTACCTCAGAGCCTTGTTTTGAACTGTTCTCCTTTATAATCTCCCTCTAATGCACAACTCCAGCTGTCAGTGGGAAGGGAAAGGTGATTAAATCATCTCAGGACGACTCCCTGCAGGAAGGTACAGCGTGTGCAACATGTGTAACACAAACCTGCAGTTCATTTAAAGTTCCCTTTTCCATCACCCTGCAAGCTGAGACAGCTTCAGCTCCCCAGCAACGTGGACGTGTTCCAACTGCTTGGAAAGTGGAAAGGGTTGATCACTCACCAAAGGAATGGAGAAGGGATTTGTCAGATGCCAAGTAATATTTCTGGTACTGTACATTGCTTCCTTTCACAGTCTGTGTGACAACAATTCATCTTTGGGGTTGTACCACCTCCAAAGGCGTCTTTTCCTGCTCAGACATTCCTTGGCACAAAAAGGAAACAGCCTCTCCTTCCCAACAGGCAGCAAGCTGTGGTCTCACAGAGCAGAGGGGAATCAAGAAACTTCCTAGGACGAAATCCAGGCTGAGAGATGTCTGGGAATTTCTCACTGACTTCAGGGAAGAGAGGTTGTCACCAGGTCTATCGGAAGCTCAGGGAGAAGGCCACGTGTACAGCAGCACTTACCCACCCTGCAGGTAAATCCCGTTCACTTCCCCAAATTGCCTGGACCAGACTTTCCAGACACATAAAGGACCGTAAGACACGGATGCCAGCAGACACTGGAAATTTTACACCTGGAGACATTCCTAACTCTTATACAAACAACACCTGGAAGTGAATGCAGCGTGAAAAATGGATTTCCAGCTCTCCAAGAGCAAACCTACCTGAGGAAAGCATGAGACCGCTGCAAGCCCACAGTTTCAGAGCTGTCGTGGAGCTGAACCTGTCTCAGGGTCTGGTTTTTGTTCCCTATTAATCACTTTCACGGGCCTTTGCACTTTTGGATTCCAGCCTGACTGGAAGCAGCAGACACTGGAAAGCTCAGAAAGCTTTTCAAGGTGTGAACACCCCCCCGCTCTTGGAGAAGGTTTAATGCACTTCAGGTTTGCATCCAGACTTCCAGGGGCTGAGCCAAGCACTCACCCCTCTCAGACACACAGGGTGTTCACCTGTCTGGGAGTTTCCAACCTGAAATCCAGGCTTTCATCCTGAACTATCTTCATCAGAAGCACGGCCAAGAGATCACCAGGTGCAAAGGAGCCCAGGGAAGACAGCAGGATACCAGGGCTGCTGATGGAAAAATCCACTTTCCATCCTTTCCTAGGGATTTCCTAGGCTCCATCACCCTCATCCCATAATTTGATTGAGCAAAGAATGCCTGGCATTTGCTCCACAGACAGGCACAAGTCAGGCAAGGTTTAGAAAGCCTCGAACAATGCCAAAAACCATACGTGGGTGAGCGAAGCCGCCTCTCAGCCAAGGTAGCTGGAGCGTGCACAGGGAAGAGTCTCCCTCTCCCGTTTTATTCTCCAGGAGTACAATCAGGGCTATTCTCTCCTGGAAGCAGGAATCCAAAACACTCTGGTGTTTTATGGATGGAGTGCAAAGGGAAGATATGGATTCTGCTCTGCCAGCCAACTTCCCCTAAAGCAGCCGTGATGAAGCACTGGAGCTGAACTGAGGGGAAGCTGCAGGATTGGCCTTTCCAACTGACTGCTTCCCTTGCTCTCAAACCTCTCAACCAAAACCTGGCATTCACCAGGCCAGACAGGATGGGAAACGGGAAGAAAACCTCTCTCCCCACCACTATCACTCCTCTTTACAAAAACTGCCACCCACCAAAGGCGTGACCTTGAGATGCCAGCCAGCCCTGGAACAGGGCAGCTGAGTTGGGGACACTAGCTCCAGATTGTGTCATCAGGGGCCCAGCTTCCTCCACACAGTGCAGCATTCCCACCTCATTGATCCTGCCACAAGGGAAAAGAGAGCCAGGAGGGAGCAGGGCCATGCCACAGAGGGCTCCTGGGCTGCTCTGTGAAGACACTTCCTGCATTCAGGTGGTCCGGTCTCAGATAAGTTACCACGAGGCAAGAATGATTAAAACACTCTCTAGAGTAACTCCATATGGTTGTCATGGATAATCCTGAACAGACCTTGCCCAGGACAGTGAGTGACAACAGTGTTGTGAGGGGATGCCTGGAAGGAGGGAGAAGCCACTTTGCTGCTTGGGAGACCAGAAATGTGCCTTTCCTTCCCTCTCACACCTTCTGGTCACTCTGTAGTGATAACTGACAGGAGGAAATGCCATGGAGCTGTATCAGGGAAGGGTCTGGATGGATATTGGGAACAGATTCTTCCCCAGAGGGTGCTGGGGCACTGCCCAGGCTCCCCAGGGAATGGGCACAGCTCCAAAGCTGCCAGAGCTCCAGGAGCCTTTGGACAACACTCTCAGGGATGCACAAGGTGGGAGGCACAGTCCTGCCCTGTGGCTTCACTCCCCTGGGACTCCCAGAGCCCAAGCCACAAATAATGAAGACATTGGAGTGTCGTGTGATCAGGATCCAGGGAGTGACCCCGATGGACATAGAGCTGATGGAAACAGATCCTGGCGAGCTGGGGCCGATGGGAGCTGCAGAAAGACCTACCCTGTCGCACAGCCATGACTTTGTCTTATTGTGCATCCCAGTCCCCCACTGCAGGAGACACAAATGTGCCTGTAGGTGGCCCAGAAAGACTGGCTTATTAAAAAGAAAAAGGGAGGGGGGAAAAAAACCAAAAAAACCCAGAATGAATGCAGCGTCTGTCACCCTTTTGCAGAATTGTTATGTTTTTTGTGTGTAGTTGGTGCTTGTTTTCCAAAGATTTACATTTTTATGTGTGTGTCATTCGCTTTTCATGCATTTGGAGACCTCAGAGCTTAGAAATTCAAAACACTTGTCAGTCACGTCAATCCTTTTGGACAAAACAGAGCTGCCACTTGGATGGATTAAAAAAAAAACCCCACAACAAAACAACAAACAAAACACACTTTTCTCTCAAGCTGTGACTCGGTCACCCCACTCAATGTGGGCAAGACAATGTTCAGAGAAAGCAAAAAAGAAAGATCTGAGTTTTCATACTCATCGGTGGAACTAAATTGATTAAGGTCATTTCCTAGGTAGGTTTGAAATCTTCTGCAACAATTTTTTTTCTTTCTTGAAAAGAAAAAGAAAAGCGTTTCCCCCCCACCCCCTGCACAACAAAAAAAGAAAAAAAAAAAAAAAAAGGAAAAGTCACCACTGCAAAAACATTAAATCTGCTTGGGTAACTCAGAATATATGTTGGCAAGGCAACATATCTCAGCTTGAACAGTAAACCTGCTATGTCAGAGGCTCTGCCACATATGAAAGAGGCTTGGGTTTCAGTATCTCATGCTGAATTTACTTCTTTTCAGCCTTTCATGGCCAAGTATTTGATGTCTCTCCTTTCACTGCTGCAATCGATAGGGTGACCTTACGTAAAAGTTTCCTGACCTTTGCTGTTGTCAGTATTGTTCTGCTAAAATGTAATTTAACTCTTTTTCTTTAGTCTGGAAATAGCACTGTACAGACAGCAAACACGAGTGGGGCTTGGGGTTTTCTTTTCCCCCCTTAACCTAAAAGCAAGAGGCACCATCCATCATCAGAGTTGGCTTCAAACCAGAGGATGACAAGAAGTATCATCTGCAGAAGGTCTGGTTGGTTTCCCAGTGCTTTCTTGTACCTTTTTAGTAAGCTAAAATCCCCAAAAGCCTTACTCTGATGCTTCCTCCAGTGCCATGCCGCTCAGTGTTTTAGGACTGAGGGGTCTCCCTGGATTGACATCACTGGGGTGTTGGTATCTCCTTGGCACTATGAAGTTCCAGCATTTCCTTTAGCTAAGGCCTTGCATGTTATTTCCCACAATAGAAACAAAGAGATCAAGACTTCTATGAAAAAAACCCAAAACAATTGCTTTCAAAAAGCAGCTACCAAAGTGGGAGGAGGCTGATTTTTCTCGTGACAGTGGGGTGTTGGAGAGTCAGCCATATGTTTTAGAGTTAGAGCTGGCTTATCCATGCCAGGATCTTTAGGAGCCTGGCTTGAATCACATTATAACCCTGTAATGCAAGCACTTTTGTGAAAGCAAACTCCCATGGTTATCCTCTGCTGTGCTGCTGTGATTTCATCTCTGAGTTCTGCCTGGACGTGGGTATTACCCTGCATTAGCCATGCGGATGCACACGTCGCCACTCACACCCATACATTTGCACGGGATTATGGCTAAAATTCCTGATCCTGCTTATAAAAAGCCCTATAAATCCCAGAGAGCTCCTTTTAAATCAGCAGCATTTTCCTACTGGAAATCCGGGGTGTAAGTCGGAGCAGGCTCTGGCTCAGATGCTCCTCAGCCACACGTCCTAATGGAGCAGGGAGGCTAAAAGCAAACCCTGGGCTCAGCACACCCCAATTCCCCTCAAACCCATCCCCATCACATCAGGCTCTGCTCAGCCCCACACCCCCTCACTTTTTAAAGTACCAGCTCCACTCTCGTTGTGGAGAAACTCTCAGAATGAAGAGCTGGGCTTTGGCAGCACTGCCCCTGCCCCCACGTGCTTCAATATTGCTCACAGCTGAGTTATTTCTTGCTTCTCAGGAATTTTAACTGGCTTTTATGCTCAGTGAACTCGTGAAAGGAGAGTACCTAAAGTCAGCAGCACTGCAACAATGAATTAGCACAAGGAGAAAGGGGCCAGTTGGGTGTTTCTTACAGTACATTATCTGCATAATGTCAGAGGAGCTGATTTAAAGTCACTGTGCTACACCTGAACGTCACTTATGGCTCATAAAAGGAAAGCTGTGTTTAAGGGACAATAAAGCAGCACTGCACTTTCTATGGAAGAAGAGAAATAAAGCCTTTCTCACGGAGCAAATGTATTTTTATTTGCTCAGTGCCTGCCTCCAAGGCACTTGGAGGTGCTTTCACCAGAAAGCCCAAGAGTTAAGCAGGGGGGTTCGCTCCAGGTTACGGATTATGTTTGATTTGTGCTCATTTTTCCAGCCAAGCCTTAACACAGCAAATTTGCCCTCTTGGAAAAGGCAAGAGCTGAATCCCCATGGACACCTGCAGCTGTCAGAGGAGCAAGGGAGATCCCCAGGCACAGCAAGCCACAAAGCCACAGCAGGAAGAAGCAGGGGCCCTCGATAAAACAGAATCAGAGAATCATTTTGGTGGTCTCGGAGGTCCTTTCCAACCAAGGCCAACCTGTGACCAATCCCCATCTTGTCACCTAGCACAGAGCACCGAGTGCCACGACCAGCCTTTCCCTGAACACCTCCAGGGATGGGGACTCTACCACTCCCCTGGGCAGCCCCTTCCAATGCTTAACAACCTTTTCCATGAAGAAATTCTTCCTAAACACCCCACATTCCAGGCTTGGGACGTTTGGCCAAACAAAGTGACAGCAGCCACCATCACATCAATCACTCCAAGTCACAAACACATCACAGGAGACACTTATTTTCACTCACCTTCTATCTGCTGATAAATGCCCTCATTTCAGTCTCCAAGGAGTCCAGATCCACACTTTGGTCTCTGTGCAAACACCAGCTGGCATTTTGTGTCACACAGGAGAAAAGCTTCCTAGAACACAAACAAGTTTTTAGCTATTACACCTCTGCCAGTTTGAGAATTTTTAGCATGAAACCAAAGTCCTAATGAGAAATACACAACAATTACAAACTCCATCTCTCCTGTCCCCCTGCATTGTTCTGCCCTCCACATATTTTCCATCCTCTGCCCACTACCCTCCTTCCCACAGAGTCATGGCCACCTCGGGGCCACTCAGCAGTGCCAATCCCTGGAGAGGACATTGTTTCCTCTTCCCAAACTGCTGGTATGGGGGGTGCTGCCTCCCAGCTCCACTTATCCTTCTAAGGGACAAGGTGAATCCTCAGCTCCAGGTTTCCCCATCAAGGAGCTGGAAAGGATCCATGTGTGCACAGTATTGACAGCAAGGGTCATGGTCCTGACCTTTCCCTGCTCCCTGTCTGACCCTGCTTTTGGAAAAGGCACCATCATACCACGATTCACCTCCCCAAGGAAGAGGCCTGGAGACTTTATCAGTGTGGTTTAAGCAGCAGGTCTGCAGGATCTCCCCAACACTCAGCACCACCCGGGCTATGAACAGGGCTGACGCCGATCTGTGAATACCAAACTGCAGAGTGAAAGGGGGAAAAAAAAAATTCTGTGAGTTTCTGCCAGTGTAAATCCACAGCACCACGTGAGAACAGCCCACTGCCCAGGAGGGAACCTTGAAAACAGTCCTGCTGCTCTAAAATGAGCAACACTGCACAGGTGGACAGAGATGCCACAGCTGTATCCAGCACCTTTGGAGCGAACACACAGCTGCACACAGGAATGTTGAGAGAAGGGAAACAAAACCCAGCTAAAGCAGGGGATTAATTTCTCAGCATTAACCAATTCCAAGTGCCAGCACAAGGGAGAACTTTCCTTGCAGTTCAGCAGCATCTTAAGGTTTACAGGAAGCTCAAAATACCCATAGTGTACAAGAAGCATCAGCACAGAAAGCTAAGCCTTCACTCCATCCTGACAGCTTCTCTGCAACCAGAAATCTTCTTTTTGGGATTGCTCCCCATTTGGGAATGGACTGGTGCTTTTTTTAGCAACACCAGTATGAGGAGGGGCTGGCAGACTTAACATCTGTTTTTGCAGGACGACCTTTGAGGAGGCAGTAATGGAACATGTGGAAAGGAACAAATACAGTCATTCCCAAATTGTCTGTCCATTGGGATGGCAGAGGGATGAGGGCATGCTTGGACTGAACAGGAATTTAAGTGTAGCACTGCCCTGGAGCGGCAAACACGGCTGGGAGACATCACTGATTTGACATTAAATACCTTGTCCTGAGGTGAACACGGCCATGATTCAAGTCCTTTGCTGGCTTAAAGCTCCGCTTCAGGCATCCCACAGTGCCTGGATCCTGCCCTGCACTCGGACACTGCAAATCCACAACAAAGGGAAGAAGAGATAAAAAGGGATTTAGTGCTGTCAGTACCGCTAACCCCCCAGTTCCATCACCAGCAAAAACCCCGGAGGGCTGAACCTGGATTAGAGTCCAAATATCCGCTCCATCTGCACACTTCCGTATTTTCCTTCCCTGTGTTTACTTCTAAGCTACAAACACAGCTTTTCATCATTCCCAGCAGCTTTTTTTTTTTTTTTAATCTGCAAATCCATCAGTTTTACCTTCCCCACCAGCTCAGACCCACTCCTCCCATCCCTTCCTGACTCGCCATGCTCCAGTGCCATCTCCCATTTCTCCATCAATTCTTTCTGGCCATTAAAACACCAGGAAAATTCTGACTGACTTGTCTGCTCCTGCACCAAAAGACAGAGGGTGGCCTTGAGATTCCTCCTTTCTGGCTTTTTTTTTTTTTCCCTGAGGAGAAGGCTGGCAAGTCAAAACACCAGTAGGCACAGGTTTTGTGGGTTTTTTTCTCAGATCTTTATTTTACAAAAATAACTTACAAATAAAGACAACTCTCAGCAGTAAGATCACTCACTCTGTGCAGGAAGATACAGCCTGGTGAAGCAGGGGTGTAGGAGTTAAGGACTCTGACAATACTGTTAATTTTAACATGATGGCAGCTATATTACACTACATATATTTCATGCTCCAGCATGTGGGTGTGACGCCACATAAAGCCACAGTCCATAAAGTGTGCCAGCCAGGGAGGATGCTCCCAAGAGATCATTTCCATCCTATTTATCAGCATCCTCTTGGAGCCAAACGGCCACCTAACACTCAGACTACAGCACTCTGGATACACTCATCAGCAATATACTTCAAATACATGATAAAAATATATTTAACTTTCAAATACACTTGTATAAGGTAAACCAAAAGGCAGAAAATAAAGTCTCAAGCTTTTAAATACAACACACTATATATATAAACAAATACAATGAGACAAGAGGGAATCAAGGGGTGGAAGGAGAAGCTTATCCATGTTATCTATGGTACACAATGGCTTTGTCTGCTAGGAAGTAATTTCCATTTGCATAGCGTTGTTGAGGAGCCCACACTGGGCTAGGAGGAGAAAAGGTTTTCATTTTGGTACCACTTCCACTTTGCAACTGATCCTACACTTAAATTACACTTTGTCCTCTTTTGTAGGCTGGAATTCATGCCCCGTTCATAACAAGCACATCGAAAGGAAGGGGTAAAAAAACAAAAAAACAAACAAAAAAACCCCCAACAAACCATAACACACACAAAAAAAGAAAAAAAAACACCACATCAGGTCAGAGAGTCAAGGAAGTTTCTTCCTGGGGTTGCAGTCATTTGGCATTTTGCTCCAGAGCTGAGTATTCTGCTTCTGACACTCTGGAGGCGTCGATGAGTTTAGTGAGGCCAGTTTTGGCAGAGTACTTGAAAATAAAGGCTTTCATGAGCTCATATCTGTAGTTGCGGTTGATGAAGCTGTACAGGATGGGGTTGACACAGCAGTGCACTAGGGAGAAGCACTGAGTGATGTGGAGGGTGGCGTAGAGGAAGTTCTCCATCTGGCAGCTGAAGGGGATGAAATGAAGGCTGTAGAAGATGTCCAGCAGGACGGCCACGTGGTAGGGCAGCCAGCACACCAGGAACACCACGACGTAGGAGAAGATGATCTTCCCATTGCTCTTGCGCTCCTGGTCACTGGAGGCAGAGATGCTCTTGGCCAGGAGGAAATAAAACACGGCAATGATGGGAAAGGGGATGAGGAAGCCCAGCACCACGGAGATGAGCTCCATGCCAATCAACCACTCCTTGAAGCTCTCTTCAGGGTAGACGGGCCTGCAGTAGGTCTCGTTGTTGGAAGAGACAGTCTTGAGGTAATAGGTGTCTGGGAGGGAGGCGGAGAAGGCCAGGAGCCACACCAGGACACAGATGCAGCGGCGGATGATCTTCTTCTTGCGGCTGCTGGAGTTGGTGAAATAGGCGACCGAGAGGTAGCGGTCCACACTCATGCACGCCAGGAAGAAGATGCTGCTGTACAAGTTGATGGAAAATATCAGGTGAGTTATCTTGCATGTGATTTCCCCCATGTGCCACTGGTTGTGCTGGACGAGCGAGACGACCCACACGGGAAGGGTGATAACAACACACAGGTCGGCGATGGCCAGGTTGAAGATGTACAGGTGGGTTTCATAGCCGGTCATTTTGGCCTGGAGGTTGACCCACACCACCACCGAGTTGGCCACCAGGCCTATGACGAAGATGAAGATGTAGAAGAAGGACAGGGTGTAGAGCAGGGCACTCTTGTTGAGCGTGCCAGGACACGTTGTCGCGTCCACTGTGATGCACTCGCCATTGTTGCACGTCCAGTTGATCTCCGTCAAGTTGGCCGTCTCCAGGAAATCCAGGATGGAAGTCAAGTCAAGCGCACTCATGGTCGCTCAGATGGGACTTCAAATGATCTAAAGGCAAAACAGGATTGAAAGAAATGACGTAAATTATGGAGCTATTTCTGCTGCTGTGTCACACCGGGACAAGCGCCGCTTTAGTGACATCCTGCTCTTGCCAGGCACCTTCCATTAAGGAGCCCCATGGAGTAAAACAGCCAATACGCTTAGCAAAACTCATCTCCTTGAGAAAAAGAGAAGAAGCACCAGTTTTTGTGTGATTTTTCCTCCTCTTCCAGCTCACATCTGACATCATCAGGTTGGCTAAGGTCCCCGGGTGTGAAATCCGCAAAGCACACCGTGGCCAAATAAATGTCAGGTGACTAAATCAGTCTCCTCTGGCATAAATGATGGTCCTATCCTTCAGCAGGGGAATCTTTAAGCCATTTTATCTGCACTCCCTCAAGCACAGTAGAATTGATCTGGCTAAAACACAGTACAGTAAAACATTTACCACAGGCTCTGGTCAGCATCTTGTCAAGCCCAGCTACAGCTGCATTAAGTAAAAGTGGGGAACTTAGGGGCTCAGTACCCCTATCCAAGCTTAAATTTAAATTCTGCTCCATCTTCCCTTCCCTCGAATTCTATTTTACAAAGCATCCCCTGCACTTAACAATTATTGCACAGCACTGAGAAAAGAAAAAAACACTCAGAGCTTGACTGCTGAGTAAATCTGCTGAGCTTAAATTTTCTTTTTAGAAGAGTGCTTTGATTTCAAAACACTCCATCATGGTTGGCTCCACAACTGCCTCCTTTCCACACCTACTTTAGCTGCCTCTTCGTGCTTTCTTTTACCTGCAGGCAGTGGACAAAGCAACTTGTTAACTTCCTCACCAGCAGAAAGAAAAAGCCAATCACAGAAAAGGCTCACACAAAAACCCCAAGTTCGGCTACTAATTGCCCTTGTGCTTTCGGGGAGGCATAAAAATGCTGTCCCCCTCGCTGGGGCGCTCACAGGACCCTCAGTATCACCCACAGCCACAGGCCTGTGCTCACCAACCTTCAGCCAGGCCAGTTTTGGAGCACAGGATCCAGCCTGGGACGTGCCAAAATAAAGCTGCAGAGGTGGGTTTCCAAGGGATGGATCCTTGTTCCCTCATGGCTTCACCTGAGCTGGACCATCAGGTCAACCAGCCCACCCACAGACACATCCAGCATCCCCAACAATGCTCACCTTGCTCTTCCCCATGACAACAGCCCCAGAAGGAAAGCGACCAGCACGGGGCAAAGCCAGTGTGGACAAGTGACCAGAGAGCAACAGGGGATCTCCAAATATCCCTGACCCCACCACAGGATCTCTTGGTAGGGTTCCCAGGAGCACAGAGGGGAGGTAAGCAGGGAAGAGCTCAGATGTGTTGAATACCCTCTTCTCACCCCCTCTCCCCAAAAAAGGACCTTGGTTGACACAGCACCTCTTGTTCTCCATCTGCATAATTGGCTCTTCCAAAGCTCCCACCCTCCTGCCTGTCAGGGACAGAGGCTACGGAAGAGAAGGGAGATAAGGGGGGAGATTACCCGAGAGGACTCAAGGCACTATTGTCCCAGCAGAGGGGAAGCTGGTAGCACTAACAATGAGGGGGGCCGTGCACACATTCAGGGGAGATCAAATCTCTCCACAAATTGGCCCCGTGAGGAGATCTGGCCTATGGCTTTCATCCTGATGGCTTGATGAAAGACTGAGCCGAGATTCGAACCAAATTAAGCAGGACTTTGCTAAAACACTGGCTAAAGAGGGAGCTCAGACAGTGGCAGCTCTCCATCCTGGGGTAGGAGATCCTGTGTCCACCTCGGGAAAGCAGAGAGTGATCTAACCCACACTAGACAGGGCATAAGGGCTGATCCTCCCCCCTCGAGCTGCCAGTACCACCCTGGTGCTGCAGGAAGCAGGGGTGGATGCAGCCCCTGGATGTTCACTTCATCCCGGGGCTGCAAATGGGACAGAGGGATGGGGTTCCTGCCAGACCTCCACCCAGGCTCCCACTGCATCCCCAGCACAAACACTTTCCAAACCACCCATGCACAGCAAAAAGCAGCACCCTCCCAGAGTCCCGGAACCTCAAAACCCCACGGCAACTAAAGGAAACTCCCTAAAAGCCACAAAACTTCCAGCCCCATGGCAGAGGCCACCGGCTCCTGCTGGTATTTGGGGGCAGCAAAGGGAGCAGAGCAGGAGAACAGCCAGCTACACCCCTGACACCTCACAGAAGTAGCATGGGTGTGCCTGGGCTTCTCTGGAAAGGCACAGGGTCTCAAACAAGGGGAACAGACCCACATCCCAAGACCCCAGTTCAGGACAGGATGGTGACCACCCGGCACCAGCAAGCCTCCAGCACATACCTCATGTAGAAGAAACTCAGACCTAGCTGAGAGGTGTCAGATTCCGACAGAGCAGCAACAGAGCAGCAGAGAGCCCTTGAAGCTGGGGCTCACGCCAACGCCGGGGACACCACGGCCACCACAATCGCAGCTGCTGGCTCTGAGCCACCCTGGGGATGTTAGTGAGCACGAAGGATGCTCAGGCCGACCCCAGCCCGCCTGCACTCCGAGAGCACGGCTGCTGCACACACCTGCATCCATCTGCCTGCGCCTTTCGCATCCCCAGAGCGGCAATAAAAACCCGAAACCGAGCCGGCCTCCCAGGCTCCAGGTCCCGCCGGGGAGGAGGGCTGTGCTCACAGATTACAGCCCCAAAACCGGGCTGTAGTCTGGGATTAGCTGCTGTAACCTGAGCTCCGGCTCCCCCCAACCCCCCCCAGATTAGCTGGGAGGGACGGGGGGAACCCACCAGACAAACGCAATAAAGCCACTGCGTGTTCCTAAAAAAACACCGTCAGCGCTCTCTGCAGACAGCACAGCATCCAAAAAACTCGTGAAGGAAGGAAGCTGAGACTGTAATTTGCGTTCAGGACGCTGCAAAACTCCTGCAGGCCATCACCCCTTCACCTGGCAGGCACACGTGCTGCGTCCCGTCGCTGCCAGTTTACAGGAGTTAGGACATGACAGAAAGGGAGACGCACCCAAAATGCCGCTCCAGACACCCGAAGCTGTCCCTGGAGCTGATGCAGCCTGCAGGACTGCACCCTCCCCATCCCACCTCCTGCCCAGGACCCGCTGCAGGCTGCGACAAAGTCAACAGGCACCAGCACCCCTGCCTAGGAGGGCAGCCCAGCACGGCATGGCAGTGCCCCAGCCCTCAACAATTCGGGGAGCTCCCCAGAGCATCCCACGGCCCGCTCCTGCCCGCACTCAGACCGGCCTCCCGACGGCTCAGGGGTGTGGCGGGCAAGCTGGGCTTTGCCCTTCCCAAATGGAGGAGAAAACCAGCCACGCCAGGGAAAGTCAGGATTGCTGGGCGGGCTGTCACTCGCACATCTTCACCCTTCCCGTGCCCTGGCCCTCCGGTGACCACCGCAAGAGGACACCCACGTCCGCAAGGGGCTTTGCGAGACCGAGCCCGGCACATTCAAACTCTCCCGCAGCTCCGAGCTGGAGGAACAAACAACAACCGCAGGGCAAGGAACGGGGCCCAGGGCGGCACCTGGGCACGCAGGGGCACCCACGGGGGAGCGGCGGCCACTCCAGGATCCCCCAGACCCTCCCGCCACGGGAAATCCGGGCGGGTGACATGGAGAAGAGGCTCCCCCCACCCCGTGCGAGCCCTGAGAGACGCGACGGAGCCGGGAGAGGCTGCGAGCGCTCCGGGGGGGGCGGGCCGGCCGCGGTGTGAGCACCCACGGGTCCCGCAGCCCCGGCGGGGCTCCCCCGGTGCCGCCCTTACCTCGGGGCCTGGCGCCGGCTCTGCCCGAGCGAGTGAGCGCGGCCCGGCGCCGCCACCGCCTTATAGCGGCCGTGAGGGGAGCCCGCCTCCCGGGGGCGGCTCCGGCGGCGGGCCCGGCTCGGCTCGGCCCCAGACCGCCACAGCACAGCCCCGGCTGTGGCAGGGATCAGCCTCGGCTCGGCCCCTGATGGGCTCAGGCTAGCCCCGGGACAGACACGGAACAGCCCCGGCTCAGCCCCAGATGGGCTCAGCCTAACCCCGGGACAGACAGGGCTCAGCCCCAGATGGGCTCAGCCTAACCCCGGGACAGACCCGGCCTCAGGGGGGGAGAGATAAAGAGAGGGGGGAAAGGAGGAGAAAGAGAGAGAGGAAAGCGGGGGAAAGAGAGAGATGGAATAAAAAAGGAGAGAAAAAGAGGGGAAAGGAGAAAAAGAGAGGGAAAGAGGAATACAGAGAGAGAGGAGAGGAAAGAAAAAGAGGGACAAAGAGAGATCCAGAGAGTGAGGGGAAGAGAGAAAATGAGGAGAGAAAAAGAAATAGAAAAAGAGGGGGAAAAGGGAGAGGAAAAGGAGAGAAGAAGGGAAAAGTGGAGGAGCAAGGAGAGAAAAAGAGGGAGGAAAAAGGGAGTAAAAAGTACTTAAAAAAGAGGGGAAAGGTGAGAAAAAGCAGAAGAGAAAAAAAGAGGAGGAAAAGAGAAATAGAGGGAAGAAAAAAGGAGAGAAAAAGTAGAAGAGGAAAAAGGAGAAAAAATAAATAGGGGGAGGAAAAAAAGAAGAGAAGGAGGAACAAGAGAGAAAAAGAAAAAGTGGGAAAAGGAAAAAAAGGAAAGGAGAAAAAGTTACAAACAAGGGAAAAGAGAAAAAAGGAGAGAAAAGAAAAAGAGAGAAAAAGGAGAGAAAAAATACAGAAGAGGGCAGGGGAAAAGATGATGAAAGAGAAGGGGAGAAAAAAGGGGAGGAAGAGAAAACAGACGAAACAGGGAGAGAAAAAATATTTTTAATAGTGGAAAAGCACAAAACAGATGTAAGAAGGAAAAAAATATAAACCAGCACGTTTCCAGTTGTTTTCTGTTTTGATTTGTTTTTTTCCCTGCCACAATAAAGTACTGAGGTAGACAAGGCAAGGGGAGGCAGCAGATCCTCACCTCTGCTCCCCTGCCCAAGGGCAAGAAAAACTAAAGGAAAAGCAGTAGGAAGCCGGGGAGTCAGTGCCTGAAAGTGCTTCCTCCTGAGCACAGGGAAGGGCAGGACAAGGGTGGACAGGCTGGCTGTGCCAGGGGAAATGATGGCAGTAGCTGTCCATCCACCTGCCCAACCCTG
This sequence comes from Certhia americana, assembly GCA_018697195.1. Taxonomy (NCBI): domain Eukaryota; kingdom Metazoa; phylum Chordata; class Aves; order Passeriformes; family Certhiidae; genus Certhia; species Certhia americana. Next base: position 37,766,915 of record CM031863.1, on the reverse strand, counting down.
ACAGCTCCCAGGGATCTCCAACAGGCTGCCCCAAAACACCAGGACAGCCAGAGCGGGGCTTGGCCGCAAACCCTCCCCCTGAGCCCACAGCCACCCACAGTTCCTAAATCCCACCGCCCAGCCAGCACACACAGAGCTTAGCTGACACCTTTGAACCACGACTTTTTGGAAGATACAGGGCTAAGGTTTAGCCCTTGAACCTGCCCCCAGAAAGCAGGTGTTTTGTTTCCCAAAAATCACATGATCCTGTATCTGCAGGACAAGGGTGAACGGCTTCAAACTGAAAGACAATAGGTTTAGATGGGATATTGGGGGGAAAAAATCTTCACTGGGAGGGTGCTGAGGCCCTGGCACAGAGAAGCTGTGTCTGCTCCATCCCTGGAGGTGTTCCAGACCAGGCTGGATGGGGCTTGGAGCAACCTGGGATACTGGAAGATGTTCCTGCCTGTTGGAACCCTGGGCACAAAGGATTTCAGACTTTCTGTGCTGACAAGGAATGATCCTCAGAGATATACTGCATTTGACCTGAGGCCATGGAAAAGGCTTCCAAAATTGAATGACAGCCCTGAGACTATGAGTGTGTAGTTGAACAGAGGTTTGTTATCTCACAGGGTTGTTATCTCACAGGGTGAAATATTTAAAGTTTGGAGTTTTAGGATATGATAATATATATGTGACAAGATGGAGAGTTTACAGCATAGTCGTCTTCTTCTTCTTCTTCTTCTTCTTCTTCTTCTTCTTCTTCTTCACAAGTTTGGGTGATTTTGTGTGATTGGGTAAACAAAAAATCCACAGTGTGAGACATGAGTAATTAGTTATTAAGTTTTTAAAAAAAAATAGTTGGCATCTCATAATTAGGTAGTTTAGGCTTAAAAAAACCTTAAAAGCATAACTCTGTACTCCATTTTTGCTCTATTAACTTAGCACGTAGAAGCACTCACAGTGAAGCTGTAACTGAGACAAGAGTTAATAAACATGTAAGTCCCAACAAGAATTCTATGGCCAGGGGTGGCACTGGGTGGGCTTTGGAATCCTTTCTGGTTTGGGTGCCAGGGAACAAGAACAGAGGGATGAGTGTCCCCACATCCCATGGATGGAAAGGGTGGGATGTAAGGTGCCTCATCTCCCTTCCTGCTCTCCCTGGATGAAGTCCTCCCAACTTCACAGCTGTCAGTGAGGAAAGTGTTTCAGCATCCGCTTGAATTCTGAGTGCTTGCCCAAATCCATGGATTCTGGTGGGATTGAAGCACGGTGATGTCAGAGAGCAACAGGATTAGGTTTAAAAATAAGCATGGACTGAAGAACTTGGCTAAATCAGGTTCTGAAAATCCGAGGGAAAAAAAACAACCCCCAAACCAAAACTAAAGGCACTCTAGCAGCACTGTGGTCACTTGGCCAAGAAAGCAAGTGGAGTGGTTTTTCCTTACTTACTGTGCCAGAAAATAGCATCAAAAAGTGCAAAGTCTTCCACAGCTCTCTGAAAATACCAGCCAGCACCTGGAACCAACCACAAAGCTGCTGCATGTCCAGGAGTCACAGGCAACCTGCCCGTTCCTGCATTTTGCCAAGGGGCAGAGCCCTCACTGCCCTCTCCAGGCTCCTCCTGAAGTTATCATTTTATAGGGAGCACGTTCCTCACAGGAGAGCCAGGGCCAATTCCCTTTTTGTTACAAAAGCTAGGTTTGGCTTGGTGTTCAGGCACTAAAAACCTGCACGATACAAAACCACCTCCCTAGAACAGAGCAAGCAGAGCTGGGAACCTCAGATAAAATCAGCAGAAGGTCAAGGTGCTGCCGGCTTGCTGTGATTAATTGGTATCTGCCACCAATCCAAGCAGGTGGTCCGAGAGATGTGGCTGCAGATTGCAGTTGCTATGGCCAGCAACTCTGTGGAGATGCAGCTGTCCAGGTGATCCATCACTCACTGAAACAAGACAGGCTGGGGGAACTGAGATTGTTCAGCCTGGAAAACAGAATGTTCTGGGGAGACTTTAAAGTGCCTTCCAGTGCCTGAAGGGGCTCCAAGAGAGCTGGAGAGGGACTTTGGACAAGGGGAAATGGCTTCCCACTGCCAGAGGGCAGGGTTAGATGGGATATTGGGAAGAAATCCTTCTCTGTGAGGGTGGGGAGGCCCTGGCACAGGGTGCCCAGAGAAGCTGTGGCTGCCCCTGGATCCCTGGAAGTGCCCAAGGCCAGGTTGAAGGAGATTGGAACCGCCTGGGACAGTGGAAGGTGTCCCTGCCCATGGCAGGGGTGAAATGAGATGGGCTTTAATGTCCCTTCCAACCCAAACCATTTTATGATTTAGGAAAGAAAAGCTCTGCAGTTCTCACCCTGTTATGGAGGAGTCTGTGGCAACATGTCAGTGTTGGGTAAAATGCAGCAATGAAAGCCAGATCAAAATTTAACTGCTTTGGTTTGTATTTATATTTTGTTTAACTGCCTGAACTACAGCAATATGTTCCTTTTTTTTCTCCAAAAACACAAGTTTTTACTAATGGGGATAGGGGAGAAAAAAAAATCCTGAATTTCTCCCAGTCCTCACAGCCTTCCCCTCTTGCCTTTGGGAACACAGGCTGAGAGCACCCTCCCTTTCTCTTCATGTTTCCCTTTCCAGCTGGGAGGCAGATGGAAGCTGACACCCAGCCCTGCATACCCAAATCAACAGAGACATTAAAAACAAAAAGTAGAAAAACTCAAGTTGGCAGCCTCGAGTGCTGGGAAGACACGGGTCTGGGAGTGAGAGAAGGCCAAGAAGGCAAAGTGCAGATCGTGCTGGGTGGGGGAGCATTTTGATTGCTCAGCAAGGATCAGAATGGGACAAAGGGAAACATTTCTCCCATTGCACAAGAGGGGGTTTGCGTGCGGCAGGAACAGGGTGGGAGCAGCCTCACACACAGCCACAGAACAGTGCCAGGAGTGCAGACAGCCACCCAGCCACGCTAGAGGCTGGGACAGCCCTGGAGGAAGCCAGGCTGTGATCCATGATCCAAAGGGCAAGCCCAGCTTCCTCCCTCGGCCAGGACAGGAAGTGCTCTGTCCTCTGCCGGTCACATTCCTCGCTACATTGCTGAGAGGATGGATGGATGGATGGATGGATGGATGGATGGATGGATGGATGGATG
>CM031863.1:37655137-37763691 GCA_018697195.1 Certhia americana | reverse complement strand
TGGATGGATGGATGGATGGATGGATGGATGGATGATGGATGGATGGATGGATGGATGGATGGGTGATGGATGGATGGATGGATGGATGGATGGATGGATGGATGGATGGACAGATGGAGGGAGGGATAGAGAGAGGAACAAGCCCCTGTGCTAGCAAAAAGAATAAATAGATGACTGCATCAGGAGTCACCTCTGTAAGGGCAGCAGAAAGGGAAGGAGCAGTATTTCCAGCAGGCAGTGGCCGTGGTGCTGCCGGCTTCACTTCCCCCAGCAGCAGGGAACGATCATTTCAAGGTCATTTCATGCCAAACCGTGCCTCCAGCAGCTCCAGCAGCCACAGGGGAGCCTCAGGACTGGTCTGCCGTCCAGCTCTGTCCAGTCCAGTCTGGAACAGATGCACAATGAGGAAAGCAAGGGGAGGAGAGCAGGGAGAAGCAGCCTCCTGCTGCAGGGCAGGAAAGGTTCTTGTGCTCACAGGCAGCTCCAGGAAACCCTGGAGTACTCCTCTGCACAAGGGTGGAGCGAGCCAGAGGTGCCCCAAGCTAAGGAAGCTGCTCAGGGGGTGGGAAAGACAGCGCTAGAGAAACTATGGCAGAAAGAAGCTGACCTCTTAGAAGCAGAGAAAAAGGAAGAGAAGTGCACAGAGAAGCTGCCAGGGCAACCACAACCCATCCTAGGGCAAGGCTCCTGCTTCCCCTAGCTTAGCCTAAACCACTAAACCAATCAATAAAAGAGAAATCACAACTCAGGACTTCCCTTCCTCCTCCACACCACCCACCTGTTAGTTCAAGGGTACATGAGATACTGTACTTTTATTGCAAAAAGCTGCTCAGGGACTGGCTTCCATCTCTGCTGCACCTCTAAGGCTGCATTTTCAGCTTCAGCACCATACCAATAAGGACCAAATGGAAGAGGAATATTTTCCAGCATAAAGCTGAGTTTCTTGGGTTGTCACAGGCCTCCAGCATCTGTGGTTTGAGACAGCACATGCTGAAAGCTTTGTGAAAAGCTGCCGGGAGAGATCTGTGTTTTCCAGGCCCTGTCCGGCCCGGGGACGCTGCCGCCAGCTCTTGCCTCCTGACAAGTGACGGTGAGCAGCTCTGATTCAGAGAGACAACTCAAAGCACACAGTGCTCCATGTGGCGTTCTTCAGCTGGGCCACCCAGGCTTTTAACCATTCTCTGGCTTTGTGCACCCAAAGACAGGATCACAGAATCATTTAGGTTGGAAAAAATGCTTCTGAGATCATCGAGCCCAACCTGTGACCAATCCCCACTTTGTCACCCAGCCCAGAGCATGGAGTGCCACATCCAAGCATTCCTTGGATAGCCCCAGGGATGAAGGAGAGAGACACACAGCAGGAGAAAGGTTTAAGGTCCTGTCCACCTGCATGGCAGGGCATTTTCTGTCAATCCATGCAAGCTTTCCCAAAGCCAAGCAATATAACTGGCAACAATTCCAGCAGGATCCACTGAGGAAAGGGCTGGCAAAGCAATCAATTTGCTATTTTCCATGCAATGAGGGCTTTCAGGAGAAATCAGTTGGTGGTGGAATTAGGAATATGACCTGTGTAGCAAATAATTATAGAAGACGGGTCTCCCCTTCACAGTTCATTTCCACCTTACCCCTTCCACTAAATAAAGGTGTTACCAATGGATGTTATTTGCTGCTTCATAATCTGCTGTCAGAGGCATTACTGCCATTGATTTGAGAGAATGCCAGAATGTGACCATGAGGAGGGTAACATCAAACCCTGAGCCAGAAATCCTGCCTGGAGCAGCTAAGCAGGCAGCAGAGAAGATTTTTTCAGAGACATTGATTTTTTACATAAACATGATTCCAAAACTTCTCCCGTCCTCACAGTGCACTCTCAGATGAGCAGTGAGACGTGAACGTGGCAAGGGTAGGTTTTGACAGGAGCCATGCTCTGGAAATCTGCATCAGCAGCAAGTGGCAGGCTGGGGACAGAGAAAGGAAAGCAAGGAGCTGGGATTAGGATGATGGGATCTCCCCCACCTTCGCTTGCTTCCATGGGAAAAAGCCCTGCTAGGTGTAAAGCAACTAAATGTTACAGGCCGGTAAGAAATAAAAAATTCATTAAATCATAAATCTTTTGGAAAGGGGATCTACTGGGGAGATTATATTCACTTCTCATGGACATATTAATTCAACAGTGGCATATCATATTGTTCTCTGCAGGGGAAAAAAGACATATTGTTTTAAAGTCTGATATTTAGAGCAGTCCTTGAGGAAGGAAAGCAAATATAACCTTGGCAAGGAAAACCGAGTGCATGAGCACTGAGGAAGGGACATTAAACGCAGGGCCCAAGTCCCAGCTGCTGAAAGTCAGCATGGTTTGACTGCAGTTCCTGGAGCTAAGCCCACGCATGGGAGCTGAGAGTGAAGGTCACCTCCATTTAGCCACAACTCCTTGAAAATGCTAAGTAAGTGAACACAAAGGGCGATTTTTTCCTGTGAACAGTCACTGTTTGCCCACCAGCAAACAGGTGAGAAGACAAAGACACCACAGCTCCTTTCATCTGGCATTTGGTGGTTGGGAACTGCCTGGTCATCTCCTTCTGGATGGCTTCTGGCTCAGCAGTGGAAATTGTCGTGCTCTCCTGGCTCTCAGTCCAGCCAGACACCCAGGATTTGGGGGAACTCAGCAGCCAATTCTGAAACAAGGTCTCTCCAAAGCCCTGCTCCAGCTGCCTCCTAGCCTAGGCTCTCTACATGCCTGCTCTCCATTCTCCAGGAGGCTCCAGTGGCACGTGCCAGATGCTCCTGCTGCAGCCTCAGCCCCATCTCCTGCCTAAATTTCATCATATGGAGAAAAAGAAAACCCTGCCTCTCTCAAGAGACCTTTCCTGGCAGACACCTTGCACACAGCAAGGTCTCCTCACGAAGGCAGCTTCCACAGTGTGGGGTGGGACTGGCTGCCTGCCCTTCCACAGGTATGGTCACACACCACCTTTGGCTTCTCACCTGTCTCCTGACCACACAAATCTTGTGCTCCTTTGAAAGATGAGCATCCTTGCTCCCTTTTTCCCCTCCCTGCCTGTCTCCTGGAACGTATCTTTCCTCAGGAGAAACCTGTGGATTGTAGGAAAAACCCTCATGGAACAGCTACAGGCAGGTTTTCAGCCAGCACACAACTCAGGGTGCAGTAGCTGCTTGTGACCATGGCCTTCCCCTGTGCTAACTCGCCATCCAAAGGAGTTTATTCCAGAGGAACAAGGGGAGAGGACAGCTTTAGTTCCCCACACAAGGAAACAGGGATCGCTGAGCAGCTCTTTCGCCATGAAACAATCAATGTCTGTTTGACCCTGCCACACTCTCGGCCAGCCCAGGCACAGGTAACCCAGCCTGACCCATCAGAAAAGATGGGATTTGCTTATCACTCAGACTGCACAGCCCACTCTGCCCAAGAGAGCTCACAGACACAAGCTCCTGCAGGACTCTCACTCTCCCCCTTCCCTTTGCCCGGCTGTCCCACTGACAGCTCTCCCAGCACCCCTCCCAACGAGGTGTGAAACTTGAAGCATCACCGAACTGACCGGGGCTGCTCCTAGGTCATTACCTGAGCAGATAAAACAAAAAAGGGCTGGTGAAACATTAACCACGATCAGGCAGAGCAGCAAAGGCAGCGCACAGAACCACAAAGACTCGTAATGCGGCATTCAGTCAGCTGGACCTTAGTTGTGTATTTGCCATGTGGATTCAATACCTCTTTGAGATGGAAAACAGGAATAAGGCCGTTTTTTTCCACACCTGGGCCAGGATGCTAGGTGGAACAGGCAGTTCATACCAGCCAAACACTTGGACATTTAATTTCTGATGCTGAGGTCCTTAGCAATGGCTTTAGGTTCAAGGCACCCTGGCAGCAGGTCATAGCCCAAAACCATAGGAAACCAGAGAGGTTTTAAACTACTCAAATTATCCAATACAAGCATGAGAAGGAGGCAGTGTGGGCTTTAGCTTCTGTCCAGGGCCCCTGGAAAGTTATCCTAGCTGATTACACCATTTCTTTTCTTTTTTTTTTTCCATAGAAGAAATAAACAGTCTTTTGTACCAAACATAAGGCTGCCTTATTTTGAAGGAAGATTTATCACCCAGGCTAAATCCATGAGTTCATTCCAGTTTCGTTTCAAATCTTCAAAGCAGTGTTTTACACTTCATGACACAGTATCAGCAGGTTCTGCCTCTGTGCCAGGCAGTCCCCAAAAGACATTCCACTTCTCCTTTAAAAAAGTAATAAAAGAATGCAGACCATCTCACCAGTTGCTTAAAGCCTGCACAGCAAATTCCACGCAGGCACGTTGGAGCCGTGCAAACACATCCATAAGGTCTGGCTTCCCTGCAGACCACGAGCACCAGCAGGGTGTTGGGGCTTGGAGAGACCTGGTCTAGTAGAAAACGTCCCTGCTTATGGCAGGGGGGTGGAACAACATGAGCTTTGAGGTCCCTTCCAATCCAAACCATCCCGGGATTCCGTGGTGTGACACTGCTCAGGGAAGGGAAGTGACTGATGGGTGGCAAAACCTGCTGAAATAAGGATTGCTCAGTGCCTCCCCTGCACCAACAGGGGCTCTGTTGTACTGAGCTGAAACCTTGAACTCATTACAATGTCACTCTGTCTTCAGATCCCATATCCTGTGGGGGAATCTTCTGGGAATGTATTTTGGTTCAGACTTGGGTCAAGGAGAGTTGACTTGACCTGAAAATAAATCCAGGCGATCTCGAGCTGAAGAGCCATTGACTACTGTTTGCAGTACAATAAAGTGAGCAGATCAAACTCGGCTGAAAGCCAGGGTTAACATAAATCCAGGGAGAAAAGGGGAACAAGAAGATTCATTCACCACCATGACAAAGAGGACATTTTTTACATTGGCACAGCTCAGAGCAGCCACTGAAAAGCGCTTCCCAGGCAGCATTTCTGGAGTCCCATATGGTGTGTGCTGTTCAGCTGTGCTGGTATCTCCAGCACTGGCAGCAAGATAAGAGTTACACCACTTGGATGCGTGTGAAAAAAGGGTTGTGGGATTTTCTTAAATTTTTTTTTTTTGACCATTTTTAACGTCACTAGCAGGAGTTCCTCTGCTTGCACACAGGGCAGCTTTTGTGAGAGGTATTTTATATGGATCCCCAAGGAAGGGTCTCAGTGGCACAGTTCTGAGCTCTATTGTGTGCATGTGTGTGTAATAACTCTCTGCAGCTTTTGGTTTACAGTCCAGGTTATACTCACTGCAGCTACAGGATGAAATCTTCTCCTGGCTCACTGTACCACTATCTTCACTCAAGTTTTAGCCTTTCTCCTATTCCAGGAGCTGTCAAAATGTTTGTTGGATAAAGAAAGTTTTGATCCAGCTGATAATTCCCAGATCCCTACCCACACTGCAATACATCCTCAGGAAAAGCAGACATCACCCCAACTCTCCTCCTTCTCAGGGCTCAGCTCCAGAAGCAGCAGCTTGATCCACCAGCTCTTTGCCCATGACACAAACCCCACTCAGCAATTTTTCCAGCTCTTCAACAAGGCTGGTTGTCCAGCAAACATTCTGGAGCATCCTCTGCCCACCCAGCAGCCCAAGCACAGTAATTAGGCCAAAAGTTTTCCCAAAGCTCCAACTTTCCCAGCAAAGCTGTCCCATGAGTATCTAATGAATGCATCCTCCAGAGCAAGCTGAGGGTAATGACAGCATCTAGGGATGCTTGGCTGTCACCTTCTCCTGTCGCTGCTGAGCCTCCCCAGAGCTCTCCTGGCGCCAGCTCGTGCATGTTCCCAACCTAGAGCAGCTGGCTCATCTCTGGATAAATATTAAATGGAGTTCAGTCCTTCTGCTGGCATTCATTATCCACTCCACTTTACTAGAAGGAGCTGGTCAAATCCCTCCAGCCTTCCCAGACAAAACCAGCCAGGGTAGCTGCTTTCAGGAGATGAAGGCAGCCTCTGTGGGAAGACATGAGCGCCACATTCCTCATCTGAGTGCAACTATTTCTAAACACAGCTCAGGGAAAGCTGCATATTTATTTTTTTTGTTGCATTAAAACCCATTTTATTAACCAACTGGTACTTTAATGTGGATGATGCCTTTGTTTATAAAATAAATTATGCTGTTTCTTCCCATCTCCCACTGTGATTGCACGATTCCCGGTCAGATTGTATAATGTTTGATCTAAGAACATATGAACTCCACTAAACAAAGCTGCAATAGAAAGCTGAATAATAAGTCGGGACTCCAACCTCTCTCAGGGAAAAAAAAAAGGTGAGTTTGACAAAGTAACATGCTGAGAGAGCCTGGGAATCTTTCTGATGGAATAAAGAATTTTAAGAGGGGCTGAATATTCCAACTCAGCATTTCCCATCTGCGCCTTTTAAAAGTGACAGGAACTTCACCTCTGACTCAAGCAAAATCTTCACAAATTGGTATTTCTTTTACAACTGTGTGAAAATTAACACTCTCACTTGCAATTAGCAGCATCACAGCCCTGCTCACACTTTTGCTTCAGAAACAAGCTGCACATGAATATTCACAGCCAGGCAATGCCATCTTGAAGAAACCAGCGCTGGGAAGGGCTTTACTTGCCTCTCCTTCAGACAGGAGAAGGGCACAGATCAGACTCTCCACAGGGGCTTTGCAGGTACTGCTCATTTTGGAGAGCTCTGGGACAATCATGGAATGGTTGGAATTGACCTTAAAGCTCATCCAGTGCCACCCCCTGCCATGGGCAGGGACACCTTCCACTATCTCAGGCTGCTCCAAGACCCAGTGTCCAACCTAGCCATGGACACTTCCAAGGATCCAGGGGCAGCCACAGCTGCTCTAGGCACCCCTGCCAGGGCCTGCCCAACCTCACAAGGAACAATTCCTTCCCAATATCCCATCTAACCCTGCCCTCCGGCAGTGGGAAGTCACTCCCTGTGTTCTGTCCTACATGTCCTGGTAAAATCACTTCTCACCTAGCTGGTGAGAATTTGCTCTGCTGAGGCAGGTCTAGGCATTATGCACATGGAAACTCAAGTATTTTTAAATGGACACATCTTTTCTTCCCAAAAAATACCCATTCTCACAGTAGCTGAATTTCTCAACCCCTCTTGTGTTTGCAGGACCATCTTAACACTCCTTTTTATAAGTCAGTTCCACTTAGAACAGCAAAAACATGAGCAAAACCAACCCTGGAGATTTTCCATCCATCAGGAGAGGTCCCAACAAGAAGGAGATCTGCCCAATCTTTATCCATGAGCTGCCCCTTCTCAGCTCAGGTGCCAAGTGCATTGGAGTCACAGTGTGTGAGTCCTTTCTGCACAGCTCACACCACTAAAACCAGTTGGAAAAGAGGGAGAAATATTGATTTTAGTGTCGTAAGCTTGACAGAAAGGGAGCTAAGCAACTCTCTTTAGTACAACAGTCTTCAAAGTAAAGCTGGGGCTATTTCAACTCCATCTTTCCTGACCAGTGCAATAAAGCCTGAAGGAGCACAAGAAGTGCAGGAAAGGGAAGGCACTAAGGAGAAGGAAGTGGGAAAAACTCCAGTCTCATGGATAGTCACATTCCAAAGCACACAAAGAAACCTGTGGCTAAGCAGCCAAAGTTATGAACTCGGTTACCAACCAGACCCTCTGGCTCTGCCTAGAACTTTAAAAATCCAAGTGAAATGTCATTCCTTGGTGGTGTTCCAACCTCAGGCCAGTCTGAAGTCATCTCCAGGATCTGATGGGTGGTGTTCCATGACATCCTGAAGAGCCAGAGGCCACTCTGCTCCACCCTTTCCAGGAAGGATGGGCCCATCCTCTCCTCTTTCTGCAGGACCTTCCCTTTCCAGGGCCTGCTCCAGCACCTTTCAGCTGCACCAATGCAAAAAAGATAAAGGAAGTCCCCTTTTTCCACTGTCAAAGAAAAAAAAAGAGATTCCCCGAGGCTTCTTTCCACGCTCTACACAGCCAAAAAATTGTTCTCCACCAGAATGAAAGGCCAGAAAGAAATCTGGAGCTGATCTGAAGCCCATCAGCGGAAATTGGTGGATCCCTTGCTGTCCTCAAGGAAGCCAGGAGAGTGGAAAGCAGAGAACCACGCTGCTCTGAGATTAAAATATTTACTTAGAACTGGATGCCAGGAAGGTGAACCAAAATAATGCTTGAGAAGACAGAGTGGCTATTTAAGGGATGGAAAGACAGATTGTAATTACAGGGTCATGGGATAAATTTAACATGGCTCATCTGAAACAAATTGAGAACTGATTAGGCACCCAAAATGAAGCAAACACCTTTAAGTCCTTTATTAACTCTTACTTGGAGTAGCAGAGGAAATTCAGTTTTACAAGCAAATGCCTTCTCACTTTGCTGAGAATTTTATAGGGATGAATCAGGTACTAAAGTTCTTGCCAGCAGTTGTTTTGCTTGGCTGCCTTAAAAGCAAACAAATAAACAAACCAAAAAACCCCAAACAACTCCTTGATTGAAACTTCAGGCCAGTCCTGGAAAATTCCCAGCCCACCAATAGAGCTGGTGGGGAGCGTTCCAACAGACAGACTTTGGGCAGAGGGAAGGTTTTCTGCCAAAGTAAAAAGTTGGGTTTCACGGAAATACCGTCATGGAAATATTTTCTGTTTTCCAGCAGGTCAAAAATTGAAGGAATGACGTCTTAATATTCAAGGTTAAGTCACCGTTTAGTCCAGATCAGCTGCTGTTCCCCACCCTTTGTGGGTGAAACTTTCTGCTGGAGCTCCCTTAACATGATTCATCCAGCCCTCTCCCAGGAGAGACATTGCTTCCTTGGCATCCCTCCTGTATCCTGAGAAACACAGCCCAGCCAGAGGAGAACAGAGGCAGCTGTTCCAGGCTCTTGCACAGAAACAGGAGGACTTAATCATGCTCTTGACACGAAAAAGAAAAGGATACATTTGCTTTTGAAGCCAAGCTGCTATGATGAGTCAAGCACAGCGCTGTGGTCAGCTCACACCCACCAGAAGCAAGGGAGGGTGATTTATGGGTTATTACAGAGAACCAGGAGACAGCAGGACAGCCACCAGGCCAGCTGCCACTTCTGCCCACCCCTCTTAACCCTCTGGATACCCCAACAAGCTATGAATGGCCAGATGGATGAAGGAGAGGGCAAAAGGCACTTCCAACCTTCACCAAGCAGCCCATCGATGAGCAAGAGGCCCACACATGATGATTGGTCTGGCAAAACAGACATTACACACATTTTCGGGGCTTTCCCAGGCTATCAAGACATTTTGGCTCATCCTTCAGGATCTGGCATGAAGTAGTCATTAGCATAGACAGGTGTTTGGGTAGCAGGGATGGCCAGCCATGGTGGGGCAAACATCTGCTGCTCCAGAACAGCTCCTCGTGCCTTGGACATGCTGGAAGGCAGGGCAAATCAAAGATGGATTTAGGGCAGTCCCTGGGACTCAGCATTGGTCTCACAGTGTGTTTGCACAAAGAAAAAGGTGCTGCTCGCTGTGTTTGGGCTGTAACTATCAGTAACTCCTGGGATTGCCCAGGAGTTCTGGGCAGGTCCCCACAGCACAAACAATTCCTGTGCTCCCGAGATCACCATTCAGCAGTGACTGGTATTTACTTCATACCCTGATTCATACAACCACTGTTAATTCTGCATCAGCTAATTTAAGCAGACAGGGGTATGCTGATGGTATCTCAACCCCTCAAGACTTGTTTTGTCAAAGGACCACCACACCCTGCCCTACCTTCAAGGATTCGCTGGCATTCAGCCTGGAGGAGCAGTGAGCTAGAAATCCCAATGTAGAACCAGAAATAAAGATTCCTCTCTGTTTATGAACTGCAGTCTCTTGGCCTTCCCACTCCAGAAAAAATGATCTCTGTAAGATTTCAACCAGCATTTACATCCCCATAAAAAATCCACACAGAACTTGGACGAGCCAGGTTAAATGGCTACGAGTGTTTTCGAGGTCACTGAAGTTAAGAGAGCAAATTTCCTGTTGGGCTTCTCTCAAGCAATGTAAAACAAAGCCATTTATTTACTCTCAAAAAGTATCTGGGATGACATAAGCCTGCTCTCACCAGCAAGAGGCAAGTGGGGCTTGTAATCCCTTGCATACATTTGGTCATTGAGGTCTTCTCTGAGTTACCAGTGAAGCTTCACACTTTGGGGCTGCTGCTTTTGGAATCCTGGAGGACCTGATGCCACCTGTTCAACATCAACCAGCCTATCAAATACTTCAAGAAACAACACTACTGAGAGTGAACAGGATGCAAGAAGCAAAACTACCATGTTTAAAACCTTTTCAGGAGTTTCAGTCCCGCCACATAGGTTCAGGAAATTCTGAGACTCGTTCCTACCTTCTTTTTCTCCTCCTGCAGGTGATGTGAGGGTTTTTATGTGAGCCTGGTGGATGTCAGTGCCACCTGTAAGGACTCTCATTCCTGGATATTCATAAATGTTTTATTGCACGGCTGAAAAATGTGAGAAGGAATAATTATGAAGCTTCATGAGCAATCATGCACTCCCATGAGGCATTTAGATGCTTATAGGAATAATGTACAACTACATTACAAAGGCCCTTGTTCTTCAAAGTGGTGCTGATGCTGCAGAAAATGATAAATCAATACTGCAGAGGGCTTTCAAAACTGCTTGTTCCTTAGGGTTTATGAGGGGGCTGTGATGTCCAAGTTAAACGTAGGGGTTGTGTGCCTCCAAACCTATGTTCTTCCCTTCTGTGGGCTTCAGGCTGCCAAATCAAATGCAGAAATAGCTTCAAAAAGGGTTCAGAAGATGTAGGCACACCCCAAGAAGCTGAGACATTGTGCCTGCTCTTACAGCCACAAAGCCATCTGAAGTACTGAGGGGCAGCAAAGCTTTGACACACGGAGAGTCACAAGCTGCTGGTGACACGGACCTGTTGGCAGTTGCCCAGCTCATTATGCCCAGCCATCCTTTGAAGGCTATTGTTGCGTGGGACAGAAATCAATACCCCACACCCTGCTAGGAGCTGAGCCCGGGGGCAGGGACATTGGATTGCTGGGAAAGCAGGGAAGGGGAACACTGGGAGCAGGGTAGCACACAGAGAGCAAGCACAGCCTCGCCTGATCCTGGAATCCAGAGTGATAAAGGGGAGCCAGGAACACACAACCTTCATGTTCCTGCTACAGGGAGCCTGGTTTGTGGTCCCTGCACACAAAGGCAGGTGCTGCTGATGGGTCCTTGCCATCACCCTGTGTGGCCAGGCTGATGTCATCAGCCCCGTGTCAGACTGAGTGCTCTTCCAAACACTTCCTCCGCTCCAAACCCACTGTCACTTAACACAAAAACACTCCTTTATCAGCACAACGTTGTCCCAAATGGCACAGGAAACACACCTTCAGGGGAAGCATTTCAATACTGATCACCCCCAGGGATCTGTGCTAGCAATGGATGAAGAAAGGCTTTAGGCACATCCGACAGGATCGCTCTTGTCCAAGGCTTTGGATCTCTTTTGTTGCCCTATCAAGACACTGCTCCGACCCGCTGGGCTCGTACCCCTCAATGCCAGAGGCTGGCTCCAGCTGCTTTTCATCGCTGTCTAAGAAATTATCACAGAAGACTTCATGCAATTAGGCCTCAAAAATGGGGATGTCAGTCCTCCAGGGGAACTAAGCCTGCTTCATGAAAGCCACTTCAGCCTTTGCTTTCGCTGCACAAGGTGGTTTTTTTTTACCCTGAGGATTTCTATCAAAGCAAGACACTAGTCAAGACACAGCAAGCCACTGTAGTTTTTACCTCTTTGTAGCTTATCAAGGTGAATGTCAGTGGAAAAAAAAAAAATATCTCAGAGGTGACCAGGCACAGAGATGGCCATCTAAAGTTACACACTTTGGTACAAGAAAAAATAAAAAAGCCCACCCCTCTGTTTTTAGTAAAAGCAAACCTGGTCTGTCTCAGCGCCAGGACTCCATTTAGAAATCAGCGACGGGAGTATGACGAGCTAAACAAAGCCAGTCCTGTCACACCTCGCTGTCCCTCCCTGCAGAATGAAACCTCTCTAAGGATCCAGGGCCTGGCTGAAGGCACCTGCCAGCCCCCATGCCCAGTGTCCTGGTGGCTGGCCAGGTGAAGGGTGTGTTTCTTCCAAGGGTGTCTCTCAGGGTGGCTCCCGCGTCTCAGCAGGATTCGAGGCACAGGCTGCAAGCTGCAGATCCTGCACACAAGGAATAACAGGGGCAGGATGGATAGGGATAATATTTGTTCTGAATGTATGTGCTACAGGGGCGTGCTTCAAATCCAGCTGTGCAAACAGAGAAAGTAAGGAGAGGTATCTCTGGTGAAGCCCAGCTCTGTGTGGATGGTGGATGAGGGAAATTCAAGGCTCTGGATAGCCCCCTCCTTTTTCCTTCTCCATCCACTCCCTCCCTGATCTCTGCAGCCTTTCAGCTTATGAAGGCAAAAGAGGGGCATCCCCACAATCAAAAGCCTGCCATGTTATGGCTGCTTTAGATAATCCCTGCTGAACCCAGGCTGCTACATCTGGCACATTCAACCCACCTGGACTGGAGCTCCACATCAAGAGGATGCTCCCATCTCAGTAGCTCATGTTGAAATCCCAAGGCTGACAGGATTAAGGAGAGGACACAGGAGTTGTGACTTCATCACTTCCCTTAGCATCTTCCTCTGAAGAGTTAAGGCTTCTTACGTGGCCAGAACCTCTCCTGCATTTTCTCCGGTCATAAAAAGCAGCAAAAAATTGAGAATAGGTGATGAACTAAAGTTTTCAAAGGTTGCAGCTGACATTCCCACTGGACACATCCAAGATATTCCCAAAAGGAAAACAGTTCCATCTTGAGGAAAAACCCCTACCTCTTGCATTTTGGCTGGGCTGAACTCCCACAACATTTATTTTCACAGGCAATTTATGCCTATGCAGCACCTGCTCACCCAGACCATCCACCACTCTCCAGCTACCGAGGCATTCCAGAAAATGTTGGATAAATGTGGTCCAATCTTTCCTTTTTTTCCTCCTGGATACGACACTGAATTCCACACTGAAAACAAAGAAAAGCTGAATATCTTTCAGCGTGAATGACTGCAGGATTTTACTGCAGATGCTTTATCCAAAATATTTCCTAAACATGTTCACTCAGCAAATGAGGAATGAGTTCATAACTTATTATTGTGCTTTACATTTTTATTGTCTCTGAGATGGAGACATCATAAAATAAGTTAGTCTTGATCCCTTTTCCTCCCTAACTCTGTGCTCAGGGGAAGCAAAAGGATGAACTAAAATATAAATTTACAGACAAAATTCATATTTAGCTTTATAGAGGGATAAAGCCCTTCATTGCTGGGCATTTTGACACAGACGTTTCCTTACTGTGGCTGATCCAATCTGCAAAATTTCCTTTTATTTTCAGTCTGGATGTAAAAATGCCAGTGATCCAGAGGATAAAAATATTTGTAAAGTGTCCTTTTTTTTCTGGCCCTCACCAGCTCACAGGAATTTTGTCAGAAAACAAGACAGAAGACGAGGAATTGGTTCTTGGCTGAACTACAATTAAGTTGTAGCTTTCCCTTCCCTTGCAGAGCTTTATTAGGCAGATTTTATTTGATGAAATCAATTATACGGCACGCTGGAGATAAGTTAGGGAATTAGCTCTGCTTATGCTAATGCCCATCACTCTGGGGTGGTTTTGCCTGGGAAGAAGGTGTGAAATTTAATGTGATTTATTTAGGAACAGGCCTCATTATTGCAGGAGAGGAAGATGGCTGCAGGGAGGAAAGGTGAGGGAAGAGCTCCTCAGGACCATCACCTGTGGCATCTGCTCATTTCCTAAGACATTTTCCCCACAGCACACAGAAGTCTTGTGGACATTGTGAACACTGGGAGAGGCAGGGAGATGCCAGTGCCTTCTGGAGCTTTTGGTTTGGGGGGGGTTTCATCCCTTGCTGGACTAACTCTTGGCTTCCTTATTTCCAGTTCTAGTTAATGGAACACCAGCACTAGAACACTGCAGAAGGGCCTGACAGAGCCTGTGCCAGTGGGGAGAAAATGCTTCCCTCTCTTCTAAAAATGGGGCACCCACCTTAATCCAGCACCAGGTGCTAAGGGAACAGATTTCCACAGTTGGTATTAACCTTCCTCATCATGAGATCCTTTGGAATTAAGCACCTCTGGAGAGGAGAGGAAGCCTTTCAGTACCCATTTGACACTGGAGAAAATCAAAGGCAAGCCCAAAGGCTTCACCTGATTCCAGAAGGGGACAGTTTTCCCTGCTAACCATGGAGCCTACAAGGCTCGTGGACACACTGAGCTGGATACAAAGCTTAGGAAGCACAGTCAGTGGGAAGTGCCACCTCTCCTTCCGACTGCATCACTGAGACTGGAAATAAACACTGGTGCTAGGAGGGTCCCTCCTCAGCTGACTGGATTTGACACAGAAATCTCTCAAAACACTGCTCAAGTGTCCTCTTGCAAACTAAGACTTTGGAGGCTTCCAGCACTGCTTGATAAAGCAACCCATTTCCAGAAAAGGCAAAACTGAGGCTTTGTTTGCTTTAGAGCACAGGAACCAGCCCCCAGAAATGAAACCTTATCGGGTGCCTCTAACAGGCTGGATCCCTCTCTTTGCCTTGCTCCCAGATTTTCCTCCACGCAGGCTGGCCTCTGAAGAGTCCTCCTGTGGCGACATGAAAGGCTTTTCACAGCCCTGCATGGCACCAGCCTTTAATGCAGCCCGAAAGTCAGACCCACTGTTAGATCCTGTCCTGCTGGATCAGAGCTCAGGCTGCTCAGCCTTGAGACCCTGACATGGAGCCTAAATGTACCGTGAAAAAATTTGGAAACGGAGGCACTTAGGGTTTTAATAAATGGAGGTTTACTTAGTTTGAAGCTCAACAGCAGATTTCTGCTGCACTTTAAGTAAATACCATCCATTAATGAAGAAAACATGGGATTTTTTTTTTCTTTCTCATAAAAATAAACACACGAGAAATTTAAAAGCTACAGCTTGTAGCTTTCTAAGGATTGCTTTTAATAAATTGAACATGTACCCACTTTCAAGCATGGGAATGCATTTGACTAGGAAAAAAATGCCTTTTCCAGAGGTTTTTTTTCTCCAGTTTGATAGAAATGCTGCCAAGTTCAGACTGCCCAAGGTGAGACACATCAGGGATGTTCCTACAGCTCGGCACTGTGTGGGTCCCTGCTGCGGCCACATGGAACCACACAGACCAAGCAGAGAGTGGGGAGCAAGGCTGAGAAGGTGATGGAAATTTTTTAAAAAGGCAAGGAAAAAAGAACAACCAAAGCTTCCTGATGGCTTTCCCAGCTGATATCAAATACCAGCACCAGCTGGTTGCTGGTGGACAGAGTCTGCACAAAAGCGAGGGGTCTGGTTTCTGTCAGCCACAGCAACAGGGAACGGGCTGAGCCCCCCAAAGGGCTCCTGCAGTTCTTGGGGGAAGAATTCCCAAGGAAAGCAGACTGTTCCTCCCACATGCCAGCAAGGGACACCTACTTATCAGTAGCACCTCTGTGGTGACCAAGGATGGCATGTGAGGGCACACAGTGCCAGGGGGCTGGTGACCACGGAGAGGGAGCGGGCACTCCTCTTCTCCAACAGCAGGAAGTACCACAAATCCCCATGGACTGAACCCATTTACAAGTGTTTTAACCTCATTTCCACCACTGCATTCCCCTTCCCAGGCTTCCCCACCGAGCACAGCAGCAATTCTCCCAGCTCCCATCTCCATGACCTTTCTGTTGTCCTGCTCCCTCCCACCTCCACACATGAACGTCACCTGTAAAATCCAGTCCCACTCAGCTCTCCCTGACCTATGCACCACACAAAAATTCCTCCTGCTAACATCAGACATGCTTGAATTAGCAAGGAAATGAAAACAAGCCACAGGAAAGCAGCGGGCTGGGGGTAAGGTGGGGATGGAATGCTAAGCAATCATGTCATGTCACGGCTGGCCACATCCCGTTAGCCGTGTCTGAGGGGTCCTTGTGTCAAAACAGCCGAGGAGGAATCCTGCCCAGCCAATCCTGCAGCACTATGGACTCTTTTCTGGGACACGGGCTGCTTTCAAGACATTGGCACCCAGTGGCTGCACATCCCAGAGCTCCACGACTCCCCTGCTTTACACCAGAAACCACCCAAGGCTCAGCCCTACAAAATCACCACTTTAGGGGATGCTTTGCAAAGTCACTCTGCAGCTGGGAGAAAGGAGTTTGGAGAGGAGTTACTGAATTTTACTTGGTATTAGAAATTTGCAAAGTTCCAATAAAAAGTCGTGAAAAGTGAAAAAGAAAAACCAAACAACCCAACAACAAAAAAATACCACTGTTATTTCCAAAACAAGCTTGTTTTCCCTATTGCTTGCTCTAACGCAAACACTGGGAAAGATTCCAGCACTGGCACAAGCAACCCTCTCACCCACCTCATAAAAATGGCTGAAAGTGAGAAAATAAATTCATTTTCTTTTCATCCAGTATCTCCTCAGCCTCGTTTTTGCTTGAGCAGCCCAAGAAACAGAGCAGAGGTGAAGACAACACTTTTAAGGTTGACCAAATTGAGGCATTGAACAGTTCCTTTAATTTACCCAAGCAGAACCCTAATCCGAACATATCTGCATGTGAAAAACTGTCTCCCAAATTAATCCAGCCATGACTCTGTGGGAGATAGGGAGAGACTGTCATTTTATTGATGCAACTTTATATTTTCTAGTTCAAGGAGGTATAGAACTATTTCCAATGCTCATTATGCCTTTTTCATTAGTGTATTTTTGATGCTGTGATGTGTTTTTCTCATTGATAATGCTCTTAGAAGCCCATTTCCTCCAAGCATCCCTTTAGAAGAACATGAGCTGCAGGAACAACAACCATAACCAAAAGAGCTGGGATCCTGAACAAGCAGGTTGGACTGCAATAGCAACCCTGCAGCAGTCCAAAAAAAGAGAAATCCAGCAGTGTCTGGCCCTTGGTAGGTTGATTAAGTGAGAAATGAGGAGGATTTGCTTCCCAGGGCAGACTATTTGCTCCCCACCACATAAACTAAAAGGGTCTTTATTTAGGGGAACGTTTACCAGTTCTTCCTGAGCTCTCCAGATCTGATCACACCGCAATACTCCAGCCTCCGAAGTGATATAGAAAGAAATAAAACTATATGGAAAGGAATTAAATGACCACCTTTAAAACACCTCCACAGGTTATAACCCTGGGAGGAGACAGCCCAGAAACATTAAAGACCAGAATTAAATCTAATGACTCTAATGAAATTGGGTAGCTACAGATGTGACTCCCTCCTTAACCGACTGGACCAAATTCAACTCCTCTCCAACACACCCAGCCCAGCCATGGCTCCCATCTCCAGCCTTAATGAAAGCTTGTCCATGGTTTGAACCCAGCAACAATTAACCTTGACAGGGGGAGATAAGATTCAAGTTTCAAAGCACAGAGGGTTTGCTGGGGTTTTGTGCGCTTTCATGAGGCCCTGATTATTATTTTAATGCAGTTGTTTGTGGTTTAGTTTCCTTTTCTTTTTTTTTTTTTTCCCCAACTCCCCTTAATGGTAACATTGAAAAGATAAAAGTTTATGCACTCATGGAAGGAGCCAAAGGATGGCTCAAGTCCAACCTACCTCCACCCCAGCACACTCCTCAGATATGCCTCCAGACAAGGGAAATCAGACAAAGAGATGCTGTGGAGACTTTAGGGCTGACTGGCCTCAGACCTTTTGGAAAAGGAAGAAGAACTCATTAGGCTAAAGGGAAAGCCAGAAGTAGTCGGGAGAGTGCTTTTTTAGGGGCCTAAAGTAAGAAGCCAACAGATCTCCACATACTTCCCAGCAGGAAGCTTACAGTCATCCCCAGCAGTGCTGATAGCCCCCTGTGCTTGGCAAGGTTCCACCCAACCATCTGGAGCTCATCCACCAAGGTGCAGCTCTCAGGGAGGAGACAGAGGGGTTCAGAGAGGAGCAGGGCAGGAGAGGGACGAGGGCTTTGGCTCCTGAGCCTCAGCCTGCTTTCACTTGACAGCAACTGGGGGTACATTTCTTCTGCAGATGGTGCAGCTGCCCCTGGCGAGGGCAGTCCTAGGAGGGCTTTAGGACCACCAGCAGCACGTGCATGGAAACCCTCCCAAGAGCTGGGCCTGCTACACTTTTGTTGGCAACATCACCACTCACCTGGTGTCTCCAGGCAGCTCCTGCCTTGTGGAGCAAGGCCTGCATCCCTTCTGCTCTCCTGTCTTGGGCTGCAGCGCAGGAGGTACCCAGTAGTGTGGATTCTATCCCCATCTGTTGAAACTGGGGTAGGGAATAGGGAGTGGGGTAACCCTCTGTTAATGGGCCAACTGTTAAAAACCAGCTGGGGCAGTTTCTTTCTCTCTTCCACAACCCATCCTCGTCCAAAGAGTTATCTTCTGCTGATGGGCCACTGAGTCTCACTGTATGACTGACAAAAATTACAGCAGCCCACTGGGAGATGCTACAGCCAGGGGAGGAGCCAAGCATTCCTACCTGGGTACAATCTGAGATTTGGAACACCAAAGCAGCCTTTCCACTGGATTCTCAGAGGAACACCAGGCCCATCTATCACCACTGGACCTTCAGAGGAAATCTACACCTTTCTACAGGATCACTGCTCCAACAGAGCCACATCTGCCACTGGGACTGCAGCCACCATGGAATGGGACTGCCACCAACACCCTGACCCACAGGGTGTCAGGTTGGATCCTGACTCTGTCAGTGGGTTTGGTTTGTTTGTAATAGTGCATGTTTTTTATTTTAGTTCCCCTAATAAAGAACTGTTATTCCTATTCTCATATCTTTGCCTAAGAGCCCCTTAATGTCAAAGTTATAATAATTCAGAGGGAGGGGCTTTCCATTCTCCATTCCAAGGGAGGCTCCCGCCTTCCTTAGCAGACACCTGTCATTCAAACCAAGACATCTCCCCAGCTGATGTTTTGATCTCGCTGGTGCCTTCGGCAGCTCCATCTGACTGGGGACCAGGAGCTGGCTCTGCACCTCTGTGCCGCCTTTGAAGGCAGCAGCGTTGTTCACCCTCCCCGAGGGCTGTTAACGAGACCCTGTTCTCTGCTGAGGGAGAAGTACAGCTCTGAGGCCTCCACCAGAGCTCTCCAGACAATGCAGCCACGGGAGGGCTTTCAGCAAGAGGAGGGAATCAAAGCTGAGGAGTGACCTGGGGAAGGAGATGCAGGGGGGAGGTGGGAGAGAACAGGCGTGCTGCAAGCGTGGCAGTTTTCTTCCCATGGCCAAAGAGTGGTGGCAGGAGAGTTCTCAGGTGCTCTCAAAATGGGCAAACACCACCTGGAAGGCTAGAAAATGTGTCATCAGCCTAAGAGAGAAGCAAAGTCGAGTGCAACATATGGTATTTATTTATAGTGTCTCCAGACACACCTATGGCTCACTGGTGTCCCCCCCTGCCTTGCATTCACGCTGCAGTCACTGAAACCACTCCCTGGGCTGGATATGTGGACTTCCCTTCTCTTACCTTAAACCTAACCTAGAGGACACCTTGCTGGAGATGAGGGGAGCAGGGAAAAGGAAAAAAAAAAGCAGAGGAAAGAGAAAAGGACAGGACTTTTGCCACGAGGCCACTGATGGATCACAAAACCACCATCCACTGCAGCAATGCAAAGACAGCCCAGGCTGAGTTTTTCCTTCCCAACGCACACCTCTGTGTTAAGGGGAAGCTGCCACATCCTCCCCACGGAAGCTTTTAAAGATGCAACTCACTCACCTTTCCCCCAGAGCAACTCCTCAAGACTCATCCCAGCATTCCCACATATTTTGTTCCTTCTTGGCATGCTGTAAGCACACCCATTTGTCTCCTTCAAACTCCTGCAGCTCTCTGCCCTCAGGCTAGGAGTGACCACTTACTATCTGATGGCCACCCCTTCTTCCCATAGACCTAGGAAGCTCTTTTTCCAGGGGCTGTTTGGAGCCCAGGAATGGCTTTTAAAGCATATTGCTCTCACTGAAACCAGCCAAAGTTACAGCCCAGCCTTTTTCTAAAGAGCAATCCCACAAGGCTCTGCCACTGTGATTTCAGTCACTGGGGAGAGATTTGCAAGGCAAGGGGGTGAGGATTTTGCAAGGCAAGAGCCAGGGATGCTCCTGGCCAAGCTCTGCAGAAAAGATGCACCTGCAGGCAGAAGTCAGGCTCCTCCCAGAGCCCAAATCAGCACCACACCCACAGCTGAAACGTGTCTTCTTTCAGATTTTCAGCCCCTAGATCAAAGGACAAAGCCACAAGGGCACAGTCAATCTGTCTGACCTGTCCCAGATTTTTTGAACTACCCTGGAAAGCTACCGCAAGGGCTTCAAGGAAAAAAAAGGCTCCTGATAACACGAAAAGCCAGGTTTTAATATTGTGTGTATCACGATGTGGCTCACAGCAGGGCACCAACCTGGCACAAAACCTAGTTCAAGGGGAAAAGTCTTTCTAGTAGCCCAGGAGCCTCTAAAAAAGGGGAGAAAATGAGGCATCTCACCTCCAGAAGAACAAGACACACTGACAAAACTGACTGCTCACAGCTTCCAAGCAATGAACGAGCCGTGGGCAGCCTTGATTTTTCACAAGAGATCAGTAATGGTGTATTCCAAACGTAAAGAACAGCTCCTGGGGCCAAACCACCAAACCGGTGCTGCTTAAATATGCCACAGCTTGTGCAACCTCGCAGAGCAGCGCTCTGAGGTGCTGCTGAGCACGGGGCGATTCAGCCTTTGCCACATCCTTCCCTTCACGGCTTTCAAGTGCCAGCCCAGCACAGCGTTTTTCCTGCTGCTGGGTGATTCCAGATCCTTGACCTGGTTAATGGCATCACATCTGCTAACTATTATCGGGGGGGAGAAAGGCTCTCCCTCCTCACTTCCCTGCTCGAACCCCGCGCAGCACCGTGTTGTGTCTGTGAGAGCTGAAAGCAGCCGAGCTGTAATTCAAACAAATCAGATCTAATCACCCTTATCAGAAGGGTGATAAAAATCAGCGAAGCTGAGAGGCTGCAAAAACACGAGGCAAAGAGGTATTTTTTGATGGGCAAGGAAAGGCAGCACCTCTGAAGAGCTGTTTTCCCTGCAGAGACATTGGAGCACAGCAGGGCACTGCTGAAGAGAAGTGTCTGTGCCGGTTCCCTGCCATCTTTTGCCGACCCAAAAAATGTTATTTCCCAAACTCTGCCCCTGAGGAGGGCTCTGAGATGCAGAGGGCTGTACTCCACAGTCCCCCATAAGTCCAAAATTTTGGACAAAGCAGTCACAATCACTACAGATGGACTGACACGCTGCCAGCCAGATGCTCAAGAGGTGCAATCGATGGTCCAGACAAAACTTGGAGACAGATCCAGGTGCTGTGGAGGTGACCACAGGTCTTACTTTGTTAGGACAGCTCCCCAGCCCAGAGCTGGAACCTGGCACAGGCACTGAGCTGAAGATGAGGGTTTCCTGAGCATCAGAGCCCCTTTTGGAGGACAGCACAGTCCTGGATGCTCAGAGAAGCACAGTGAGGCTCTAAGGGTCAATCTGCACATAGCAATATCCCACAGCTGGGATATTTGCCTGCTCAGCGAGCCATTGCCAGCACCTGATCCCAAATTCACCATCTCAGTGGCCCTGTACCACAACAGGAACAGTCCTTGGCAGTTTTCCTGCCTTGGGCTGCCCGGACTTTGTGAACCGGGGTCACGATGAGATTTTTCTGGTTAAGCTCAGCTCCAGGGGAACCACCTGGAGCCCTTGGCCAGCTCCAGGAGAACCTCTGCCTTGCTTTGACTCACCTTCCCGTGGCAGAGGAGCCTGAGAAGCATCCAGGAGAAGAGCCTTCTGCAGAATGAGACGTGCACGGGCATGCAGACAGACAGGGAACTTCCTGACACACACCCCTGACCTCGCTCCAGCCAGTGTGACGCAAAACAAAGCTCCACTTACCCACTAGCAGGGGATGTCACGCAGGGATGGAAAAATGAGGGTTGGAAGAGACCTCAGGAGGTCACCTAGTCCGGCTCTGTGCCCCGTTGAAAGAGTTAGCACTGTATTATCCCAGTCAGGCACACATCTAACCTATTCTGAAAGGCCTCTGGTAACAAAAGCAACATATTCCAGGCTTTTGCTATTTTTATCCTGATTTCGAGCACTGCTTGAAGAATGGAGGGCACAGAGGGGAATTGCTGCATAATAGCTTGGAATGGCTGCATAATAGCTGAACACTGCATTACTGAAATGTTGCAGGACCCCGGGGGAAGCTGCTGAATAGGTAAGTACATCTCAGTACAAAATGTAAGGGCAGGGCCACCAGCAAGGTGACAAGTGCACATTGGAGTGCCCCAATAGGCCTGGCCAGGCCACCTGGCACGGGTTGTGACATCTGGCAGAGCTGCCCAAGGTGGTCATGGAGTCTCATTCTCTGGAGACATCCAAACGCACCTGGATGCATTCCTGTGTCACCTGCTCCAGGTGACCCAGAGGGTTGGACTGGAGGATATCCAGAGGCCCCTTCCAACCCCAATTACCCTGTCCCTCCTTCACTGCACAAGGTGATCTCAGAGCTGCCTGGGCCCTGCAGCCATTGCCTCCCACAGAAGCTGCCCTGACATCCTTCCCAGGGATTAAAAAGCCAGGCAAATAAAGAAATAAAGTGGTGTTCTCAGCTGCATGGGAGAGGGTGTCTCTGCAAGATGGGGGTCTGGGCATGTTGACACAAACACGCAGACTTTTGAAAAGAACAGTGGAAACGCTTAGCACAAAATCCCATTAGCAAATAACGGGATTCTTGGGAGCACCATCTGTGCACCACATTGAACACCCGCCCCGCAGCACGGACACTGAGGCACGTTGCATGTGGAGAGCCAGACAAAAGAATATACAATAATACACAAAGGCAGAGAAAGCACATATAGCAAGGGGAAGAAGCCAGAAGAGACCTTTTCCTCCCTATCCTCACAATGCCCAAAGTCCCATTGCCTTCACAGCATTCCCACCGTGGCTCCTGAGGCACCTCACGTCCCTTTGTGCCCACTGTGAGGCCCCGTGATGTTGCCACAGAAGGGGAGAAAGAGCTGTGACGTGACTGACAATCAGCTGACAAACCAAAGCTGTTGAGTGCAAGGTGACACAGAGGTCTAGCCTTGGAGGTGATTTTTCCCCCCCCTCGGGTGTTTTCCAGGGAGGTCTCTCAGATTTCTAAGGCAAGAGATTACCTGGCAAAGGCTCTGTCTCATCCGTGAGCTTCTTCAGCTCCACCGCAGCAAAGAAGTCCAGAAGTAGCCACGCTGGGGTAACTCTGAAACAAAGCAAGAGAGGATTTGGTGAGTGGGTTTTGGAGAGCAAAACAAACCCAGCTTTACAAGTTGTCAACTTGAAGGAGCCCTCTGCAATGACACTCGAGTACCCCTTCTCCGCACTTCCAAACAGTCTCCTTCTTTGTCCGCTCTCCCAAGGGCTCTTAACAGCCTCCTCCAAAACAGCTATTACAGCAATTACTGCAATTAATTGATTTGCATATCCCCAAAGCCCCGTCATTAGTGCAACACAGCCAAGTGTGTTAGTGTTTAATAATATCAATCAACAATTATTCATAACATCCCGCCCCGGCAGACCTAAATATAGAGACAAGCATTCATGCGAAAACAAAAAGAAGGAAAAAAAAACCCACAACCACAACAGCTAAACAAAAGAATTAATTTAGAGCAGAATTAGGATCATAGAAACAAGACAGACAAGAGACAAGGTCAGATGTCTCGCTCCCAGCTGATGTGAGACTCTCACAACCTGCCTGCTCTCAGTTTCTGAGTGAGCTGCAAGTAAATAAAGTGATTTTCTCCTTGTAGTAAACAGCCAGAGAGCTGCAATGAGCACAAACACAGTGGGGAAGAGGCAACACGAGGTGACTTCCACAGTCTGCTGGCCCTGGTTCAGAACAGCACTTCAGCAAAAGCTCAAGAGGGTCCCCCAATGCTCAAATCCTGCTCCTCCCTGGGCCAGGCACGAGTTAAAGGCAAAGGCTGCTCTCCAGTTTTCCAGGCTTTTTTAGCAATGCAAGCTGCATCTCTTAGGGACTGTATGCTCTTTGCCAGCCTCTGGATTTGGAGCCACACGGGGGTGTGAGGCCAGTATGAGGCCAACACCAGCAGGATATCAGACAGCTGACACATTTTTACCCTCCAGGGTGTTTTCCAGGGCCTTGGATGTGCCCAGATCCCCCAGCCACCCTCGGATCCCACATGTGCTGCTTCGCTGCTCACTTCAGGGAGGGTTTCCACCACCTCCAGCAGCAGGAGGAGGTTTTTTGCAAGAGCCCAGGGTCAGATTACCCTAATGTAATTAACAGATATGTTGATCACACAAGGAGAACATTCTGAAACATTGCCAAGAAAATTCAGGCATTCAGCTCCTCCCATGGTGTTGGCACCAAAAGCAACGAGATTTTTACACTGCTGGAGGAACTGGCAAGACCATGGTGGTACAAAACCACAGCCTTGCTGCCAGCCCCAGCTTTTCACCAAGCTGGTGGAGCCCTGCTTTGGCAGTATCCTATTTATTAAAGGACTTAGGCTAGAAGGGGTTCAGGAAGTGAGCCCCGATCTCACGAAGGCAGTGGAGCTGGGCAGGAATGTCCCTAACCTTCATCCCTCATGACATCCCAACCATCCAGCAGTGTCAAAGCCATTCCTTCATCCTCACCCAGTGCACCCCAAGGTCTCTCAGACAGCTCTGCAAGCACAATTCTGGCACGGCAAATTGTCCAGATGTCCCAGAGGGTGGCAGGAAAGATGGACCTGGCCATGAGGAGAAATGTGGCCATGGGGAAGGAGCAACCCTATCCTTGCTCTCTATCCTTTGGCACTGAGACAAACTCTCCAGCACAGTTTTCCCTCTGCTTTGGCTCTGTCCATCCCATAGGCTGATCCTAACACTGTAAATCACATCAGCCTGAGAAGAGGACACCCAACTTCCCAGCTCTGGGCCCAGGGCTCCTGCTAAAACTACTGAGTGCAGACTAAACAAAGCTTTTTTTTATCCTGCCCACAGTCTGGACTCCTAACTGGAGACTCATCCAGCATGAAATCCATTCCCATTCCTTCCTCACCCCTCCCTGCCTCCATCGGTGCCGAAGCTGGGAGAGACTCAATGGTAGGAAGGAATAAAATGCAACGTCTCATTGGCAGCTCTCTAAATAGAAAAAGAAATAAGATTTTAGATCCCCCTTGCCTTTTGTTGGCCTTCCAACTTCCCCCAGCTCCTGTAGCCACACACAACGAGCTGGGAGGTGTGCCCAAAGCAGGAGCAGGAAGCAAAGCAAACTACAATTGCAGTAAACCACTTCAAAAAGGCTTCGGTTTTGCTCAGAATTGCTTGAAAGGAAACTCGACCTCTCATCCTTCATCTTTCACACGTTTTAAAAGAAACATTAGTCTGATTGTCTGGGTTTTTCTTGGGAAAAAAAGGCTTTCTGGAAGTCAGAGTTAAAAGCAAAACATAAATAGGAAATATATATGCTTCCTTAAACCCATATTCGGGTTGTTTGTGAAAATCCCCAGCGGCTTTCACTGCCTCCCAACAGCGACTGAGAGGTTTCAGGGGAAAAGTGAGACATTAGAGGCCACACTGCTATTTTCCAGAAGAACGTGGAAGGGGAAATCCAAAGCAGCTCAGAGCACCACACCGAGGACCTTAGAGAGAAGTTTGCCTGGGGCAAACATCTCCTAGCTGCTGTAATTACCGTGAAAGGTCATCAAGGACACCTCCCTGTGCAGGCTAGAAAAATTCATGCGAGCATTTGGCGTGGTCAGCACAGCTCTTCCAGCGAACAGAGCAGAGTTCTGACACTGAGCCTCCAAGGGATGACATAAGCAAACAGGCATTCCCCTCGGAAAGAGCCTGCAGGAGAACGCTGAGGGCATTAACAAGTCCGAAGCGACCGAAGAAATGGGGGTAAAAAGCAAAGGTCGCACACGCATTGACAGCAGCGAGGACAAAAGAGCTCAGTTTGCAAATATAATTGGATTTTAGAGTCAAATTTCTGCCGGGAGCTGGCTGCTGGGAGGTTCTCAGATCCCCGTGTGTGCCAGGATCCAGCAGGAGCTGGCTCGTGCCCACGGTGCCTATGGGGTGGCAGCCAGACACCCTTGCACACCGACATCCATGCACAGCTTTAGGGGAGCCCTAATGAAAGGCAGATGCAAAGGGGGAGGATTGCAGGAATGTTTATCCAGACGTGCTTCCCTCCCCAGGTCCCCCACCGAGGAGGGAGAACCAGAGGATTGGCTGCTGAGGAGAGGGGTCCCTCCACAGCAGCATCCCCTCTCCTAGGACACCCCCAGGGACACTCTGAGCAAGGAATCCTTCAAACCCTGCCCTCCTCTCTGCACAACATCTGGGACTGGCCACATCTGGCCACGGCACACGCAGGCTTGGCCACCTGGTTTCACCTGTTTCAGGCAGAATGATCATTTTTGGGGCTGGAATGCTTCCCTCAGAGCCCCACATCTCATTTTCAGAGGTGGGGGAGAAAGCCTTTGACCCGTTGCGGGCCTTTGTGAGGACTCACTGTTGGCATCTGCCTCTCTTGGCAGGATGAGTGTACAGTCATTTAGGCTGGAAGGGATCCTCACAGCCCCATCTGCTCCAAATCCCTGCTCAAAGCAGCAGGAAACAAACCCAGCACGTCCCCTCTGCTCCTGCAGCCAAAGGCACAGGTGGGGGACACGTGAGGAGCAGGGAAGGATGCAAGAGATCTCAACAAAAGAGAAGTCCTGCTCCGAGCAATGTGAAGAACAAATCTCCTAGGGGAGAAGAGGCTGCTGAAACACAAATAGTCCTGGCTGAACACCTCAACTCTAACCTCTTGCTCCAGACACAAAGAGCTCTCCCCAAAAAGCAGGTTTTTAGCCCTCAAGTCCCATCCAAAGAAACACTCAGGCAAAGAACTGACCTTCATCTCCAAAAACAAGCATCCTCAGTGGGTTTCTTTCTAAACTTTACCTCCTTCTTCCCAGACCTGGTGCCCCTGTTGTGCACCTCACCCCAGCAAGGGCCCACCTGCTTCATTTACCCCACGTAGCATACCTGGGAAGAGCTGGAACTGCTGCCTCAGAGGTGTCCCATCACCACACGCTGGTGTCAAATAAAGAAAATGCTGCAAAGCCAGTGTTTGACTGAGCAAGTTCTCCTGTTTCATGCTTTGTGATGCAGGAAGCAGAAAAACCCCTTCTCCAACTCTGACCAAACACTTCCCTGTGCTCATTCGCAGTGACAACCCTGCAGCACTTATGAGCTGTGCCTTCTCTGGCCTTTTTATTTCACTCCATAACACCAAAAGCAGAGCCAGGCCTGGAAATTAAATTGCACCCACTAGTTTCATTCATAAATTTGGCTTCACAACCAGAAAGTCAGCTATTGTTGTTATTTCTCACAGTTTACCACCTCCAAGCCAAGGAGTATTGTTTTTATTGCTATTGTGAGAACAAGAGCAGGGGAAAAAAATAATCTTACGCTTCCCTTCCCCTCCCAATCAAATATAATAGAGAAAAAAAAACCCAGACTCAACAGGGCGGATGTTGGATCCTTAAGGATTTTTTTTTTTTTAAGAGCTATCTACAGGAGCTCAGCCTGGTGCTGCAGGTTTTTGAGCCTGAATTTTTATCAATGGGCTGCACTGGGTCCATTTGAAAAGCCAGCAGGTGTTCGAACAATGAAGCAGGGCTGCCCCTACATCTGGGCGACCAAAGTCATCGCCGTGTTTACAAGAAACAGGATAAGCAAGAAAACATCCTGCCACAGGCACCTAAAAAGCTGCAGCCCCTTGTTATTCTTTTTTTTTTTGGTGGTGGTGGTGGTGGTTTTTTCTCACACTGAGCCGTTTATTTATAGCAGGAGAAGTTGAACCGGCAGGAGGAGGAAAAAGAAGTGAGAGATTTCTCACTCATTTCCACGCAGCAGTGACGCATGAGCAGCGGGCACTGGGCTCGTATTGTCCCCTCAGCTCAGGCTGCGAGCTCATTAACCCCTCAGCCCTGGCTGCAGTTCATTAATGATCAGGGCACAACCTGCTGGGTGTGCTTCACCCGTGCAGCTGTGTCAGTTAAACCCGACTCATTCTGGGACACCTCAGAGGGAAACTGAGTCACCACATACTGGAAATAAGGCCCCTAGAGCCTAAACTCTGTGGGGGAGGGAGGAGGGAAATTCCTCATCCTTAGCAGGATCCTGAGGGCTAACAGAGCAAGAGGCTCTTCCAGAGCCCAGAGAGGACATAGAGGGACCCTGCTTCTTCCCTTGCACAGTGCACCAAAAGGTGCACAACCAAAGGATGCCACCAAATTTCAGCTGCTGATGGCTTGTGGCCCCCTACAGAATCACTGTATTCTTTGAGTTCTTCCTCATGACATTTTGCTCTGCTGGCTTTCAACCTTTAAGTTTTAAACAAAGCAGGACACATCCAATTTAGCAACAAGATCAGTTTTTACAAACAAATTCATTCAAATTGACTGAAGATGCACCAAAATGAAGCCCCTAAAATGTTTCTCACCATCCTTAAGAACAACTCAGGAAGCTGCAAGGTGTCTCTGCCTTCCAGACCAGAGCTTTGTGACTCAAGTAATTCTTATGTCCAGCAAAATCAAGTATTCCCTCACCTCATGTCCTCCCTTTAACAGTTTCACTCCTGGAAGCCTTCAAAACACACCCATTAGAGCCCCCCCTCAGAAACCTGGGGAAGTGAGAGCTGAGCTTCTCAGCCTCTCATGGAGTTTAACTTCCTTGCTTTTGAGCTGAGTCAAAGAGGATTAACTCAACAGGTGTTTTACTGAAGAGTGGGAGGGAAAACAAAACAAAACACAATGAAACAACTGCCTACGTGCGCGAATAGCAGATGAATTCCTCCTCCTTTTCTGAGGAATGAACGGCTAAAGCAGATGGCAAATATCCCCTTCTCCTCTAGCCCTGAGTCACTCTCAGTTCTGGCCTTAAACATTTCAAATCCCAGAGCTCAAATGCTTCCCCTCAGCCAGGTCTGGAAAGGGATCTTCCTGATGCAGGCTGGAACTCTGAAGGGTTGAGCTGCTTCCACAGCCCCTGACTTGTGGTCTTCTGCACCCTGGTCATGCTCAGAGACACCAGCTGGAGTACAGAGGACCTTCCAGCAGCGGCCCCTGTGCCCTGTTGATGGAGTAGGATGGCTGAAGCCCAGACTACTGCCCTGCAAATTTATGATAACACCCCACAGCTCTTTTTTCACGAGCAGAGAGACCATCAAACAGCACAGGAATAAACAGAGACCAGCATCTTCCTCCCCTCTGGGCCATGGAACGTAAATTACAAGTTGCTGCTCTGATTTCTCACCAACCTGGGGCTCTCCAGCTGGTCCCACCAAACCTCCTGTTGGCCACAGCATGAGACACCAGGGCTTGGGTCAGCTAAAATCCCACTGCAGCTGGAGGGAGCAGACGGCAGCTGAGGCTGTGTAGTGTTTGCATGAGAATTTCTTGAAGCTTTCAACGATTAATGTGCACACAAGCCAGAGTTAACAGCCAAAATTTGTCCTTTTTCCATCAAAGTCATGAGAAAAAACACATAAAGCACTTTGGATTGCTGATGATGAGCCTGTAAAGTGAGGAAGTGGTCAGAGGATTTGTGTATCTTAGCAGAACTGAAAAGGGTCTGTCTAGAAGTGTCATTCCACATGCCATACTGAATATATCTTCACAAGAAATGCTACTTATTTCCAATATTTGGGTTAGAGGATGATACAGAAGTGAACTTTGCCCCTATAAGTGACTAAAGCATGACAGAGGGTTTGTGTGAATTTATTAAAACCTCCCGAGCTGAAACCAAACATTCAAGCCAACCAATGTCCTAAAACGTCTGCTTACAAATTACTTGGCTAATTGCCAGAAGCCCGAGTCTGATCCCTTTTTCTGCTTCTTTCTCACCCAAAAAACATCTGGTGGATATTGCCAGTCTGTATTGACTGCTCTCTTGATGCTGTAGATATCTTTAGGAACAGCATCCTATATAATTAAATAGCTGAGCGCTGACGAACTGTTGTCAATACAGAATAAAATCAATCCACTCCCTGTTGTCCCATAATGATACAGAGCTGGCACTATTTGAACCAGCTTCTTTGGAAAGCTTTAATTTTATCAAACAACACTCTTTCAGGAGAGATGATTTGGGGTTTTGCTTTTTAACAAAGATAGAAGTGGAGTGCGGCACACGGCACTTAATAGCTGGCTGAGATTTAAAACGCATGCTCCTTATGAAGTGTGACATTTTATCCCTGAAGCCACAGGAACATTTCCCACATTTAAGTGAAAGAGGGAAAATTCTTCAAATTAGATTTGAACTTTATACCTTCTAATTCTGCTGCAATCCTCCTCCTCCATGTACCAGGCTCAGGCCTGATCAACACGCTGCTATATCAAAGTCTAACAGACCTGAGTGCTGACAAATCCCCTTCACTCAGCCTGAAAGTAAGCAGCAAACCTCCTGGAGATCCAGGAGTTGATGTTAACTGGTGTTGGGGGTTGGGTTGATTTCTTATAGAATTTTTTCCCAGAAGTTGCTAAAGAGCTAATGGCTGGGTGCTTTTCGGTACTTATGGGTGCTCAGGAACAAACAAAGGAAGCAGCTACACAGAGACATTGATTCCACTTCGCTCAGGGCAGTTTTTTCTGCTCTGGGGGGACGGCCAGGGCTGCTCGTCTCGGCGAGGCAGAGAGCTCTCACTTTTCCCTTCACCTCGGACTCCGTCGGACCACCGGTCTCTTCGTGTGTCCCCCCGGGATTTTGGGAACCCGTTTCCTCCCTGCCCTGCACCCACAGTTTCTTCAGTTCTGCTCGAGGTCTCCCCACGCTGTTTCTACAGCCCCTGCCAGCCGGGACACTCTTTTCCAACAGCTCCAGCCATTGTGAACCCTCGGAATTATCTCACCCTCCTAGAGCTGCCGCTAGCCTATTTGCCTGTGACGGTACTGAGGGGAGTGGGGGGGGGGTTACCAGAGGAAGAACTGTGACTGACTTGTTGTTTTGGTTTTTTTTTTCCTCCTCTAGTTCTGTTTGTTGTCAATATTGTAATTATTGTGAATTTACCTTGTTAGACTAACTAGTAAAGAACTGTTATTCCTACCCTCCTTATCGTTGCCTAAGGCCTCTCTTTAAATTTTGGAATTATAACAAAACCCGAGGGAAGTTCCCCTTTTTCTTTGGTCCCTGTCTTTCCAAAACCAAGACAACTGGGAAAAATAGCCCAGCCACTGGTCCCAAGGCTAAATGAAGTGGTCAGTGCAGCCCAGCCGGCAGAGCCACCCCTCCTAGGTGTCACTGTGAGCTGGAAGCCAGCCCTTGAGGCCACAAGGCTGACCCAAGTCCCCAAGGTTTGCAAAGAGCCACCCAGAGCTCCTTTTAAACACTTCTATCCAAGCCTAAAGGAAAACCAAACACCCTTCTGCAAGGAAGTCATGGTCAGAGGGAAGGAGTACCTCTCCTACAAAGATGGGCTGGGAGAGCTGGGGGTGTTCACCTGGAGAAGAGCAAGTTCCAGGGAGGCCTTGGAGCCCTAAAGAAGCTCCAAGAGATCTGAAGGGAGACTATGAACAAGGGCCTGGAGTGCCAGGACAAGGGGGAATGGTTTTAAACAGAAAGAGGGCAGGATTAGAAGGGATAATGGGAAGGAATTGTTCCTTGTGAGGTTGGGCAGGCCCTGGCACAGGGTGCCCAGAGCAGCTGTGGCTGCCCCTGGATCCCTGGAAGTGTCCAAGGCCAGGTTGGACACTGGGGCTTGGAGCAGCCTGGGATGATGGAAGGTGTCCCTGCACATGGCTGGGGGTGGGATGGGAAGATCTTTAAGCTCCCTTCCAACCCAAACCATCCTGGGATTCTGTGAAGCCCTAAGCAGCAGCTCCCCAGGCTTGCCCATCACGAGGTCCTGCTTCGCACTTTCCAGACTCAAGACATTTTCAGTGCAGCTCAGTTGCAGCCAGGTTCCCATTTGAACCTGTCCTATACTGTCCTGCTGTAACTGCTGTCACAGCAGCTGGCTCCTCTGTTGAGCCCTTCAGGAGGAGAGGGACCCACAAGGATCATCAGGTCCAACTCCTGGCCCTCATCACACCAAAAATCCCAGCCGGTGCCCAAGAGCCCCTTCAGAGGAAGCTGCAGACCCCAGTGAGGTCTGACCTCTGTCTCCTCCAGCTGAACAAGCCAAGTTCCCTCAGCTGCTCCTTGCAGAGCCCCTCCAGCCCTTCACCATCTTCTGTCCCTCCCTTTGGAGGCTCTCTAACAGCTTTAGATCTTATCTAAAACTGCCCCAGCACTGGAGGTGAGGCCACCCCAGCCTGGAGCAGAGCAGGAGAATCTCCTCCCTGGCCTGGCTGGCTGTGCTGGGCCTGATCCCCCAGGACAGGGATGTCCCTCCTGGCTCCAGGCCACTGCTGACTCAGACCCTACTGGCCACGGACAAGGATCCCCACATCCCTGCTGGTCTCCAGCCTCTCAGTGTGTCCGTGCATCCAAGGCTGCTCTATTCCAGTGCAGAACCCAGCACTTGTCTGTTACATTTCACACAGCTGGGGATTGCCTGGCCTCACAGAGCACATCCCACATTACATCCCAGGCTGTCACACTGGTCCATGAGGCCACAGCAAACACAGTCCTTGACTCCCAAGCCCAAAGCCTCAGCTCACCACAGGTGGAGGAGGAAGCCCTGAACCACAGCTTCTCCCTTTGCATCTCCCTGGGCCAGCAACACTCAAGAAAAACCCATTCCACTTTCCACCTTGTGCCTCGAGGGACAGTCCAGACCTCTGGAAGTGCTTTGAAATACAAGTTGCAAAGGCAGAACATTATTCCCATTACATTGCTTGCTTTCCCTAAGCCCTACTCAGTAACAGACAGGTGCACTAGCTCTTTGCCAGGGACCCACGTTGAGAGGAACAAGACCCTTCAGTTTTATATTTTACCCGCTTTGTAAGCTCACAGTCATCTCTTAAGCTTGTAATAAAAGGTTTTTTTGAAAAATGATGGCACTTAGTTTCCAAGGCAGCAGAACTTTTAAGCCCGTGTTTGCAAGAGCCTGAGGAATTAGAGATGCCAAAAGGCACAGGCTGTATAAAACCTGTCCCCTGTTCCTGCTGGACAGATCAAGTAACACACTTTGAGTTTTTAACGCAACACGAGCTGGATGAGGAAGTGGCCAGTGATGCTGTACAAAAATGTACAATGAGTGGGATAACAACTACAAATCCCTTTAATCTCTGGTCTTACCTTGACATCTCAGACTGTTTGGAGCCTGCGGGGATTATTGGAGATGTGGGATTCCAGAATGGAAAGAGTGAGATGCTTCACGGTGTTCACTGACCAGGAGTGGTCTGCTGGACCTCAGCTGCAATTCAGCCTGCAGTGATCACAGAATCACAGGATCATTTTGCTTGGAAAAGACCTCCAAGATCATCAAATCCAACCTGTGACCGACCCCCACCTTGTCACCTAACCCCAAGCACTGGGTTCTTTGGATACCTCCAGGGCGGGGACTCCCCATCAGCCCCTGCCAAGGCCTTCCACCCTTTCCATGGAGAAATTCCTGCTGATGTCCACTCTGCCCTCCCCTGTCCCAGCCTGAGGCCGTTCCCTCTCCTCCTGTCCCTGTTCCTGGGAGCACAGCCCGACCCCCCCGGCTGTCCCCTCCTGGCAGGGAGTTGTGCAGAGCCACAAGGGCCCCCCTGAGCCTCCTTTGCTCCAGGCTCAGCTTTGAGGACATCATAGCCCAGGCAGACCTGTGTCCTCTCACTTCAAATTACTGAAGAGCTCAAGGACCCAACTGGAAACCTGCTGGAAACCAGAACATCTCCCACTCCCTGCTTTCTCCCTTTATAAATGTCTATTTTCTTAGGCTGAACCAATAACTTATTCTCAGTCATACACAGCTCCCATTTCAGCTCAAAACCAGAATCCTTTCCCACAGAAAAAAAAAAAAAAAAAAAAAAAATCAACTCTACTAATTTCACAGTTAATTTTACTGCATGACTTTTCCCAGCAACACAACTCGGTTTTTTTCCAAGTTCTGTACAAACTGATGAAAATGAAAATCCCCTCAGCCTCCCTACACGCTCTCATGCACATCACTTTTTGTAGTTTAATTTCCCATTTTTAAAAGGAAGATGATTACTTTCCTCCAACTTTTTTTGGAGGGAGGAAGGTGGAGGAGGAAGGTGGAGAAGGCAGGTAAGGCAGTGAGCAACGAGCATTATTTCATCATTAATACAGCTTCCAGCACAATAAAGGCAATCTTGTGCACCGTGACAGCAAGGTGCCAACAGAGCACAAGAAATTCAGATTTATAATTGACACCCACATCATATCAAGCCATCTTGGTCCTCTCCCTTCAACTGCTTCAGAAATCTTCCTGCTATTTTATTGCAAACACATGCAATAGGCCAATCAGTCCCAAAAACCACACACGCTGATAGAGACAGCACTGCTGGGACTCTGCAGGTAAAACTTTTGGCTGAAAAAAGACACAGTTTGGCATAAAAAGTGGCGTACAGATGCCAGCATTAATGGAAACAAAAGTGCAAGGTTCCTATTCGGGTCGCAAAGACTGGAATATTTTATTAAAAAAAGAAAAAAATACAAGTTACTTACTGCTTTTCAGACCCTCCTGAGCTGCACATGGATGAGGATCAGGCACTGGAAGGAAGCAGACAAATTTCCCATGTCACATTTCAGCGTGAAGAATCACTTTGATATTAACACTGAAAACTACAAGCTGATTTTACAGCATTTTCCAACCTCAGCACGAGGAAAATGCAGCAAGTTCTCCCCAAAACCCCCCACTGATCCAATACGCTTAAAGAAAATATGTGATGGGCATAGTCATCATATGGCTTGAAAAATTATATCCTTAGATGCTTTTATTATGGTCTTCAAGATTCATGTTTTCAAGCCTTTCCTCCAAAACCAGGAGGGGCTAGAAGTTTTATTTAAAAAACTTGATAGCCAAGAGTCTCACCTAATTATGTGAGCTGGGGCTTCAATGGGGGAAAAAAAAAAAAAAAAAAAAAGGAATCAAAAAAGAAAAGGAATGCAGACACACAGAAATTTGTGCAAAAAAATATGATCACTAGCAAAACGCTCACTGTCCCAAACTTCTTGCTTTTTTCCTTTTCACTGGCTCTGTGGATGAGTGCATTTTCCTCCCAAAATCTGTGCTGTAATCCTGTCCTCTGAACGGTTTTTTAAATGTTAAGGTAATGAAAGACCACTAGAAAGTTGCCCCAATAGGTGCCTTGGGAAAGAAATAAGGAGAAGAAAGGAAAAAAAAAAAAAAGAGGAAAAAATGTGAATGCAACAGGCTGTGGTGGGGGAGGAAATAACGGGGGGGGGTGGGGGGGAGGGGGGGGGAAGTAAAAAAAAATAAGCAGGAAAAAGGAAAATATAGAAAAGGGGAAGAAAAGCGGGGAAAGTACAGGAAAGGGGTAGGAAAATATAGAAAAGGGGAGAAAAGGGAAAAATAGGAAAATGCAGGAAAGGAGGAGAAAGGAAAAATACATGAAGGGGGGAAAGGAAAATAAAGAAAAGGGTGAAAAGGGGGGTAAGGATATAAGAAAGGGAGAAAAACTAAAATAAAGAGGCAAAAAAGGGGGGTGAGGGAAACGAATGGGGGGGTTGAAAGTAATGGGAGGCAGGGAATGAAACTCTCAGGGTTAAAAACAAAACTAAGGGGGTGATACTGACAATGATGAGGAGGGACGGTTTTAATGTGAAAAAGAATAGATTTAGATCAGGTACACAGAAGCAATTCTTCACTTTGAGGGTGGGGAGGCCCTGACACAGCGTGCCCAGATGTGAAAAACGAAATTTACGCTTTGGATTTTTTTACATTTAGTAATAATAATGACATAAAAAAGGACAATATTTCTAGAGCTGGGGTGCCTTTGACAAACAGCCAAAGAGCACACCAAACACTTAATATCAAGGTCTCTGTATACAGGTACATTGCTGGGATTGCATGCATATTCATTAGCTTATACATGATTTAAACATTCCTGGGAGTTTTTGATGTTACAATGGTTCTTTGTGTTTGATTTTTCCCATCTTTGCTTACCTGTATGACATCAAAAAATTTTATTTCTTCCTGTAATTTTCATTTCTATTGTTTCACATGCCTCTTAATAAGAGAAAATAATGAGTTCTCCTCCCATCCTTTCTGATGCTCTGTCTCATGTCACTGTCATTTTATCACTCGAACTGGTCAATTAATGAATGATCTTACACAGCTTTTTTAGTTACACAAAAGCTCTTTCACATCTTGTGTTTTGTTAAGGTCTATAACATCACGTTACCGAGTGATACATAGATATTATACCTATTACACTACTATTTCTAAGAGTAGTACAATACATACTTAGGGCGTGAGATTATGCTATATTAACAAGCAGCTAAAGAAGGAGTTATACACCATATCTAAGTATTTATGACCAATAACAACATGCAAAAGCCAACGTTATTTAGTTGTTTTTAACCCAGAGAAGCTGTGGCTGCCCCTGGATCCCTGCAGTGTCCCAGGCCGGCCTGGACCGGGCTTGGGACAGCCTGGGACAGTGGAAGGCGCTCCTGGCAGGGATGGGACTGCAGGAGCTTCAAGGTCCCTTCCAACCCAAACCACCCCGTGATTCAGCGGGGAAAAGGAAAGGTGGAAAAGAGCAGGGGGAGATCCCGGAGCTGCGTTTGCTCGGGGAGAAGCCGCGGGCAGGGCTCGGCCCCCCCGGGCCGTGGCCAAGGTGACGCCGCGGCCGCGCTGCCCCCAACGGCGGCGGGCGGCTCGGGCCGGGTCCGGGCTCTGCCGGTACCGCTGCCGGCCCAGCGCCACTCGCCAGCGGGGCCCCGGGGCTCCAGGGACGTGTCGCTGTCGGCCCAGCGGGATTCGGGCTCCTCAGCCTCGGTGCCGGTCCGGCTCTCGGTGCTCAGCATGTCCCAGGCGTGAGTTCCGCGGGGCGCGGGGGCTGAGGGCCGGGAGCGCCGTCAGAGGGGGCGAGGCGGGGGCATCCCCACAAAGCCACCGGAAAACCTGGAAATATCGGTATCACCCTCTCAGGCACTTCGAGCAGAGGGTTCCTTTCTCTTACGGCCCACAATTTGCAAGGCGTGTCTTGTTTCCCCTGGTAATTTCAGCACAGCAAAGCTTTACAAGCTGGTCTGCAACAACCAGGCAGCAGTGGCGGCATCAAAGTGCCTGCGAGGAGCTGTGCTCACTCCCACAGAAACATCACTCCAAGCACACGTATTAAGCTATTATTTATAATTAGTAGTAGTAGTATTATTAGTAGTAGTATTATTGCTGCTGCTGTGCTGGGAGCCGAACTGTGAGCATCTTCCATTATATTGTCCCTCAGTGTTGTGCTGTCTGCTGCTTCCAGCAGCACAGCCCAGTTTGGGGAGGCTCTTTTTCCCAGTTCTGAGGTGGACACGGCTTGTTCAAGTTCAATGAATAATAGTGCTATCATAATTAGAGGACAAAAATTTAGAAAACACCTCGAGGTGGGATTTGCTACCTTTGCTCCTTCTGCTGCTCCACATTTCACCCTGACCATATCCTGCTGCCCCAGTAGGTTGTGAGCAAAGCCTTTCCTGGCATCTTTCCCATGGTTTCCCTCCTCTGGCATCGATGATACCAACCTCAAAGCCCCCTGTTTCTTTTGTTCAGTATCCTCTTTCCAAACTCCCAGCTTTTTGCCAGGGAAAACTCCCTCAGATTCCAAAATATCCCTCCAAATTCAGAACCAGAGCAAGAGAACAAGAGCTCTCCTTGTCACCCACACCTTGGGTTTCATAGAGGTTTTAAGATTGGGCAAGACTTTACAAATTGACCAAGTGCAACCTTCAACCAAAAGATTAAATTAAATGCCACATCTACTTCAGGAATGGTGACTCCACCCTTCCCCTGGGCAGCCTGTTCCAATGCATAAATATGCTTTTCAGTGAAGAATATATTCCTAATATCCAATCTAAACCTTCTTGGCTTAACATGAGGCCATTTCCTCTTACCCTAGTGCTTG
This sequence comes from Certhia americana, assembly GCA_018697195.1. Classification (NCBI taxonomy): domain Eukaryota; kingdom Metazoa; phylum Chordata; class Aves; order Passeriformes; family Certhiidae; genus Certhia; species Certhia americana. The sequence continues at coordinate 37,725,666 of CM031863.1, read as the reverse complement.
TTGCCTGGGAAAAGAAGCTGAGCCCCAGCTGACCTTTCAGGCAGCTGCAGAGAGCAGTAAGGTTTCCCCTGAGATTGTTTTCTCCAACCTTCTTTTCTCCTCTCCTGCCTCCACACATTGGCAGCCCCAGACAGATACCAGTGAAAACTCCACTGCTTTCCAGCCAGGCAGCTGCTTGGTTCAGGAGAGGAAGGTGGGGTGAGAGGAATAAAGAACAACATTCCCAAGGGTATGGCAGAGACTGTCTGGGGGCTGTGTCCAGGGACAGAGCCAGCAAAGCCTTCAGCTGGAGCAAAGCTTGGTTAGATCCCTGGTTGATCCAATGCAGGGCTTGTAGAAATCATGCCTAGCACTCCTGGAATCAGTTAAGTGAAGTTCACAAGGTAGTGGAGAGTTATCTGAATTGTGCTCTTTAAAAGAGAAAAAAAAAAAAAAAAAAAAAAGAGATAAAGGAAGAAAGAACAAACCCCACAAAAGTAGTGTTTGACCTCTTCTTCAGTTGTCTCAGAATCTGTCATTCCTACTCAGTCTCTGAATCATGGCTGCTGTTATGTGATCCAGATTAACATCAAACTGAGCTTAGCTGGAAAAATACTTGTGCTTCAACTGGTTTGGCTCAGTTTAATTTTAATAGAGACAGGGCTTTTTAGTATTTCCTATGGCACTGCCAGCACTGAACAGCAAATCCATACAAACATGATCACATGTCACAAAATACAGATCCAGTCCTGTTCCTGAGCAAGGTGCTGGTGAGGGACTCCAGTTTGGTGTGGAAGCTCCTTGGCTCAGGTTGCTGTAATGACATTGTAGCTATGCACAGCACAGGATTTATAGCTGGGCTAATCCAGCCCTGCTTAAACACGAGTCAGAGTTGGATCTAAATAAGTTACCCAGGCTACTGTTAATGTGGTTGGTTGTAGCGGTTATGCCGGCTGTGTTCCATAAATCAGAGTTATTTAGGTTGGAAAAGCCCTCTGAGAGCATCAAATCCAAGCCTTAACCCAGCACTGCCAAGGCTACCACTAACCCATGTCCCCAAGTGTCACATCCAGATGGCTTTTAAATCCATCCAGGGTTGGGGACTCCACCACCTTCCTGTTTCCATGAAGAAGTTTTTGCTAATATCCAGTCTATCCTATATCTTCCCAGTAGCTAAACAGGGTTCACAAGAGGGCTGGAGAGGGACTTTGCACACAGATATAAAGCAATAGGACAAGGGGAGATGGCCTTAAGCAGAGGGGACAGGTAAAGATTGGATATTTAGGAGAAATTCTTCCCTGTGAGGGTGGGCAGGCCCTGGCACAGGGTGCCCAGGGAAGTTGTGGCTGCCCCTGGATGTGTTCTGGGCCAGGTTGGACAGGGCTTGGAGCAACCTGGGATAATGGAATGCCCATGGCAGAGGTGGAATGAGATGATCTTTAAGCTCCCTTCCAACCCAAGCCATTCCATGATTCTATTACTCTATAAACCTTCCCCAGTGCAACTTGAGGCCGTTCCCAAGGTGTCTTAAATGCCATGTGACAAAAATGACTTACAGCCACCTGCCTCACCTGAAGGCAGTGAGCCTTCAAAGAGCCCATAATGAAAGGGGGCAATGAGAAAGAGCTTTGGGTCTTCAGAAGCAGAAATGCTACACAGCTTTCCTTGAGCTTGGGGTAAACCTGGAGTTCTGAGGCATGTTTGCCATCCTCGAGGGCCTATGATTCTAAGAGGCATGGGCTAAAGCAGATTTAATTCCAGTGGCTCAGGAAGCTCTGTGTCAGGGCAGAGAGGATGCTCAGAGAGCAGCAGTGTTCTCTTAGGGTCACTAACTCCAGCAGCCAGCCAAGGGAAAAGTCAGCATGTCCAGACATGCCCGGCCTTTTCTAGGGACACTGTGAGCCATTGAGTGCAGGGTGATTAAAAAGTGCTGGAGTATCTCACTTCCCAAAGCACTCAGCCCCAGCATTTGCATGCAGATGTACCTTCTGATCCAGACACTGGAGATTCACAGAGATGCTGCTGCATTTGTGTTTTCTTATTGTGTTACCTCCTCTTTCGTGGATTTGTTTACCCTTTCCTTGACCCGTGGGATCCTGACCGGTGATTTCTTGCCTTGCCCCTGACAGCCCTCGTCCTGACACGTCCAAAGCCGAGTCTTGGCACTGCTACCCCTCCTGCCAGGTTTTAATCAGCTACAAGACATTTGCCACTGCCACCAAGGAGCTTTAAACAATCAAAGAGCTTTAAAATTTAATCTCGTGTCACAAATAGAATTTATATTAATTCACTGGTCAAATATTGATCTAAGACAAGATCCTGATCATCTCCTTTCCTGCTTCCAACAGAAACAACCAAAGCAGAGCTCTATGTTGTACATCACGGCCCCAAGGCTCAGCTGAAGAAAATTAAGGCTGCAAAACCCAAATGTGAAAAAATGTCAGTGCAACTTCTAATCCCCTCTCCTCTCCCCCCTCCATGTTCTGTGGCTGCATTACGATGCAGTTTCTGATGCTGTGATCACATCCTATTTTCTTCCCACGGGGCCCCAGCCTCATTCAGCCATTGGGCCGTTGCTGAATATTTCTTTTTATCCCCTCATTCAGCGTCTGGCCCCAGGCCATATTCTTCAAATTCCATCCAAACGCCACAATTATTAGCTTCCTCCTGGGCATTCCTTGCATGTTCACTCTCATACATCTCCCAAGCAGTCACAGATTCATCTTTGCCCCTCTTTCCACCCCTGGTGAGCATTAGCACATCATCTTGCTTATGTTAAAGCAGGAAATCAGAGACAGGATCAAACTGATCACAGCTAAGATTCAAAGCTGCAACTCCCTCCTGTGCCTCCCTTCATCCTTAATAAGCAGGTAGGGAAAGATCTTGTGTATTACTCGTTCAGTGTCTCCTCTGGGAAAAAGCATTGTCAGTGGAAATATCCCAGCAGCACTTGTGCTGGAAAACAGGGAAAGAAAAGGCCCCAGTTTTCAAGAAACTGAGTAGATGTTTTGAACTTAAAACCTCCTGCTCCTGGCAGGGGTAGAGCAGCACCCAGACACAGGAATTGTATGGAATTGCAGGCAGCTGGATGGGTGATGGCCCCTTCCTTTTCTAAGGAAGGGAGGGGTAAAAAGACAAAAATTACATAGGATGGTTAAAGCTGAAATAAACTTTGCTGTCAGAAGCAGTAAAGCATGTTACAGGCAAATACTGCTTGGAAGGCAAAATTCTGCTTGTGAAGCACAGGAGACTGCTGTTCATATAACACAAAATAGTTTGGGGTGGGAAGGGACCTTAAAGCCATCTCCTTCCATGGGCAGGGACACCTTCCACTGTCCCAGGCTGCTCCAAGACCCATCCAACCTGGCCTTGGACACTGCCAGGGATCCAGGGGCAGCCACAGCTGCTCTGGGCACCCTGTGCCAGGGCCTGCCCACCCTCACAGGGACAAATTCCTTCCCATCTAACCCTTCCCTCTGGCAGTGGGAAGCCATTCCCCGTGTCCTGTCCTTCTCCAGGCCCTTGTCAATTGTCTCCCTCCATATTTCTTGCAGGTTCCCTTCAGGTACTAGAATATCACAGTTGGGTCACCCCAAAGCTTCTCTTCTCCATCATTCCCACTTCTCCCAGCCCTTCCCTGTGGAGCTGCTCCATCCCTCTGATCATCCTGGTGCCTCCTCTGGACTCTCTCCAGCAGCTCCAGCTCCTTCCTGTGCTGGGAAGGCAGCTCTGCAGGTGGGGTCTCACCTGAGGGGGCAGAGAGAAGCAGAACTGCCCCTTTCCTGCTGCCCACACTGTGGAACCAGCCCAGGGCACGATTCTCCTGCTGACCCCAGAGGGAAGGGCAGCCCCCAGCCCACACAGGAGCTGCAGCCTGAGGAACAGGAGGACAGCCTTTGGAGCATTCCACAGCCCAAAATGGCATTTGGCACACTCTTAATTGCTTTGCCATGTAGGAAAACAGAGGGTTTTGTCAGAAAGCTAGAAGAAAACAGTTCTTTTTCCTGCCAGCCTTTTTACTTTGGCTGGAGCAGGTGCTTGAGACCTGCTGAGGTGCGTTGCTGCTTTTGCTCCATGAAGCTGCTTCCTCGCCTTCCCTGTGGTTTCCCATTACATTTCTGCCACACAAATCTTTTATTCCCCCTTCACTTTCTGTCATAGTACCCAGGACTGAAATTGGAGATGACAGAAGCACAGAGCTGTTCACGTTAACAATGCCAGCAGGCTGTGTGTTTTCTTCTCTTGTCACAACCAAAGCCTACTGAGGTTTATCCTTTATTTTCCCCCAAAATGCTTCCAACTCTGTAAAACATCGTGGCTGGAGCAAGCCTGCTTAAAAAGTCATCTGGCAGAGTCACATTCACCACCAGCTGAGAAGTTTGGCATAATTGTGAGACTAATCTTATTTTAGGAGCAAGGCAGGCTTAAACAGGCTCATGAGCCTGAAATGCTCCAGACTGCAGGCTAAAGGCTTTGAAATCAGCAATTAATTCCGACAACATTTCAGCCAGTTTGGTTCACAGAATCACTGCTGAGTTGGAATGGACCCACCAGGGCCATTGATCCAACTCCTGGCCCTGCACAGGACGCCCCAGGAGCCCCACCCTGTGCCTGAGAACATTGTCTGAACACTTCTTGAACTCAGGCAGGTTGTGTCACAAGGCCACACAGATCTCTGATTCTGTCTGTGCCTCCCCAGCACAAAAAATGTTTGCCTGTAATAGGACAAAAGAGAAAAGAGAGGGCTACTGCTGTAATGTAATCACCACGCAATAGCTGTGAGGGAACAGGTAATTGCTGGCCTGAATCAGCCAGCAGTCATCCTAAGCCTGGTGATTTTTAGAGAGAGAGAAGAAAAAGAAGAAAAAGAAAAGCAGCAGCCGCAGCATTAAAAACCCTTTTTCCTCTCAGGGCCTCACTTTCCCCTCCCAACCTTTGTCTGTTTCTCTATTTTCCAGAGGCTGCAGGGCAGGGTTTCCCTCCCCCGTGTTTGCTCAGGGCTTAGCACAATGCCTGACCTGTCAGGCTCTGAATGTGGCGAGGGGACCCTGAGGAGTGGCCCCTGCGTGCCCTTCCGTGTCCCCAGCGCCGCGTCTCGGTCCCCTCTGCTCTGTCACCGCTTCCCTTGTGTTCTGTGCCAGGCTCCTTGGGCTCTGCTCCACAGCCCCTTGCTCTCACAAACCCCGTGGTCCTTCCTCCGGCCCCCAGCACAGCCCAGTCTCACTTCTGAGAAAGAAACACAAGGTGGGTTTGCAGTGGGAGCAGAGGATCCTTCAGCAGTGTTTTAGCACACACGATTTAGCGCTCCTTTAATCGCACAGGAGTTTCCAAACGAGGTGAGGAAAGCTGGAGTCAGACTCAAATGTTTTCCCTTCCACCTCCTTCCATCCACCTCAAACCAGTGAGACCCAGGCAGCACTGCACTACTGCAGCTTTAGCATGGGAAAGCTGGAGATATTCCTGAGGGCAGCCCAGAAAAACCAGGCATCAAAGAGGCCAGGGTTCAGCCCACACACAAATCCAGGGAGACACTGTGCCATGGAATAACAGAGGTGCTCCCGTTTGGCAGTGAGTGAAACAGAGACGCTCTGGTGGGGGGGAAGAAAAGCCACACAAAGGTAACCCCACTGATGCCAGATTCTTCTTCTGCCTCAGGAGTGGCCTGAGGGACAGTTTGCATGCTCAGCACAAACCCTTCCAAGAAGGGTGTGCTTGAGCCTTAAAACCAGTCCAATACCAGTAAGCAGGTTCATGTCAGCTGGACTCAAAAGCAGCAAGCTTTTCCAAGTGTTCGGAGAGATGGGTCAAGCAAACATGCAGATTTAGAGGGCCCTGCAATATTGAAACAAGGCATGTACAATTTGGCAGGATTTGAAACATCTCTTTATAACTTCAGCAGGAGAAAAAACCTATGTTGTTAAGCTTCACTCTGAATAAGGAGAGCAGGCTTTATTTTGAGCAATGAAGGTGAGATTTGAACTGGCAATCAGGCTATGAGCAAAAGAAACTTCTTAAGCCCTTGTTTTAGACTCAGTTTCTACTTTGTGGGAGTGAAGAGAAGGGACATCAGTGTGGAATTAAAGCTCTGAGCTTCCCTCCAAGCTGTGAGCTGCCAGAAATCACTCTGGGGACTCTGGAGTTCAGTCACTTGGTGTGCTTCTTCCTCATCCCATTACAGCATTGCTTATCTTCCCCACAGCACCCCTATTTGGGAGTTGCTATGACAATCTGTAGCATTACTTACAGTGCTACATGCACAGAGAGATCAAGAGACGACTTTCTTTTCCAGGATTTAATAATCTTAAGCCTTGGATAAGAAAGTTAGGCTCATAACCTGCACTAATAGGTGAGTTAGAGGCTCAAATCCAACCTAAATGTGATTGAATATCCTTGGGCAGAGACACAGCTGAGAGCAGAACAGAACTGAGCCTACAAGGTGGACCATAACAGTAAATAAAACCCCAGTGCATTCAAGGCTACATTGTTCTCCCCCTGCAGCGTGTGGAAGCAATTTTGAGGGAGTTCACAACTTAATGCAAAGGGACACTGAGCAAATAGGCAAAAATTCCAATAGGGACTTTGGGATCACACGCTGGCTGATTCACAGGCAAAGAGAGGCAGTGCTCTCCTTTGCTTTTAAAGCATAACCTTGAAGTTACTCCTCCTGACTACCCTAAGCACATTTGTCTCTAAAGCTGAAGGGTTCCTCTGCTTCACAGCAGCTGTGCCAAGTCCCCCAGAAGGAGCTCTAAACACCAGGCACATCGCATCCTTCAGACTAGTCCAGAAGGGCCCACATTTGGGCATCAGCAAAACCTGAAATTAGCATTTTAATCCTGTTTTGGGGATGTGTCCTCTAGGTTTTCATCAGGGTGAAGCAATGCAACACTCCAATCAGATTTCTGCTTGCCCTGTGCTGTTATCCAGTACCTGATGACCCCATGCCTCAGAAACTTGGGGTTCAGGTCCCCCAAGGTGTCAGTCACACTGAGCTCTGCAGGTACACAGAGCTGTCAGATGCAAATTTACCACTTTCACATCAGCCTTTTCCTTCAGCACTTCATTTTCCAGTGGGCCTGTCCTTTCTTGTGCCCTCATCTCCCCAAAACAATCATCCCATCATACCCAGTCTTAACATCTGACCCACAGCAACCGTGCTTGCAGTCATCCCTGCAGTGCTTATCTGATAAACTAATGCTTTATGGAAGCAATTACATCCTATCTGCAGTTCCTCATGGTAATGTCCTCCGAAGGGCTGCAGCGCTCCAGCCCCCTCCTCCCTCCACAGGCCATTCCCAGGAGAAAAAGAAACTGGATATTAGCTGGTTCAGCAGGAGGAACCACTTGACATTCCTCAGGCAGAGAGGGTTACTGTAAATCGGAGCGGACGCTCACATCGCGGTGCGGCGCAGTCCGGCGTCTCCGTGCGGTAACCTGCACGGGAAAGGCTCCAGCCCCAGCATCCCCACAGCCTATAAATCAGCTGGATAGCTGTGGGGACACCCCTCAGGGCTTCCTCAAAGCTTGACAACCTCTCCACTTTCTGTGAGCAATCATATAAAGTACACACCACACCGCACCGTTTCCTCCTGCACTGGAAAAACCGCGTGGCTCACATCCTTCCGTGTCCTGGCTCCCGCTCATGCTGGCCTTGTTTGTCCCCATCTTCTGCCTTCGGCCGGGTTTATTCTGTTTATCTCCTGCACCTGGGTTAATTGCTGCAATTGACTGATACGGGCGGTGAAATGGGATGTAAATGAAGTAGGAAAAAAAAAAAAAAAAAAGGAAGGGGAAAGACCTGGGTGGGCTGCAGAAGCATTAGGAAAAGCAAGGCCAGCTGCATCCTGCAGAAATCCAGGTCAGCTGAAGAGTATAATACGCCCTTTAAAACATTAATGGTGCAAATTCAATGGTAGGGTTTGGGTTGTTGGTGGTTTTGCTGACTGCAGGGGGGAGTCCCACTGCCCTGTCACCACCCAGGGTACTGGAGGGCTGGAGTTTGTCCTGTCCCACCCCACGCGTCCCTCCTGCAGCACAAGCCTTGGGTCACTCTGACTTCCAGGGCTGGGAATGATAAGATCAGCTCACAGAGCTCCAACATTTATTATCATGCACAAACAATGCTAACATCTGTCCAGCTTTCAGGGTAAACACACCAAGACTCACTCAATGCGAGGTTTGCTCTCAAAGCTCATCTAACAAAGGCAGGGCCTCTTGCTGTTCTCAACCCTCTCTGAGAAGCTGTAGGAACAGCACTTGGATGGGTCTAGATTGCACCATCGAGGCCGAGGGCCTTCATTGCTAGGATTAAGGAGCGAGTCAGCTGTCCCTGTTTCCATAGCCACTGTTTTCCCCCTCAGCATGACACTGTGAATGAACTGGGTTTCTCCCAGCACAACCAAGTCTCAGTGCAGAAGGCATTTCCTTGCTCTGTTCCTAGAGAGGCATTTTCAAAGATGTAGGATTTTTTAACACTTCTCACTGTCAAGAATCTCCATCTGGCAAAGGAGAACAGGATCTAAAAGTGTCTTCACTGCCACAGGTGTTATTAACACCTTTCCATGACAAACCTTCTGTCGGAGTCCTCTGAATAAAAACCTCATTGCTTGTATCTTGCTCCTTTAGGGTGATCCCCCAGGGTATTCTGATCTACTTTTCCCATGAAAAGCCAGTCCGTGCTCACATCAGAGCTCCACCTATTCCTACCAAAACTGCCAAGTGAGCAGCATTATTGCTCCTGGAAATGGAGATGGCCTGAGGTGACAGCTTCCATGCCACATAATCCCAGAGGCACCAGACCAGATATTTACCAATTCCTTGGAGTGCAACAGTTGCTACCATAAAAATAAATCAAATTATTTTCCTCACCTCACCTTTGAATTAGGGCCCACAGCTTCACTCCAACATTGGCACCGACCCCACCATTACCCTGCAGTTAGCTCCAAGCAACCACTTCAGAAAGGTAGAGCAGCTTTAAAAACATGAATTGGTCCTCATCCCAAAAATGCAGAGCCTCAAATAGTCCTTCCCCTATTAAAAGGCATTGGAGGGAGACGCCTTTTCAACTAAGCCATCTTCTCAATTAGCTCAACTGAATAAAACTCCTGGCACTGTTGGGGGCTGTAACTTCAAGCATTTGAAGGATGCTTTAAGCATTTCAGAGTGAAGCTGAAAAGCTTTAAACTTTTAAGCTTGTTTTAATGAAACAGCATTTTAAGCTTCCTATTTTTAAAACAGAGAAACTCCTGCTAATGGTTTTCAAAACACTTTGCAGTTAAAAATCTCCTTACAAACGTAATGACTCACACTTCCAGGCTTGCTTTGTGAGAAATCCACTCGCACAGAGCCCTGGAGAGCTAACTCCTGCTTTCACGTCAGGTTGACACAGTTCCCCCCTTTCCAACCAGCACTTACATCCAGATATGGGCAGACACCCAGAGGGAGCTGGACGCCATGCTCCAGAGAGAGAGAGAGGAGTTCCTCCAGCCACAGGAGGACCGTGAGAAGGTGATGAAGATGTTGGCCACTGCCTACATCCAGTACCTGGAGATCTTCCGGAACCTGGAGGCCGCCCACGATCACCTCATCCACCAGCAGAAGCAGGCGGCGGTTCGGCGAGCGCTGGATGCAGTCATGGGCCGCGTGCTGGAAATCAAGAAGGAGATGGTGGCCCTGGAGAAATCCGAGTGTCACTACATGGATGCCATGCTGCTGGATCTAAAGCGTGTCCCGGTAGGGCTGCCTCAATTGTCAGCCATTTTGTAGGAAGGATGGGTTTTATTTGTGGGGGTTTTATTTGTAGGCCTGCTGTGTCAAACAAACCCGGCCATTGGTCGGATGTGATCACAGATGTGATCCCCATGCAGAGGGCAGGAAAAGGGTAACACAGTCTAAGGGTGGTCACAGAAGGTTTCAGGGCTTTGGGGACATTTGGTAAGGGATTCTGGGGCACAAGTTATTTTCTCCTGACACTTGCAGTTGAAAGCAGCAATATCAAAACAAACAGCTGGCTCCCAAGCTGGTGTCACCACCATAATTTTGGGGGTTTTGACAATGGAATGGCCTGTGCAATGCCAGGAGTGCTGGCATGAGATGGCACTCCCCTTTCTCAGCAAGGGAGGGGAATTCTTTGCCTGGGAGCAGGGAGGTGGGACCAGATGACCCTTTGTGGTCCCTTTCAATTTGACCCAGTCCACGATTCCAGTATTACAACATGAATTTGTATTCACAGAATCCCAGAATGGTTTGGAGTGGAAAGGACCTTAAAGCCCATCCAGTGCCATGGATGGGACACGTTCCACTGTCCCAGGTTGCTCCCAGCCCTGTCCAGCCTGGTCTTGGACATTGCCAGGGATCCAGGGGCAGCCACAGCTGATCTGGGTACCCTGTGCCAGGGCCTCATCACCCTCCCAGGGAACAATTCCCTCCCAATATCCATTCTAAACCTACCCTCTGTCACTAACAGCCTCACAGCTTTGCTGTGAAGTGTCAGGAGCTTGACTCTGGCAGATTTTAATGTGGGGTGAAATAGAAAATAGGCCCCTGATAAGTAAAGTAGAGTCCACTGCAGCCTGCCCTTCGTGGCACGGTGAAATCAGCACCGTGAATGTGACAATGAGGCAAAGTGTGGAAGCCGTGCTTTAAAAGCCGTAGGAAAAAACGAGCTGGCAAAGGTGGTTACTTCTCTCGCAGACAGCTCCATCTATTGTCGCATCCAGGTACAGCTGCTTTGCTAAAACCAGCTGAAATTGCTGCTTTTTCAGGATTCCAGCTCTGAGATAAATCGCCCGGTATCATTGTAGCATCATTCTGAGATCTGCCAACGTGTTTCTGTTTGCCTCTGCACATCTGCAAATTTAGGATAGGAACTGCCAGGAATTTCCTCCAGCCCTTTACCTTCAACATTAATCACTATTTTAAACAATTTTAAACTGAGAGAGTATAAACACTTCTCTGGGGAAAATAATCCTTCAAATCATATTTTGAAATCCTTAGCACTGCCGTTTTCATGAGTCAGCAGTAAATCCATCTGCAACAAAAAGTTGGCAAGTCTGAGAAGTCAGGCCTGGCATCTCCTCAAAAACAAGCATAAATTCAAATTCCTGCACCACACCTTAACTTTAAGAAGGCATAACATACCTACTTACCACAAAAGAAATCAATCACTGAGGAGATTTCAGGTTTTTTTCAAAGAAAACATTTTCCATACTAGATAAGAATATAGATTTATGGGGTGTTCTTTTTAATAAAATATTGAAATGCTCTTGGTAGCAGAACAAAATTACTGGAGAAATAATTCCTGTTTCTCAAAGGATCTGCCCAGAAATGTTATCTCCAGTCATTCCTTTCTCTTTATTATCAGTGCTAAAATTCTGCAGGATTGAAGGCAGAGGACACAACATTTTATATCTTATGTGATGGTACTGCCTCTTTTGTACTATGTCACTGCAAGGCCAAGCTTTCCTATTTTTCCAGTTCTGTACCTCGTGTTTTTGTGCAGTTGCTTTCCAACATCCAGTCACTCCGTTTCCTGGGGTAATTGTGAAGGTATTTGGATCCATAAATCCCATGTGGAGCTGGGAGTGGCTAAAAAGCCACGAATTTGACTCGAGGTTAAACATCCCAAGCCTGACTTTCAGTGCTGGGCCCCAAAAAGAGATTATGAAGAGAAGCAGGCTCCTCACCCCTTCCAGCCCTGCTACTGGGGCTTTGATCTCTTTCTGCCAGTCAGTAAAAGTCACAATCCAGAATCACTTGGAATTAAAGGCCAGGTGAGACATCAGAGATACTCCTACACTGACTCAGCTCCCTGGCAGCCTAAAAATCCTCTCATCCTACAGGAGGGTGTCCAGACAAACCCTTGATTTCTTGTACCTCCAAATTTTAATCCACCCAGTGATTTGCACTCAGAATACAGCATATAAACATTTCCATCAACTTCCAGAGGTTGTTGGAAGGTGCAAACAGGGAGCTTAGCAAGACAAATATTTAGAAATTTTATCAGACCAGACCTCTGCACTGATAAAATCATCAGGGATAAGCACAGCCGGACTTGGAAGCTTTCTCCTGGTGTCATGGTAGGGATGTCCCTCAGTGTGCAGCTGAGGGAATGGGGAGTGAAGTTGGGAGAAATTTAAATCAGTTACATCTTTTTAATCACAGAAATTAGTAAAGACAGGCACTCCTGGTCATGTCTGATTTTAAGAAGTGTCTGAGATACCACAGTCACAGGCAGACAGTTTGTCTACAGCTCAAAATACCTATAAAAAAACCTGGAATTGTGCTTTGGTTCCTTGTAATGGTAAAACAAATGGCAAGAGAACAGATCTATTTTTCATGTTGATTAAAACAAGAAGTGGGATGATCACACAACCAAAGGTATTCATCTTGGTGGAAATCATGCTTAAATTTCTAGCAACCCTGCCAAATATTTTAGCAATTTGATAATATAATTGAGCCATTATAAGAAGAAAGATTTCTGGGCTCACATGGTTCCCAAATTGGGTTGATTTATTTGTTTTTGTTGAATTAGGCCTAAAGTAATTGAAAAGTAACAGCAGCTGTTACAAAGGTCAAATTCCCCAAAACTCAAAAAATATTCAACAACCTCTGTCCTTACTTCATTGCTTTGTAAAGGTGTTCAATTAATCAATAATGTGATTTAAATACAGTCCTAAAAAGCATCTCTTGACTTTCTTCCTCCAGGAAGACATGGAAATACCCATCCCAAAGTATTTCATTAAAGAAAACCTGAAAATCCTGCAGGAGAGGGAGAAATACCTGAATGAGATTTTGCTGAATGCTGGTTTGCTGGAACAGGTAAATGTAGCCCATACCTACATATCAAATGTATGTATGTATATATAAGTATTTGATTTGTTTAGTTTACAGCCACATGTGTCTGAACACGAGACTCTGAAGTGAGAAGTGCTTTTACAGCAGTGAGGAAGTAAAAGTGTTTACAGATAAGGCACAAGCTGAAAGAAACCTTAGATTTCCCTGTCAAACAATATCCAGTCACATCTCGAGTCTGGGTAAGGCTGAAATGATTCTGCTCTGCTTTCTGTGTATGAGAGTGTCAGAAATAGCAGCACTTTGGCCAAGCCAATGCTTTATTTGTGTCACTAACCCTCATCGTGTCATTAATCCTACTGAAACCAAACTGCCCTGGCCCAGGATTCCTCACTGGAGCGGGCAGAACTTGGAGTTCGGGTCAGCACAACTGCTGGCAGTCACTTGTTTGTAACCTCTGAACAATGAGTGCAGTTCCCCCGTGCAGTTACGGAGCTGCAGCTGCTGGGAGGAGCAGAACACGGAGTTTTGGCAGAGCAAAAGTCACTACAGACAAGCACACGAGAGTGCAGTGAAGGCTGCTCTGGATTTCATATACTTATAACCTTTTGGGAGTGGCATGTTGACCCCTGCAAGTAAACAACTGTGCCTACATGCCTGGATAACTTGGATTCCTGGATGTTGTAGCTGTAAGAGACAGTGCTGATGGCCCACTTAGTCACACTGCTGCCCTGAATTCTCCAGCAGTGAATGTGCCTGCTGATCCCACAGAATAGCAGAGGGAAAGTCCCCAGGGACGAAACAGCCCCAGGCAGAGTGCAGAGACAGAGCACAGGCTTCCCTGCCAGAGGCTTTGCTGACTGTTCCGCCTCAGGACAGCTCTGGGTGAGTTTTCTGCTCTTCTACTCACCTCCCGTTGCCCGGGGAGGTCCTGCTTCAGTACAGTTTATCCTGGAGCCATTTTTGCTTCCCAGAGTTCTGCTCTTGCTGCTTTCCAGCATGGCATCCCTTAGGGATGAGGCTGTCTAGTAGCAGTCAGCTCAGCCAGAGCACCAGGCTCTAGCAGGGCCCAGCTCTGCCTTGCCAGGCTGCTGCAGGGAGCTAGAGGATTCAATGAACAGCAGTGAAATAACCTCACCCAGTGCAGATCCAGTGTCCTGTGCTGCACCTCCAGCTCACTCACCGCTGGGACTGCTTCAGAGTCGTCAGCACTTCTGCACCTTGTCTTCTCAGGAAATCCTGACTGCTGTGTAACCTGGGATTCTGCAGTGTCCACAGCAGTGCTGGTAGGAGCAGTCCAACATATATCAAAATCAGTGGAGCTCACCTCAGGAATCTGCTCTGCACATCGTTTGTGTGATCCTGTTCAGGAAATCCATTCCATGTAATCCTGTCCTAGAAAGCCCTGCTGAAATTAAGGACCACACAATATAAATATAATACTTAAATATGAGCTGCCTTCAGCTGGGAGGCGATCATCAAGAAAGGACACTAATTCAGCTTTTCCATGGGGAACATGAGGGTTCAGGGGTGAGAAGGGGGAGTCCCATCTGGTCTGATCCTTATTTCCCCTCCTTCCCTTTTCATCGAAAGGACTGTGATCCCAGAAACCCTCCCTTCAGAAAAGGAAAGGAAAACATTCCACAGCCCAAGAAATTCTCCTTTTAGAAGGACAAAGACCCATGGTTGTGTCTTTTTGCTCAAATGGATCAAGTTCAGCAGGACTGCATGAGACTGTGGCTTCCCAGCAGAGCAGGTTTCCTCATCACACATCAACAGGAGTCTTTGTTCCTAAGAGATCACTCTCTAACTGAGGCAGGCAATTAACAGAAGATAACTTTCCTTTGTTCATTCCTTTTTTTGGCCGTGTTGTTGAAGGAACCTGTCACAGCCCTGACACTCGAGGAAGGCATTAAAGTGATCCAGGTGGCAGAACGGGCTCGCCAGGGCCGTGCTCGAGCAGCCTTCATGAGGAAAATTTACCTTGAAGAGAAAAGACAAAGCAAAAAAGAGGAGGAAGGGGCGGGTAAAAGTCCAGATGCTGCTGCCACTTGCATTCAAAAGGTGAGTTTCTTGCGTAGCAAGAATTCTGGCAAAGCCAAATGACAATGTTTTGGTCGGGGGAGCAGCTGCAGACAGAAACACAGCTCATGGGATTGGAAGCTTTCTGAAATGATCCTTTCTGGGGTGTCTAGAAATATATAATTTAAACCTGCTCTTTTACTTTTAAAACTTTTAAAAAATGAGATAGGACCCTAGATGTGAGATCAGTGGAATCAGTCCTGCACTGGAACCGTGGGATGACTTTGAAACTTACACGTTGTTTTTCCAGTCTGTTTTTTTTGACCTCAGTTGCTCTTTCTGGCCTCCCCTTGGAATTCAGTGCATCTCTGAATTCATGCCTTCTTCTGGGATCTCCAGGGGAAGAGTTCATTCCATATCTAGAAAAAAGGAGAAAGGGAGGTCAGTGCTAAATTCCACAAAGAGTCCTTGCACATGAATAATTCAGGCAATTCAGACTGATGAGAGCAGGAGCTCAGCCTAAACCTTGTGTCTGAACTTCAAGAAGCAGTGACAGTTTTTAGAAACCACACAGAACAGCATGAGGGGATAACAGACCTCAGAATTTGTTTATTTAAAAAAAAAAAAAGCACATGGCAACCTGTTAAAAACCAATAGTTTCAATTGTATATTGTGCCTTTCCTTCCTCTATTTGTTTTTTCCTGTGTCTGCCCCAGCAAAGGAAGCTGTACCAAGGCCCATTTATCTCATCAGAGTTTTGTTTACACTCCAGGTTTGGCGTGGGTACAGCCAGCGCAAGGAAACAGAGAAACTGAGAGAGGAGGAGATGATATTTCTGGGCATGGTGAGTGGGGCTGTGCCTCAGGAACATAAAATGCCACCCTCTGTTTGCTCTTCAGGCTTTTCTAACTCAGCCCAAGAGGAAAAATTAATTTCTATGATTCCTCCTATTTTTAAAAGGAGTCTCCAAGGGATACAGAACTTAACTGAAATGATAAATGGCCACAGGAGTAGCACAATTTGTCTTCTGCTGAATGGGTTTGTGCTGTCCATACATTCTCCAATGTGTGTGGCAGATGTGGAAACTGGCTGTGGAGAATTTGCCCTGGGTTCCAGGGAATTTGACCTAGGCATGATCAGCAAGGAAATTTTATTAATCAGCTTTTCAGTCCTGATTTCAAGACTGGTGAGCTGCCTTGTGTCTGGAGTAGAATTCATGCAGGTTGGAAAAGCCCTCTAAAATCTTCAAGTCTGAGCATTAACCCAGCACTGCCAAGCCCACCCCTGACCCATGTCCCCAAGTGCCACATCCACACATTTTGAACACTTCCAGGGATGGTGACTCTACCCCTTAACTGGGCAGCCTGTTCCAATGCTTGACAGTCCTTACAGTGCACTAAAATAATTTATTTTTCCTAACATTCAATTAAATTAAAGAAATAAAATGCTCTTCTCCCACCCCTTTGCAAGCCACTGCCTGTGCATGTCAGGAGCAGGGAAGAGAAACCTAAGAAATGGCATGTTAATCCATCAATACTTCTCTATGTCCATATAAAAATAATCAAAATCTTCCTCACATCACACTGCAGAGGCACAGGGAAATAAGGGAACAGCTGCCTATGGTCAGTTAAATTGCACAGGGGTGAAAGAAAAAAATGAAAGCACCCTTTCCACAAGGAATCTGTTCCTCCCATCCCCTTCCTTGGAGCAATCACCAGAAAAACAGGGTAAGTTCTTTACTGCTGACTTTTTTTTTGCCCCCCTCCAAGTTTTTTTGCCCCCCTCCAAGTTTTTGGAGGCACTAACAGGTGTCAAGCCTCACCCAAATCCAGCTGCAGTAGCACAGTCCTTGTACCAGGCTCTGGTAAAAGTCCTAGTAAAGCAGCAGCACATCACAGAAATGTTCAGCACTGCTCTGCATTTGTTATTTATGCTTCCATGTTCTAATGTTCTTAAGTGATTAATTTATAAACTAATAACTTAATTTTGATTTAAAACACACTTTCTGCTTTTCCCAGGCAGTCTGGGGGATTTTCTTACCCTTAGCTGGTTTACAGGGTTCTGAAAACTGATTGTGCCTAGAAAATACATCTCACATCAGTTAAAAATAACATTAATACCTTACCTTTAGGAAGGAAAATGTACATTTACTTAAGTTTTGCCATTTTCAATACCGGTAGCACCTTAGGGATTACTGCCTTTAGTAAGCAGAAACTTGGGTGCCAATTCTGCCCCTGTTTAAGACAAAATTTCCACAGATTTTAAGTAAATACTTGAGGTGTACTAAAGATGAGTTAGAAATGGCAGCTTTTGCAGAACAAGGGATTGTTTCCTGTCAAATCCCGTGATGTTTCTGTCGAGTCCTTAGGAAGGAAATCTAAATCTGGCATCAGTTATCTGAGGGTTCACAGCCAAGCCCTCATTTCATGGTGGCCAGTGTGGGAGGACCTGGTAACTAGGATGTGAACTGCCTGGTTTATGGGGAGCATAATGTAATCCATATCATCAGAGGGATGAAGGGAATTAAAACCAAACATAGCGAGTGCATTCAGTTCCTGACCTCCATTTAAAAGCAAGAGAATTGATGTTTGCTCCTCTGCACTCTGACTCATTGCTCTTTATCAAGTTTATAATCAAAGCATGTGAGGGTAAAAAATTGGTAACTCTAAATAAAATTTTTAAAAATCTGTTCATCTTTCCAGGGTTTTTATATTCCCTTTTCCTTTCCATGCTGCATTCCCTTCCCTGGTGTCCAAAGGAAGCAGACATTGGTTCCCACTGATAGATAGGCAGGGAGCTCCAGAGGTCAAGTCCCTTTGATGTATGATCACGTCAGCCCTCTAAAAAATGACCACAGATCTTCATGTGTAAATATGTTGAATTTGCTTTTGTAATGCTGCACGACTTAGATAAATTAGAAGACCCAACCATCCATTACTTCAAGTCCATCCCAAAGGAGACTCGACTTTTGTTGCAATAATTTCTCTTATAATTAGGGCTTTTAAAAAAATATGTCTGTGTTGCTTTCAGACAAAGACTGCTTTGCACAAAGAGCTGATCCATTAGAAGTTCTGTGTAAAAGATTTCTGGGAAACACTCAGTTGCGTTGGCTTAAAAAAATAGGAAAATAACAGTCAAACCCAAGAGCTGTCCAGTCTTTTGCTTAATTCAGTGTTATTTTCTTTACTCTCTACTTGCTGCACAAAAATTTATGTATCTTTTCTGGAATTCGATTCAATTTCACCTTTTGCTTGATGACAGAGAGCAAGCCTATGGTAGAGAGATTTTTCTTGGCTCAAAAGTAAAGCATTATTATTATTATTATTATTATTAATTAAAGCCTAATTGCAGAAACAGCATGATTCCCTCAGCACACATTCTCCAAAGCCCAAATAAATCACACTGTGCAGTCCCAGTTTAATTTGTGAAGAGAAGCAAGCCTAAGAGCACATATGTCTTGATAACTGTATCCTGAGCTGCTTCCTGATCTTCCTCACATTCCTGCCACAGGGCTGTTTACTGCCAGCTCCAACACGACCACCAGAACCGCTGCTCCAGGCACGGGGTTGTGTTTAAACCACACTGACATGGCAAGAAAACACATTGAGTTGTCTGAAAACACACACGTGATGTCTGGGCAAACCTGCGTTCCCTTGCTCTGTTTTACCATTCCAGCTCAATTTAACACGCCCAGTTTTCAAACTGCTCTCTTCTTCTGGGATTTATAGATTCCCTGTCACTAAAAATCCCATCCAGAGATTATGATTGTTTAATTTTGCTGCAGAGCTCAGTGCAGCTGGGTGTGTGACCTGGCTTTTGGCAACTGCTGTGTCTCAGGGTAGTGCAGCACAGCCCGAGCCTGGTCCAGGATCCACCCTCAGCACTCTCCTGCAGGAAGTTATACTTGTAATCTCAGAGCACAGGCTACTGGAAAGAGGAAAGGCTGAGTTTAACCAGAACATTAGGATAAACAGTTTGCCATGAGACTGATTTATGGGAGGGTAGGAGGATGCAGGGCACCAGAGGAGCAATTGGCTTAAAGCAGTTAGGTGGGAAGAACACGAAGCCAGCGTGTGCCCAGGTGGCCAGGGGCCTGGGCTGTCACAGGACTAATGTGGCCAGCAGGAGCAGGGAGGTGATGCTTCCCCTGTGCGGGGGACTGGGGAGGCTGCTTCAAGTGCTGTGTCCAGTTCTACCTTCTTCTTCTCAAAATACTCTGGAAGCCAGACCAAAAAATTCCAGTCAGTGCTTTGGTAAGTCCTCTGTTGTGTCTGGAGAAGTTAAAGTTAGCCACATGCCTTATTTTGTCAGGATGTTCCAATGTTGGCAAGTGAAAGTTGTTGAATCTCCTCAGAATTTTGTTGTTTCTGTACCACCCAGAGTAAAATCAAACTACCTTCCCCTAACCTGCTGAGCAGGAATTAGGAATTGTCCAGGAAAAAAGAATACAGAAAGACAAGTCCCTCTCTCCACCTGTAGTGCTCTGATTCATTTTCCCCCAAGCCTCTTCTCCCTGGGCCGGGCTGACTCAGAACAGCCCCTCCTTCCATTTGCATCAGAAGAACTGCAATCCCAGCAGCACATCCAGAAACCCACTCCTTCAGAAAAGTAAACATTCCATAGCTTAAGGAATTCTCCTTTTACTAGGACAGAGCCTCATGGTTCTTTATGTCTTTTTTTCTCAAATGGATACAGTTCAGCAGGATGCCTGAGCCATGTGGAGACATTGTGGTTCCCACTGGAGCATCAGGTTTTCCTCAGCACACCAGATTCAGCTTCTCCTAAAGGTCCTCAGAAAAACACATCTCCCAGGATATATCAGACTTCCAAGACATTGCAGGACAAGCCAAACCCCATCTTAGGGTCTCCCAGCTGTGAATTTACACTTACACAGCTCTATGCTGAAATTCCAGCCCTTCCCAAAGAGTTAGTGGTGCAATACCTGCTGTTCTGTGCTTCTCTTACGTGATATTTCCAACATCCTTCCTTCCTCCATATCCAAGGCCAGCCTGGATGGGGCTTGGAGCAACCTGGGATAGTGAAAGGTGTCCCTGCCTGGAAGGGGAGGAAATGAGATGAGCTTAAAGATCCCTTTCCACCCAAACCATTCCATGATTGCATTATCCTTTTCACATTAAAGCATCTGTGTGGTGTTAAAATAAAAGCTGTTCTCTCCTTCTTACCTCTTTTAAACATGCCCTAATTTAGGCATGTTGTCTTGGTTAACACTTTATTTATATCTGAGAAAACAGTCTGCCAAACATTCCTCCTTCTCTGAATTCCTGATAAATATAATTCATTTCATCCAGTCAGGAAAAAAAAAAAATTAAAAAATCAGCATTTCCCAGAATAGCTTTCTGTGTAAACATTATAGACTATAGCTAAATAAATATTATAGAGGATTTAACAAACTACAAACTCCATCCAGTGAAATTTAAAATATTTCATCATCTCTTGAAAGTGGGCAGCTACAGCAGTGGTGCAGATCAGGCCTGGTTTTGCCAAGCTTAAGATTAAAATTACTTCTGCTTGCCTGGATGTCAGCACAAAGTCCTCTGTTATTCCACATCTCAGCAGCAATAACTAATCTGTCCTGTTTTCAACAGAAATTTTATGCCTGCTTATTTTTGAAACAGAAAGACTCTGTGAAGAAAGAAGCATGCTAAATAATTTGGCTTGTATTGGCTGCAGTCATACTAACAATGAAATCACTGCCTTTCAGAGTCCAAAACATGCTTGCCATGTTTAGTCCAAGTTTAACAGCGTGCCCAGGTATCATATCAGAAATAAACATAACCAAAATTATATAAACTCATCTGGCCCTGCATATGAACGTTTTGTCCGGTTCAAATTTTCCTTATCCTCCTAGAAGGTGTTACATGTAAATATATTTCTAAATATCTATCATATGATTCTCTAAACCAACCATTTTCAGTATTTTTTTAGCAAGGCCTCCTCCTACAAATGCTTTGTTTGAACGCATATGACAATTACTTTAATTGGCAAAGCCATTGGAGTGAGTCAGAGAGTAGGGAAGCTTTAATGAATGCAATATATTTTGCTTACTTGCTCCTTTTTTTGTGCCTAATTTAGGAATTCAGCCATATAATTGATGTGGCTATCACCATTTGTGTACCGTGGAACCTCTGTTTATACAGTTTTCATTTTGGGGGTTGGATGGGCTTTAAGCTGCTTCCAACCCAGACCATTCCATGATTTTATGATTCACAAGATGAGAGACCTCTTTAAAATCTATTCTTCCCTCAGCCAGGCAAATTATATTGAGGGAATAAAGCAAGGACATAGCTCAATCCTATGGCAAACTTTTAAATGCAGTTTGGATGACAGTTCAAAATTCAGTGGAATCCTATCATAGAATCACAGAATGAATTGGGTTGGAAGAGACCTTGAAGATGATCTCACTCCACCCCTTGCCGTGGGCAGAGACACCTTCCACCTGAAGAGTAATAGTTGAAAGTAAAGGACAAGACCCCAGCTGCTCTGACAGTAAATTATTTTAGTCTTGTGTAATCCAATTGTATAAAAAAGATAATTTCCCTTTCACTACTGTTTAAAATAAGTGACTATTACAACTACTTACTTTAAATATATTTAAATATAAATATTCTTTAAATAAAGCTTCTCCCCCAGAGAAGCAAACTGTAAATGTACTGAAAGCAACTACACAACTGGTCCATCTTTTGAAATCTTACAATTACGGGCACTCCTGGCTGTGGCAGAACATTTCCTGAAGCTCCATAAAACCACGGAGCATGTGCTCCAGCTCTGCTGTTCCAGGTCTACGACAAGAAGCTGTCCAAAATTAAATACCCAGTAATAAAAGCTGCAGTAAATCTACCTCTCAGCCATAATAGGGACGTCAGCCTTCCAACGTGGAGTGAAACGAAATGTATTTATTCCACTGCCACCAAGCCTCTTTCCCTCCTAATGGAACAATTGAGGAGCAGTTAGTTCCACAGCAGGGCCTCCTCCTCCTCCTCCTCTGTGAGGAAGAGCAGCCCCGGGTGTGCTCAGCCAGCCTGCACACCTCCAAGTGCTTCCTAATGAACGATCAGGGCTCTGCTGGGGGGCTGACTCAGCACTTAGGCAGGGCTTGCCAGCCAGGAGAGGGATCCGAGCAATCAAAGCTGGGAAGGGAAAACAGACACAGCCTTGTGGAGTCATCGAGTGCTTTGGTACAAATGGGCTTTAAGGATGATCCAGTGCCACCCCCTGCCATGGTCAGGGACACCTTCCACTGTCCCAGGCTGCTCCCAGCCCCAGTGTCCAGCCTGGCCTTGGACACTGCCAGGGATCCAGGGGCAGCCACAGCTGCTCTGGGCACCCTGTGCCAGAGCCTGCCCACCCTCAGAGGGGAGAATTTCATCCTAATATCCCATCTAAACCTACTCTCTGTTAACTTGAAGCCATTCTCCTTTGTCCTGTTGATGCCTTCTGGAGGCTGCCCTGGCACAGACAGCAGCCAAAGCAGAAGGATAAAGCAGGGATTTATTAAAAGGCCTCACTGGGCACATCTGGGCACTACAAAAGCCTGGCTGGGCCACACCCAAGGTGACCCCAAAATGGTCACAAAACAAACAAGCAGTCACGAGGTCTCACACTTTGATAAGTTCTGGTCCATGAGCACATTAGAATCAATTGTCCAATTACAGTTTCAAGTTATGACACTCCATCCTCCTTGGTTTTTCCTTCTCACTTCACCGCTGGTTTCATTCTTGGGTCTGAAAGTTGTCCTTGGTATCAAACTGGAGAAGGAATTGCTTTGTCTATTTACTCTGTGAAGAGACCCCAGTAGCACTGAATAGGAAACCTAAAACTACCCACCAAAACAGTACAGAATCTAAAAAATATAACAGCTGAAACTTAAGGCATCACCGTCACTCCAGGCCTTCTCCAGGTTCCTTGTAACCCCTTCAGATACTGGAAGGGGCTCTGAGGTTTTCACACAACTTCTCTTCTCCAGGCTGAACGTCCCAAACTCCCTCCTCCTGTCTCTGCAAATGGGAGGTCCTCCAATCACCCTTATCCTCCACATGGTCCTTCATCCCACTGACTTACCTGGGAGGTGTAGGAAACATCTTCTCCCTTCTACTGGTGCATCGTCCCCTTCCCTAAAACCTAAATTCTTTTGGGAAACGAGTAAAGAATGGAACAGAAGAATCTTATCAGCACACTCGTGACTGATGAGTTGGAATAAAATTCTCTTTTAGACAAATGTCCATTTTGCCTTATTAATTTAAACAAGGATTTTAAAGACAAAGCCCATCAAACATTAGATAAGCCTTTTAAGTTAATGGACCATGTAGTCCTATTTTCCCACAAACTCAGGAATCTTCATATTATGTCCTATTTTTACAGCAACATCAATTATTAATATGTATACTTTTGCTGACAGAGGACCACACTAAAAATGTGAGTTTCGTTATCCAGTTCTGGGTCATTAACTGTGAAAAGCTTGTAAATATAATGGTTTATTCACATGGGAAGCCTTCATTAAGATGCATTATTCTACAACTGATGTGGCAGCGCTGCATTATCAAGTTCACTGTCTCCATCTAATATTTGTAATTTGTTTCTAAATGAGTTGCTGTTTGTAGGGCAAGTTAACAAATTTGAATTTCACATGGCCAGAGAAATTTCCTAAAGATGGGAAAAGCTTCTTCCCCCAAGGAAAAGCAATTTATTAGCATCTTCCTGGAGAATGCCTCCCTTCGCTTCAGAAACAGGAACATTAGAGGCACTGAGAGAAGGGATGCTAGACATAAATTGGCTTTTGTCTTCCTTCCATGCACATTAGAGGGCTGTGGAAGCCCACTCAGGCTACTTCAGAGCTCCACAACAGCCACGTGGACACATGGAAAGTTCTTCCATGATACTGGAAGGCACAGGTCACAGGCTGGCCATCAGGGAAGCATTCCTGCTGGAGCTGTTGGAATCCATCCTCCCTCTTGGCACTCTCCAGCCATTCCACTTCCTCTTCCCCTCTTGCATCTTCAGATGGCCAAAGCTTTTTCACACCTGTTTTCTTCTGAGTTCTGCTCATCGACAAGAGAACAGAACCTCCAGCAGGGCTGTTGGAGAGATTGTTTCCTTTTGAAGGACCAAGAGCACCTGAAGGTGAACACAAGGCCCCAGGTTGTGCAGCTGGCTCCTCATTGCTGAGACAGGGTTAGGAATGTGTTAAACTCTGAAGCTGATGAGGTTTAGGGTGACACATATTTCTGTGATTAGGTAAAGAACACTGTGAACAAAATAAAACAAGTTTAACAGAGCAGCTTTCTTCAGCTGGGGAGCTGGAGGGTATCACCTATGCTATTCATAGCTTATTTTCTGTTTTTCAAGTGTTTTAATAGTCTAAAACATTTTATATCATCATTTACTCGACAGAAGAAAAGCATTTTCTATGAAAATTCTTGACAAATAGTAGAGAACTGACATCCTTTGCACATCTTGTTACATCTCTTCAGCGGCTCCTGCTGCTCCAGTGTCTATATTTATGTTAGGTTGCTAAATTCCCTTCCACACTTAGTTTTGTCTAGTTCATCTTCTTATTCCCTCCCTACTTCATCAATTAATTCACTTCCTTGAGCATCCACCTGCTTGGATCAGTTCTTACAGTCCAAGGAAGCCATTTTTAAGATAGCCCCGGTTTCACTAGTTAGCCCACGTACAAAAATAAATTCTTGTGATATCTCCTCATCCTTCTTTTCCTCAAGTCCATTCATTTTTTGTTTACATGACTGCATTGATATCAAAGTGACAGAACAGAAAGTCAGGCCAGCTGTACATTCACCTGTGCTGGTTTATTTAAAAAACAAACGCCCATGGCACAATAGCCTCACTGCCAGTCAGTGCTTTTCTCCTCTCCCAGAACAGAAGCCAGCCTTAGGTTCCTGACATGTGCTGGCCCCCTGCTCTTCCCCCATGAACAGGGCACACTGTTGTATGTTCCAGGTTAGCCAGCCCTGAGTCCTTCAGGCCTCATTTATCACAGCCAGCTGTGCTCTTCATTTTGTGCTCCCCGAGCCCATTGCAGCTGGAGCGTGTTATTGCCAAACAAGAAATCAGGAGGACCAGGGGGGAAAAGAGGAGAATACAGCCTTATCAACTTGCTGTGTTCTCTTTCATGCCTTTCTTTAGGGAAACATTCAAGGTGAATGGCTGGAGTCTTGTTCTAGAAGTAAAAAAATAGAATTTACCCTAGTAAAACAGACTCTGAAAAAAAATAAAGAAAACAAAGGGTAAATACAACAGAGCTTCTCATACGCTGTTCTGCAGGTTTATGTCTGTACCTCAGCCTTGATGCTGAGTACAGCTCATAAACTCCTGTTAGCAGATGTATTGATAACTGAATGGTGCCCAGACAGGGAGCTGCACAAATATTTACTCAGGGCTCGTGTGGGTTTTGCCAACCAGAACATATCCCGTAGCCTTGTTGTTACCAGCATCTGAGCCAGCTGGTTCAGAGCTCCCTGGACTGTGTCCACAGCAGCTTTCTGATTCTGGGCTCAAGTGTAGACATGGGCTGTAGCAATTCACTTTCTGAGGTAAGAATTTCCTACTGCTGGTCTTACATTGGCACCTCCTGGCCAGTTCAAACAGCTCTTACTTCGTCTGGCTTTGGAAATGGTGAGAGGGAGGCTGAATAAATTCCCAGTGAGAGGAGCTGGTCATCCAAGGCTCCCTCAAGATGCAGTGCTGAGCAGCTGAGAGGAGCTGCAAAGGTTCTGGGATTGCAGGGAGGAGCTCTGCTGCCTGTGCTGCTACTCCCCACTGTCCAGCACTGCCTTTGCTGTGGCACTGGCCCTCAGCTGCTCCTTGACTGGCTGATCCACTTTGTTACAGTGGGAAATGAGTCACTTGAGGAGGTAGGAGGAGAGGAAAAGACAAAAGGGATTATTTCCCACTTTTTAGGGAGCTGAACTGTTTCACTGCATGGTCAGGTGTGTGCCAGAGCCTGAGCAGGAGAAGGGAGGGATCGTGCACCCAGCAGCTCAGGTGGTGCAGGAGCTGACCCTTCCCAGCCCCAGCAAACTGCTCACCTGTGACATTTCACCTTTCAGTGTTCAGGCTGTGCTGGACAGGAGCCTGTCTCTCTCCAGCAGCCACAGATGAGCCTCCCTAAAGCTTCAGGCATCCTCATGCCCATCTGATGGGAGTTTCTCAGGAATCTCCTGAGGGTTGCTGAAGGGAGACAAATAGAGGAGTCTGGAAAACAGGCCTTGGAGGGGGGGGAGGGCTCCTCTGTTTTCCAGAGGAGCCCCTGAGAGAGCAGCATCACATCTGGCTGTCCTGGGCTTCAGTTAACATCAGCAAGGCAGACAATGGTGAAATACAAATAAACACTGTTAATAGTAGCTGTGTTGTGCTTATAAATAGGTGCTAGCGAGAGGGAAGATTGGAAACACTTGACTTCCCTGAAAACTGGGAACTGAGCAAAGGTAACATCTCAGGGTAAAAGGCAGCGCTTGGGGTCACATATTCAGGAAGGGAACATGTGCAGCCACCTCTCAGAGCCACACTGCTGCTCTTATTTCCTCCTGAATATTTTCTCCCTGGTGGCCTTGACCGATTCCTGTAGCACAGTGCGAGGCACACATCCCAGATGCAGGGGAGGCAGTAAATTGCTTTCCTGAATGGGGCCTCTGTGCTTGCTTTGGACACTGTGGGATCCCTCTGGGTGCTCGCTGAAACCAAATTTGCTTGGCACTTGTTAGTGATTTTTGGAGCCTGGTGGAAGCATAGGAAAACAAGGAATAACAGATCTTAAATATGAGCTGGCCAAAGCTTTGACAGAGCTTTCTGCCTTCGCAGGAGGCCTCTGGAGTTGGGACTTGGAGCACACCAGAAAATACATCACCAGAGCAAGAAGAATGCATTACTAAATTAGACTGAGATGTGCCAATTAATTTCGGTATTTCAGCTCTGAAGTTGAAAGGCCAGAACAAAATGATATTGGGGTTTTTTTAATTGCAAACCAAGTTTTTGTCCACATATGCTGCCACCTATGTCAGTCACTAACTTTGAAAGGTGCTAAAATCATACTACAAAACCAGACTGTCACATTTTCTCCTCTTTTCCCTTTTTAAATTTGCCATACACCATCAGACAATATGATTAATAATTCCCAAGTACATGAAAAAAATTTTTTTCCAGAATTTAAAAAACCCAAAACCTAAAACCACAAAGCTAGTTCACAAGTTAATTTTTTAAATAGATTTTTCTCTACACTTACAAGGTAGCAATAGCTGATAAAACACTGAGAACATCTTAACTTTATCAATAATTGCAAGCTGAAAAATGCAGAGTTTCAGCCCACCCACACAGATGGGTTTTTTCATGCTTCTGTATTTGAACACCAGAAAGACTTTCATTTTTCTCCCTCACACTACATGTGTAAAATCAATCACAGAGCAGAAACTATTCTAAGACCTAAAACTGGCTGAGAAGCCCTTCTTTCCAAGTTTATCAAATCATGGGAAACTTGGGGAGCTGTGATTTTTTGGGGGGTTGAGGGTTGTTTATTCCTTTTTTGTTATTGTTGTTCCTCAAGGGAAGTTGATTTCCTAAAGGAGTCTGAGCAGCTGCAACAAAATACCAGGAAACCACTGACCAAGCAGTGCATATAAAAATTTCGGTGCACAAATTAAAAACAATACTGGCTAATTAAAAAGCACCAATGGGAAGTCCAGACATTTGAAAATTCAATTAAAAAATTCTCTGGCACCCTTCCGACATGGATAAAGCTGGCATTTGCAGAACAGCAACTTTCTCACCTGTCTCGTTGAGATGCCAGGATCCCATGCTGCAAAGGTTGTTTTTGTACATTGCAATGTTGTTAATTAATGCTGAAATACCAACAATAGACCATTGTGTACATCCAGGCACTTTTTATGAGCATATGAGCACAGGGTTGTTGTTTTGGTTTTTTTTTTTCCTTGGCTTCCTGCAAGTAAATTAAGGCTTAAGCTCAGATTCACTGTCAGCCTGGCATTCCAGTAAATATTAAGTTTCTTTTCATTCATACCTTTTATTTTCTCCTCTGGTTTTCAGAGCCTGCCTCCTGATGTGGAGGCAATGATCAGTTTGAAGAAAGCAAATGCCCTGCAAGGTGAAGTCCAGGAAAGAGAAAACTTCCCCTTCAGGCAGGAGCTGAAGAGAACAGAGGGGCCCCACATCAAGGAAACCCTCCAGGACCAGATCACCCAGTGCTTCGTCGAGTGCCGGTGAGCAGAAACACGTGCCCCTTCATCAGTCCATTTGCCCCAAAGAGCCTGACTTTGAGTTCCTGCAGACTGCAAAATCCATCTTTAAGGCACTGGTGCCAGTCCCAGATGAGGAGTTAGTTCTGTACCAGCTGCAAAGCCCAAATCCTGAGCTGGAGGATTCCTGACTGGGTAGACCAGGCCAGGCATTGCTCCTGGCAGGAGTCAGAGGTTCTCCTTCAGTCACTGGCTGTGGATCAGATCAGATCAGAGCAGGACACCTTCACTTTGCACATAACCTTGGGCCCAGTCTTTGGAATTATAAGCAGCACACTAAAGTTCAGGAACAGTGACTTTTCTCCCTGTCTGAATACACAAGGTTTAAGAGGGAGAACTCGCTCTTCCATGAGGTGCAAGTGCCATTATTTGCCATAGCAAATCACGTCACGTCACTGGGACTGCCCTCCTGCTGCTGGTATTACATCCAGCAGCCCACATGAATCTGAAGCACTTTTATTCTTGAGGCCTGACCTTGGAGCCACTCCTCCAAAGTGCTGCTGATCTCAGTGAAACTTCACGTCTCACTAGAGTTAAGCACATACTTACACAGTTTTAAACACAGTGCTGACACCTCTGCTTCTCTCAGGAAATTTACTTCAGCCAAAGATGTCTTGAGACTGACAATTCTGACACTGGAAACTCTTGTCCTAAGGAATATAGGATGGATTTATAATTTCATGGGATTTACCCCATCCAGGGGATTAGGATGTAAATTTGAATTGGGAAGCAGCAACCAAAACTTCCAGGATTTGGTAGCAAGGTTTCGTTTGCTCTGCATAAAGCTGCTCTGCAAACTGTTTTTGTGTCTTGAGCTGCTCAGTGATGTTCCAGGGCTCGTATTTGTCATGTGGACCAGTGTCATGTCCATTAATCACTCAGTGTTTGTCCAGGGTACTGGACTTGCCTTCAGCGTGCAGTTTCCAGTTGGAAACACAAATGGATTCTGATGAAATCCTGCCCTGTTTGTTCCTTGCCTCCTTCAGTCAGGTTTGGGCAGCTGTGCTACAGTGAAGTGTTTGTTAAAAAAGAGAATGGTCAAAACTCTCACAGGTCTGCCACAACCTATTTCTCTTCTTCCTTGCACTTTTGCCTCTTACAGACTCTTAAGACTCAAGTGTATTTTTACTCTCCTTTAGAAAGAGCTGCTGGTTTTACAAACCTCAGTTATTGCAAAGCACTTTCCCATTCCCTAAATCAACCCTCTCCCAGGGCCTGCTCTGCACACTCCTTGAGCTGCCATTTCCTGCCATTCCCCACAGCTCCCAGCTTGTTCTGAGGTACAGAAAGATCTCATTCCCTTTGCTTAATATTCCTCACCTGATAGTTATTCTCTACCATAGGTCAATCGTGTCCAATTAACTTGGCTGCCGAGCTGGGGGAGAACTGCCTGAAATACTGCAGGAACCAATGGCAATGTTTCTGTAGCAGATTAGCAGGGAACAGGCAATCTCCCAGAGAACCAGGCTCAGCCATAAACCTCTTTAAAGACATTATGAGACACTATTAAAAGTTAAATCTGGTCCACAGAGACACTTAACAGCAGAGCCAACCAGCAGCCCAAGCCATGCAAAGGATCATTTGAGGAAGCTGAAGCCACGGTTCAGTGGAGGGAGGTGGAGAGGGATGGCTGAGAGTGCAGTCCATCAAAACTCCTGCTGCCTAATGCAGGGGAGCCCTCAGCCTGCTGTCCCTGTCTAAGGTGCAATGTAAAGTGCTGAGCTTTCTTTTTGTGGCCCTTACCAGTGGAATGGGACTTCTTTGCAACGTTTGTATCTCAGCTTTAGGTGAGACTCCAGGCTAGAGGCACACACCCCCTCAGTAGCCCAGTTTATGAAACCCTGATTAAACAAGCTACAAGGGTTCCTTAGCCACCCTTTTCTGGTCTGCCTAGTCAGGTTCAGTAGTCTTGAATCTCCTCTAGATTTGAAAATTAATCAAGATTAAAGCAGATGTTGGGATATAAGCACCACACTAACTGATTTTAGGTAGCTTTATGGATAATCCTGTGCAAGGGATTATATTAGATGGGACTAAGATACACCCACAGGGTGCTTAGAGATAGATAAGCCTCGAGTCAGGCCTGCTCTGTTGCATTTGAGACAGGCTGAGAAAACAGCTCCCTTCCAACCTCGTACAGTAACCTACCCATATATTTGAATAATTAACCATCTTCTATCAAAATGGTCAGATTAGGCTTAAAACTGCTTTTTAAGATGTGCAGTTCCGTGGTCTGCCTGAGAGCAGGGTCATTGCTGGTGGCAGGGGGACAGTGACACACTTGCAGTCAGTGTTTGATCAGAGAAGCCCAGATTGGTTTGGACTGGAAGGGACCTTAAATCCCATCTCATTCCACCCCCTGCAACAGTCAGGGACAGTTTCCACTAGGCCAGGTTGCTCCAAGCCCCATCATACTCCCTGTTACTCTCTTCTTCCAAATGAACTGTCTGTCACGTTCCCTTAAAGATCAGCAGTGCACTGTTCAGCCAAGACTAGACAGGTCTCATTGATAAAAGCTCTTTTGGTGATTGAGCAGATGGAATTGTGCCCCCGGTGAAGGCAGTGGGACAGCTGCCATCAGCTCCAGCACAGGCTGGCCACGGCCCAGTGCTGGAGTTCATTTGAATCTGGCTGAGTGAGGCAGTGATTTACGGAGCTGAGAGGAATCAGAGCGAGCTGCCTGCAGTCCTGCTCCTCACAGCTCTTCACAGCAGGCCTCTGTCTCAGTGACCACAATCACTTTCCCCACAGACACATTCGCTGGCATCCAAAAGTAGGTTTAAAAACAACCCAAAAAGCAGCGTATTTCTCCACAAGGGGAGTGTGTGTGTGTCCTGCAGAGCCAGGCTTTCCTGCCAGAGAACTGGGAGTGTGTCCTGCTCAACAGAGGGCCAGGCCTGAACTGTCAAAGTTTGCATTAATTATTACCTGCCAGGATATATTTTGGCTCTCCCCTAAGCCAGTCTGCGACATCAACAGCTAAATGTAGCTTATAAATTATTCTTCAGCTAGGATTTTTGACAGACTTTACCATTTTCCATAGTCTATTAAATAAACAGATAAAGGGAAACAAAGATGCTTTTGAATAAATTCTACTGCGTGGAGTAGAAAATAAACCCAAATTTCCATATTTTATCCTTCCATCTGAAAAGACTGTGATAGAAAACACAATTAGCAGGTATTGTCTTTCAGCACAGTTACTCTTAGATTACAAAAGCAATGAGCATGTATTAAATTTCTCAACTTGTAAGAACTGCTGTAAATATTTATCACTTTCATTGCACAAGGGAACAGCTTCAGTCATTTCAAGACCCAAACCAGCTTCTTAGGAAGAGAGGTTATAAAAAAGCCAAGCAAAGCAAAACCCAAAGGAATAGACTAAATGAAATTGTTCTAGTTGCTTATATCAATCCTACTGCAGAGAAGATAAAATAATTTTGATGTAACACTGCGTTTTTCAGCCTTGCCATCCATCCTTCAGTTTACCTGGGTTGACTTCTGTGGAGCTGCTCTTTTTTGGCTTGCAGATTATTCACATAAAACCTTCCAGATTTCCATGTGGCCTTGTCCAGCCATACTAGGAAAAGAAAGATAACTGGTTTTGAAAGCTTTGTGAAGAAGCATCATGCAATTTACCTACACATCTGCCTTTCTTTTCTGTTTTTTTCCAAGAGAGTTCATAAAGCAGGAATACAAATGATCCAAAATTAGCAGTTGCTATGATTATGTGGATCTGAGTCTGGATGGTAATCACTTGAGTCCCACACATTCCATCCATTCAATGAATAACAGAGTTTCATATTAAGATATAGCAGAGCTGGGGTTTTAGCTTCAATTTCCTTTACTGTTCCAAATCAAACCTATTTTTCTGTAATTTCACATTTAGGGTTTTGCACTGAATATGCAAAGCCACTCATCATCTTCTCCTCAACTCTTTACCCACTGGGAATAAACCAGTTCCCAAATAATGAGTCTTGTTAGAGTCATCCCTAAAATGAATTTCCAGAAGGGATGGGCAGAAAAGGGGAGAAGATCCCTTTGTTATCCAGAGAAAATACAGCAGTATCTTTGTCGAAGACAAGTCTTTTCTGACAGAAATCAATACAAAGGATGAGAAATCAAGATGAGGTTTTTATTACCAGAGATGGCCTCCAGAATCACAGGGGAGAGCCTCACGCACGGGCTCTGCTGTGCTGTGCCTCATGCCCTCGAGCTGTAACAAATTACTCCATGAATTTCTTGCAGGATTTATCTGCCACTGCTCAGAGCTCTGGGGAGCATTTCATCAGTGGCATCGCTGACCTAATAACAGGGGAGCCGAGTAATAGCAACTTTTATGGAGGTTATGTGTTATTCCCACAGATTTGGGGATTGCTTTTCGGGAGGGAAGAGGCAGCGAGGGGTAAATGTGCTTTCATAATAGGTTTACACTTTACTGATTAGCTTTGAATGATCTTCTTGCTCTGCCTGCTGACTCGAGCACTGTCAGGAAAGGAATTGGCCAAGCTTCATGGTGAGTGAATGAGACTCCTCCTGAAGCAGGGGGGGGGTCCTGTGCTTTATTTATTCATTTTGAACATTCCTGACAGCCAGCCCAGGCTTTGATGCAGAGGGAAAGAGAAAGAAATAGGAAGTGATGGTGTTACATTTCCCATTCTTCCCCAGCCTGTTTTGTGGAGCTGAGTTTACTGCCAATCCTCCTGTTCCCGGGGCTCCCTGGGAAGCAGGGGACAGGGGGAAGGGGGAGGCAGGAGAGAGATGAATGGAGAGAGAGGATTTTGCACTGAAACCCCACAGAACAGGGGAAGTGTTCATTCGTGTCAGGCACCACCCGTATTGCATTTCACACTCCGTCCACTCTGCTTTTTATGGAGTCAGTGGAGAAGCTGCCAGGCAATCCATCAGCAGTGAAGCCTGGCCAACAGGACAGAGAGGGATGGCACCTCAGCAGTGCCAACAGCAGCACCCCCTCCACTCTGGTTCCGAGGAGTCGTGGCTCTGAATCCATCTGGGCTCGCGTTGCTTTCCAGTCCCATCTGGCTCACCTCAGCCTGCCAGCAGTGCTTTCCAAGCAGCCCAGGAATATGGACTGCGGCCTCCACACAATATGGCAGCCACTCATGGAGCAGCTGATGGGAAAATTGCTTAAAAACCAGGTTTGGTGTCACGAGCCACTCCAGCAGACAGTTGTCCAAGAGCAAGCGCCAGCCTGAAGATCCTTGGAACACAACCAGAGACATCAGCAGCCTCTTGATCGCAGGCCTCTTCCCATCCAATGCCCTGTTAGTCTGGAAAAACCATTCCCTTCTTCTCTGCCACTCCTGCAGGGGCATTCCTGCTGTAGCAACCTACCAAAAAAATGCCTCTTTGGTATCTGGCACTTGACATTCAGCACAGAGGGGAGTTGCTGCCCACAAGAGCCATCTGTAGATGGGTGAAGAGCCATTCTCTTTTCACCTAATGAAAATTGTCATTGCTTGTTTTCCCTGTCATCATTAAAGAATTGTCACACACTCACAAGCCAGTTGCACGTGACATTCCACTCAGGAACAGAAGCTACCAGCTAGGAGCAGCTGTGAGCTCATGGTAAAAATCAGGATATGGGGATAAATAAGTGGTTGTCTGCTAATTCCACCAGATGAGGATGAGCTGAACTAAATTAGAAAGAGATCTGTATCTGCACCATATTTTCTCCTGTCCTCACCTGGAGCTGAATGTATCTTCACCTGCCCTCTTGTACTTTGTGCAGTTTACACAAACCAAATTCTTCTGGGAAGAGCACAAGACAAGGAGATTCTCCTTCTGAATCCCTCTGCAGGGTTGTGCCTCTTACCCAAATCTTCTGGCTTTCCTCAGGAGAGTGAAGACAAGCTCTGAATTATGGAAATGGAGCTCTGAAAGAGGATGGCAGAGCCCTGGGAGTCCTCTGCCCAAACACTTGGGTCTTCCTGCAGAAGTGAAGAAACATTATTAGAAGAAGCAATGTCTGGGGTCTTTTTCTACCAGCAGTTTCACCTCTGTTTTCTGACAGAGCCAGCAATCCCAGGTTTTGCCAAGGCAGTAATCTCTGTGTTTGCCAGTGCAGAGGGCTCTCTGAGTGTCTCTCTCCCCTGCCAAACGGCATTTCTGCAGGGACAGCTTCCATTTAACATCCCTCTCCCTGAACACGGCTCAGCCTGCTCCCAGATGCTGGGAGTTTCAAAATTCAGCAGGAACAGCCCAGCAAAGCCTGTCCAGGACCCAGCATAAATATCCTGGCAGGCAGAGCATGCTGAACTCCTCGCTGCAAGCAGCCATGGCAGTGACCTAAAGTGCATCTGTGGGAACTGCAATCCTGCCTCTGGGCTCCTGGCTCAGACAACCTCCAAGACTGATTCATTAACATAATTAGGAGCTGTAAACATTAATGGCTAATGTTCAAGCCTTTCCTAACAAGTTCTTAAAAGCTTCCACTGAGTAGTTATCTGTTGACTAATTTTGGCAGGCATCGTTAGGGCTGGAGGGAGCAAGGGAATGGAATGCAAATGCAGCACTGGCTCACAGGAGGAGTGAACCAAAGCAAATAACCCACCGGGTTCCTTTAATAGAGGGAAAATAAGTTGTCAGAAACAAGGGAATTGTTTGTTTATGATGGGGGAGAGTGGAGCCAACAGCTCTGCAACCTGTTTTCCCTTGGAATCAACTACCTTTCCTGAAAGGTTGATCCCTTTGGAATCAGCCCCTTTTCCCATCACTTGGAATCAACTACCTAACCTGAAAGCCATATAAAACAAAACAACAACAAAAAAACCCTTCAGGCCTTTCTTGCTTATAGGAACACCAGGCAGCCATCTTTTTAGAAGTGTGAAGCCCTCTAATTGCAAAGGAGGGACAGCTGCTGTGAAGTCCACCTGCAGTTAATCTACTTTACTGGGTGTCCATGGATTTACAGGAGACAGGGGACACCTCTGGAAGCTTCTGTGCAGTGGCAGAAGTTGCCTCCTTCAGTGCAAGCTTGGAATTTACGAGTGTGCTGAGGTTAATGGAGGCGGCTCCACGGCTTTGGGGGGGACTAGCCGGAAGCCCCTGGATTCACCTATTTCCCACATACAGATAAATCTTGGTGGCAGGTACCTGAAACAGCAAGGCCACTTGAACCCTGGTGTCACAGCTCCAGAGAGGCATTGATAAGATCACCAGTTCTGCTTTCTAAATCACCACAAACTCCGACATACATTGTCTTTCCAGTTTACACTTTGATTTATGATTCCCAGCTCTGTGCACTGATTGGAAACACATGCAAAGGGCTCTTTGCAATCCTGGATTTTGCTCATTCAACTATCCAAATTTCTAAGGAATGAAAAGAAGGTTCTTAAAACATCACAGGTTCAAATTGAGCTTCCCAAGGGGTTTTCAATATAACAAGTCATGCTCCTGAACTCTTATTTAATCACCAAGTGCACCGATGGTGCACGTAAGCACATCTTCACCAGCTTTCCAAACACTGTGATTCTTTCCAGATAGACATTCAGGTATCTCGGATCACAAAGTCCGTAGGGATCTTCCCTGACTGATCACTCCTTTCCCTAAGACGGTTTGCATGCACTGACAAGAGGGTCAGGTCCTGATGGTACTGAATTGTCCTCATTCTAGCCAGACTCCCACTGACTTCCAAGGGGATTCATAGAATAAGACGTTGTTGGTTTTGAGCCTTTTTCAAGGCTGTTACAGCCAGGCAGAATCACAGAGTCTTGTTCTCCAAGCGGTTCACCAATGCAGAATCAGGGAAAAGACATTTCAGTGCCGTGGGACTTTGGGCTTCCTGCCTGTGATGGGGTTTTTCCTCAGCATGTTTTGCAGGAATGCTCAGAACTTCAAGCATTTGTGAGCGGACACTCACCTCTCCATCAGGCAGGATTTGCACTGCACACCTCTTGCCACGCTTGCACATGAATTATGCAGAAGCAACATGAAAAGCTCATTCAGTTCTCAGCAGCCACAACAAGCACGGCTCTTCTACAGACCAGGCCCTCCTCCTCCTCCACTTTTCTCCTCAACCTGCTTGCTCCCAAATCACTTTGCCCAAAAAAAGGCTTTACACCTTTTTCCCCACCCCATTGCTGCCCCAGTTTCTGTCTCTGTATTTCCAGCAGGATTGTCCTCAGCCTGCATGAATTTCTACAGGGATAGCAGAAATATGTCTGTTCCAAAATGCAGAAGGACCAAAGAGAAAGATAAAACTCCTTGCTCTAAATCCTGTGGGCAAAAAGATGGGTCCAATTAGACATTTTCATTTATTTAGCTTAATTATTATGCCTTTAACTATATTGATCTGCTCTTACAGACTTGCCCGTCCTGACCACTGCTCTGTAGGATAACTGCAGGCTTCACAATTTTTGATTTGTAGCACTCTAGAAGCAAAGCTGACCATTGCAACAAACTGAGGCTAGATTTCCTTTTCTACCTTGTTCAAATGGCTGCTAGTGACCCACAGATACCCACAGTCCACTGACCTTGAGGCTAAGCCTCCTGCTTAGAATTAAAGCTCCTAAAAATATTCCCTCCTTTATACAGCCAAAAGTATGGAATCAGCTAAAGTAAATAGCATTAGTCTGAGCTGGCCCATTTGCACACAAGAAAAATAAAATCTGGTAACTAATTAGTTCTTTTTCCTAAAGCACTTCATACCCATCTCCATAATACTTAGGAATTAGAAGTCTGAAAATGCAAAATGTTCCCGACCTAATGCAGCAACACACCCCCCCCCCCCCCCCGAGATTCCCAAGGACACTTCCCAAACATTAGGTTTATTTGTTGTCATAGATACTCACACAGACACAAACACCAGTGGCACCCAGGGACCCACACTCGCCAGCAGCTCGTTAGAATACCGCTGTACATGTCTGAAAGGCAGGATTGGGGTGGGTTTTTTTCTGGAAAATGCTGCGGGCTGTGCCCGTTCAGAGGGTGTGTTAAGTTGCTGTCCTCCTCTATTCCTTTCTCAAGCAGAGTCCTAACACAGCAGGCTGGGTTTCTGAAGGCAGGAACAGAGCAGTGGGGTGTTTCAAACTGATAACTGGGGCCTGATGTTCACCTTGGAGCTGGTTTCTCTTTCAGCAATCCAGCTAGATACCTACTAGGCTGGGCCCAGGGGAGCCTGCTCTGCCATCTGATCTGTTCTTGGTTTAACCAGCAGAGCGTGGTCCTAATCAATGAGAAGGAAAGAAAGAAAGAAGGGAATGAATCCCAAGGGGAAGGGGAAGAGACCCAGCCCAGCTATTATTTCACTCTACTGTGATAGGGAGAGGTGTCTTCTCCAGCAAGTTAATACAGAGCAGGAGGAAGAAGCAATTTTCCCCACTTCCCCATTTCCAACAAGCAAAGATCTGCTGTTATACAGAAACAAGAAACAGGCAAAGAAAAAAGAGCCAGGAGTCCCACTGGTACCTGGTAGAAGCACTGAAGAGCCAGTGGCTGGCAGAGGAGAGGTGTTTAATGGATATTCTGGGAAGAGAAAGACTAAGGGAAAGCTCAGAACTAGGAAGAATAAAAATGAGCACGAAGCACAGAGCTGTGGCTCCTAAGCTACAGCCCTTGCTCCACAGATGGATCTCTTTGGAGAAGCAAGCAGAAAAAGTGGTGGAAAAGGCATTTCAGCCTTGGCTCTATAGAATGCAAAGAAGAAAGGAGGTAAGTGGGGTAAAAAAGAACCATGGCATGGACTGACACAAGCAGAGCAAAGGGATAGCAGAAGCAGTCACGAGGAGCTGGAGAGGCAGAATCAGAAGAGAAGGGATGAAAGGGGCATAAAACTGGGGAAAAAAACCCCTATGAGTTACCATTTTGATAAATAGGCACAGTTAGGACCAAAGACTGACAGAAAATATCAAGTGTTTCCAAGGCAAAGACAAAAGAACAGTTCCCAAATGTCAATGGCAGCAGCTTCAGGTAGATATGTTAAAAAAGACTTGATTGCCAAGAGGCCAGATTTGACTTGGAGAAGATGAAGGAATCAAGTTATGGCTGGGAATGTGGCTGTGAGATGACAGCCTGCTATTCTTTCTCCCAAGAGAAGAAGGATACGTTTAATTCCAAAATCCAGTTGTTTCCCTGTTTTCACTGGCAGGGGCTTTTTCCAAGTTTGCACCCTGGGGACCACAGCAGTGGAATGTCTGGAACATAAGGCTGATTGAGGGCTCTGTGGCTCCAATGTGCCAACAGGATTATTTAACAGGCTGCTGACAAGTTCCTGAAGTGCTGAATTCCAAGTGAATTCCACACCCAGGAGGCTTGCAACATCCAGCCGAGAAAATTTCAGGCCTGCACTGCAAATCGAAGGAGGACACAGGCAACAG
Organism: Certhia americana; assembly: GCA_018697195.1. Classification (NCBI taxonomy): domain Eukaryota; kingdom Metazoa; phylum Chordata; class Aves; order Passeriformes; family Certhiidae; genus Certhia; species Certhia americana. The sequence continues at coordinate 37,687,256 of CM031863.1, read as the reverse complement.
GAGCAGGTTATCCCCAAAACCTCATGGTCTCCATGCTGGAATAGCTGAAACAGGCTCTAGGTGACAGCAGAACACTGGCTGCAATCCCAGGGCTGGAAAATATGGCAAGGGCACATGAGACAAAGATTCTTTTTTTTTTTAAATTACATTATTTCCCTCCAGAGCAGCAGGCTGCTCCTTTGTTAGGTGGGCATCGTGGGCTGGTGAGCACCTGGGGAAGCAAAATTCAAATTAAAGCTGCTCCCTCCAAATCCTGCACTCATATTCAAGGCTGAAAATGTTTGGTGACAGCATTTCTGTGGGCAGAGCAAGAACTTGCCTGAAACCTGAGTCACATCCATTCCTTCCAGAGACAATGTGTTTCAGTTTTACTGGGAATTTCAGCGCAGGGGAGATTAGTCAGACTCCATCAAGCAGGTTGTTTTTATTATCCAGGTCAGAGTCCAGGGCTTTTAAGTCATGCTGCATTTCAGTCCTGTGCAGAGACAACAGAAATTCTAATTATTTATAGTCATTTACTCTAAAAACACTCAGCTATTATGGTTTGTGTGCTGTGTCAGGCAGACTTAGGATCACCCTAGGCTGAATAAAAGACATTTAATAGCATATAAGGGAGTTTAGGTGGGTCTTCTTAGGCTCTGCTTGAACAAAATAACTGCATCAACAGTAATAATAACTAAATCAGTAAGATCTTGTGCCAAATATAAACTTGTTTGAATTTCCCCATCCCAGGAAGCATCCAAGGCCAGGCTGGACAGGGCTTGGAGCAACCTGGGGTAGTGGAAGATGTCCCTGCCCAGGGGGTGGAATGAGATGAACTTTAAGGTCCCTCCAACCCCAACTATCCTTTGATTCCATGACTTGAGCAGAGGGTGTAGAACCATCAAAGAGCTGGTTCAGTATTTCCTGAGATGTTTATGGGATAGCAGGAAAGTGCCTGGCCCTGAAATCTGTTCAAATACTCCCACCTCTCTTCCCAGAGCCCCTTCCTGACTCAGTAATCCTTTGGTGGCTTGGAAAGGAAGTTTCCTCTCTTTCTTGGTGTTCCCCATCAGACAGGGAAAACAGCTCTGCCCAGATTTTTTTTTTTTTTTTTTTTTTGAAAGCATCTCTAATCCAGCAACCAGCTCTGAAGGTGCTGGTTTAAAGCACAGCTGTAAGTTGAAGGCTTCAGTCTGTGTAGCTGCAGCAGTCCTCAAAGTATTCCAAGTCAAACCACAATTGTTCCAAGGGAGCAAATTCCAGACCCGGAGTCGTGCCATGTGCTTCCCATCACAGGCCCAGCTCTCAGAGCTGCTGCAGAGGGGGTAACTATGCCCAAAATATCATTCCACCTCCCTCCCCTCCTGGGAAACCACATCTGACACATGGGCTCGTTCCTGTCTGTTGCCAGGTTGGCAGTTTGGGAAGCCTGGGGATGAGCAGGAGCAAAGGTGGGAGTGGCTGATTGCAGCCTCTCCCGTGTGTATGCCTGCATTCCCTTCCTGTCCAAACCAAATCTTCCCATCCTTTGCCCCAGGGAGCTCTGCTATCCTGCCATAAGGCCATTCCAGGTGACTGATCCTCTGGAGGGACTTGTGGGGTAACACAGCCACATCTCCAGGCCTGGAAAACAACACAGAAGAGACCTAAGACTGGGCAAAGCTCCCTGCAGGGTTCACCTCCCAGCTGCACTTCCCACCCCACCTTGCCTGTTCCACCACTTTGGGGAAATTACCTGTGTTTGGGCTCTCTGCTTCTTCCAAGAGCAGGCTCCAGCTCCAAATTCCCACAGAATATCCCTTATATCCCTCGTTCTTTAGCTTCTTTGCCACGTTGCCAGCAATTCTCACCAGCACTGACCCCGTCTACCAAAGAAATTATTAAAAAGCACATTATTAAGCCATCTTTTAAGTTAACAATAATAAAAAAGCTGCACTTTGTGCTTATTTTTGATTAAATCTGAGTGTATCCAGCTGAGTAACGTGCAGAAGGATTCTGTCATTTGGAGAAGCTAAAGGTATTCAGCTCTATCAGCCTGCACAATTCCAGCCAGTTTCATGGGACTGCAGATCCTGCACCCGAGCCACACCAAACAGGTACAGGATGAAAAAAACCCAATTTTTCTAAGGTGAGACTTAAGGGGCTTGTCATCTCCAGGCACTACAGTGTGTTCCTTGGACTGCAGAGGTGACTGGGGTTTTCAGCTAAAACTCCTATAAATGGCTGCTCTTAATACCACGCCTGGCTTAGAGCTGAGCTCATCTGGAATGCTTCTCCCTGTCTTTTCCCACACTTGTGAAATGCCAAAGCAGAGGTTCTACTGAAAAAAACATTACATTTCTTTCTAGTGAGCTCTTTGGTTATTAGCATTGACCAGGAGTGTAAACATCTCTAATTCTGTAGATAGATTCTGCAACATTCTCACTTTTTCCCTGGTTTTACACTCTGTGTACACCTGATGGGGATTTATTTCAATAAGGCTGCACAAGCCAATTGGGATGAGTATGGAAAAATCAAGCACTGTGGCTGCTTTCATCTGCATGAATTTGCCTCAGATTTATCATTAAATTGTTCATTTATGCTTTCACATAAAGCACAGAAAACCAGATCTCATGAAGTGGACAAGGTGCTGGGGGTCCTGGTGGACAAGAAGCTGTCCCTGAGCCATGAGTGTTCCCTAGGGGACAGGAAGCTCAATGGGATCCTGGGGGGCATCAGGAAGAGCATTCTTAGCAGGTCAGAGGGGGGATCCTGCCCTGGGAGGCATCCCTGGGATGCTGTGTCCAGTTCAGGGCTCCTCAGGCCAAGAGACAGAGCTCCTGGAGGGGGTCCAGGGGAGGCTGCAGAGGTGATGAAGGGATTGGAGCATCTCTGAGGAGGAAAAGGCTGAGGGAGCTGGGGCTCCTCAAGAGGAGCCAAAGCTAAGAGGGGACCTCTGTAATGTGTATAAATATCCAAAGGTGGGTGTCAGAGCATGGACCAGGCTCTGCTCCATGGGGCCCAGCAATGGGACACAAGGAACAGGCAGGCACTGATGCCCAGGAGTTCCTGAACAAAAGGCAGAAATTCTTTCCTGTGCAGTGACCAGAGTGTTCAGAGAGATTGTGGAGTCTCCCTCACTGGGGATATTCCAGAGCCATCTGGACACAATCCTGTGCCCTGTGTTCTGGGATGACCCTGGTGGAGCAGGGAGGTTGGACCAGACCCTCACTGCAATCCCTTCCAACCTGACCCATTCCAGGATTCTGAGCAGTGAAAGTGTGTCTGGTTACATTCTTCAAAACTTCAGAATGCACCATTTTCAGCTTCTCCTTTCCCACTGGCATTTTCCTGCTGCATCACAAGTGCATTTCTGACCTGCAAACAGTGATTCCAGTTTTAAATGAATTCTCAAGCCACTCTCCCAAGCAGTAATGCAATGCCTCATGAACCTGGCACTCTGTCCTTTAGAAACTCCTCAGGTTAAATCATGGTCAGGCAGCAGGTCAGGAGCACAGTGATCCATGAGTGGGACAGCCATGACACAGTGCCTGAAGAGCATTTTGATCCAGAGAGGCAAAAACTGAGTTATGCCAGCCTGGGCTGTATTTCTGCACTGCTAACACAGGTGTAAGGCAGAGATAGAGCTACTGAAACGTGTCTGATGGCACCTCAGGTCCATCCACCTTCATCACACTGGAAAAATCACATCAATGAAAATCCCAGTCAAAATCACATCATTTACCCACAGGCAGGGCTGTCTGATCACCATATTACTCCTACATGATCTACTGTCTCTTCCAGTATTGAAAAAAAAAAAGGGTGGCTCAAAGCACAGAGCTTCTCTGCTCCTTGCAGGCTCCCCAATTTTCCAGGCAGACAGAAAGGGTGTCCCTGCTGCACAGCACGCGCAGGAAGGCTGACATGCCCCAAGAGCACTGCATTAGCTTCAGTTTGAAGTGATGGACCATGGCAAAGCAGTGTAAAGCAGGCAGGTTAGAGCCTCCTTCCCCTCCTGCAGAGATGCATTTTGGTCCACCTTGACTTCTAAGAAGCAAAAACAATTGCTCGAATTTCTCATAAACAAATCCCATAAAACAAAATGCTCTCTTATACTCCATTTCACTCCAAATCCCAAAGAAGCTTGTGATGTTGGAGGGCAAGTTATTTCTTTTGGCTGGCCTTGCTAGAAGAAAAATGGCATGCTTTATTTTCCTCTTTACAGGATTCATATTGTGTTAATAAAGTATTCTTGATTCCCTCTGGCTGACTCTGCAGGAAAACTATTCTCGCAAAGCTTCTAGTCTGGGTTAAAGTAATCTTGCTTAAAACTGCCCATAATTGTTTCAGTCTCTTAAGTTTAATGCTGAGTACTGGAAATTCTGCCAAATTTGAGCCAGGATTGGCTGTTCTAGGCTGGCAGGATAAACTGACCAAAGGTAAGGAATTCAGCAAATCCAGGAGGGGAATTTGACCTGGCGCTTCTTTGAGCCAGCTTCTGTATTTGTGACCTTGCTCTGAAGAGAATGTAAAGACATGAGAAAATCAAACCAGATGAGAGTTTGATGGGAGCACTGTTATTCCATCAGCCCTGGAGCAGTCCCTGAGGGCAGCTCTTCCTCCTCAGGCAGGGCTCTCCCCGCTGCTGGCTCCACAGCATTCCTCCAAAGGCTGAAGACAGGCAAAAGGAAGCTGCCACTGGAAACAAGCCTGGGCACAGCCAGGCTGGGAAAGAGGGGGAGTAGCCCTTCATCCCTGGAGACAGTCCCTCGAGGAATGCCGCTCCGGTTAGCACAGGATGATCAACAGCTCCAAAAGAGAAGGAAGCGCACCCAAGGCACTTCAGACCTACAAAACCAAGCATGGGGCAGGGCTGGATGTCAGTTTTCTCTCCAGGGGCAGGTGTCCAGGTGTCCTCAGATCCATCAGCAGATGCTTTCAGTGTTGTTCCACACCTTGCATCAGATTTACCAGCAGCCCTGCCCAAGGCTGTTCTGCACTGCAGGAGTCAAGCCAAAAAACCCTGAATAACATTCCAGGGATCTGCTTTCCAAACCCTTTAATCTTCCCATTTCCATGCCATGGTGGTCCATTTAGTGTCCTCTAGGTTTGTCTGAGCCTTCAGCACAGCTTAGCTGGTATCAGCTCTAGCAGAGCAATTCAGTTACATCAGCCAGGATGTGATTTCTCCCAATCCTCAGTTAATAAGCTAATTCAAGTGTGAGCTCTGAGAAAACATCTAGGCAACATTTTTTGAGTGTGTGGAGGGACACGCAAGATCAGAGCACCAAACACTTCATGAGTGTCAAATTTTTTCTTCTTGTAGCAGGTTTTATTTTAACTTGAGCTAATATTGGAAGGATAAGTTTTAACTTAAGCTAACACTGGAAGAATAAGTTGCTTTGGTTTCCCTGGGCATTATTTGTTCCCAAGCTGCCTTTTATTTCCATTCAAAAACCTAGGAGTCATTTGCAGTGCTACCATCCATGTCTCCAATTATCTCAAGGGGAAAAAGACCTATTGCCATTTTAAACCAGGAATGTTTTGTCAGAATTTTGAAGGGGAAAAAAAAATTAGAAATCCTTTCCCCTCGTGGTTTTTACAGCAGGAATCAGGATAACCAGGAGTGCTGGCCGAGAAAGCTCATGGCCAAGCCCACCTGAAGGGGAACAGAGATTCCCATTTTTCCATTACACTCATTTCTTACTGCTATCCCTAAAAGACCAGAAGGGTCCTTGGAAAGGTAATAACTTCATGACAAAGCAGAACAGACTCTTTTGCTGTAAGAACTCAAGCAGCTTATGAACAACTGCACTGGGTCAGCCAAAGGTCTACCTTTCCTGGCCAGTAACACCACGTGTAATAAAACTATCAGGGAGAATTACCACATTCCTCATTTAGGTCTGTCCCCTCCAACAACTGTTCCCAACTATTACTTGGCTTTGAAGTTCCCTTCTCCCATTTCAGATCTAAGGCAGGCACTGGGGACCCAAAAGACCATTCTAATTATGATAGTTACTATAATAAAGGATATCACCTTTCCCCACAAACCTTGCGTCCTCATTCCTCCATGGGAATGCTTTTTTCCTTGCACATTGTTGGCCTCACAACACTTGATCTTCAGTTTTCAAAGCTGAATATTTATGCAGAACAATAAAGTTTCTGATCCTCCAATTACCCTCCACTGAAATGCTTCCATGCATAACAACCACACGTACAAGCAAACACTGGGAGGATCAGGACCTGAGATAAAACATCAGTTGTAATGTGTCTGTGTCCAAACTCATTAAAGATGATAAGAAGCCTATGGAAATCAATCTTGCTTTGTAAGTAATTCTGTATTTGCCCAGGTTATTTTTTCTGGAAGTGATTTTCAAAGAGCTAAAGAGAGCACACACACAAAAGGGAAAAAATGCACCACAGCAAAGACACCTAAAATAAACCAGCACTGCTATTTAAGCAGTCTGAGAGAATCTGTATCAGGTGAGATTAGAGAAATAGGCAAGAACTACACAACTGATGAGGGTTTTATTTCTTTAAAGAGCTCCCCCCTCTTTATTTATGTCCCTTTTCTGCACAGAACACCCCTCTGTCCCTCCACTCAGAGCCTACACCATCATTCACGCCTCCTCTTCTGCACACAGCCCACATCCTTTCTTCCCCTGAGAAGAGTTAAACACTCTCGTTCCTCCAAAGAACAATTTATTTTTCCTGACAAGGCCTTTTATGCAATTAGCTGGAGAAGCCGTAGCCAAAAAGAAAGAATAACATATGTAAAACCACGCCAGAGAACGGAGTAGGTAGGAACTTGTTGAGTCTATTACCAGACAAAATGTTTGAATCAATGGTGTGTTCTCATAAATCAAAAGCCATATTTAGTCCTAACTATAACCATCCCTGAGCAATGTGGAACAGAGAGAAAAGTTAAAAAAAGATTGAAAGCTCCTGAAAGGAGAAAGGGAGGAGGCAGCAGATGAGACAAGCACAATGCAGGGTCATCTCCCAGACATAGAATTTATTTCACAGGTGAGAATGGAGGTGCCACAGCATTCAGGGCTGAGCAGAGCCTGCCAATCACACCGACTTGTCCCAGTCTGGTGGTGATTTGGAGACATTACAGAACCATTTGAACCTAGTTAAAACTTGGACATTTTTGTGGGGTTTGTGCTGTACAAATATTGAGCCCAGAAGAGCCAGAACTCTTTGCTACAGATCAGAGACAAAAGGATTTGCACTGCAGACCATAAAAGATCATTCTTTTTCAATTACACTTGACAGGTCTGAGTTATTGTAAGAGGAATAGGTTTGGAGCAGTAACAGTGAACCAGAGATCATAATGTAATTTGAGAAAAAGCACAAACCCCTCATCACATCCTTTTCTTTTTCAGCTGGGAGTGCAAGATCATACCTTTTTTCCCCCCTCCATCCTTGTTCATCCCTTTACTCTTCCACTTGAGCTGCTTTGATTCAGATTTAGGGCCCCCATTCATCCCAATTAGATGGCTTTTCTGTAAAGCTGCTTTCCAAACCCATGCTCTGCTTCCGTTGACAGGATTTCACTGCTTTCCAGAAAAGTAATGGATTTCTCACATACCACAGTTTCTAAAGGCTCCTTCCTCAACAGCATCCTTCCTCAGCATAGAAACATTTAGCACTTGTGTTAAAGCCGTGGCTCTGACCCAAGGAAGGATCCTTTTGTCTGTCGTGGGCTCCAGCACTCCTCATTTTAGTTTGCAGCAGTGCAAGCACAGCTCGCTCGCAGAGGTTGCTGTGAAGTGCCTGTGAGAAGAGAGCAGGTCACCCACAGACCCCATCCTCAGCTCCCTGCCTGCAGGCTTTGGGCTCCTGAGGCTGTAAGGGCCTCCCCAGGCTGCTCCTGGGGGTTGTCACATGAGGAGGAGAGGTTTCTTCCCAGCCCTGTCCTTCCTTCTCACCTTATTAACTTCTGCTCAGACATGGAGTCCAGTCCCAGCACGCGATTTTATGAACTTCATTTGTTCCTTCAGGCAAATGGTTTTACTAGAACTGCATCCTCCCTAAGAAATCCGGGACGATTTGCTTCTGCTTTTTCTTGCAGTGCTTTACACGTTGTCAGCACTCCCACTGAAGCAATCACACTGAAAATAAGAGTTGCTTCTTCCAGCTCTGGCATTTACACATTTTTATAAGACATTGGAAAGGTACAATTGGATATTTTTTCCCTTTGCAAATGCTGAGACAGTAATAAGTAACAGATTCACAGAGTTCTGACTCAGAGCTAGGTGTCTCTGACATGTACCATGTATTTCAAATATATTACACACTCTAATGCTCCTGTTATCAAGAGCTTAAGCTTTTTACATTCTCCTCTCCCCATCAACAGAGGAACCAGGGAGGATTCCCATCACAAAGCTCCTCTCCATACATCCCACAAACAAAGCAACCTGCTGGGGCTTCAGCTGGGAGCAACGTCTTGCATCATCTGGGTTCATTTTCTAACCCTATTATTGCCCCTATTCATCAATACTTTAGTGTTTCTAGCAAGTTTCAAAAGGGGAAGGCAGTTAAAAATTATTTGGACAAATATTATTGCGAAGCAAGCTCTAAATCACTCCACAATGTTTGGGACCTCCTCCTAATTCAAGAGCTGTTCATGGGACACACCTGGCCTTGAGGCATGGGTTGTGTGTAGCTAATCTGATGGCACAAAGATGTAAGAATTTAAAATTATAGAGTGCTTTGGGTAAGATGGGAGTTTGGAGATCATTTAGTCCCACCCCACACCTTCCAGTAAACCAGGTTGCTCCAAGCCCAGTCCAAGCTGGCCTGGGACACTTCCAGGGACGGGGGGCAGCCACAGCTTCTCTGATTGCTCATTTTATCCTGGTGTTCCCAATTGCAAACGAAAGAATTTAGGTCCAGTTGAATCCAAATTAACATCCTAAGACAAATGCACAAGACAACCCATTGCGATGGCTCTCAGTAGAACGCTGCCAGAAAGTGAAGGGGGAATGAAAATTGAGATTCATTAGGTTTAAAGTGGACTTTCTGACCAGGAAGATGAATGGCTGCATTTTTCTGGGCAGATTTACAGGCCAAATGAATCCCTGGTTTAACCTCTGAACTCAGAAGGTTTCAGAAAGGGAGGAATTTGCCTATCGGGGTCACGCATGCAAATTCCCAGGCATTACAACATTGAAGTTGTGGACATTTCAACCTACAAGAGAAAGAGGAAAGCCCACGAGAGGGTGGGTAGGGAAATAAGACTTAAGAGAGCTGCTTGCAGACCATCAGACAGCAATGGATACGCTCAAGAAAAAAGCAGATGCCCTGGAAGAATGAGAACATCAAAATGTTTGGTACTCTCTGCTCTCAGGTCACTGATGACTATGGAAAATCACATCCTGCACTGCCCTCAACCAGAAAATCCCAGTTATCCCTGACTGCTTCAGAAATGCCTGACCCTCTTTCCATGGAAAGATGAGCATTGTCTTCTCCTCACCTCATTTTTTGACGTAAGCACCTGTTCAAGTTGCTACAAAAAAAAGTGAGAGGAGCCATATCACCCCAAACTGCACCCACTCAGAGGAGGAGAATCATACAGAAAATACAGATTATAAACCAGAAAACCCGTCCCAATTTCAGAATATGGTAGAATTCCTACAGCACTTATCAGGCATACCCACAGGTAAATATCACAGAATGGTCTGGGTTGGAGAGAACCTTAAAATCATTTAATTCCACCCCTTCACCATCTCCAAGAGCTGTAAATGATTTAAAAGTGAAAAAGGGAATACAAATACCAAATGTAGCATTATTAAATATTGGAAGCTGGCTCTGATGTCATGTTCAGTGGGCTCCCAGGTGATTCTTCACCCACAGCTGGCATTGAAGTAGCAACAGCCTCAATTACAGATTTGGGGAAATTTTTACTGCAACCAGACTTGTAGCAGCATTTAAGACTGCATTTAACATAAAACTGAGCTATTTTCTGTCTGTCTGTAAAAATTGAACCCAAGCTAACGTTAAACAATAGATCATGCAGGGTTTTGAGGGTTTTAAAAATCTAAATTGATTTTTAAAAACACACTAGCAATGACAGCCCTTTGTTGATGCAGGTTGGCTTCTGGGAATGCAGGGACCAAGGATTTGCATCTGTTTGCATATAGAACTTGTAACTGAATGAGTCAGAGCTCCCAAGCACAGATGAATGTTTGTTGATTCTGTCCTAATTGGTGTTGCATTAATACCAGCAAGAGATCCCAACCCTACACATGGTGCTACAGAAACAGAACAGATGCTCTGTTCCAAGGATCTCAGCTTAAAACTGAGCCTGCAGCTTAACAGCAGCCTAGGAAAGTCCCTTAAGGTACCAGTTGTTTTTTAAAAAATGAAAACATTTTTAGGGATAGTGTTGACCTTTCTAAGCTCTTTTCTTCTCCAGGGAAATTTAATTTCATTTAGAGGAAACATAACCATGCTGTTTGAAAGTAGCACAAGGGTTTTTCTGCACTGTCAGAATTTTCTTTGGAACAGAAAAATCTTCCTGATGTTACCAGACAGAAAATCTTACAGATATAAGTACACCAAGCAACAAAAGGGAAAGAAATTAAAGGGTCTTATCAGATTAAGTGGCCTTTGGGAAGAAGTTATTATCTATATCTTTTAAACTCTTTCTGAAAGGTCTGGAAGCTCCCTGTACTATTCATTAAACCTTCCCACAAAGTCACTCACTGCCTCTTCCCAGCTTCCATCACCATCAAGTACATTGGAAATTTAGGGAGTGGTAATCCTGACATGGAAATACAGCATAGAACTTATAGATTAAATCCTGATTTAAGCAATATAACTCTTCTCTAAAAAAAAAAGAAACCCAAACAAAAAAACCCACAATTGGATGTTGTAAGCAGAGAGTTGAGCTATGAACATAAAATAATGGAAAATAACACAATAACCATTGCCAGAATGGTTTGGATTGGAAGAGACCTCAAAGCCCATCCAGTGCCACCCCTTGCCATGAGCAGGGACACCTTCCACTGTCCCAGGCTGGCTGCTCCAAGCCCCAGTGTCCAACCTGGCCTTGGACACTGCCAGGGATCCAGGAGCAGCCACAGCTGCTCTGGGCACCCTGTGCCAGAGCCTGCCCACCCTCCCAGGGAACAATTCCTTCCCAATATCCCATGCAGCCCTGCCCCTGGCAGTGGGAAGCCACTCCCTGTGTTCTGCCCAACTTGGCCTTGGACACTTCCAGGTCTAAACACTTAAATCTACATCTCTCAGCTAGGAAGGAATCTGAGGGCCTCGGAATTTCCCAAAGAATTTGCAGTTTTGTTGGGCCATGGGATAAGAGACATGGATTGGTAACTGTCTTAATTAATTTACAGGACAAAAAACACTGCCATAAGAAGCTTCCCCACTATGTAACATCTTTATCTACCAGGTGAAAAATGATGAATTTTAATTCCTCTTTCACTTTTGTTTCTCCCACAGGCATATCACGGGCAGGTTTCCTGACTATCCCCCTGAGAAGACAGGTGGTTCCAAGGCTATTTTTATTGAAAAACATCCAGAGCAGGTACTGTTCCTCTTTTAATGAAAAAACTTTTGTGATGTTGGAGAAGGATTTGCCACAAAACACGTCTGTTTATTTAAGCAGCAATTTTCCCTAACAGAGGCTCTACTTCTCCAGGAAGCTTACGGTTAAGAGCTTTTTGTTGCAAGTGAAAGAATGTTGGGTTTTTTCTTTTTCCCAGGGTGTTTCCAATCAGGTACCAAAATCTGTTCCCTTTCAGGCTGTGCAGCCACTTAATCACGAGTGAAGGTGCTCAGGTGGTGGAAAAGTAGAGAACAGCAGAGAAGAGTTTCTTTTGCAGGCAGGGCTAAACCATGATTTGCTGCCAAGGCTCATTAAGCAAATTTAACATCCCAGGGAAGGAAGTCTCTGAGTTTATCTTGTGTGTTGTAGTGAACTCGTTGTTTTTCCTGGTAATGCCCTCTCCTGATTTCTCTGGCTAATGGAAGTGGTTGATAATCTCTTCCTCTGATCATCTGAGTGTCATACAGGGAAAGTGATTAAGCCCAGCTGAAGGCAGTGGTCAGCACTTGGAGCCTTTTCCAGCCATCCCGATGAGCCAAGAGGGATAATGAGTCTGTTGGGGGAAAACAGGAAGCAGGATTTGGCCCCTGAGTGAACCAGTGTGCTGGGCTAGGAAAACTAAGAGGTCAAAACCCAAATTCTGTGGTCCTGAAACCTCCACCTCTAACATTGCTGCGTGGTTTTCTCCAACCAGTGCTCTAATGCAGGTATGGTAAAAGAAGATTTTTATAGAATCACATAATGGGTTGGAAGGGATGTAAAGATCATCTCATTGCAGACACCCTACCACCTTCCACTAGCCCAGCTTGCTCAGAGCCCCTTCCAGCCTGGCCTTGAATGCTTCCAGGGTTGGGGAATTTTGGATCCAGTCCTCCCTGGGGCACACAGCAGTCTCTGTGTGGCTTGGGGGGGATGTAAGGACAGGCTAAACCCAGCACAGAGCACAGCACTGCATCAGCTGACTTTGTTAAGAAATGCAGGAAAGCTGCTGCAAACAGCTCCCTGTGCCCCATTAAAACTGAGTTTGGGGCACTCCTGCTTTTAGCCAAGTTCAGGGGCTAAACCCTGCTGGACTTTGCTCCCGGGTCCCTCCGCTGTTCAGGCAGGCAGAGGGAAGGAGACCCTCGGTGAAGTTTTCAGCCTCTAAAGTAGAAAAGGCTTTGTTGGCTGCTGGGAGCAGCCAGGAGCCACCCAGCAAGTGGGGCTTACTGCTGGAGAAGGGTTTGGGGAACATGATGCTGAATGGACCTGTAACCATCAGGGATTAACACAGCTCGGGAAGAAAACGCTGCAAGGAATTATTCTGAGCAGCACTGGATATGGAGGTGGACTCTGGAGAAATGGATTTAACCTTCCTGTCATGCACCCAGCTTTCAATTCCCACCTTCAGCTGTTTTGTTGTCTTTCCTGAGCATCTGCTTTTTCTTTGCATGAAAAACTGGGAGCCAAAAGTCTGGAGTGGTTGTTCTACTGCTTGTTTTCCCTGCACCCTGGAAAACAAACCTTCCTCTATTTTCTTAACAAATTTTCACTAGCAATTATCTGATTTTCACCGATTTTGGGGCCTGTTTTTTCTCCCTTTTTGGCCAGCAGAATGTGTGTCACAGCCTTAAGAGACCTCCACAATGCAGTTGGCCAGGTAAAGTTTAGTGCAATCATGACTTTACCTGAATGGCAGACAAGTAAAACATTTTTGGTTCCACTGAGTCAGCTGCATATTCAAAAATCCCTGAGGCCACTGGGTTTGTGCCACACACTGCTCTGCTGGGCAGCATAGGAAAGGAGATCCTGGCCCTGTGGAAGCTGATGGGAGTTTTGTCCTTGACTCCAGGGAGGACAGGAGTTCACCTCTCATCTATGTGAGCTCCTGTGCAGGGCTTGGTTACTCCCAAGTCAAACTCCATGAAAAATCAAGACCAAACTGTATTTAAAAAGTGAGCATTTTATAAGGCTTTGGGTAAAGACACTTTGGGGAAAATAAAATACAAATTAATCACTTCAGGAGCGATTGCTGCATTATTATACATTCCATATTTCTTGATCCTTTGACAACCCCGACCTTGCTTGACTTTGCAATGTAGCTGGCCTGCTGCACAAACTGCTTCCATGACATTTTACAAATACCTTTCCAACAGACGTGCCAAAGACATCCCAACACAGAGTCCTCGGTGCTTCAGTCAGAGAAATAAGTGCTGTTCCTTGACTGAAAAGAAGCTTTTCTCTACTTTACTTACTCTTCAAGACAAATTTAACATTCCAGGACATCGGTGTAATCTCCCTGCATCTGTTCCAGATTTCTATCCCTAATGGTTTTTTATGTTTTGCTCTGCAGATAATCATCAGATATGACAATTTTTAGCTTTGCCCTTATCCTGCTGCCAACAAAATTACAATATTTTCCTGTAGTTCATTAAGTCGCATCACCATGAAAATAAGCCAAGAGTTGCCATTTTGCAGGCACTTCCCCCTCATTTCCAATATTAAATAACAGAAAAGAAAAAAGAAAAAAAAAGTTGTCAGAGAAGGACTAAAAGCCTTAAAATATTCTGAATATTTCAAGTAAACTATTGAGGAGGAGGGAAACAGTACTTGGCCTCTGTTAAATTACACGACATTTAAAATATTCACCTACAGGCAGCAATCCACCTTCCCCTAAACACCACAGCAAAACTCCTCATTGAAGAAGAAACATTTCCTAGATTCCAACAGAACTTCCTTCTGTAGAGTTAATATTCCAAGAGAGAAACCTTCCCTCCAGGAGCACTGGGCTGTGCCCCAGTAGAGTGTTTGTGTTCAAGCTGGTGTTAGAGCCTGGCTCTGAGGCTGCTCTCACCTGCCACAGCTGGAGGCCCAGCGTTCCCAAACTCACTCTGTTCCTGCTTTTCTTTTATGCCCACAGCTCTAAAAGGCAAAAAGCTCAAGTAAGGTGTTTTGTCAAGGAATAAGGGAAAGGTTTGTCCCTGAAGAAGAACATTTACCTCGAGTATCATTTTACTTGAGCCAACACCAAACTTCCTGTGTCTGGGGGCAGTAGAACAAGTGAGTCTTGCTGGCAGCTGGAAGTTTTCTTATGCTTGTCTCATATAAACCAGCATTAGAAATTCTCATTCATAGGCTGCACTCTGGTTTAGTGCCCAGTTCTTTCCCCTCCCCACCCCCAAAAAAAAGGAGATTTGCGCTGCAAGATTCTAGAAACATGGTTGAACTGATATAGGAATACAAAAGTCAATTTAACCTTTATGGAGTATCACAGTTTTTAAAGGAAGATGGCTTTTCAGCCACTGGAGAAAATGTTACTGGAGAAGAATCATCACTGGCACAATAGGAGTCATAGGAAAGACTGGGAAAAAATACAAAGAGGCTAAAATTCATCTGCTCCTACTGAAACACAGTCTCTTCCTCAGTATTATGAGTTTTCTAACTGCTTTCTGCATCATTTCAAAACCAGACAACCTAGCAAAGAAAAGGGGATAGACATCTAAATCAAATGACACCTGCTTCTCTTTCCACTATGAAGTTTTTCCAGGGGGGAAAAAAAAACCCTACGTGGGTGAATTGACTACTAATCTCAAATTAACCTTTGCTCACCATTCCCTTTCCTCCCTCCTCTTTTGTCAGACTGTTCAGGCATCTCCTTGCAGCTGGAGGGGAAGTGGCTCTGTATCAAAGAGCAGAAGCCACTCCAGGTTGGATCCACGGGCAGCTTCCCCCCAGCTCCCAGCCCTCTGCAGTCATGGGGCTGCTTGGAGCAGAGGTGGGAGCAGAGCTGCAGCAAGACCAGGCAGAGGGACAAGGACACTTGATCTGCTCAGTGCCATCACAGCAGGTTCATGAGAACAGGAACTCTGCCTCACCCCTTGCAGTACCATTCATCTGTGCAAAAACATGAAAGCAAATCGCTCCTCTCAGAGTCTGGATGCACTTAAAATCCTCTGCAGAATGCACTGCTACAAATTGGAACCTTTTGTCAATCACGTGTGTGCTTACAGGTATCTTGCTGGATAAAGCCACCCCTGAGGTGCTGGGAATGGTTCTGGTTACCCTTTTCAGGCAGAGCAGAGCAGAGGTGGAGGTGACAAGGTTGGGTTTCTGGCTGCATAGGAACACTGCAGTAAAGGATACCCTCGGAGTAGCTCTGTTGGTTTTGGATACAACAGGCCTGCTGGGACACTAAAAACCCATTTTGAACTCCAGTCAATCTGTTAATCTATCCCAGGGAATGAAATGCCTCGCTGCTTATCACTGCAAGATGTGACTGAGCGGTGCTCGGGGTTTGAATTACCATATTTAATTAAATGTAAGATACAGAAATGCTTGGGGAGAGCCACTAATGAAACTGCCCTGCAATGCACAGCCCTTGTCATTGTCCCCTTCCAGCATCCAGTGTTCAGTACATTAAAAGGTATACTGAAGAAAACAAATATTTTCACTGTTACAGGAAACACATCTTACAGTTGGGATTGTTTTATTTTCTCCTTTTTTCCAGTACTGCCAGTGTTAGTGGTCCATTAATAAACCTCAATGGATTTTCTGATTTAGACTCATTATCAAATGATCTTAGAATTCTTCTCAGGGACAAGGAAGCTGCCTAGAAACAAGAGAATGATGGAAGCAGCAAATTTTCACCCTCTGCCTTTTTCAGATAATAAAGTCTAAATGACCAGGAAGTAAAGATAGGGGAATTGATGGAGCTGTACCCAGTTATCAGCTTCTACTTGCTTGCAGGGATAAAGATGCTGAGCTATCCCTGTGTGTCTGGCAGGGTTTGCCACAGTATGTCCATCCAATCTCCCTCACTCCCTATAAAAATTTCAGTCTTTAGCCATATATTGAAATGAGACACAACTCGGAGCAGCCTCTCAAAATCCATCCCTATAAAAATCTATCTGCCTTACAAAAAAACAGGACAAATTCATAGTCTGGGTCTGAGTCCAGAGGGGATTTTGGGTTGTGTGTCATCAGAATATTCTGCTTCTGGATGGCTTCAGGAACTGGCCTTTCTCCATAACAGCCCTCAGGCTTTGGGGCAGAGAAATGAGCCTTTACCTGATGATAAACTGGGACAGTCAGCCCCTGTGCTGGAGTTTGCAGAGGGGAGTGCCCTCAGCACTACCAGGCTTCTATGTGATGGCCTGGAATTCAGAGAGTGCAGCCTGTTGGATATTGTGTTTTCCCAACCACATTCCTCCCTGCGTCTTTCAGGTGGTTGAAGAGCTGGCTGGCAAAAAGAAGGCAGAGAAAAAAGAGGAGAAGAATGGAAAAGGAAAAAAGGCCGAAACAAAAAAAGCTGGAAAGCAAGTAAGGCAAGGAAGAGAGCTTGGGAAGCCAGAGGCAAAACTCAGGTGTGGGCAGAGACTGTTAGGTGACATTAAACTGGTCCCCAAAGCTCCAGGCTTTGTTCAGGAGACCAAGAACTGCCTGAGGTTGGTCTCTCTCAGCCTTTCCATGACCTCAAGGATTCTGGGGAACTTTTTACCTCTTGTGTTTTAGGAATGGCCACCACTGAGCTCAGTGGGAAGAGGTGATGGAGGTGCAGATTGGCAGGGACATAAATGAGGGGAAAAATACATTTCAGGGCTTTGAGATCATTGCCAGGACAGTCAGACAGGTAACAAGGTGGTAACCAAGCATTCGCACTCTTAATGTGGGTTCAGAGAAGTTAGTCGCTGCCACCCCTTGCAGAATTAGGAATTAAGAGCCTTCGTCTCATCAGTATGCACCTCAGAGCTTATGTGGACCTCAAACTCATTTTTATACCACAGTAGCCAGCATTTCATTTAATTTTTCATAGATTTTATAAACCTGTAAATAAAGCCGTGCATTTTCAGCCCACGTTCTCAGGGTAGGAACTAGTTTTGTTTCAAATGTCAGTAGACACCACTTAATGTACAAAATCCCCCTGAAATCTTTGAGATAAAGGGCTGCTTTCACAGAAGACACACTTCCAGATTATTTCAGGACAACTTCACAGAGTAAAATACCTGTGAACGAGAGCAGTGACCACAGGGCATCTTCAAAAGCAAGCTGTGCAACAGAAATTGTCAGTTTTTGCTGAAGCATCAGCTTTTGTTTCTCATTTACTTCACAGTATAAACAAAAGTTGAAACAACATGTATTTTTTTTTTTAATAAGGGTCATTAATCTCTCGCTAAATATGTGGAGGAGAAGGGTGAGTTTTCTAGGGCAAAGCTTACTCTTCACTGCAAGTTTTACAGAAATTAATTTGAAGGCCTAACCCTAGAACAAATATATTTCAAAAAAATGATGCTTTTCTTGGACAACATCCATTAATCTGGCCAAAGCTCTCAGAACATCTAGCCAGGAACCTAAATTACATGGATTTAGGAAGCATCAGTCAATTTAATTGGAAGGTAGATACCTCAATGTTAACTTGTTAATGAGCATCTTGGAAACACTCTTTGGGGGTTTGGGGTGGGTTGGGTTTTTTTTTCCCCTTTGTAAATGAAAATACACAGCAGTCTGAAGGGGCAAATTGATGCATGTTTTTCAAGGTCTTTAAGCCTGATTGATTAATTTTGCTAACTAGGAAGGGTTGTGGCTGCTCCTTGCAAACAGGAGATGTTTTTAAGTTCTGGTCACACATGTCAGTCACTTGTTACTGTGGCCAATGTGTTGGGTGACACTGTCACAGCTCCTGAAACTGGGTGGCACCTCAGCCATCTGCTTAAAAAACTGACTTCCACAGGATAAGATTTGATTCCTCCTAGGTTTTGCACATTTCTGAAGGTAAGAACCAACAAGAGCAAAAATGTGTCTCAATCCCCTCACAGCCTCTGCAAGGCTGTTTTGGATTGGGGTGAAATAACAGCGTGCAGCTCTGGGGTTTTATAACTTCATGTCATTCCCATCTCCTCAGCCATCACCAGTCCTGTCAAGTAAAATTCTGAGCCATTATATCAGGTTCTCTATGGTTCATTGAGAAAGAACAAAGGGAACATTCTCTCCAAGGTTATAGCACTGACAGGGAGAAAAAAAAAAAAAAAAAAAAAAAGAGTATCTTAGACCAGTTGAGAAGTAGTTGGAAAAGTTCTAACAGCAGGACTCTTATTAAAATAAGTATAGGCTATAAGTCATAGGGATGCAGGCAGAAAAAAGCTCTGCTCCCAACTTCAGCTCTTAAAGAAAACAAGAGTTTGATCCCAGAAGGAAATTTAAGTATTTCTGAAAAGCCTGATAACAATCTTTACAAAGAGTATTTGATATCAAAGTAACTTCACTTTCTTTTCTCTGCAAGGTGCTGATTTGATTTCCCATTAGGCACCTAAGGAAAAAAACAACCCATGGCTTCATCCCCACAAAATCCCGCTTTCCAAAAGCAGAGCCAGTCTGCACTGCCTCACCCAGTAACCTGCTGGAGCTGGACAGGACACTCTCACTGGACAGGAGCAAGGCTGTGCCTCCCTGAATTTCACCCAGAAATGTCAAATAATGAGCCACATTCCTGTCCTTAGTGAAACCTCTTAGGAGAATGTCCATAGGAAATGTGCCCAGTGGAGCCAGTTCAGTTTTCCCTGCTGTCAAATGGGAATCACCTGGTGTGGAGCTGCCTTTGGAAAGCCTCAGAAAGAGATTGAGACTCTTATTTCCACATTTCTGCTTAAATTCAAATAAATATTGCTGGTTCAAGGGGCCTTGACACAAGTAAAACAGAACAAGCATGGACTCAATCCACTGAAAATCAAAAAATACATGAACTGGGTTCAAAGGAAAAGTTCTTTTTATTATGTTGACTCTTAGGCTGTTAATTGAGGCAAGAGAAAACAGAACTGCAAGTGTCCTTTAGACATAAGAGAGTGGGTTTGATTAAAATCAATTAAATTGACACAATGCTGTCATTGACATCAGTGCATAAAATCACTGAAGCAAATAACTAAAACAATTCATTGGTTTATTCATAACCATAAAATGCTGATGTGTCCTGTGGTATTGAGAAGCTAAAAATGAATAACCCATTTTTAGGCTGGTTTGGGGGGAATTTGTTGGTTGGGTTTTTTAATAGTTGACACATTTCCTCTCAGAACATAATGGTTTCATCTTTTTCCATAAAATGCCATGGAAAAATGGTAAAAGAAGGATTCTGCCCACTGCAAATGATCCAAGGACAAACCTCAAAATGCCACATCCTGTGAAACTGGGAATACATTGGAGTTACTGGGGATTTGAGCTCAAATCCTCCAACTTTTTGTTATACTTTATCAAAACAGTTCGTGATGTTCAGTCAAGGACCTCCTGAGTCTCTTTCAAATGCATCTGTAGGGTAGAAGTGATAAATGTATTTAGATTTTTCCTGTCCTTCTGGGCCCAAACTGTAATTACTGTAATATTACTTTAATTAAAATTATTTAATAACTCACATTATGGGGCTGCAACTGTACCTGCAGGTAGCAGATATGCCCCTAATTACAGGGCTTATTTAAGGGGGTGTTTAGTTTTAATCATCCCAGGAGCTGTACTTTATATCTGGCTGGTTTGCAGGTTATTTAGCAAAATCCTGATCCACTTTGTGCTGTCTTGTATAAACCCACATTCACCTCCTCCCCAAACAGTGATCTAATCTCCCTTTATCAACTCTCCCCTTACTCACATCTTGAGACTTAGGACTGACACAGGCTGAAGAAACTTTGATCCTTTTCTGGGAGGTTTTTCCCTCAGAAATACTGGTTCAGTGAAATGAAACTGTTTCAGGAATATGGCAATAGCAGAAAAATATGGAAATAGCAGAAAAAGCAAAAACAGGAAAAACGGCATTTAAATTGAATTCCGTTTGAATATCGCAAGTTTCCTGCCTAAATTACATTTTCCAACAAGCTGCAGTTTAATTTTGTGACTTTGGCTGATAAAATGACACCCCTTCTCTCATGGAGCAACCTGGGCTAGTGGGAGGTGTCCCTGCCCAGGGCAGAGGGTGGAATTAGATCTTTCAGGCCTTTTCCAACCTATTCCATAATTCTGTGAAACAATGCTGTCAGCAATTCCTCTCTTCACTTTCCCCCCCAATCTAGGTAGTCGTGGTTGAAGGCTGGAAAATGGGTCCAAGCAATTTCCTTCCGATGCTGGAGGAAGGAAGCTCTCAGTACCAAGGTCAGTAAAAAAAGATAACAATTCCAGCTGGAATGTTCTCCCAGATCAGCTTAATCCATGAATGTCATTCCTATAAGGTCAAGTGGGCAGCTGCCCAAACTATGGAATGTTATAAAAATTAGGAGGTTAGATTAAAAAATGGCATTTAGGAAGAGAGTCTCTCAGTGCCTCAATTCTTCCAAGGAATCTGTCAAAACCATTGAGCTAGTCATGCAGGAAGGCACATTTCTGTGGGTAAAAGTGAACAAACTTGAAGCAAAGTGCTTCAATACACATAAAAAAGGCATTTGGGGATTTTCTGAGGCCAACAAGAATGACATCAGAATAGCCGATAATTCAAAAGCGGGATACTGCAGATTAAGTTTCAGCATCAGTGTTTTCATACTCCTCTAACTCCACCTGTCCTGTCTCACTCCTCCAAGAGTGAGAACTCATGGAAAGGAATCCATGGATTCCTTCACAGCATCCACAGCTACTCAAATTATTTTTGATATTTGTTTGACTAGGAGGAGCACGTTCTCAAGCAGAGGCACAAAACTATGAATGTACTTGCTTCATGCAAAAAATGTGCAAAACTAAAACACAACCCAAGCTTTCAGCAAGGGGCCTGGCTGGTTTTTATCCTGGAGAAAGCACAAAAAAGCAGGGATTTCTTAATAAAAATTATGAAAGGGCATTTCATTCTTTTCCAGATCTCTTCTATCTTCTCCTCTGCTTTTGAGGCTTCTCTTTATCTCTTCAACACTAGTCTTCAGTGCTCACCCTGATTCACAAGTGAATTAGGGACACTTGCACTTGTCTAAAGTGGAAAATGGGGTTATTTTTGCTGTATCTCTGCAGATACTGTTCCAACACCATTTGGAAAAATATGCTTTCTGCTCTGCACTCTTCAGAGTTAGTGCCTTGCTAAAATTCCTCGTATGAAAAGTCTCCATTATTCCTTCCTGCTGACAAATTACTGGCGTCAAGTTTTCTGCCTGATTTGAGCTGGCTGGAGAGAAAGAAGTGAACAACTTGCTAAATGTGCATCAGTAGTTTGGCCTGACCTTTGACTTGTAACAATTAGGATTTTCTTACACATTATAAATCATGGAGCAGCTTTCTGGCTAAAAAGGAGCTTTGCATCCCATCTATTCTCAAATACCACATCAGAGACCCGCTGAATTCAGCAGGAGCTTTAGATAAGGATCAAATCCACCCAAACTTCTTTCCTTAGCTGGCCACGGGCAAAATGGCACCTGGAACTCAAAACCAGCCATGGTAAGAGCAGGGCTCTCCCCCAGCAAGTCCCCAGGGCAGGGAGGGAGCAGCGAGGAAGCAGCAAAAGGGAGGCAGGAGGGGTTTGCCTTGGAGGAAAGGTGCTTGGCTGTAACCTCAGCACAGCCAAGTGAGGAATAAAACCCCCATGGGGGTCAGTAGGTTACTCTGGTAGCAATGGAGACTCCCAAATTTCACATCTCTCCTGTAATAAGCCAGGGGGGTTACAAGGGGATGGGGGATTTGTCACCCAAACTGTGTCTGAACATCATCACTGCCATTCCCAGTGAGACAGCTTCTTTGAGACCTGCAAACACAGAACTTTTGAGGGTCATTCCCACAGTGTGAGT
This sequence comes from Certhia americana, assembly GCA_018697195.1. NCBI lineage: Eukaryota > Metazoa > Chordata > Aves > Passeriformes > Certhiidae > Certhia > Certhia americana. The sequence goes on along the minus strand of CM031863.1, from coordinate 37,665,011 downwards.
GCCTCTGTGTTTCCCATTTCCCTCTTAAACACCCACACCTCTCCAGCCCATCCTACCAGAGCTGACAGCTACTCCACAGCTCTGAAGGCACAAGAGAAGGAGCCCTTTTCTGCACAGAGCACAACCAGAAACCTTCAGAGTGCAAAAGCTCTCCTGCAGGCTTCAAAGAATACCTGCAGGTCTGTCTTAGGCACAGGAAGAGTCTACAGCTGTGCAGAAAAACCTCAGGTGGGGTTTTTTTTCCTCCTCTTCTCCTGGTGAACCAGGTCTATTTGACACCACACTTATTTTTAGTGAACAGCTGTTAATTCCTCCTTGCAGCACAATCCTCTGCCTTGTTCACAAGCACTTTGGGCTTTTCATTGCAGGGCACTCACGCAATACTACCTGGGGGTTGTCCAAAATTAGTTCAGTTTTAATCTAACTATGGATTCTTCAGTCATCAGAATCAAATCTGCAACAACATCTACCCAGAACAGTGTAAGCAGTCTCTTGTATTTTTTAATTTTAGGCTGCTTTCCTCTCAGTAGCAGAATTATGCAGGAAAAAATAGGCCTGAGTTTGGACTTTCTGCTGAGAACATTTTTCTTCTTTCTAGATATAGGTCGCTTGCTATCAGCATTTGCCCAGAAGTTCAGATTTATTAGAGCAGGAATCTTGAAAACATGATTGAAGCAATAGAGCTTGATTCAGAGATGTTTGTATCAGGAGTAATTTGAAGCCCCTTATTGACCAAATATCTTTGTTTTGTCACACCCCCCAACACTTAATTTTAAGAAAGTGTTCCCATCCCTTGAAACCATGCTTTATACCTAGCTTACTTAAATATTTTCTAAAATATAGATCAGTTCTGACAGAAACCTAAAACAATTCACTTACAAATGTCTTCACTCTATGTTTTAACTCCTCTACTGAGCTTGAGCTGCTGCCTAAACTTTCCTGGAATTCACAAAGCCTTTTATCCTCCTAGAACTGTATCTGGCAGTTTTTCTAGCTGCCAAACTACACTAAAATGCTTATTTTAAATGCTGTGGTTGGAAACAGCCACTTGGTGAGACATCTCCTTTCACACTGGAATAGCCAGAGTTTATGTGGGGCAAATGTAAGGCTGAGCCATTACCTCCCTCTTCCTGGGGTGTATTTTAACAGTGTGAGGCAGCAATGTCATTATTTCATTCAGTGTCATTAGCACAATGTCATGTGCTATTTTCCCCATTCTGTAGATGACCAGTTGATATTTATGACTTGCTCAGTGTCACAGAGGATATTTGAGTTCAAAATCTCCATGGTGTGTCCAAGTACTCTTTTAAGGTGTGATGATACTCTGTATTTTTAACCATCCTTTTCCCAGGAGGTGCAAAGTGGCCATTTCAGGAGAAGCTTCATGCTGTAAATAAATACATTGCAGTTGTTAGTCACAGGCTGTTCTGGGAAATTCTGGGATATTGGAGTTCCCTACTGGCCTGCAGAGCTGGGTTGCTGATTTAGGAGTGGTCTGGGCTGCCTTGGAGCCCTGAGCTAGCTATGCATATAAAACAATCCCAAAATAAGCATACATTCTTTTAGAAAAGGTGACATAAATTTCACTGCATAAAACACAGGCACAGAAATAGCTCCTGGAGCTGGCTGACCCTGCCTGTAACAAAATACCAGACTCTGCTGACCAGCCAGTGAAAACATAACATCCTTAGCCTCCTGACCCCCCTTTAAAATTAACTTTGAAACATTTTGTTGATCTATAAAAGAATAACAGAGCATCTAACACCTATGAGTTATTGATCTCTCTACTGAAATTAGGCACCTCTAACCCAGTGGTTAATGTAACACTCAGATAACTCATTGCCAGGTAATATCAGAGTCTGGGGGGACCCTCCCTGGTTTGCCTACAGTGAGTATTAACCACTAATCAATCTACAAAATGACAATAAACAACTACGAAAAAACAGAATAGAAAAACCTACAGATCCCCTCTATGAAAAATAAATATCTAAAGCCTTGTACTCCTTGTACTCCTGTGAAAACATAGCACTTGCAACCTGTTGACCCAGTCAGGAAAGTGTTTAAAAATTCACATAACTCCTATGTAACGTCTCCTTTCCCCAAGGCTGGAATTCCAGGCTGGAGGAGCTACCTCATAACTTGGGCAAATCAGCTTTTCCTCCTGAAATATTATGTGACATCTGTCATGCCCTCTGATGACCCACAAGTAATTTAAAGAAATTAAATGTCTGTGCTTTGGAGTTTCTTCCATTACCAAAATATCCCCCTCAATCCCCACCATTCTCAGTGGTGAAATTAAGACTACTCACCTGCAAGAACTATCCCCTCTCTGAACTTTGTAAAACTGCAAATCCTCTGCATGGAACTGGGCCCTGAAAACTTTCTGGGGATGGAGAGAGCAGCCAGTCTTGGATTAGCTAAAACTTGGATGTTAAAAGCTTTCTGAATTTGCCTTCAGCAGGCAAGGGGTGCAGGGGAGAATATCTGTACAAAACATTCATAGAGGAGCCAGTGTCTTCAAGTGGAAAACTGTCATTTCAAATCTTCAGGAAATTGAATTAGCACATGCAGCTGGAGATTAGCTGTCATTTAGGAAGATACAATCAGGGCTTGAAAGGCAAGATATGAATTGTCTTCCTTCAAATTAGCTCCAGAAGTGTAGGAAAAAAATAGGTGTTTCCATTAAACCAAGGCACTTTGCTAATAGCACAGAACTCAGATATGCACCGAGCTCGTCAGACTTCATTTAGTTTTCTTTCTAAAGAGCAAATTGCAGTTTGCCTCAACAAAAATAACAAGCTGCACCTCAGGATCATTAGGTACTTTATCATAAATAGCTTTTTTTTTCATCACCAGTTTCACAAATTTGCTGTGACTGGGTGTTAGGTCTCCTTATTACTTCTCCTCTGCATTTCAGAACAGAGGGGCAGGATCAGGTGGGTCTGGTCTCTTTTAGGCTTCACTGCCTTTCAATTTCTGCATCAAGCTTAAAATTCCCCAAAGTGAAGCCTCTGTGTGGCCGTGCATCCCTTGTGGGTCAGCTGCAGGCTACTGCTCTGTCACACTCACTGTCCCTTTGCCTCTCCCACTTCCACAGGCTCAGTGCTGGTTTTAGTCCTATTCCAGTGCCCCTATTCCCACATTTCAGTTTCCTGGAAATTACTACAAAGGCCAACTCCCCAGGATGCAGCAGTTTTACTGAGCCATGGGGAGAACAGGGAAATTCCTGGTTTGAATTAACCCCCTTCCTTTGGTGCCCAATACTGTGTCATGCCATATGCCACTTGTGGAGAGCACCTCCTTCAGGGCAGGAGCCATCCCTGTGCCTTCTTCATGGGAAAGATTTAAGCCCCGTGCTGTTAAACAGAATTAAATAATGCCAGCATAAGGCACGGGACGGGGCTCTTGGAGATTGAGACACTCCAGGCTTTCAGCTTTACAGCCTCCAAATGACAAGCTCACTATCCCATTATCCTCCTCAATTCTGATACCATTTTGCAACCTAAGGCAAAAGAAGAAATCCCTTAACCTCAAGATTTGCAGATCCTACCACAACAGGGCTCTGAACTTGGTAAGGGTCCCTAGAGCCTGCTACTTTCATACAGCTCATAGTTTAATAAAAGCTGCCTACAACTACCCTTTCTTTTGCCTCCAGAAGCAGCTGGAGAAACCGATGGCTCCTGTAACTTTTTCCCCTTTTCTCTTTCTTTTGGATAACAGTCTTTTGGGAGAACAGAGATAACAGATCGGATTTTCTCCAGGATCACGACCCGGAGCTGATCAAAGGAGGGGAACGGGAAGAAGTGGAGGAAGAGATCAGAGTGCAGGTGTGCTTACACAAGAGGACACTAATCATGTGCATTACCTGTGTATATTTTTCTCCAGCTGTAAGAACTGGCCCTAGCACGGACCTTCCCTCCTTCCAGAGTCCCTACTACCTGTCCTTTGCTTTCACACTTGTTCAGCTGAACAATTGTCTGGGGTGAGGTGGCAGAACAGAAAACTGAGGAAGGCTCCATCATGTTTGTCTTGTGCAGGTTGATGAAGTGATGAAAGAGAAACTGCTGAAAATCAAACAGGCTGTGGATGGAGAGACAGGTACTCAGAAAGCTGGGAAAGGTGAAAAGGTAAGAGCAGCAAGGTGGGAGAATTGAGGGGCAGTCTCAATTCCCTGCCCAGGTACAGTGATGGTCAGTGCAAACCTCGGGTACAAATATCAAAATGTCCACCCTAAACATTTACTGGACCTTAAGTCAGGAACATCTGAAAATCTCTTCACCTGTGGCTATTTTCAGGGCCTTCTCCATTAGCTCTTGTTCTTTAACTTGTATAAATATTGCTCAGGACAAGTTGAGCTATTTCAGAGACAAATCACTGCAAGGTATTTCAGATTTTCACCTTCCTGAAATCCTTGAATGCAGTCAAACAGCAAAATGGAAGCAATCCCTCTCTTTAACCAGTTCAGATTAATGGTTTTCCAAGGAAAACAGGAATCTGGAGGCCAGTGAGTTTTCCAGCTGCTGGCTGTTTTCCTCCTAAATAAGGACTGGTTATTATGTTTCAAGGCTGTACACCAAAAAAATTGCCTCTGAATGTTTTGATGTAACCTTTCATTTGTCTGTAACACCACATAGATCACACACAGCCAGGTACTCATTATGTTACTGCATCCTATTGAAGGGTTTGGGAATTTGCAATTAAGCCAAGTTTATTTAGGCATAAAAAATAGGTTAACCCCCCAAAACACAGCACATGTCATGTTCACATCTAGTTTTACAGCATTATCATATGAAGAATTCCACAGTTTGTGGTTCTCTAAAATTCCTTACCAAAGCATTTAAATTAGAGATCATGTCAGTGCAAAATAATTCAAAGCTTACACCCCACCACTCAATCAGCAGATCCACTTAAAACCCTCAGGGCAAATAGCCAAACCTAATCTCAGGCTGCATTTCATTTCTGTAATACCTTTTAGCATGCAAATACTTGCTGTTGCTCTACTTCTACTCAAATTATCTTTAAAAATGCTTTTTCACCTGACAAACGTCCAGGGACAATTTAATGAGAAAAGACTGGGGCAGCTCTGCAAGCTGATCCCAACTGGATTCCTAAATCTGTTCCAAAAATAGGGGGGGGGGTGCTTAAGATACATGGACAAAATATTGCAACAGTCTCCCTCAAGTTTTCATGGGCAGACACATTGAGATCAGCTGGTCGGTGCCCTGCTGCAAAATGCCATACTGGAATTACAGAGATTTGTTAGGGGCTGGGTTGGGTGGGGGTTTTCCCTTCAGTGTAGTGTTGGAATAGCTTCGAGTAGAGGGAGATTATTTAACTTTTATTTTCCCAAGTTGTGCCAGTAGCCTCGGAGAACGAGGCAGGAAAAGAAGTACTAATTAGATAATACAAATTCTTAAAAGATTTCATCTAAAAAAAAGCCCACCCAAGCCAAAACAGTTCTGTTTGAGGAACAGGGAATGAAAGGAAAGAAGCAGTGTTAGTCAAAGCACATCTTCCCTGTGCAAAGCCACTTAAAAAGTCCGTTCAGCATTGGCAAAGGCTTTTTCCAAATAGTATTTGCATAAATATCTCAGTCATAAACCAAACCAGTGCATACCTGACTGCAGATCTGCTTTAAGGATAACCTGGTCTAGATAACAAGAGTAATATGAGCTGGAAAGCTTTGGAAATAGCTCATTAATTCATAATTCAGCAAAAAAATCTCTAGTTTTTCCAGCCACATCTGAGGTCCCACATGTCTCCCCCTCAGCTAAGCAGCATGAAATAACAGGTGCTTGTTTCAGGTTCTCTTTGTAGTCAGGAGCATGTCTGGAGTACAATGTGAAACATCCCCCTGCCAAAAAAAAAATGGGGGTATTCTGCATTCTCAAGAGACTTCAGCATTCTTCAGAGAAGTCAGACCTTTTCCTGCACTCTGGCAGTGGGCAATGAAAGGGCAGTTTCTCTGGGAGAACTTTTACAGGTGAAATTTTCTGTCTAGGGACCATCATCTCCAAGTCCTGATGCCACATGTGGCCATTCCCTCTGTTTCAGGGAGGGATTTCTTCTGCTCTCTTTGTCAGGGAAATGTCCCTACCAGAGGTTCTATGCCTTTCCAAACCTTAAGATGAGTTGTTCACAACTCGGAAAATTTCTGTCAAACCCATATTCAAAACAAAACATCTGCCTGACCCACAGGAACCAATCTGAGTTTTAAAGTCCCTTTTGTGGGGAATACAGCGAGGACATTTTGGAACTGGACTCTAAAGGGACATTTCTCCCCTCCAGTCAATGTTCCAGACATCTCAGGTCTTAGACTTAAGAAAAACAATATATAACACCTCCAGGCTTACCCAGAGCCACTCCTTTATTTCCATAAGTACTTTATCACTGATTCCCAAACCTTCAAATGCCACTTACTGCTAAAAGCTGACACTTTACCCTACCAAGAGCTGCTTTTAGAGCTCCTGAAGATAAGAATCCCTTTTGCCAGCTTTGTGAAGAATGAACTTGGGTGAAAAAAATGTTCTTCTCATGACAAGGGGGTCTCCAGAGCTGTAGACTGATCTGGGAACAGAAAAACCAATTAGATTGCACCTAACTCTCACTAAACCAGCCTGCTGTCACTGGAGTCAAGGATCCTGTGCCTCCTTTGCCAAGCTGGAAGCTTTCCACACCCACCTTTGTGGCCCAGCATTGACAGGGGATAGAGCAGAGTGTCCTGTTTAAGAGACACACTTTGCTGGACTCCGATTCTTCCAGATTGTTCCTGGTCCAATGTCTGTCACCAGAAAGGGGAGGAGGATACAACAGAAACAGAGGAATGTGGGTCAGTTCTGCTGTAAACTGCATTTTCCTTCACTTTGCACAGTGGCAGCTCATCCCCTGTGCAGCCAGGGGTCACAAAGCTGGGACTGGGAGCACTGGGAAAGGACAGGCTGAGGAAAGGCTAGGAGGGAGATGTCCTCTGAGTGAAGAACATGGCAGTCACCGATCTGGAAGTTACATTTCAGAGCTTATCAGAGTGCTTTCTCTCAAGCCCATTGTGCTGCTTTTCCTGCTCTGCTCCCCCAAGGATTTATTTCTGATCCCCACTGCAGGTAAAGCAATGCATTGGAAAGGAACACACCCATACATACACAAAGGCATGGCCAGAATTCAGGAAAGGAAAAAAAAAAAAAAAAAAAAAAGACAGAAAACCCAGGCAGAGGGGGACATGAGAACCTATGTGGAAAATTTGCTTCTGGGTAGGTCTGGACACAGCTTTGGAGATCCCTTTTTGGTGAAACCGGGCGGAAGCAAAGAAAGCCACAAATGGCTGCGATAGAAATATTGACGGGGGCAAAGCTGTAGAGAAGGAGGCCAGAAGAGAAGCTGGGTGAGAACTGAGAAAAGGCTGGGAGTGAGGGCTGTGACTCAATCCCTGCTGGATTTCCTGTGACTGCTGCACCCAGAGCTCTCAGCCAGCTGTGAGATCTGTAATCTCTTTGGATGCTGGGATCCAAACAGGGATAGCAGATCAGAGTCCCTCATTTAGCAAGTTCATTAGTCAGTGGGAACATCTCTGGCTGAGCACTTTTTCAGTGCCAGTGTCAGAGTTTCATCTCAGCGCTGCCAGAAAAGACTTCTCAACCCAGGCCCAGTGCAAAGCTGCACTTGCCCAGCCTCCCACCTGATCCAAGAAATCCACTAAAAAACTGCATCAGCTGCTGCTGGTTTCCCTTAAAAAGCACAGGAGCACTCTCCTCTCGTTGCTTTTCCACAAGGGAACCTCCAAGAAACATGGAGAGGGATTTGTTACAGCAGCATGTAGGGACAAGGAGGAAAGGCTTCAAACTGAGAGCAGGTTTAGATGGGACATTAGAATAAAAAATTCCTCCCTGTGAGGGAGGGCAGGCCCTGGCACAGGGTGCCCAGAGAAGCTGTGGCTGTCCCTGGATTCCTGGAAGTGTCCAAGCCTAAGTTGGACATTGTGGCTTGGAGACACCTGGGCTAGTGGAAGGTGTCCCTGCCCCTTTGGAACTGGATAGTCTTCCAAACCAGCCATTCCATGTTTCCATGACCCATGGTGGCTGTAGCTGCAGCCAGGACTCATGAGATCACAGCCAAAGGGTGACACAGATCCTCCAGTTTCAACAATTTCCCTCAGTGAGACATTTGCATCGCCTGTCTCTCCTGGTGCCATTCCAGCAGCAGACAGTGCTCTGGAATTCGGCCTGAAGTCAGGTTCTTGCGTGCTCCAGCTTCTGAGCCACCCAAAGCACTTTGGAAGAGAAGCCACCCCAGAGGGCACGGGAGGCAGCCCTGTGTCCCTGCCAGCTGCCACCTGATGCAGCTCTCCCCTGGGAGTTACCAAAGCAGCAAATCACTGAGTCAAGGGATGGCTACACAGAAGCTGAGCTGACATTTCAGAGATAGCAGCAAGGAGATTTCCATTATAAATGACGAGCATGTTCACATTCATTAAACATTATCATTTTCCAAATAAAAGCCATTCCCAGGAAGACGTTTTGGAGCAAAGCCATTGTCTACAATTCATATTTGCCCTTATCACGTCTCAGCCTGTGCCAAATTCCCCACAAATGCTGTTGTTAATTAGGAAAACACATTTTTCCTCTGCACAGTTCATTTTTGTTGTGCTCTGGAGTTACTTTATTGGTGAAGCTGCCTTGAGGACAATACCAGTTGGCCAATAAATTCAACATATGCTTAGTGTCTTTACATAGGTTGAAATGAGTTTTTCTTCCCAGTCAGACTTGAATATTTGTAATTTCTGTCTTGTTAGAAGAGAGGGTAAAAAGACAAAACAGGAGGAACACCAAAAATAAACCAGTGACATCCTCAATATTTCCACAGTTGTTAAAACAGCATGGCATGTGCTTTCTTCTTCCCATTCCTTCTCTTCAAAACAAAATCCCCCTGGCACAACTGGATGAATATTTGCTGCCAAATTTATTTATGTAAAGAAACCCAAGGTATAGTTCTCCAAATACAGAGCTGTTTGCTTTCTGCTAGCCCAAAATGTAAAAACATCTCCTTTTCCCAGTTAGCTGATCCATATAGTGCTGGGTTCAGGCTGCATTTTCATCTGGATTATCTTTGTGGCATCATAAACAGTAACAGGTGATTGAACCACAGGTTACTTCCATTGTGTCTGTCCCCGAAAACCTGAAATTGATGTATTCCTGAAGGCTGCTGTTCCACTCTGTGAAAAAGCCCAGCATTTTCCAGATAATTGGATAGGATTTTTTCAACTCAACAACGCTGCCTCCAGAGCTCTGCAGAAGTATTCACTATTATAAAAAAGCAAAGTAAATGACTGTATTCCCAGGAAAGCGAATATAAACATTTGGAAAGAATAAGCTGTCTTGTTCAACTAAGCATTTAAGCACGTGCTTAAATTTAAGCTGTTGGAGAAATCCCCTGGTGCACCAAGGTTTCTGTGTAAACAGCTCCACTGGAGCAGTCCTGAAGTGCTTTGCAGGACCAGAGCTCAGACACCAGTGGTGGGCACTAAGATGGATAAATGATGCCCTCTCCACACTGCTAATTATCCCTAAGCATATTTATGGCTCCTGAGCTGTAATTAATGGAGGGGCTTGACAAGCCCGAGTCACATCTTCCTTATTTATGTTTTTTTGCAATGTGTAAAGAAATGAGGTGGACGAGTCAAAACCTTTCTGTGGTGAAATGTGGTGAAAAGATGGAAAGAGCAGGTTGTGTTTTTCTGACCTCTCCCAGCTTCTTCCCTGAGGCATTAGGAAAGAGAAGGCTGTCCAGTGGTTAGGAGGGTAGCCAGAGTCTCAGGAGCTCTTCCCCTCAGGGAAGCTGCTTTTATATATATATATATATATATATATATATATATATATAT
>CM031863.1:37617388-37655037 GCA_018697195.1 Certhia americana | reverse complement strand
TTTTTTTTTTTTAAGGCATAAACAGTCTCTGAAGCAGCTATTTGGACCCCACACCCTTCCTGCTCCCTTCTTGAGCAATATCCCCCCTCACCCACAGAACTGGGTCACAGAAAAATCATGGGATAAGAATCATACAGTTGGAAAAGGTCTCTGAGAGCATCGAGTCCAACCCTTAACCTGCACTGCCAAGGTGGCCACTAAACCATGTCCCAAGTGCCACATCCACACAGCTTTTAAATCCCTCCAGGGCTGGGGATTCCACCACTGCCCTGGGCAGCCATGCCAATAAAAAAATTGTCTAATATCCAAGCAAAAGGAAGGAGAGAAGCTTCTTGCCTTGGAGCAAAATGACCATAGGAGAGCATGCTCTCCTATGAAGCAGTGGATATGAATGCTGTTTCAGGATATGATTTTTCCCTTTGGGCTACATTCAAACACTGAAACATTGGCTGTTCTGGCCCTCTCTTTGCTTCAGTACATTCAAAAATATTTATCTGTGCTAGGGTCACTAATTCCTGCCTGGTTTTGTGGTCCTCAGGGGAGCAAGATGCCTGCGAAGAAAAAGATACCCGAGCTGGAGAGAGACCTGACTCCTGACAGGTAAGGAGAAGCTCTCTGCATTAGATCTCTAATATCAACCTTGGGCTTCCTCCTCTTCATCCGCAAACACAAATTAAAATCCCCCATCCTGCTACCACGTACCACCAGGAGCAGACCCATCACCTGCAGGCAGGTTAACTGCAGTTTGCAGAGCTCAGCACACATTTCAGCAGGACACCAGCCCTGTGTGCCTCTTTCCCCCCTCCCTGCAGGTGCAGAAGCACCTGGCTGGTTTGTTGACTCTCAGATTTTCCATCCCAGCTGGAGCCTGATAAGGGAGGCTACAGACAGGCACTCCATAAATCCCTTCATGGCTGAGCTGTAGTGCACATGTCATAAATCAGCCTCGTGGATCAGCAGGAGTCCTGGCAGACCTGGCCATCTCTCGTGGACCCTTTCTCTTTGAAGCACCCTTATTTATTTGGAGTATCTGAGAGGATTTCTCCTTCTGCCCTGCCATTTTCAATGAGAGTGATGTGTTCCCTGATAATCCAGCCATTTTTCACCCGTGCACACAACACAGACACCTCCACAGAGGCATCACCACAGGCTGGTCCAGGAGCAGGCTGGGACAACAGCACAATGACAAACACAATCAGAAAAATTCACCCCCCAAACCCATTTGTGCAAGAACAGCAAGACCTGGACTCGATCATTTGGGTGCTGGCCCCACACAATCAGCCAATGATCTCTTTACCTGATTTAAAATATATTAAAAATAAACCTCCAAGCAAATATTTAAAATCCGTGTCTCATGGATTATAACAGAGCAGGACCTCTCCTACAGAACACTGCCAAAGTCAAATAAGGATGCAGATATTTCCTGCTTTTAAAACAGCTTTTGCACATACCTGCTTCTTTGTATATAAACTTACCATGCAGCCAGTTGAAAACATGAGCTTTTTAGCAGCTGGCTTTTTATCTGGCATTTTGGCTCCATGTTTTGCTCTTTCCTGCTGAGCATTTCAGAATTAACCCAGAGAGGGGATGAATAACTCAGGTTCAATATCTCCATTTTGGCCCAGTGAAGAGGGCACAGGGGGCTTCAGTCAGCAAAGACTGGTCACATCACACTCCCTTGGAGGAGGCTCAGGACAGGCATCATTTAACTGGCACAGTAAAAATAATAAACCAGGAAAAGGAGCAGTCCTGCTCCCACCAGAGCTGCCAGGTAAGTCCCATTCCACCTTCTGCCTGTTTTATGATGCATTCCCAACATAAAACCACTAAGGATGAAAGCAAGAGTCAGAGCAGCAAAATCAACCTTGTTGAAGGTGCATTAAATTTTGGATTTGCTTATTGCTACTCCTACATTAATTGTGCCACTAAGACTGCATAAACATAAAACTCCTCAGCTGAAATGGAAAAAAAGGCTGCAGACCTCAAATTATACCTCTAGGTTTATTAGCCAGCTGAGAGGCACTATTAAATATATTAATTGTAGCCAGACCAAGACATCCCAATTAAGATAGGTGAGAAAGACAGAATAATTGAGGGGAAAGAATATGAAAAGTGTGCAAAACCACTGAGAGATCGAAAAAGATTAAAATCAGTATTGTTCATGCTGTCAATACACTAAGAATTTCCGACAGGTTTATGCAGTTTCCATCATCCTGGCAGCAGCATTACTCTATAAAACCAAGAGCCAAAAGTGTCCTTGGAATTAATACTGAGAATTCCAGAAGAGAGCGTAGAGAAGATCCACATCAATAGAAAACCACACACAAATTGAAGTGTTTTAACTCCTTCATTATTGGGGTCTACTTCCAGCCACTAGTGGAGATAGGGAGAAACTCCCCTGGGGAAGTTTTGACCATTTCATGGAATCCCAGACGGATTCAGGTTGGAAGGGACCCTAAAGCCCATCCAGTGCCACCCCTGCCATGAGCAGAGACACCTTCCGCTAGCCCAGGCTGCTCCAAGCCCTCTCCAGCCTGGCCTTGGACACTTCCAGGGATCCAGGGGCATCACTTCCACTGAATGTTTTTGCCCCAGATCCCCTCTGGCCAGCCTGCCCATAACAGTGCAGGTGGTGGATCTGAGCGAGGTATTCCTGATGTGTTCCTGGAGAGATGAGGCTGTCTGTTGCCAACACAATAAATTCCAAGAAGAATTAATGAATTAGTACTAATTGGAGAGCTGAGCGAATAGGTGCAGTAGTGTTAGGATTGCCATTATGGTGTAATTTAAAAATAATTTCCCAGTAATTGATATTAATGAATGAGTCCATTACACAAGTCATAACTGATCTGGCATCACCTGGAAATGGGTAAATGGAGTCAGCAGGAGAGGGGCACCCAGCGTGGGAGGGAGGGGAGGATTCCTCACCAGGACACACAGAATTGTGCTCATTGATTTCCCACTGATGGCACTAATCACCGCTGCCTCTGAGCCACAAGGTGCATTTGTGAAGCTGGGCAAATGTAAATAACTCTCAAAATAACAAATAAATAAAGGCTGGCTCAGTTCTGAGAGGACTGAGCTTTTCCTGACCGTTTCTGAGTGATGTCTCTTGCCTGTAGGACCATTGATTCCCTGTACCAGGAGCTTGCAGAAGAAGGATTGCTCATCAAAGTCAAGGATGTGAATCTCTCTGACTACATTGGTAAAGTAGCCCTTTTACAGTAAACGTGGTGTTTGCTCCAACCCCCAGCCATTCCACCTTCACTGACTCTGTTTCCAGTGAAGACTGAGTTCAAGTCACTGCACTTCAAGTATCTAAAGCCAAGTATGCAAATCAAGTGTCTGCAGGTTGCTCAGGACCTTTCACTTCTGCTACTGAACCCAGGACCTGTTTGCAGAGCTGGTGTTTAACTCCAGGCAGCAGCATCTGGAAGCCCTGAATGGTTGTGGATGTCACAACCACTCTGAGTTGTGACATCCTTTAAGAAATCCCTTGCCAGGCCATGGCAAGACAGTGCAAATCTAACAGAGCAGGGGTCATAAATCCATGCAGAATATTTCCCAGAGAACTGCAAAAATTGTACTTCCAGCTTTTGTTCATTGAGCAGAGAAGACTCAGCCCCTTTGCTGCACCTCCCTGACTGCCTATGAACTCTGAGCAGTGCTTTGAGGCATATCTGGCCCTTCATTTGAGTAAGACATGTCTCTGCCTAGTTCTGCATTTCACACTCCTCTTGTCTGGTTTCTGTTACCTGCAACTGCAGCCAGACCTGCTTGTCCATGCTCTACAGAGAAAAAAGGGGGAAAACCCCCCAAACCCCACATCCTCAGACTTTAGAGAGGTCTAACACCGTGTCCACAAACATTTGGTGACACACTGTAAAATCACAGCACCTTAACAGAAAAAAAAAAAAAAAAAACAAAAAACCAAAATAAACCCCAAGGGGCCATGCTTTGAATGTGCAGCTATCCAGAAGCAGTAGTGCTGCAGGCTGACACTACTAGGCCAAGGCAGAAAAGACAAATTCTCTTCTCTCACCCCCAAATGCTATGGTTATATCAACTATTAGAAGCACCAGTTCAGCCTCCAGAGCCTCTGCCCATTCCTCTGAAGAGTTGTTAATTCTCTGAATTAACATGCGTCCCATCCATTTCATGCTCATTGAACGCCATGAAGTAAAGGCAGATTTTCATTCTTCCTTTGTTCTCCCAACCTGTCAAGGTCACTTTTGTCCAACAAACATTCCCCCACCACAAATGCTTTTAAAACAACACATCTCCAATGATTTTTTGAAATTCAGAAAAACTCTCTCGAAGGGTCCAAGGACACAGACAAAGCCTGCAGAGACAAAAAAAAAAAAAAATAAAAATCTTCGTCTGCTCAGCCTTCCAGGGCTGAAGCCTAAGGAAGGTCACTTCCAGTTCCTGGAGAAAGGACAAAGAGTGGAACTGTGCTACACAGCCAGTAAAGGCACGGCAATGTCCCCCCTCCATGACAAACTGACATCACTGAACTAATTTTCTTGGTGACCTTATCTAAATTAGTCAGAGAATATCCACTGTGATTTATGTGCAGTTGCAATTAAACCCTTTGATGCCTTCTAATTAAATCTGTGAAGATTAATTCCTATCCCCTTCTTTTGATTTCTCCTTAAATAAAATATAAAACCTGAAATTAATTTTATTCTTCAGAGGGGGCAGTCTGCCTTTTTGCCCCCAAATTATACTTCCACTTTTGCTCTTAACCACTGCTAAGTTACCTCTGCTCCAGAGGCCTCTTGCCCTCTGCCTTTTTCTCTCCAGTAAAACATAATATATTATTATTTTTCAATAATAATCACCATAATGACACGTAATTTATGCTAAAAATAATCACTGGCTACATCACAAGTGGTTTTCCTGCTTGTTGCCCATCCTCCTGTATCTTTGTTCTCCAACAGTTCTTGGATATGGACTTTGACAGGGCAAGCAATATGATTATAGCTCTGTAACCAGAGCCAAGGCAAGATTAAATCATTTCAGTTCACGTTCAGTTCAGATTTTTCCTTTTCTTGGGTTTTGTGGAGGTTTTTTCAAATAAAAGGGGGAGAGTAAAAAAAAAAAAAAAAAAAAAAAGGTGAACTGCAAAGCAGAGAGCCCCACCAAATGAGGTGACACACTTATAGTCTAATACAGCGAGGAGATGAGATGGGACCCAGCCAGCACCCAGCTTGTTAAAACAGCTTTTCCCCCTTTTTGAAATCCTTCTGAGAGCCCGTGGTTCACTAGGATTGCAGCCCTGCAAAATCCCAAATCCAGGAATCCTTTGCCAGCAGTGTGATTTATGGCACTGCTAATGATTCTTCTCCACCAAGTTTCTTTAAAAGGTTTCTCGAAACCATCTGCTCTCTGCTGAACAACCTCCACAGCTTGTTCAGCTTGAATTCACCTCTGCAGCTTACCTTTCTCAGGGCCACATTCCCCTAAACACTGCCCAGCTGAGTCCCTGAGCCTGACTGTGTGTTACACCCTGCAGCGTGGCAGCTCCTCATCGCCCGAGTTCTGCTCTTTACAACAACAGTGTCACCTTCATTGAGCTCCCTCTTCCTCCTCACAGGATACTACGACTGCCTGAGGAACATCCTCCGTGAGACAGGTGCCCAGCCCATGCCCAGCATCCCAGAAGTCAGGCAGCTGGTGACACTCTATGGAATACTGCCCTTGGGTAAGAGCACGGCACAGGGCAAAACAGGCTGGGGCTTTGCTTCCTGTCAGAAACTGCGTATTACTGCCATGGGCAGGGCTCGATTAGTCGCAATCTGAAGCATTTTGCAGTCTAATTGTTTTTCAATGAAGCCTTCAGAGTAAGGGCTGGCTCATTTTAACAGTGCAGAAAGGCAGGTATCGCCTCCCCAAGCCATCTCTGTTTGCATGGCAACAGTTTGTGAGTGGCAGCACATAAAGGGAAACCACTGGGGAAAGATAATAGCTAAAACAAGCTCCAGTGATCAAAATTAATCAAGTTAAGGGAAGGGCTAAGGTTGCAATTTACCTTTTACAAGCTGGCTAATGTTACTCAGTGCTGCACAATGCAATCGTTGAAGGAATTAGTCTGGATACATTTTGTACATCGAAGAGAACACTTGTAAATGCCCTTGCAGTTTTAATGCCAGGCTTAGCCAATATCTAGCAAGGCTTTGCTGGGTCAGGTTGTTTGCTTTTAATGTAAAATCCATCCCATATTTAATTTGAGAATGGCATTATGCCAAACTCCAGTGACTGCAAGAAGTGCCTGTTGTGGGGGCCTTTACCCAAAACCTCGTTTGCATCCCTTTCCACTACTGATTGGATTTTCCAGTCTCGATACTTCACTCGAATCCTTTTCCATTTCTGAATGGATCTCAGGGAGATTTGAACTGGGCACGTCCTTCCCCAGGTTGTGTCAGTGTCTTCTCATCCCCTTTAGAGGGCAAAATCACTGACCTCTGCCTGCTCCCACCCTGGAAAACAGAGCAAAGCTGACACACAACTCCTGTTTTTCCCTCCTTCCAAAGGCCCATGCTCAGGTGAGTCTCTCCAAAGGGGCTGGCTGAAGGTCTGACTGCAATCAGCTGAGAGGGCTCAGCAGTTATCCCTGCCTGCACAGTGTATTTCACGTGTCCCCAAACGCCTCCAAAGCTGTGTTTTGACACCATCTAACCTTGGGAAATCAGGCCTTGAGACACACCCCTTAATCAAGAGAACCCATATATTTTCTGCCATTTATACAATTGGCAAAAATTCTAGGGAGAGGGGACCCTGGACTAGTTAAACAAACAGAAGGTATTTGCAAGAGCAGTTTGAAACATGTTCTTTGAGGAACAAAAGATATTACATGAGCCAAAAAAACCCAAAAAAAACCCAGTACAGGAATGGTTTCACCTTTGGGGTGATACGTTACAGATGACATTTCACTTAATTGGTCTCCAAACTAGTTCATCATGAGATAATTGTGTATCATAGAAGTCAAAGTTTTTCTCAAAATAGCCACCTGATGGCAAGGAAAGCCCCAGTTTAAATGGCATTAAGAAAATTATAAGCAGCTGAAAGGAGAAAGAATAGTAGAAGCTATACTTCATCTTTAACACAGAGGAGTCTGCTGCTCCCCTCCTAATAAATCTTTGTGCAATAGTAATGGATTGCTGTGGAATGACCAAATATTAATAAAGCCTGGGTGGCTGACAACTTCCTACACCCCGCTGGAATAATGGCATTCGTCTCTGTGCTCGTTCACTGTCATTTATTTGGGATGTTAAACCATTAGGACACAGATAACCACCCTGATTGGATTTGTTTTAAATAGCAGCCATCCCCATTAACCCAGAGGGCTTCTCCGGGCTAGTGCAAAGGTTCCCTCTGTAGCCCATCAGTTTGGGGACCAGTTTTACTGCCACAGTCTGGTGCACACCAGCCTGAGAGACCTCCAGATATAGTGGATGCTCACACACATTTTCAAGCAGATGTAAACACCACCACTATTGACGCAGCACATCTTAAGGCATCGAGGCAAAGTGGGCACGGATAAAACATCTGACATTTCCTGCTGCTTCCACCTCTGGAGGTTCACCTGTCCCCAGTTCATGTGGTGACAGCTGCAGGGATGTTCCATCCCCATCGACCCCCTAAATCTGCCTGTGTGTGTGTTTTCCCAGTGAGAGGCTTTCCCAGGGGATGGATCATATTTGTCACAGCCCAGGATGAATTTACCCGGAGCAGCCACGGAGGCAGAGTGTGGAAATGCTGAGCAGGCACAGCCAGGGAAGCACAGCAGCCCTGGCACTCACATTTGCTCTAGCCTCAAAATCATTCTTTTAGCTCACATGGGTTTAAAACTGAAGTTCTCCTGGCAGAAGGCACAAATAAGGGCAGAGGAGTCTTGCTCCAAACAGAGATGTTTAAACCTGCTGGGCTCTCAGCTCTGGTTAGACAGAATTGAACTCAAGAGCACTCACACCATAGTGAGGAAACGATTCATTCACGTTATCAATTATTTATGGTGAATAAAAAAGGAGGAATCATTCCATTACCTTTATGGCAGATTTAAATGAAAGCAATAATAGTGCCTTATGACTTTTTACAGGTTCCCAAACCGTTCGTGAGAACGCTCCTTTAGTGAAATCCCTGTTGCTGGCAGGACCTGCTGGTGTTGGAAAGAAAATGTTGGTCCATGCCATCTGCACAGAAACAGGAGCCAACCTCTTCAACCTCACCCCTTCCAACCTTGCTGGGAAGTATCCAGGCAGGAATGGCCTGATTAAGATGCTCCACATGATTCTCAAGGTGTGGTGTTTTAGAGAATTCTCCACAAAGGTTGTCCAGTTCTTTTGTGGGACAAACAGGGAATTGTAGTTTCTCCATACAAGGAACATAAACACCTTGGGCATAGCTGCTCAACCCAATCTGAAATTCCTTCCTTGCCTTCAAGTATTCAGAACATCAGGAGGCATTTCTTCATGGAAAGGGCTGCCAGCCCTTGGCAGGGGCTGCCAAGGGAGTGGTGGGTCCCCATCCCTGGAGGTGTCCAAGGAAAAACTGGACGTGGCACTCAGTGCTCTGGGCTGGTTGAAAGGTGGTGATAAGTCAAAGGTTGGACTTGATCTTAGAGGTCTTTTCCAACCAAAATGATTCTGTCATCCTGTGAAACCACTTGTTGACAGCCAGTGTGTGCAGCACTTCAGAGGATTTAATGCCCCTGGAGAAATCACTGGGAGCAGCCATATTTTTCACATTAAGATTTATGGGAGCTTTGTGTTACCTTGAATATGAAAAGCATCACAGATAAAGAAAATTCTGTTCTCTGTTTATGTGCACATCAGCCAGGAATGCTTGCCATGCAGCATTTAATCAAATCCTGGGCTGGGGGTGGTCAGAAATTTCCTCTCTGGGACTGTTGCTGGACAAGAGCTCTCTCCCCTATATTGCTCTCTGTTTACCTCTCAGCAAGCTCTTCAAAAGAAGGAATCCTGGTTCAGAAATGTATGAGAAGTCTGGAAACGAAAGCAGGCATATGAACTGTGAAGAACATAACACAAACCCTCCTCAAAAAGACAAAAAAAAAAATTGAAAAATACACTATCCTGGCAAGATTTCTTCCAGATTCTAAATCCTCAGCATTTCTGCTCCAGATGGGAGCTGGTAAACATTTCCAGACAAAAAAAAAAGAGAAAAAAGCCAAGAGTAGTATTTTTCCAGTGCCAGTGTTCTACTAAAATTGGCTTTGCTAGGGATTTATCAGCTGCATTTTATGGAATCCAGTCTTGGAGCAGGTTTTGTGGCAGGTGCCTCCATTCCCAGAAAAGCCAGTTTTCCCAGCCAGAAGCAAAGCAATCCCCAAGGAGCCTGGTGCCCAGGGAAGGGTGACAGTGCTGTGAGGACACACCCCTCTGATGCTGTGGCAGTGACACTGGGCCCAGCACTCCCTGACACGATTTAGAGCCATTAGCCTGAGCCAACAGTCCCTCTTCTCTGCACATTTCACCTTTCTCCACTTTGTTTCTCTGCCTGCATCAGTGGCAGAGCTCAGGTCTGGCTGCAGGCACAGCACACACCTCACAGGGTCCCTGCTGGAGCACAAGGACTTGGAGCACAGGAGAAGTGAGGGAAGGCTTTTTACTCCTGGACAAGGTTCCAGCTGAAGGCAGCAAGGGTTTTTTTGTATGCTTGCATATAAATCATATGAGCAATAAGAGGAGCATGCATAAAACCTGTATTTATACGCATTAACAAGTATTTACACACACATCGTGTATATGTGTGCCTACAGGTACATACAAACCCTTACATTTTTCCACATTAATTAAAAACAACTAGAAACACTCTCCCATCCCTTGCTCAAAATCGATGGGGAGCAGTCCAAGCTCATTTCTTTCTACTTAAGCTCTTGCAAAAGACAGAGATATTTCAGTGAAGCCCTGTGAGTTACTGCTCACAATCACATGGAATCAGGGCTGTCCAGGCCTCACTTATCAAGAGGTGACTCTGCTGCTCTAATAGCAGAGCCAATGGCACAGCACAGGGTTTCTCTTTCCTGGATGTTCAGTTCTTCCCTGGGAGGATGGGCAGGCCCTGGCACAGGCTGCCCAGAGAAGCTGTGGCTGTTCCACCCCTGGCAGTGTCCCAGGCCAGGTTGGACAGGGCCTGGAGCACCCTGGGCTGGTAAAGGTGTCCCTGCCCATGGCAGGGGGTGGAATGGAATGGGCTTTAAGGTCCTTTCCAACCCAAGGCAGACTATGACCCTCTGACACAGCACTGGCCTGTACTAGCACCACTGGAATCCTCCACGTTCAGTTTCCATTCCCAATCCCCTTGGTTGTTTCATCACCTCTCCCATCACCTTCTGTCCCCATGGCTGAGTGAGCAGTATTTCCCCATCTGCTGAGCATTTCAGCTCAGATCCTGTAGGTTCTCAGAGCCTGGCTGGAAACAAGCCTGCACCCACACAAGCAGTTAAAATCCACCTCTTTCTTCCTGACAATGCCAAATGTGCCTCATTCCACCTCTGTCTGCTCAAGTCCATGCAGCACTAACTCAGCCAAAGACCTGCCAGTACCAGCAACAATATAGCAAGCACCTTAAAATAATTAATTATTCCTGTTATGGGGCATTTATGAGACCCCAAGTGGACTGCCTTGTGCTGGGCTGCCTTGACAAGCAGGTCCAGAGCAGAGGTAAGGGGGCTGGAGTGTGTGAGACACATCTGGACAAATCCAGTTGTTTCAGGCTAGCACAAAACTGGAGTGAGAGGGAGTGGAACTGCTGTTCTCAAGGGCTTCATGGGATAATGCAGAGAACAGAGACTTTGCCCAGAGGTAAACAGTGAAGGGGCAAAAAGAAATGGGCTCAAGTAGTAACAAGGAAAATTGTTCCTCTGTTAAGGAGAAATTTTTCCAAGGAATCAAAGGACTCCAAGGAATCTTCTGTATCCTGATTTGCAGGAATTTACTGCTACCCAAGCTTAAGAAAACACAAGGGCAACACACATTCAAAACAAATTCCTTGACAAGAGGAAGCTGAACAGTGGTAACTGCCCTCCCCAAAAAGTTTATTTTTCACTGTGGTACAAAAATCTGGTTATTTGGATTTCTGTAAGATTTCACTGGACAGTGGCACATGTGGCAGACAAACCATGGAAGTCAGTGGTATCTTGAAGCTATCATTTCATACTTAATATTCCCAGCTCTCAGTCTTATCTGACTCAGCACAGTACCCCTCATTAGAAGGCCCTGTGTGCAGAGATCACTGAAAATTCCCCACATCTCCAAAATCAGACACTTCTGGGCAGTTTTTTTGGAAAGAGCAACTCTTATCAAGCCAGCTTTGTAGTCCAGCTTCCCAGAAGTGCCTTTATGGAGAGCTAGTCAAGCAAAATCCAGACCTTCGACTGCAAGTTGTGAGTGAATGATAGGGAATGTGACAGCTCTCTCCCTCTTATCTTCTGATCCACACAGCCACTGTTAAACCCCAGGATTTAGTAAATAAGGATTAATGATGCTCTGTGATAAAGGTGAAGTCACCTCACACTTTTGATTGCCCTCCTATGTGCAAACAAGAGAGTTTCTGTAACGAAAGGAAACTCTGGAGAGCATAAAGTGACCATTAGGAAACTTTCCTTCCATTACCGAAGTGTTGGCTGCTGGCAGTTGTTTCATGGGAGACGCCCTAAACAAGTGAATAGGATTGGGAAAAAAATGAAACTTTAATTTTTTTCAGATGCAAAAGCCAAGTTCTTTCCCCCCACCCCCCCTTTCAGGGAGGAGACTTGCAGGAGACAGAGCAACCCCTATCCAAGAGAGGCTTGAGCATTACTCCAGGCAGGCATTTTAATGTCATTCAGAGGAAATGACTTCTCATACCAGAGCAGGAAAACACCAACATTTCAATCTGCCTATTCAGAGGACATGTAAGGGAGATTGATATTGAATAGGAAAACTATTGAGAGAGGCTGCAAACAGCAAGTTTGAGCATTTGTGTTCTCCACAAAGCCACGGCAAATCCTGCCAGGTCAGCTCTGCTTCTGAGCTAAAAGGGGAGGCTCTGCATCCAGTAGAGAAGCACTTCCCAGAAATCCCCCCCCAAAACAAAACTCACCCTTCAAGCATGAAGCAGAACACACTGGAATATTTCAATTAAAGCCTCATTTCCTAGCCTGAGCTGCCAGCTTGTACCAAGCAGTTTGGCTTCCCTATGTCCCCATAAAATACAGGAAAGACTCAAGGAAGGGCAGTGAAGGATGAATGGGAGCAAAATCAGATCCAGCAAGGAGAGAGGGGAGAATGCACAACTCAGGGATACAAAAGTGCAGGTAGTTCATGAGGTTTAGCTGCAGGGCAATAAAAATGACAAGCATAAGGTTAATCACTAGCAGAGGGACGCAGCCCCTCTCAGGGGGTGCATCCCCTCTTCAGGGCCACAGCAGCACACAGAGAGCACATTGTGCCCAAAGCCACACGTGGGGAAACATTATTAGTGCAGCACTGACCTGGCTGAAAGGTTGGGAGGGAGGTGGCCAGGAGGAAATGCCAGCAGGGAAGCTGTGGGTGGGTGCCAGCAGCTCAGTGTGTGCTGTTCAGGGGCACAGAACTATTGTCCAGGAATATTTCAACACCATCAGTGCTGGGGGACTCTTATCAGGCTCTTTGGGTCTGCTCTTTAGCAAGTCAGAGGTGACCATATAAGTGTTACACCAAAAAAAGAGGGATATGATGGAGTTTATTTAGATGAAATGATACAAGCCCAGCATTTAGAGGCAACAGAATTTTGTATTCTGCCATTATTTATTTTTTATTTTTTCCCCCCACTGATTTGTGTTCATTTGTTCATAACCACTGCTGTATTGCCCTTTTAGCCAGACCATTTTTCCGGCAGGTTGAGGAGGCAGGTACAGCTTACCCTGGTACACTGACAGAATTCTCTCTGTGTTTAGCACTTCCATGCCACACAAGACTCCCCCACTACACCTAAATTTTGGGAACAATACAGTTGAGTCTTTCTTCCAGCATCCAAACCAATCGTGCTCTCGGTGCAGCTCAGCCTGCCGGAATTCTTAGAACCTTGAAGCATTAAGTACCAGCAGTGCTCAAATATGCAGTTATTTCTGAGAAAAAGCAGCTTGAACTTGTGTTACCCTGAGGTTAAAAATTAAATTTATCCTGTTGCAAGTCATTTTCTGCCTCACAAACCAGAATACAGTGCCATCACCACTGTACTAGGGAAATATTTTGCCGGTGATGCTCCCCCTGCTAAGGTCTGATCACAGGTTTCAGGGCAGCATTTCTGGGTGTATGAACTAGAGAGCACTGAGCAGTTTTCAGCAATAACTTGAGCTTCAAAATAATCTTGGGCCTTTAAAATAAAAAAAAAAAGTAATTTCATCAAATCCTTCAAGTTTGGAGGAGCCTTGTGCAACGTGCTGGGCAAGAATCAAATTTCTGCATTTTCAAGTGTAACAATTTAACTGTTAAACTCTGTCTCTCTCAGGTTTGAAAAGTTCAACCCAAGGCTCTCAAAAGTGCTGTTTGATCTTTGATGACTGCTGACAGCACGATGAGAGGGATTTTTTTTTTTTTCCCCCATAATGATTTTCCCAAAGAGCAAATCTCAGTGTGGTATTAGAAGGGTTAAGGGGCCATCTGCTGGCAGCTCCAACAAATTGTGGAATTGCAGCAAAGCTAATAAAATTTCAATTACAAATTAATTATGTACAGTGCATTTAATTATCCATGGATTCAAACTGTCCATGGATAATTCAAATGGAGCACTTTCACAGGGGGATATACAGTCAGCTGCAGATCTGCCAACAATTTAAATTAGATGCCAGTGGATTCTGGGTGTCTGATCTGGATTTACAAGAAGAAAAAAACCAGCCAGGCCCAAACACACTGTGTGGAATTGGGTTATATTAATGGTTATTAACACCTGAAAATCAGGGAGTGGTTTGGGTTGGAAGGGATCTTAAAGCTCATCCAGTGCCACCCCCAGCCATGGGCAGGGACACCTTCCACCAGCCCAGGGTGCTCTAAGCCCCATCCAGCCTGGCCGGGGACACTGCCTGGGATGGGACATCCACAGCTTTTCTGGGCAACAAATACATGCAGGCCATTTGCTACATTTAGCACAGGAAATTCTCTCTTTAAGAGACAAAGCTGAGGTTATTAATTGTATTTCCACTTAGAGAAATAAAAGGGGCAAAGAAGATGAAAGGCGTGACAACAGCGAGCTTTCTTCTGTAAGAGTAAAAATGAAGTTATAATTTGATTTCAGACTTCAGGCTGAGAGGGGCTGCTCTCCAGAGAAATCATCTCCAAGCCAAACACGGAATATCGGCACCTCCCAACCGTGGTGACCCCACCAAAGGGACAAAGAAAGACACAAGCACGTGCCAACAGCTTTTGTAGCCTCTGTAACCTTCCCCTCACCCTTATTTCCCTGTCACATCCCACTGCAGCATCAGGCACTGAACAGGCTCCCCAGGGATGTGATACCTTTCTCATTTGCTGATTTTTTTTTTTTTTTTTTTATTCTTCACTGTTAACACTAAATATTTGAGTTGTTGCCATCCAACAAAGGAAAAAGCTGAGGAAGGACGTTGACCTGTTGGACTGAGTCCAGAGGAGGCCACCAATCTGGTTAGAGGGATGGGAGCACCTCTCCTACAAGGAAAGGCTGAGACAACTGGGATTGTTCAGCCTAGAAAAGAGAAGGTTTTGGGGTCACCTTAGAGCCTGAAAGGGCTACAAGAAAGATGGAGAAAGGCTATTGACAAGGGTCTGCAGGGATAGGACAAGGGGGAATGGGTTTAAACTGACAGTGAGTAGGTTTGGATGGGTTATTAGGAAAGAATTCCTTCCTGTGAGGGTGGGCAGACCCTGGCACAGGGTGCCCAGAGAAGCTGATCCACGTCCCTGGATGTGTCCAAGGCCAGTCTGGATGGGGCTTGGAGCAGCCTGGGACAGTGGAAGTGTCCCTGCCCATGGCAGGGGGTGGGATGGGCTGAGCTTTAAGGTCCCTTCCAGCCCAAACCCTTCCAGCATTCTACAATCCAACTGTTCTGGACTTGGAGGAGTCACTCGACACATTCTAGGGCTCATCAGGTGCCATCCATGGAAGTGTCCCACTGCTCCCACTTCACCCCATCAGCAGCAGAGCAAACAAACTGACCAGGCCTCCTTTCCTGTCCCCTTCCCCTTGCCCAGCCCAGCCCTCCTGCACAAGGCACACTCACCCTTTGAAACAGCCACAAAAATCAACTGCGGTGCTGTGAGCAACAATGCTCACAGCTTAATTCTCCCTGCCTGGCTGTCAATCAGACAGCAGCTTATGATGTACACAGCCCGTGGATTTTGTAAGCTGCCTTCCTGGAAGCAGCAGTTTCAACTAGGGGGAATTAAAGGGAAAAAAAAGGAAAAAAAAAAGGCAGGATAGAAAAATGCTGTCTCTCTCTCGTTACCGCTGACTCCTCAAGCCATCACTTTTGTTGCTGAGCAAACTCTGAGAGCCACTGGAAAGTGATTAAAATTTGGCAGCAGAATGTCTAAACCTCTGGAATGGCTCAACCTCTGGCGTTTCTATAGCAATGGGGAAGAGTGCAGGATGTGGAAAAAGCCTGTAGCATTGCTGCCATCCTGCTGTGAACCAGAGGTATCGTGCCTCTGACTTTGGAGCAGGAAAACACATTTTGGGACAATTGCCCCCCTCCTTCAAATTTAATTCTCGGGCTCGCTGCACATTAAATGCTGGAGTTTCAACCAGAAGACTAACAAACTGTTTTGCTTAATGATCAGTGCCCTCCCTCTCACACAACAGCCATGCCTTGCTCGTCTCCCCCATCCGGGAGAAAACGGGGGAGGGATCCCAGCCCAAAGCTGCTCTTGAACTAGGATTTTCCATTGAACACCAAATCCAGGCTCCCTTTTGCAGGAACACAACTGAAATTTGTGCTGAGAAATTAAAGATGAGCACAGCTGACAAAATGATCCAGGTTGGGGTGGGCTCTCAATGCTCAGTTCCTACCTAGAAAGACTTGGGTTTGCCAAGGCTGCTGAGCTGTCCGTGACTGCTGAACATTCCTGGGGATAAAAAATAAGCCAGGCTAATTGAGCTGCTAAAATCTGGATTCAAGAGCACAGTGACAGCTCCCAGGTATGAAACTGCAGATGTTTTAATCAACTCCTTGCCTTTTCTCCCCCATTTTCTCCTAGGTGGGCAAGGAACTGCAGCCTTCAGTCGTGTGGATTGGAGACGCTGAGAAAATGTTTTCCAAACCCAAAGGAGAAGAGGTGAATTCTTCTTCATTTAAGGGCAGATAATTTCTCCTGTTGCACTACAACCCACACAAAGGAACAAGCATATTCCTTAGTTTAGCACATACCACTATGACCAGACCTGCCAAAGCTTGCTTGATAATAGCTTGTCTCACTAACTTTTTTTTTTTTTTTTAGCTCTTAAGAGAGTCTTGTGACTTCTTAAGAGCCCCTTAAGAGCCCCCAAGAGGTCACATTTCTCTCTTCCACCTATCCTTGCTTTATTTAAAAATAGTCCAGTCACTGCTCATCAGTGCACTGGAAAGTAAAAAGGAATAATGGAGAATTTCAAAATATGAGACAAGAAGCTAAAAGTTGAGATGAGCTTAAATTGTTCAGCTCTATTAATTTGAGAAATTGGATGGAGCCAAAGTGAACAATAAAGTAACAAGGATAAATTTCCACTACAAAAACAAAGAGCCTGTGTTGAATAGTTACAAATAGAGATTATTTTCTTTGGGCTCCTAGGAGTCCTAATGAGTCCTAATGCCACTGCTTCCATTCCTTCCTCTCCTGTGTGGCTTCCCCATTGGCAAGAAAATTAAAACACTGCCCCACAGTCACAGCAACACCACCACAGCAGGTTGCAATTCACCCCAATTCCTGTGGCCTGCAAAATATTTGAATTTTAGAGCTTTATGTGAAAAATTAAACTTTTTTTTTCTTAGAGGATCTATGGGGTGGCCCCAAGCCTGTATTTTGGAAAGGCAACCCAACCTTGGCTGGGGCTGCTCCTTCTGCCAGGGCTGGGTGAGGTGATGGGTGTGCAGTGATCCACGCCCTTAGTGGTGCCCACAGCAAGGGGGAACCTCTCTCTTGGGTTCAAACCCTGACAGAAAACACAGATGGGGATTAAAATTAAGATTAGGGGCAAAAGATAGCCTGGATTACTCATGATCCTTGCTTATAGCCATCAGTGTAGAAAAATGTCTGGTCCTGCCCACTTCAGAGTCCAGGGTATCACCTCTGCCCCTTTTACCCATCCCAAGGTCTTCCCTAGGCTTAGAATACCACACATCCCAAATTGTTCACAGCACATCCAACATTTAGAGGAGAGAGCATGGACCTGGAGGGACAGGCAGAGGTCAGGGACAGTCTGGGGAACCTCCCTTAGGAGTGCTGGGATTTTGGAGAATCATGGAATGCTTTGGCTTGAAGGGGCCCTTGAGGTCATCTTGTTCCACCTCCTGCCATGGGCAGGGACATCTTCCACCAGACCAGGCTCCTCCAAGCTCCATCCTAAAGGGTGAGCTAAGCTCAGCCTTCAGAAGCCAAAGCAAGTATCAGTCCCTGTGCTCATCCCAGGGTGACATTTCTGCCACCAGGACGGAGGGACTGCTCCTCCAGGAGCAAAACTATGAGCTGGCTGTGTCACCCTGGCCAACAGCAGTGCCCCAAAGGGGACCCTCAGCCCCAGTCAGCTCCATTCATGATCTTGATTCAGCAATTGGCACACTTGGAAAAACACCCAGCATGACTATGAGAGGAAAAGGAGCGATCCACCAGATGTGTTGTGTTAAGACATACTCATCTAGGAAAAAAGAAAAATGTGCTACTTTACCCCAAAACTTGTGGGAAAGCTTATTGATTAACAGTAATGACACCACAACAATCTGATTAGGCTTCTCCAGCCAATATTCACTTCAACATTATCAAACATAACCCTCCGACAAAAGGTTTTGCTCAATACTCATTTGTTCTGTAAGTAGTAGTTAAATATGTGTTACAATGTCAAGTAGTAAATTATTGCAAAGAAACGAACCCTGAGCTCCCAGAGCCTTTGTTCTCAGAGCCTCAACAACTTAGAAAACACAGCAAAAAAATGAGTGTATTTTTCACACTTAGAAGTCAGAAAATCATAACCTCCAAGAGCTGGGAGGATTCCAAACTAGGTTACAATGTTCTACCTGTCGAGGTTCATCAGGTATGCAGGTCCCTGCAATATCTCTCCTTGAGCTGGAAGTAAGGATTTCCTTCTTTAAATTAGTTATTTCCTTCCTGCCTTTGAGTAACTAGACCAGTAAACTCAGTGCTGAAAGGCACTGGCACAAACCCACAACAACAGGAGCAGAAATCAAGCGTTCACCTGAATTTGAGGAGGCAGAATCTTCCTGCTTGTGCTGATCTCTCATCTGCTCATACCAAATACAACCAGACCACTAAAAAAAAACCCCAAAATCCTGTTGCAGGCAGCAGGTACAGCTCCAGCTCATTAACTCTGAGCTGTCAGCATCCTTAACAACTCTTTCCTTCTCATATTTCCGTGTGCTGCAGGTGAACCCCAAACGCCTGACCAAGTTCCTGCCCAAGTTCCTGAGGGCTCTGAAATCCAAGGACAGGGTGCTGCTCGTGGGGACCAGCAGCAGGCCCTTCGATGCCAAAATGAAGCCTTTCTGCAGAGCTTTCCAGAAAATCATTCTTATCCCGAAGCCTGACTACCTCACAAGATTTGGCAAGTATTTCAAAGTGGTTAATCCCACTGTTTAAAATTCCCACTTTCAATTGGCTAGTTATCCTCAGAGCTGTCCTCAGCTCAAGTCATGCCCCTGGTGTAGCTCAAGTCCTGAAAATTTAGATTAAATCAATATAGGCTACTCCAAAGGCCAAATAATAAAAGTGGAAGTTGGGAAGGGAGTTTAAAGTACTCTTCACCAGCAATTCACGTTTTTCCATGAGTTTAGTGTGCACCAAGCTCAGCCTCAGCTGGTTTTCCCCCCCGTATGAAGCACAAGATCCTATTTCACCACACATTTTCTATTTTAAGTTTTTTTTTTTTTCAACACAGGGGTTCTGAATTTCTGGTTCCAGTTTGCAGTTCTGAATTTCCAGTCTCCATACTCTAAACAGCACAGCTTCTCAGCCTCTCCAAAACCAAACCATGTCTGGAGGACTAAATTTTCTCTCTCACAAATTCCACTTTTTGTGCTTACAGAGCACGAGAGAAATTGCACAAGCATCCATGATTTTGCATGCCTGATCTATCAAATGTTTACAGTGATAGACAGGTCCTCTCAAATTCTGACAAATTCATTGAATATTCCATGTACTGAGACTCAAAGCTTGTAAGGAAAACAGGGATTTTTTTTCCTAGCTGAGTAAATTGGATTAACAAGACAAACTTCCAGTGTTTTGAGATTTTAAGCACCCAGAAGTCTGCAATAAACAGCAATAAAAGAAAACATATTTGGCTCAGGGACCTTTCCACCTTGTTACAAAACCCTTACAAACACGTTGTGCAGTCCAGCTTCATCCTGCCACCCTCAGAGCCAGCCAAGGTACCCAGGTGATGCACATTTGGACGAGCCCAAGATAGAGTTTGGCTGCCTAGGACACTGGAAATCTCCCCCACATTCCATCATTTCCCTGGTGTGGATGGGAGATGGTCACCAAGCAAGGGAACATGTGTTTTGTGTTGGGTTACAGCTCTGAGACATTGCTGAGAGATAAGGGGACATGATCAAAACCTAGAGAAAGGAGATGACAGCAGCTGAATTTAGCTGTGCTTGCTCCTGGGGGTGGAACTGTTCACATCCTGGGACTCTCACCACTAACTTGGAGTGCAAAAGAATGGCCAGCCCAAGGGATTTCAACTGCATACTTAAGAATGCCCCAGAAAGTTAACTCATGGCATTTTACACCAGAATAAACTTGCAGTTTCAATCCTTTGATGTTGTCCCATTTCAGAGAGTGCCTGGCTTGTCCTTCAGCTCCAAACTTCCCTAAAGTTCTATGGAAATGGGATCTTTACCTCCCAGCTCCATCAGTTTTCAGTGCCTGACACTCCAGTTGAGAAGGAATGAAATTTGGCTTGACAGAAAAATAACAAATACTTGTAAGCCACAGTGCACAGCTACCTGCCTGCTGCAGCCCTCCCTCTGGTTACAGACCAGAGTATTCCAATCTGTGCTCAGTGGGAACAGTAAATATACAATGGAAATCATTAAACTGGAAGATTCACAATCCCATACTGATTTCTTGCCATTAATCACCCAGCAAGGTAGGGCCTTGCGTTACACACCTGCACCAGGAGCTGCAGCACAAAACATATGACTGTGCTGGCTCTTGTGTGCATCAATTCCTCTTTTATGTATTAGTGATTCAGCCAATATTTATCGAGCACAAGTGCAATTCATGTGGGAGACCACAATTTGCTGGAGTGAAAAATGCAGTGCAGAGCTGTCAATAGTTATGGGCTCCAGCCCGGGGTATCGATGTTGCCGTCCGAGCCAGAGCAAGACAGCTTTTCCAGCAGCACCAGCCTCCACCCAACAGCTTCATGCTAAATCTGAGCATTCAACCACACCAGACTCAAAAGGTCTCATTCAAAAAACTTTTTAACCTCTCATCCATAATCCCCCTAATCTTTTCCATAAATTTCCATATAATGCTTTAAAGCAAAGCCTGAGGAGACAGCATCAAAGTTTTCTTAAATTTCTCAGGAACAGACACTTAACATAAAACAAACCAGAAGATTGGTGGTATTCCTATTTTTTGGAAGCAAAATCTCAGCCACTTGATGACCCAAAGAAAACAATCATGTCACAGAGGTTCACAACTAAAACATACAACCAAGTTCACCTTTCAAGTAACAGGCAAAACCCCAATAAGAGAAAATTTGCACCTTGCATAGCTGGAAGCCTTTGGGACATGGAGTGCCCCCAGCAGCAATAAGCTGTGATGAGGGTCACAGAAACACAAACAGGCTGCTGGTAAAGGAACTTTGCACATCCCAATGAAAACTCCGGACAGGTTCTCTGTGTACACACAAATAGTTCTTTCCATTTTTACACACATACCAACCCCACTCTATGTGCTCTTAATGACTTGCTGAAAAATACTGAGTGGTGGCCAAAAATTATCAGTAAGGGTTTAAAAACATACATGCTTAAAGGCCCCTATGCTACAAATCTGAAGATGAAGGAAAGCACGCCAAAAAAAAAGTTGAATCTTGGCTTTCCTGATCAATAGTCCTTATTTCCTTGTTCCAGTTTCAAAATTAACAATATCTCTCCTGCTTTCCCTGAATCCCTGTCTTTCCGTTGTCTCTTCTCCCTGTCCTGATGCTCAGCCCTGTGGAAGCACTACATCCTGCAGCGTGGTGGGGCCCTCACCAAGCTGGTGAACCTGAACTGCTTGGCCCAGGTGTCAGATGGCTTCACGCAGGGACACGTTGTGGACGTGGTGCACACCGTGCTGACTGAGCTGAGGCTGCTGCAGATGGCCAGGAGGCCACTGAGGACTGCTGAGTTCGTCACTTCTCTGGCCAGACACGACCCGGTGTACAAAGAGGAGGAAGAAACCTTTCAGGTGACTGGCAGAGCTCTGTCTTTTATCGTTCCCTGCCATGGTGTAGGGACCCACTCACTGTGCTGGTGGGTTGGCACCTCACTGTTTGAATGAGGATTTAGGGCTCAACAGCACCAAAACCCATCTCCCCCAACCTGAGGATGTGCCAAACCAGTCTTTATTCTGGCAGCACAGCTGGCAGAGTGTCCCTGTGGAGGCAGTCGCGACACGGTATCGATCAAAAGTCTTCAAGGCAGAAGAAAGTTTTTATTTCTGCCACATTTTCCTTTTTATACATTCTTTTTACCAAAGGTGTGCACTTCACTCATTGGTTGGTAAAAGGTATTTTGCTTGTCTGCCAAATCTCTCTGTTCTTGGTTAGTTTACAGATTTTGTTCCCTGATTCTCATGAGACAGATTTCTTGTTTACTGCAGGTGCAGTTGTTTTTCACCCAGCAATAGTTTGTTGTTAACCAACTCTCATTCCCCAGACTGATTTCGCATGAGGACTTGCAAGCTGCACATAAGAGCGACAAGCTAGCTATTAATTTAGCAGAACAAGGCCTGATTTTATGAGGCCTTTCTTTTATAATTTATCTACCTTTCTACCACGGCAGAGCGCTTTGGTGAACCTGCTGCTGCTCGTGTTGAGCAGAGTGGCCTCCACGTGCATGGATAAAACACACAGGGGCCATTAATTCCATGCATTTGTGCTTTTCCTTCCAGAGGTGAGGTGTTCAGCAAGCCTGGATAGATCACCTTGAGAAGGCAAAACCCCTGGCCATTCCATGTCCACACAGGGATCAAGATCTAAGCCCTCCTCTTAAATCATTTCAAACAAGAATTTCTTGAAAACTTTTCTTTTCAGGCTTTAAAATAAATGAGTTTCTGCCTCAAGCTGTATCCCTCTTCTCTTCTGCCCTCGGGGCTATAAAATCCTGAGGGCAGAACTGAGAGCATTTGGGTTGTATTTTATTCACTGGCACAGGGTGAACAGAAAAGCTGTTGCTGCTCCCTGGCAGTGTCCAAGGCCAGGGTGGACAGGTGGAAAGAGCAGTCTGGAATAGTGGAAGGTGTCCCTGCCCACGGCAGGAATGGGGTGAGCTTTAAGGTCCCTCCCAACCCAAACCAGACTGTGGTTCTGTGATTGTACACGTGCCTCAAACATCCACAGGTCACCTTCAAGCCTGGTAAGTGCCACAACTAAATCCCCTGGGCAGAGAGCCCTGCTGTGCCCCAGGGAGCTGCAGGCAGCCCCCACCAGGGGCTCCCAGTGAGAGAAGACCCCAAAAGAGCTTTCTACAGCCCATACCCCCGGATAATTTCTACTGCTTATAAACCTGGCTTTTCCTGGCCAAAAGGTTTCCCTGTTGTCCTGCTCCTTGAATCCCCTAGCACCTCCCACCACAAATAGGATGCTGATTCTCACAGCTTTCTCCAAGGCTTCTTCCACTGCTGTCCTAATGATAGTGCATATTTCTCCCAGCCCTGCTGAGTACTTCCCAATTTCCATTTAGAGCCATTTGGCTCACTCAACACAGGCAGCATTTGTGGTATTTGGCAAATTACTCTTCTTTTTTTTTTTTTTTTCCTGATGCTTCCTCACTAAACCAATATCTCTCCTCAGGGAAAGGCTAATGGTTCAGTGGTACAACGAAGGGAAGAAAAAATACTCCATCATTCCCAGCTCCAAGTAGTAATCCATTTGTACCCTGAAACATGAGAGCAAGTATTTAGTGCAAGTTTAACTTGAAAATATTATCCCAGTCACTATAAATGTGCCTGTTTTGTACAGCACAAAGTGCCCAGGCAGCACTTCATTTGGAACACAGCTCAAATGATCCTGTCCTCAACATCCCATGGCAATCATCTCCTTGCATTAATTACAGCCCTTAAGAAAGTATTTCCTTTTATCTGCTGGAATTTTGTTTCCCTTAAATGTCATGGAGCCTTGCTGCAGCACCTGTGATATGGCACAGGGGAAGAGGATTGTCAAAATAGCCTTGTGCATTAATTAACTCCAGTAATCCCCATCTCTCCTCACACAGAAGCCCCTCTTCCCAAGCTTCCAATCACTGCCATTTCTGGACCTTTCCCCTTGCTTTGCTTTGTCCCTTGTGGAAGTCGGGCAGTTAAAACACTGTGTTCCAAGTGAAGATTAGCCCTGTGATGAATCTTTGATTTTCCTTCCCTGAAAGCATGAATTTCCCAGTCTGACATTTATATTCTGCCAGCATTCCAAAATGAATATAAATAATGCAAAATTTGTGACAGTGTGATTTCTCCCTTCCATTTACTCAAATTTCTGCCCCAATTACACATCCACATTTTTTTAAATTATAAATTAGTGCACCAGGATGGTTGATACAAATCCTTACACAGAAAGGATTTCTGGAGAGGCAAAGCCAGCTAATCACACCAGTTCTGCCTGGTAGTGACTGGACCAAAATCATGGAATGGTTTGGGTTGGAAAGGTTCTTAAATCTCACCTTGTTCCATCCCAGTCCATGGGCAGGGACACCTTCCACTAGACCAGGTTTCTCCAAACCCCACCCAACCTGGCCTTGAGCACTTCCAGGGATGTGGCAGCCACAGAAATACCTAAGAAAATCCATTCCAAAGCCTGTGGACATCATTCCTCCAAGCCCCAAATATTTTAACTCTGCTCAATCACTGCTGCCAGTAACTTCAGATGCTGGTGATAAATGGACTTCTATTTTAGCCATGGCTGAGGAGCTGACTTCATCTCATGGAACATTTACACCAGTTAAAAGAAACAAGAAGTTACTGTTGTGCACTGAAATATCTGCACAAAGAATTGGGAAGAGAACAGAAGGAGACATCCCAGGCCTCTTGGCTTCTCCTGCCAGATGCCTCGGAGCTCTTTGCTAGTGACCCAGAGCTGGCAGGGAGATGATCACACTACCAAACAGCTCCTTTCACCCCACCAAGCTCCCAGAAAGCTCTTGGCAATGTTTTCCACATTCCACTTAAGGTCTGGAGGGTGTTACACCCAGAACACAAAACTGAAGGGCTGGAAATAAAATCTCTGTGGCCTCGTGGAGTCTCATCCAGGGCCAGAGACATCACTGAGCTCTCCTGGCTTCCCTCAGCTACTGTCAGGGAAATGCAATTCCTGCTGGAGCCCACACACGCACAAACATCATCTCATCCCACTCATGGGAAGGGCCAGAAACAGCAACATATCCCAGCTCTGCCATTCTCCCAAAAAACAGAAGTAGTTTGGCCTGGGACTAAGGCAGCAAAACTCAACTTGTCTAAGAGCCGTGGGGTTCCTGCCCACCATCATCCATGCCCTGCCTAGATGTGGGCACACAGGAAGCTGGAGGCTGATTTTATCAGGGCTTTTGGAGGAGAGGTGCTCAGCTTATTCAGATAATTAAAGCAGAATGCCAGTGTCCAGCAGCCAGCTGCACTTTTGAGCCCTGACAGTATTTATCTGCAGGGTGCCTGCCATCATCAGCCCTTTCTGAGGCCCAGAAGAAGCTCTTGAAAAGCTGACACCAAGAAGGACTTTCTGGGGTCACACATTGAGTTTTCCTTCCCTGTATCCTTCTAATACCTCTTCTCCCAACTTCTCTCCTGTAACACACACTGGGCAGCTGGAGAAGGAAAATTCTTCAGGGATGCCTTAACAGGCTCAAGCTGGAGGCAGCATTTGGGTTGGACCAGATGGAAAAGGCAGACTTTGCAGGATGCCACGCTGAGAGGGAGGTTGGAGATGACATGGGCAGAGGAGGCAGATGTGGCATTAAATAGCAACCCATGGTCAAGAAGGAAGGCATTTTATCAGTCACGGTCAATGCCTGGCAGAATTTGACTCTCTGGTTTAGGCAGGACTTTGTTGAGAAAAGTTCTTGTGCATACAGGGAAGGAGCAATTCCAACCCAGTGCTGACTTAGCCTCCCCTTCTCCCTCACTTCAGATTATTCTCACACAGCCTGGAGCTGCCTCCCTGACATCACAGCCCAGGAGCTGTGCAGGCCTGCAGAGCAACTCCACCAGCATCATTTACAAGTCACAGGCCTGTGAACAGGCATCTGAAAGCAATAAACAGGTTCTTAATGTTCGGGGTTTGTTTTGCTTCCTAAGCTCCCTCATCGAAATCAAAGCTGTCTGGATCGATTTGCAGAGGCACGAGAAGGGGATGATTTGTCTGCTGCCAAGTCTGGAGCAGAGGGAGCTCTGACAAGAGCTGTATTCTCTGGAAATAGGGTTGATCATGGAATTTAACATTTCCATAACTATAGCAACACAAATGGCCCAGCTAAGTACGGCTGTTAACGAGACTCAGCTCGATCAATTGCTGCACTTCTTGGTATGATAATGTTCTCAAGAGGTCTAAGGGTTCCATTTTGGCTTCTCCACCAGCCAGCCTGGGTTTTAAGAGGTTTGGATTTTTAAAAGAATGCTCCATTATAGTAGTAAAATGTTTAAGTGGTCTGTCTTGCCCTGCTTTTTTATTTTTTATAAATTTTGTTAAAACATACAAATGCTTTTTGATTCTCCAGGCCTGGTACGCCAAGACCCCGTTGGGGAAAGCATGGAACGCATTGCAGGCAGCAAAGGAAGCCGAAAAAGAAAAAAAGAAAGGAAGCGAAAAGAAAGGAAACGAAAAGAAAGGAAAAGGAAAAGGGAAAAAGTAACTGCAAGGATTTTTTGCCTGGCCATACCCAGTCACAGCCCTATTTCTCCAGGAAGGCATGGCAGATTAATGCTCCTCATGTTATATTCCAGGGAAGAGAATGGAATTTTTAAAATCTCCAAATGGATTTTTAAAAGTTTAAAAAAAAAAATCAGACAACATGTAATATGTAGCTCTCAGAGGATAAAGAGTTAATGACCACTGACTTGCTCAAGCATTATTTATTCTAGGAGATTTTAGGGGGCAGAAAGGTTCATTACTCAGGCCTGTAACATGCCATCAACTTTTAGGCCATACTCATTTATTTCAGCAAGTAACTCTCCTTAAAAATTGATGTCACTTTAATGTCTTTCATTACTTTAATATCCTATATGCTTTATAAAACTAACTGCTTTATATATCTGTGGGTCTAAAGCGTTACACTCCTCAATAAAACTATTACAGCTATAAAGACTGCTTTTTAATTGGGATAGATTAGGAGGCACTTTGAGCAATCCACCACAAGCTGAATATTTACACAGCTGCAGGAAGAACAGCAGTTGTACCTTTTGAGGCCTTACCATGGACAAATTCATATCTGTCTGTGCCAGCAGAAAAAAAAAGCAAAGCAGCTACGTGCTAATTTGGGTGGATGGCCACCAAAATCTGTTTTTAACCTATTTTGCCATTGAAAAGAATGTCTAATTAGCTTCATTGCACAAACAGTAAGGTGTCTGTTGATTAATACACCTTGTTTACTTAGAATTCAGCAATTCTGAGGGCAAAGGATTTCTAAGGAGTGCTTAGAACACCCTAAAGCCTTGGGACATCCTAGAGGACACTGATGCAGCCAGTACCACCTTCATGTCAGGCACAGGATCGTATTCACCAAGGTCTTCTCTAGATCTAGAGCTGAGGAACCTCTCTGTGCCTGTATCAACAGCCTGGGAAGTACAAGTTGGGCAGCACTGCTGGAGGAAGCTGCTGCAAATGGGAGCCCCTCCTGCTCCTCAGAGGAAACCAAATGGAAAAAGGCATTCTTGGGAAACAGGAAGGTCTGAGAAAAAACAGCCTGAGAGGATCCCTGGGTGTAACTAACTGCACAGAAAATTATTCAAGCAGTTGTATCACTCTGCACAGTGGAGGGAACTGGATGGGTCTGGTTAATAAAGGGAATTTTCTCCCGGTAGGCTGTCCCAGCACACAAGATAGAGCCACCCCAATGTGGGATTTTTGTGGTCCTTTCTAGCTATATTTTACCGTCTGGTACAGGGCTTCCCACGATTTCACCCTTCCAACCTTGAGGCTGCACCTCCAGCCCTGCCAAGGAGCTCCAAGCAGTAAGAGAGGAAATTCTTGTTACTTCTCCCCTGTGCAACCCCTCAGGACATTTCTGATGGACCCCAGCCCTTCCATCAGCAGTAATCCAGCTGCTGGAATCTCCACATCATACACACAAGAGACCCCATGAGTTGTCACATCCCCTGGGTTCAATCCATTGCAACAGTGCAGATACAAACGTTATCCCGTCCCTCATCCTTTGCAGCAGGCTGCTGGCACCCCAAACTCAGCAGCACACCCCACTTTAATCAAATAAGGTACTTCGAACATCATCCTTGGGGAGGAAAGCCAGGCTCTCCAAAGAGGTGACAGGGTTTGTGTTTAAAACCCCCTCAGCCCTGCTCTCATCCGCAGGGAAACTAATTTGGATAATTCTGCCCTTAATCTTGCCGACAGCAGAGCCCTCCTCTCCACAACAGGTCTGACAGCACGGCGTGATGTGATGAAAGGACCACATTTCGGGAGGATGTAAGCAAGGCCATTAACTCATATTTCAGCAGCTTCACTGCAATCTCAATAGCAAAATAAAAGCAGCTGACTGGCAACATCCATCTCCAGGGCACAACGCCAACCCCAGGCAGAGAGAGCACTGAACTTGCACAAACCTGCAGGTTTTGCCCAATATTCACCAGTTCATGGGGAAAAAGCACCAGGGAATTTATCCCTCAGGTGTAGCTTGCATTTATTTCTTCCTGTGAGGATCTAGAAGCCACAGCTGGTTTAACTACAGACAGCTCCATGGATGCAGGAGGTGACAAAGTGATGGTGAAGTGTCCCAGGATAGGCTGGACAGGGCTTGGAGCAACGTGGGATACTGGAAGGTGTCCCTGCCCATGGTACAGGGTGGAAATGGATGAGATTTAGGGTCCCTTCAGCCCAAACCATCCCATTAAGCAGAAAATCGCTGCCCTGTGGGGCTGCCAGGCCCTTGCTCTCCTCAGGAGAGGTTTCTGGTGAGGATGGGGAGGGAAGAATGAGAATCAATTTTAATGCTGTATATAATTATTATTACAGACAGTGCAGCTATTTGAAAAATGAATGAAGCAGCTGCATCAAGCAGAGCCAACACACAGTAATTTCAGTGTAGTGGCTGAATAATTCAATGAAGTGGCCCTGGCTGGATCTCCAACATCCTTCCCACTGGGAGGCTCTCACAGGAACACCTCCAGAAATGCTCCTCCAACAGCTCCACCCAGAGACTTTTCATGGAAGGAGGTGAGAAGGTTGTGGCTTTGCTGAGCCCAGCACAACTGCACTCTGCTTTCCAGCCACAGCATTCCCACAATCCTGCCTCCTCCACCAGCCAAAGGCAAGCTTTGAGGGACAGCAAAGAGGGGGACCAGGCTGCTCTGCCTCCTGGTGTGGAGGTGGCAGGCAATCCAGCAGCAGCACCAGCAAAGTTGAGAGAAGAAGCTGTCATGCTCATTTATATATGTAAGTGATCTAGAGAATTATCAGCTGAATTATTTAAATGTCCCATTACTATTAAATTACTGGGCATTCATTGTAAGAACAGTCATAATACAGTAACTAATTTGGTATTAATGTGAATGTCAGCATTTCATTGCAGTTATTTTGTACTTCATCATCAGATAATTTACCAATAAATTAATTGGCTTAATTGCTTCCTGCAAACCCAGGAGAACTACATATGACATGACTTTTATAGAAGTCTTCATGCTCACTCGTCCATCCTCCAATTTTAACTACACCAAGCAGGAACCCCTCTTTGGAACACCTGGAAGGGGGAGCAGAAGAAATAAAGTCTTGGCATATCCCTGCCCTGTGGATTTTAATGTGCTTTAAATACAGCCCCCAAGGAGTAGACAAGACACAGGGAATGGCTTCCCACTGCCCGAGGGCAGGGGTAGATGGAATATTGGGAAGGAATTGTTCCCTGGGAGGGTGGGGAGGCCCTGGAATGGAATTCCCAAAGAAGCTGTGGCTGTCCCTGGATCATCCCTGGCAGTGTCCAAAGCCAGGCTGGAGGGGGCTTGGAGCAGCCTGGGCTAGAGGAAGGTGTCCCCGCCCAGAGCAGGGGGTTGGAAATAGAGGAGCACGAGCTGTTCTGCCTCCTCCCCTGTACCAATCCTGAGATGGGATTATTGGGATTGCCCCTGCCTGCCTGAAAGCCGACTGCTCCAGCACTGGGGCTTTTACCAGCAGCACTAAAACTCTCTGGCAACCACAGCGAGTCTCCCAGAACTCCCAGCCTCCTTTCCCCAAGAGGTCACAAAAAGTTTCCTGCTGTTTTCTTCTCCAGGAGATGGGTGGTAAGAGCCTCCATGGAGAGCACAAGTGGGGAAGGACATCTCCTTCCTCCTGTTTCTGACTTGAAATGTTTTTAAATAAGCCATCCGGGCTGTTCTGCAGAGTGCAGCAGGCTCCTGCACCGCCAGGCAGGGATCAGAGGGACTGCAAAACGCTAAATCTTGTCTGATGCTGCTTTTCCCAGCTCCCGAGCAGCCTGCAGCATGCCAGGCTGGCACAAGGACCAGATTGTTCCAGGTGGGAGCAACCCAAGGGAACGCATCCCCCCCCTCCCTGAGACGAGCCCCAGCCACACAGCACCTGTAGCAGCCCATTACTGAAGTTGCCCTCAGAATTAAAAAACAAGCCGACGTCTCTCAGCAAAACCCCCCAAATCCGGTAACACAAAGTGAAGCTGACTGTTCTATTAACTCCCATCCTGCATCAGCAATTTTCTAAAGTGTGGAAACATTATAATTGACTTTTCTGCTAGTAGCAAAATGTCATTTTTCCTT
This sequence comes from Certhia americana, assembly GCA_018697195.1. NCBI lineage: Eukaryota > Metazoa > Chordata > Aves > Passeriformes > Certhiidae > Certhia > Certhia americana. The sequence goes on along the minus strand of CM031863.1, from coordinate 37,624,681 downwards.
AATACTCCCCAAGTCAGTAACGCATTTCAAAAGCCTCCGATGCCACTACCACAACAGGACTTACAAATTAGCACATTTTTAGCTTTTCATTAAACACAATGCCAAAAAAAAAAAAAAAAAAAAGAAAAAAAAAAAGGGAAAAGTCTTCTCGTATTAGGGTTTCTCTCCTCATTATTGAAAGTACTGCGACTTTGGAACTTCTCGCAGCAAATTATAATGCACTCAGCCTGGGGCCATTGTAAATCAGGGCTTCAAAAAAGGTGTCATGTAGTCGGGCCCTCTTCAAGCACTGAAAATATCGGAGTCTATTTGAAAACGCCTTCTGTAGTCTCTCACTAGCCTTGCAAATCAGCACAGCACTGGGTAGAGCTGCCTTTTATTTTTTTTTTTTTTTCTCCTCGTGGCATCAAGCCATTTCTATTCCGACCAGAAAAAGAGGATTATTTCGTGCTGGGATTTCAAATAAAAAAATAATAAAAAAAATAAAACCCCACACCTGAGATAACAAGCTGCAAAAAATCCCCAAATCATTTGGGGCTCTTGTAAGGGTTTGGACAGCGCCTGTGGGGCTGTTACAGCCCTGGGCTGAAATCCCTTTTCTTGGCACAGCAGGGAAAACCCCAGGGATGTGCCAGTATGGAGAGAACCACATCCCACCCCAAACCCCAAACCCGGTGTCACCCTGGGCACTGCCAGGCAGCCTTAAAGACAAAGGATGGAAATACCAGTTCCACGGCCTTTCCCAGCTTTTCCCAATCCTCTGCAGAATGACTTATCCCAGCCCTAAACCTCCTCTGCACATCTCCAAACAAAACCACTGAGCTTCCTATGGGTTGGAGCCTCCTCTCCTGGCAAGTTTTGATGCTTCAAGTTGCTCATATTAGAAAAAAAAAAATCATCATTAAAGACGCAACCAAATGCACGCAGAAGCCAAGGGGGGGTGGGGAAGAAGCCCAAAATAAAGCTGCTCCCTTCCCAGGAGGGCAGCTCCAAATCAGCATTTCCCAACGCCCTTTTCCAGCTTCCTTGCTTTAGGATGGACCCTGCTGCAGTTTTCCCAGCTGAGAAAGGCAGCCAGGATTAATGGAAATGTGGGAAGTGGCATGGAACAAGCAACAGCAAGTGAGGAACTGCTCCAAGGAAAGCCTGGAGAAGAGAGCCAGGACCCAGCCACATGGAAAAACTAACCAAAGGAACTCACCTTCTCATCCTAGAAGGGCCTCAGCTGAGGGAGGGAGGAAGGGAGGATTTCCAGCACTGCTTTGGCCACCAGAAACCAACAAAACCCAAGGGACTCTGGGTCCAAGATTTTTATCCGCCCAGTGGATCACATACAAACAGGAAACCCAAATCACCTGCTGTGCTCACAGGATGGGCATCCCCACCCCAGGCTCAGCATTATTCCTGGGATGCTGTGGAGTCAGGAGAAGCCAGGGTGCCTGCCCACCAAGCGAGGAGGATTTGGGCTTTCTGGGAAAAAATAACACAAGCTCAAACTCCAAGAAACAAACAAACAAACAAACAAACAAATATACAGAGGGGAAAGAGAATAGGGTGAAATGAGGAAAAAAACCAACAAGAAATACAATTTGGACAGTGAAGGAAATGATCAGCCAATAAAACTTGGACTGGGCATGGTGGGCTCTAAGCCTCAGTGAAAGTTTGAGGAGAGGTTAAGGCCTGGGTGCAATGCTGTCCTCTCTTTAGGAATAATTGGAGCAGTGAAAGGGCTGGGAGATCAGCAGGAGATGGGAATCATGTAAACGAGCCATTAGCACCACTCAGTGCAAAGTTTGGGAAGTTGCACCCATAATTACTGTAATTACCCCCACGGCTCTATCCCAGATTCCACCACTCCACTCCCAAAAAGCTTCCCAGGAAGGGAGGGAGGAAGGGGGTGCTGGGCAGGGAGAAATGCTGAAAGGCTTCAGGCCCTCCTGAAGTTTGGGTGTTGGGTGTAGTTTGCAAGCCCGATGGAGGCCGGCTGTGGTGGCCCCCACATCACCCCCGTGGGGAACAGCCCCTGCTCTCCCGTCAGGGTGGGCTGGAGGATCACTGGTGTGGGCACACACGGTCCCAAAACCTGCCCCATCCTCACAGGGTCTTTTCTGACCCACCCAGGACCCTGAAGCAGATTTTCCAGTTTATGTTTACAAACCCATCCCTGCTCACTCAACTCTCCCAGCCCTGGGATGTCGCTGCCCTGCTGGTGACACCACATTTCACCTGTCAGGGACACCCCAAAGGCCTGCCCCCCTCACTCCTCCATATCCAGAGTGGGGTTCAGCTCGGGGAAGGCAGTGGGGACAACGGGCTGACAGGTCCCTGCCGTGACAGATGATCCAGCTGCTCTTCCCAGCACACAACAACCTGTAATTTGCAGCCCTTGCCCCACAGGTGACGGGAAGAGGGGGCAGGAATGGGGGCAGAGCCGAGCACAAACCAGGTGGTTCCCTCCTGGAAGTGCAGCTGCTCCGAGGAGAGGTGGGAACCCTGATGAACCGGGCCAAGGCCCCACTAATTAATTCTGACAGGCCAAGTTCTGATGTGTCCAGTGGAAAGGGATAAATCAATCCCCCAGAAATGGGTGTGGGCAACAAGGGATGATAGCTGGGTTTGTCCTTCTGCATCCCAGAGGGCAAGCAATTATCTCCATAACTTTCTAGTTAGGGTGTGCTTGGCAAACACATCCTCCAATCCATAAATAACTTCCCCAACTACCTGGTGCTTTCAGGTGTCAGAAACTAATTGTGCTCAGGAGCAGAACAGCTCAGGATGACGTGGAACCAAGTCAAGGGCTTGTTGGAGCTCGTGGTGGGCATCCAGCCTCCTATAGTGATGACAGTGGTGGAATTCCAGCTAGGGAATGGGGTGGATCTGCTTCAGATTCCACAAGTTGGGGGAGAAGGACAGGGATCTGTGTCCTGAAATGCACAGTGCTGGACTGACCTTGTTATCCTTTAGAAAATCCTTTTTAGGTGGCAGTCTGTGAGTGGTAAATCAAAGATTGGTGTCTCCCATCCCAGGAGGAAATCCCACGTTATGGACCCTACAAGGAGCCTCTAATCCTGAGACTATGTGAGAGGTACATGATGGAGGGTCAGACCGAGCTGTTTTTCCAGCCTGGCACACAGGGTGATCATATTCCATGAGCACATAACTCAGGGGTTAAATAACTGGGAGGACTCCACCTTTAAGAGAGGATGTGCCCCAGGACTGAATTCCCAGGAGATAATGATGAGCTGCAGCTCATCAGCAGGGAGGTGGGGAGAAAGGAAACCTTGGATTTTTAATTTAAGCTAAGAGTTTGGTTTTTTTTAATTCCTATAATTGATGGGAAAAGGGGGGAAAAAGGAAAATAGTGCAGTTATAAACGGGAAGAGTTTGAGGGGGTGTGTATTGAATTATTTACATCTGACAAAGATGGGCCATTATAAACTAACTGTAGCACAGGACCTTTCCATGTTATATAGAGCTGTTAAAGGGAAATGCTTAAATATCATCTAATTTCCAATAAAAACTGCACAAAATCAATGCAGCCTCAGGATGAGTTTATATTTCACCAGAGCAGCAGGTTTTAAAGAAGAGCTGAGCAGCAGCAGCATCTGCAGAAGTATTTTTGGGGACCCCCTCCCCTAGCTCAGGGATGTGTGTGCTGGCAGGGGCTCATCCCACAGCCCGACCCAGCCACATACCTGGGCAGTGCTGTCACATGGAGAGCTGCAGATATAAACGTGGGGATGTGCCAGGGGCAGGGTGGCTCTTTGCAAGGTGGCACCTGGCTCCCACAGAGGGCACTGAACCTCACACTTCATTCTGCCTGGACAGGGATGGTGATGCAAGGGGGATGAGTGACCCAGGAGAGCCGCCCTCACATCACTCCAAGGTAGGTTTGGGGCACTGGTGGCATTGCCACCACCCCTCAGTGCCACAACCATGGGGTGCTGGAAGGACACTGCCATCACAGGGACCCCGTTTGAGTTATCTGGGGGGGCTGAGAGGGGCTGCAAGGTTTAAATCAGCCCCTCTGGAGGAGGCAGTGCTGCAGGCTCCTGCATCATGATGGAAAAATAATAAAGGTAATGATAAGAATGCCATTCCCTGCTGCCAGAGGGCAGCTGTAAATCTGGGTGGTGCTGCCAGGGGCTCTGCACTTCTGCATGTGTTAACACAGCCTCGAGGGATTTTGGAACCGGGAGGGCTGAGGTCTCCCTAGAGCGAGGACTGAGTTATGTGGCAGCTGAATTTGGGGGACAAGCTCTCTCTAGACCCTCGTGCTGCTGCGTGTCATGCTCCTGCCTGTGCCAGGAATGAGTTTTCCCGGTAATGGGAAGCTGGATCAGGCAATTTAAGCCGTTATTAATAGATACACTGGATCTGAGGAAGGGAAATGCTTAATGTTTTGTTCAATGAGGTGTGCTCTGCAAACGGTGGGGCGCGGGGAGAAGGTGAAGATGCTCCCCCCGCATTAGAGATTGGTGAGGGCAAGGCCACAGGTGCTCACCCTCACCCCTTTTTGGGGCTCTGGTCTGGGCAGGGGCATCCCTGCTGGAGTAGGGACACAGAAGGATGATCCCAGGGTTAATTTTTGCAGACACTCGGATCCTCAGGGATCACAAAGCTGTGATGACAGGTGATGTGCCCAAGGCCCTGCAGCACAGCAGAGGCAGGGGAGAGGCTTGTGGGGTTTCCCCCACCACCCAAAGCAAGTCTGAAGTGCTTTACAAGCAGTTGAAACACCCTCATTTTCCTCCTAAACCCCACCAGGGGGTTCTCCCCCTGGTCAGCCCCAGGATGTTGCACAGTTGTCCTGGCTCCTCTCTGCAGTCAATCCCAGCTGCATCCCCCTTACATCCACAGCAGCATCGCTTCATCCCGACATTGCTCTCCACTCCTGGGTGCAAACAGCACTTGACTTGGCTGGCAGGAGCTCACACTCTGGGGTTTTGTGTGCCAAAGGGACCTTTTCTCTTCACTCTTGCTGTCCCAGGCTATTTTTAACGCCCTCCCTCAGCCATGAGTTAATCCTGGCCCGGAGACTCGAGTGTTTATATGCAAATAGATGTTGATTGAGAAGGGTCACGGCTGTTGCAGCACACTCTCAAGGCAATTTAGTGCCAGACACACACCCTCCACTAACGAAATTAGCCCAGGTCTGACCCAGAAGGTCTGGACTCCCTGCTAAATTTACCCAGGGAGGTAATCCCTGCCTGGGGAAGGTGATCCCTTTGGCGTGAGCAAGGACACGTGAAGGCAGGATTCCTCCACATCACCACAAAAATATTACAGGGCTGCTAAGGAGGAGAGGAAAAGCAAGCCAGGGCTCTGGGAACACGACCCAGGACAAGTCCCTGAGGTAAACGATCCCTGTCTGTGCCGCTCCCTGGATCTTCAAACCCCCTCCAGTGCTGGCTGAAGGACCCCAGGGGATAACGAGGGTGTTTTTCATACCAGAGCCGTGCTTGGAGGAGGTGGTTCAGTTAATGCCAGAAGGGGGAATGGGCACGGCAAGGCTGTGTGGAGCAGAACAGCAACAAGTGGTAAAAGCAGAGAGAAAAACGAGGGGGTTTGGAGGCTCCAAACCAAGGGAGAGGTTGTGCACAGCCAGGTGGGAATGCTGGCCTCAAGACAAAGGGGAAAAGAAGGAGAAAACAGGGAAGACCACCCAGGATGGCCTCAAATTAGCTCCAAATTCTGCTTCCCATGAATAGGGACCTTAAGGGGGGTCCTCCACCAAGAACCCCCCAGCTCAGCAAACCCCATCCTGCACAGGCACACCGTGGAGTTTTTGGGGCTCCCTGCCCTCCCCACAGTCTCCAGAGCCAATGTCACGTGCCAAGAGGATGGAAACAATGAGCTATAAAAGCCTGGCTATTCCCCCAGCCAGGACCTGCACACCAGGAAGCACTGGAATGAGCAAGTCCCCAGGAGCTGTGACAGCAAAGCTGAGGATTTCCTCCCAATTGGATCCGGAGCATCCCTTAGCACCTTGTCACAGGTTTTACACAGCCCTGCTCACAGAAGAACTGAGAAGCCTCCAGGTCCTGACCGAGCAATACCACCAAGATGTCAACCTGGTCTTTGAGATCAGTACAAACGAGCTGGAGTGGCAGGTGAAAAGCCAAGCCTCTTATGGAATCTCAGGTACTTTTCCTTTAAAGGCCAGGCCAGGGAAATTAAATAAATGGGTATTTACTAACCCTAAAAAGGAGAGGTGCAGTGCATTTAGGTGCCTTAAGTTTTCCCAAGGTTTCTGGTTAGCCCACAGTTCTAATTAATTAATTAACAGGATCTAATTAATATTCATAACTTTAAATATTTTCTTCTGTTCTGCACATACCAACCCAGTGGAAGTGTAAAATCTGTGCATCCACATGATTTCTTTGGGTTGGGATTAGACACTCTGGAGCTTGGGAATGCTTTCAGGGGCGTCCACAGTCCAGATTCCTCATGGTCCTATCTGGGGGGGACAAGATGCCCTCAGGATGGTGGAACCTCCTGAGGTGATGCTCCCCGTGGTCCCAGATGCTCTTGGAGCACAGCACTCAGGAGATGGTCCAGGAGGTCCTGGAGCTGCTGGGAAATGCAATTCCTCACTCTGGCTGATCCCACACCCGGCACACCCCAAGCCCAGCCCTCCATCCCCCTCCTAACACACTTCCAGCCAGCTTGGGTGCCTTCACTCCCAGCAAAAATTGCTTCTCCTGTCCTGGGGAATTCACAGAATCACTGGGTTGGAAGAGATGTCCAAGATCATCGAGTCCAACCCATGCCCTAACACCTCAACTAGACCATGGCACCAAATGCCATGTATAATCTTTTTTTAAACATCTCCAGGGATGGTGATTCCACCACCTCCCCAGGCAAAGCATTCCAGTACTTTATTACTCTTTCTGTGAGAGACTTCTTCCTGATATCCAGCCTGAATTTCCCTTGGCACAGCTTGAGACTGTGTCCTCTGGTTCCGTCAGGGCTGCCTGGAGAAAGAGCCCGACCCCACCTGGCTGCACTCTCCTGTCAGGGAGCTGTAGAGAGTGATGAGGTCTGCCCTGAGCCTCCTCTTCTCCAGGATAAACAACCCCAGCTCCCTCAGTCACTCTTCATAGGGTTTGTGTTCCAAGCCCACAACCAGCCTTGTTCTCCTTCCCTGCACCCGCTCCAGCCCCTCCATGTACTTCCTAAATTGGGGGGCCCAGAACTGGGCCCAGAACCACTCGAGATGCTGCCCAGGCTGTGCCGAGCACAGGGGAAGAATCCCTGCCCTGCTCCTGCGCTGCCTTTCCAGGGAAGAAT
>CM031863.1:37599270-37617378 GCA_018697195.1 Certhia americana | reverse complement strand
TGCCCATGGCAGGATGAGTTTGGCTTTCAGGTCCCTTCCGCCCCAAACCATTCTGGGAATGAGTTTGGCTGTGAGGTCCCTTCCAGCCCAGACCATTCTGGGAATAAGTTTGGCTTTGTTATAAACGTACTGAGCCAATTTACAGTTAATTAATAAATTTATTGACAATGGTAAGCAAGCAGCGCTGGGCGGCCGGAGTGTCTGCGCTCTACCAATGGCTGGCAGATTGCATCCGCATTTTTTCCTGGTTTATCCTGTTGCAAGTTTCATTTCCCTTCAGTTCCTGCCTAGTTTCATTTCTTCAGTTTTTTGTCTTCAAGATTGTACTGCACAGACTCTCCGCTGCTGCTGGGGGGTCTTCTTCCCTCTTTCGGGGGTTGCTGGATGAAGACAACTTGTCTTCTTCAATGACCTTGCATTCCACTTTCCTTTAGCACAAGTGTACATTACTAAAGCATCAAGCAAGCAGAAAAACAGCTAATCCTATACAAATAACCACATCCTGCTTCATCCTGTCTCTATCCTTATTTAGTATCATTGCAGCTGGACTTCTCTATTGTGACTTCAGCTCCCTTGCAAGTTTTGCCCCAAGACAGCTGACATTTCTCTATCAAACACGGATCACATACACATATTTTACAGCTTTGAGGTCCCTTCCGACCCAAACCATTCTGGGAATAAGTTTGGCTGTGAGGTCCCTTCCAGCCCAAACCATTCTGGGAATGAGTTTGGCTGTGAGATCTCTTCCACCCTAAACCATTCTGGGAATGAGTTTGGCTGTGAGGTCCCTTCCAGCCCAAACTGTTCTGTAATTCCGCGATAACCTCCCTGTGCAAGCATCCCCTGTGCACAGAGCCCAGGAGTTTTGCCTGTGGGAAGCAAAAAAAAGATGCCATGATCCCTGGCGAGGCTTCCCAAGTGCTCACACATCTGCCTGCTGCCACAGCAGAGGCAACAAAAGAAGGACATTTTGGTGCCAGGCGCATTGCACAGCCTGAGTTTTCTTCCCGTGGACAGGAGCAACCCAGCCTCAGCTTTTCCTTCCTCCTCTTTCCTGACTGTTTCTTCTAAAATCAGTCCTGCATCCCAGGCCTAGCACACTTCCCCCAGGAGATGCTCAGGATGGGTTTATGGGATGTGGAGCAATGCTCCCACAACCTCATCCCACACAAGACACATGCGGATCCACCTTGGTTTGTAGTCAGGGCTGAGGCTGATCCGTGGGCATCCACATCTCATCCTGGATCAGCACCACACAGATGAGCTTAAAACTGCCTAGAAAAACACAGAAAAATATGTTTCTGTAGGACTTTAGGTGCCGGGACCGTTTGACACGCGGAATCAGGATGTTTTCCTTTTGTTTTATAAAGCGCTCACCCACTTGATATTATCCTGATGAAACTGCTTAGGGCCACAGTGAATTCCATCACTTGCCAGCTTCCCTGAAAAGCCAGCCTGGCTTCCATCCTCTCCCCTCCAGGCAGGCAAGATTAACTGGAAGTAGGTGGTGAAAGCAAGGTTCCAGCATATCATGGAGCACGTGGACACAGGGAGAGAGTTCTGGAGAAGGGAAGCAGCCAGGGAGGGAAAGATTTAATAAATAAGTCTTTCATAATAAGAAGCTCTTATTTATAAATAGGACTCTCTTTTTGCACTCTTGCTGTCCCAGGCTTGTCCCAGTCAAGATGTCCAAAAATCAAATATTAATCAACTTCTGGTTCAGCCAAAATCTAGGCATGAATCCAATGCCCGCTTGGTGCCGCAAGGGCTGGAAGGAGTGGGATGGGAGAGGGAGGATGCCACAAGCAGCTCTATGATTAACTAGAGCTGGCTTTAATTCCTTCACCTGAGCTCCCTTTACCCCTAAAACTTCATCCTCCAGCCCCATCCTAAAAGCACATAGCTTCCCTGATTTTAGGCTTCTCCCCCTAAAGAGATGGGGTGACCTATCCAACCCAGGGCGTGCAGAGGATCTTCTGGACCACAGAAGTCCAGGTGCCCTGGTTTTGCTTCCAAGCATGGAAAAAGATACAGTTTTCTATCTATGTATGCTAAAAAGCTGATCTCTTCTCGCTGATTTGCATGTTCCATTCCCTTGGAAGGCAGAGGGGGATGGCAGGTGAGCCAGCACAGCCACCAAAGGGATCAGACAGCCCCAGCGTGGCAACAGCTGAGTTGTAAGCCCTGGAATATTGGGGCTTTATAATGGAAATGCTGAGAGCCCCTTAACTACGGCGCCCGGCGCTACGGGGGCTTCTACAATAACTAAGCCAACTCCCTTGAAAGATCAAAAATTAATAGACATTTCAGACAGGGTTTGAGGTTTCGACCACTGCTTTTTCAATCGCAAAGACTTTGCTAAAGTTAGAGACTGAGGAGGTCAAGCTTTGGGTAACACAAACATTTCCTCTTTGATTAGGGGGAGACTACTTTACCTCGCCTCCTTTTTTTTTATTTTATTATTTTTTTCGTTGAGTAGTAGATTTTAGGTCATCCTTAATTTTTTACTGACAACAAAGAGCAGGTCATTGACCTACATAGAGAGCTATTTTATTTTTCTCCCTCTCGATAACAATGGCCAGAACACCTATGTGCCAGGTTCTTCTGTATTCCCATATACTCGGCAATTCACCATGGGGGCAGGACTTAAAACCTTTGAGCCTCTCAGTGACTGGGATAAAAAAAAATTATCTGGGCTTCCTTCCAGCCATTTGAGCTTCAGAATCCATGAGATTTCAACAAAAAGGATATCAGAGCTTTAATCTAGGAGCTTTTTGAAGAGATGGAAAAAAAAAAGTTCCAGTAAAGTTCAGTCTTACCTTCTTCACTTTAGGAGCTGTTCATGCCAACGTCGGCCTATTTAGTAGAGTTCCTCTCCTTGACCTCTTTTTTACAGCCGAGATAATTAACATGGTGGGGTAAGATGAGTCTCTAAATTCACTGCACTCTCTCCCTGGCGCTCTCCCTTTTCCCTCTTAAAGCTGGGGATGATTAAAGGAGCCTGCCTTTATTGGCACCCCGAAAAAAAATAAAATAAAAATAATTGAGGGGGAGAGGAAGAGCCTCGGCGGTGGCGGCAGGGAGGGGAAAGCGGGCATGGGGCGGTGGGAAGGCACCTGGCAGGCGTGCAGGACACGGCTCCTGCCTCCCCTCGTGGGAGGAAGGGATGCTGAACATTTGTAGAGTCCTCCTTCAGATCTCCCTGAACATCCCAGGCTTCCCTCGTGACCAGGGAGAGCCTGCCCGGAGAGGAATTTCCCTTCTCCTTGCATGTAAGGAAGAGGGCTCCGAGAAGAAGCCAAGGGATGGGACAAGAAGACGTCACCCCTGCCTCCACACAACTCGTCTGAGCAATTCCCTTCTCCAAGCCTTCCCTCCACCCTGGGAGCTGGAAGCAGAGTTGCCCACCTGCTCCAAGTGCCCAGAGCTGAGGGATGGGGGATGAAAGGTGGAATGAGTCAATGCAGGAGCTCAGGCAGCGTCCGAGGGGCTCCGTGCAAGGAGCAGTGGGATAGGGAGCAAAGCCCCAGGGCTGCCTGGCACAGGGTGGGAGGAATGAGCAGGAAACAGGAGCTGAGCAGGAAGGCCGGTGCCTAAAAAGGCGCCGTGGTCAAGACAAGGCTCCCAAATACTGGGGAGATGGGTACAGACCCAGTGGAGCCGGCCCCAGGCACCCTCCAGCTATTCCAGCATCATCCTAGACACTGTGCCCCGTGGCTCTGGGAAATGAGCAGCAGTACAATCGAAAAAAAAAAGCCCAGGGATTTGAAAAGCCAGCATTTAGCATCATCTAGTGCTAAACCTCATCCTCTGCTCTGTTTAGCCTTGCTAAATACAACACTCGGAGCATTTGGAGCCATCGTTTTGGGAAGCTGGGGAAGAGCAGCTCCCTGATGGCTCCTGAGTGAGAACTAAAGAGCCCAAAAACAGCCACAAGGCACAGCCCAAGGCCTGGCCCTGCTCTCTGAGACCTGACAAAATGGGGGCTTTTACAGATAAACCCCGCTGCGACCCCGGGACAGCAGGAAAAACGAACAGGGTTTTTTTTCCTTAGGGAAACTGGGGCATGAGTGGGTTTTTGGGACGGGAATTTATTCCTGCAGCCTCCGCTGCCCCAATCTCCTGCTCCTCCTGCTGGTTGTTCATCGCATCCCATTTTAATAGATCCCACTTTCCCAGCCTGGGTAGTTTTCATCCCAGCCAGTGGGAGCCATCCCGGCATAAGGAGGGCAATGGGAGCATCCTGCCTGACTCTCTGATGGGTGAAGAAATGAAAAAAAAAAAAAAAAACCCAAAAAAACCAATCCCAAATAATTTTCTCCCGTCCCATTCAATCCAGGAGCCCAGGGCAGGGTGAAGGTGGAGCATTAGAAATACTTATCCCAAATTTCCTTTGCCCTAAAAAGTGACTTGCCCAAGCAAGGAGACATCACCCATCACCTGCAGATGGGTTAAGAATGGCTTGGAAGTGAGTTTAAATTAGTCAAGATTAGGTACCAGGCTGGATGGAAAACAAACTTACTTGGTTTGCCACCAAATTTCTGCTGAGATAAACAGAAAGCTAAACTTGGTATACTTTTTCAGTATTCCCAGAAAATTGGAGAGCAGCCCTTTAAAAAGCAGCAAGCCACCTCTGGGCCTTATTTATTGGGATTTTAGTCAAATCTGGTGGCAACAACCAGGATAGAAATATGGGAAGCCAGAAATGCTGGTGAAGTGTTGGAACTTGTGAATTTGTAACAGAGATTTTAAGGGATGCACCCAGAACCTGCTGATGCCCAAATATCCAAACGAGAGGCAAATGCTCCTCCTGGGCTCCCACCTTTTCCATTCCCTGGAAGAGATCATCCCTTATTCATAACTCCTTGCCAGCATCCCCTCTGTGCCAAGGGAGGAGCACCCAGGGGGAAACTGCAATATAAAACAGTTTGAGTTTCTTCCAGCAAGTGAGCCTTGGAACCTGCTAACCAAAAATATGATGCAGGCTCTGGGAAGGATGGCATTTCCACAGGAGAATATTCGGGATGGAGATCAAGAGGAACTGAGCTCCCAGGGTTGAATTCTCTGTAAGGGAGAAACCCCACGGCACAGCGAGGATGCTGGGCTGGATGCAGCTCCTGGCTTTGCTGGGGAACAATCCCTCTGTGCTGCCTGTGCAGGTGGAAATCTTCAGCCTGGGCACTCTCGCCCAAACCAGGAAAATGTTTGTGCCCAAAGTCTCTGGGCACAACTGCCTTCTTGCCTGGGAATGCTTTAAGCATGATCGACCCCCAGAAAAGAAGAAAAACAGATAAAAAGGGGATTTTTCTCACGGGCTAGGTTGCTGCATTTTTTAGCCAAGTCAGCAATTTTTTTTTTTTTGCCATTTTTCCCTGCAGAACCATCCTTTGGTTTGCCCTGAATACGCAATTTTAGGGTCCCAGAGCTACCTGTGACATCAGGATTAAGCTACTCCAGAGAGGTCCCAAGAGAATGGTTATAATCAGGTCTACAAATTCCCTGCTGGCAGGGATGGACAAGACCAATAAAAATACTCTGAGTGAGCGCCTCCAACAGCAGCCAGCAAGCCCAAAAAAGCCTTAGGGAGACAAAACATTCCTTGAGAGAGGGATTCAGCATCCTGGTGCAAAAAATGAAATTGGAAAGTAAGGACCTGAGCATCTTGAGAATGGCACAACCCCAGTTAAACCCACCCTCACACACAGCCACACCCCAAGCAGAGCATCCATGGTGGATGCTTCTCGTGAGGGCTGGCACCTCTGGCAACATTACACCTGCCCAGGCTGCAGGAAAAAATCCTGAAGGGCTTTTTTTCCTGGCAAACTCAGACTTGAGATGCATGGGAAAAGCAGCCCAGGGAGGTGTTAGTAGATTCTGCACTGCCAAGGACAGTGAAAACCCTCCCATCTCCCATCAAATCCTCAGGGAGGTGATGAGGCAATCCCACAAAAAGCCAAGTATATTATTATTATTAGTGTTATCTCATTCTTTTATTGTTGCTATTTTCCCCACATATTCCCCAAGCAATATCCTGGTGCTCTGCTTCCTGAGGCTCCTCTTCCTCCCCATCCCTGCTGCTGGAAGGATCAGGCTGGGACTTCTCCTTGTGCTGCTTCTGGTGGCAGCCCAGAACTTCATGCAAAGCTCCAGTGACACCTGAGCTGAAACAAAAGTGCATTAGATGAAAATGAAAGAGGCAGTGGGGGATTAAAGTTTGGTGCTTCTCCCTTGGACTCCATGATCCTCACAGGTCCCTCCCAGCTCAGGATATTCTGTGATTCTGTGAAAACACAATCCTCTGGACCTGGACAACACAGGTGTTGGGGTCCCTCAAAAGGAGAAGGAAAATCCTTTTTTATCTCCAAGCAAGTGGGTCTAGGATGGTCAAGGTGTTCAAGAGTGGTCAGGGATGGCCAAGGATGGTCCGGGGCAGTCAAGATAGTTGAGGATGGTCAAGGACACTCAAGGTTGTCAAGGATGGTCAAGGATGGTTGAGGACAGTCAAGAATGGTCAAGGATCGTCAAGGTGGTCAAGGATGGACAAGGATGGACAAGGATGGACAAGAACACTCAAGGATGGTTGAGGACAGTCAGGGATGGTCGGAGTGGTCAGGAATAGTTGAAGAAAGTCAGGGATGGTCAAGGATGGTCGAGAATGGTCAAAGTGTTCAGGGACAGTCCAGGATGGTGAAGAATGAACATCCACGAATGTCACTGGTCAAGGGGCAGAGAGAGGTGTTGCCAAAACCAGCACTACCCTCACTGCAGAGGTCACCAGGGCACAGTGCCACCCTGCCCAGCCTGTACTGCTCCCTCCCAAAATCCCTGAGTGCCACAACCCCAGCTCCAGCATGACTTCCACCCTCACCCCACACCCCCTCCCACCCCATCATCCCTCGTGGCTCCAGCCCCCACACCAGCCCTAAACCCCCATCCTGGAGGTTCATCCCCCCTTCCTGCAGGTGTGCCAGGCTCCTGCAGAGACACGGGGCTGACTGGAGCTGCCGAGCGAGGCCAGAAGGGACACGGCCCTACACGTGGCCACCAGGCACCATCTCTGCAACCACGCCCTCCTCTACCTGCAGCGCCAGGCGTGTGTCAACGCCCACAACACGTGGGAGGAAACGGCCCTGGGCATCCTCCATGGGCAGGCCCTGGTCACAGGTGACCGTTCCCTGCAGCTTTTCCAGCTGCTGGCCGCCCACGGCGCCGACACGGACACCCGGGATGAGAGCTGGAGGAGCCCCTTGCACCAGGCATGCGGGGCAGCCAACGCCGAGCAGGCTGCTGCTGCGGCACGACGCCAACACCATCGACTACGACGGCGTGTCCCTGCTGGGATGGGCCCTGTGGGACACTGCCTCCCACGGGCAGCGGCAGCCCCACCTCACCGTCCAGCTGCTGCTCAAGCACGGCTCCCAAAGATATGGCCCCCAACCTTCATCAAGGTACCAGCCCCAAAAGGGCGCCCGGAGATCCCCTGGCACCGGGAGCCCTGCAGTTGGGAGCTTTCAGTGGCAGGGTGGGAGAATTTGGGAGAGCTTACCAGGCCAGGCAGGGAGAGGGGACTGTGGGGTTGGGGATGGGTGGAAGTGAAGGCCCAGCAGAAGGGAAGGATGGAGCTGACACGGCTCAGAGGGATTTTTCCCTGCCTGGGGATTATCAGAGACAGGCTTGGCATGCAAGCTGCCTCATGGCTTTGCGTTCCATTGATTTTACAGCAAACCATAAAGCAAATATTATCCTGCTATGTCAGGCACAAGCCAAAAATGTAAATAAGGAGAGAGGGCTGCATCCAGAGGAAAAAGTGCCCCAGCAGGGCGGGACTTCCCACTGCTCCACAGACAGAGCAAGAGCTCCAGAATGTATCGGGAGAAACCCCAGGCCTGCCTGATCCTGACCCGGGGCTATCCCAGCCTGGAGCATGGTGTGGTGGGACAAACCCTGGCTGCAGCAGATGGACATTGTCCCCCTCTGGCCCTGCCTCTCTGTCTGAGCCCTCACGCTGTCCCTGGGCAGGTGCTGAAATCCTGCATGGCCGCACCAGAGGTCATTGAAATCCTCTTCCACACCCAAATCCCGGTGTCCCAGGAGTGGGCTGAGGCCGTGCCAGAGGAGGTGTTCCAGGTGAGGCAGAAGTGCTGCTTTGACAGGGGTGACTGAGACCCAGGGAAGGGGTTTTCCCCACAGAACAGGGGTTAATTTTCCCCACAGAGTGGAAATTTCCCACACACACAGACTTCACTTGGAAGGAGCAAAAATGTAAGTAATATTCCCTAGAGCAGCACCACACATCTGATCCCTCCAGGTTTTCATCCCTTCAGCTCCACCATCCTCAAACCTCACATCCCTGCCCCAACCATAAAATCCCCTCTCAGCCTCTGGAAGTGACCATGGAGCCAGAGCACTTCCCAGCAGGAGCCCACATCACTCGTTTTGGTTTGGAAAAGCTCCTCCTCGGAGGTGCAACAGGTACAGCTAGCCTGCTCTGGGATGATTTGGGATGGCTCCTGGCCCCACAGGCTGTGAGGGACAGCTGGAATGCAAATGAAGCCTTCAGCTTGTTCTGGGGAATGGGAGAAAGGATTTTTTTCCCCAAATTAAGGAAAGGCTGAGGCTGCACAGCCCAATCCTGCTTTGTTTTCCCGTCTCAGGAGCAGGGTCTCTTCTACAGCTCCCTGTGAGATGCTGCTGTACCCTCCCCAAGGCTGCTTTCCCCAAGGGGGCTTCCACAGGAGAATCCCAGAATTCCCAAGGCTGCCTTTCCCCAAAAGGGCTTTCACAGGAGAATCCCAGAGTTCCCAAGGCTGCCTTTCCCGAGTTCCGGAATTCCTCACCTGTGCTTCTTCCATCCTTCCCTTAACTCCTGATCCCTAAACACCTCCAGCCCCTCCGGCAGTCGGGAGGAGCCGGCACAGGGATTGGTTATTGGTGATATCCACCAGCAAAGGCCTCTGCCAAGAGCAGTTCTGGATCTGTGCACGCCAGGTCCTTTTTTAGTGGTTCTGGGATGTTTATGGACCCAGCCGCTTAGCTCAATCCTATTTTCCTGTTTGGGAATAAACTTTATATTATTGGGCAGAAGACAGGACCCTCCGCGAGGATTTAATTCTAATTGTACTTTAAATAGGTTATAAAAAGGAATACAACGATTAGTGGCCGGTGGGGATAATGCTGGTTGTAGTTGATCCCTGCTGAGCATCGGGGGCTCCTCAGGTGTGTGAAGGGACAGGGCAGGGCACTCAAACCCAGCCCAGGTGACCCAAACCCAGCCCCACAGGTGACCTAAACCCAGCCCAGTCACTCAAATCCAGGCCAGGTGACCCAAACCCAGCCCTGGTGACCCAAACCCAGCCCGGGCACTCCAACCCAACCCAAGTCCACGGAAACCCAGCCCCTCGGTGACCCAAACCCGCCGAGGTGAGCACACAAACCCCTGGGATAGATCTCACCTGAAGTGGATGTAGTAGAGGTGCGGGAGAAGCCCTACCAGATGAAAGTCCAGGGGCATTAATGTAGACCCTAAATATATTTCAAATTCCATTTTTTTTCTGTTTTGATGTAGGAGCCTACAGGATTATTCCAGGCAGGAGTGTGACACAATTCCCGTGTATCCCTGGGATGCCTCCAGCCCCTCCCTACCCCTTGTGCCTGTCACATGTCCCCAGCTGCACATGAAGGGGCTGGTAAACCCGAAATTGGGGAGTCTGACTTTTCATTCCCCACAGTGTCCCTGGCACAGGCCCCATGAGGAGCGGCTTTAACCTCCCCCAGGTTAATTTCTGCTGACCAAAAGCTGTGGCGCATTGTCCCCCCTCGGAGAGCAGCCATCCTTACGCCACAGTGGTCTCCCCAAAATCTTCCATTGCTTAATTCACCCTTGGGTTTGGTTGGATTAAAAAAAAAAAACAACAAACAAACAAAACCAAACAATACAAACCCCCAAAATTGTTATGTATTCTATTTTTTTATATAAAATATATGTATGATATATATATACACACCCCAAACCAAAGATTGATATAGATATAGACACACACTTTATATATATATTATTTATATACACACACACGCACTATATATAGATTATATAATATATATAATATCTCTAATATATGAATTTTTATATATATATAATATATGAATAACTTATTTTTTATTTTTGCTGACTTCGCTGACTGGCTCCCAAGCTGCTGCATGAAGTGGGGAGGAGAAAGAATGCTTCCCAGCTTCCACCTGCTGCTTCCACAGCTTCCCTATAAGTCCCTCGGTGTATGAGAAAGGAGCGCTGCCACTCCTGTCCGTGGTCCCAAAATTTGTGCCGCGCGGGGGGGATGCCCCGCCCCCGTCTATCTCGCTAGGTGGGTTTTTCAAGGGTTGTTTGACCCAAACTTTGTTTTGGTGGAACTGACGGGGGAATTCAGGAAACCCCATCCCCGGCTGAGCCCTGCAGAAAGAAGAGCACCTGCTCGCTTGAACCAACCCAGCAGAAAATTTGGGGGCGCTCCTTCCATCTTTTGGCCCGGGAACATCGTCACTGGTGACCTCACGGAGAATGGAGTCCCATTGGTGACCACATCTCTGCTTCCCAAAAATACCCCAACAATCCCCAATCCCGAGGGGTGCAGGGGGGGCAGACATCGAGTTGGGACACGGTGATGGGGGAGACCAAGGGGACAGGAGGGACAC
This sequence comes from Certhia americana, assembly GCA_018697195.1. Lineage (NCBI taxonomy): Eukaryota > Metazoa > Chordata > Aves > Passeriformes > Certhiidae > Certhia > Certhia americana. The sequence goes on along the minus strand of CM031863.1, from coordinate 37,606,689 downwards.
GGGACAGGGGGACAGGGGGGGGGACAAGGGGACAGGGGGACAAGGGGACAGGATGGGCAAGGGACAAGGGCACATTTATGTGACAAGGGGCCAGTAGTGGATGGGGGGGACAAATGTGACCGGGGACAAGGGACAGGAGGGGACAGAAGACAAGGGTACAGGTGGACAGGGGGACAACTGGGACAGGGAGGGATGGGGGTGACAAAGTGACAGGGGGAACAACACGGGACAGGATGGATGGGGGGGACAGGGGACAGGGGGACAAGGGACAGGAGGGGATGGGGGGATCAAGGGGACAGGGGGACAATTGGGACAGGGGATGCTATGGGGGGTACCATGGACAGGAGGGGACAAGGGGACAGGGGGACAGGGGGGACAAGGGACAGGGGGGACAGGGGACAGGAGGCATGGGGGGGACAAGGGGCGCTTCGGGGAGGGGGACACTCGGGGGGGGGGGAAGGGAGCGCCCTCCCCGCGCCGTCAGGGGGCGCGCTTCGCTCGGCCGTCGGTGGGGCAGTCCTGGGAACCCCCCCAAAAGACCCCGAAACCCGAGATTTTAAGGGTAACAACCAAAACCAAAAAAAAAAACCGGCGCTGAAAAATCGACTGAGGCGCGGGAGGTGGGAGTTCTCCTTCCGTTTTGCGCCGGTTCTCTCTGTCTTTCCGTGGCCGGGGGGGGGCGTCGGCCTGGATGATCTCCGGGCTGGATTGTGGTGGTGATTATTATGATGCTCCCGGTGGGATGATGCTGAGATCCTCTCGGGCGGATGATGATGATTATGAATGTTGATCATGATGATGATGATGATGATTGATATGATACTCCAAGAGGGATAATGCTTCGGGCGGGGTTGATAAGTGTTGGGGCGGTGGTTTTATATATATATATATATAATATATCTAATAGATATATAGATTTCTTTTTTGTTTTAACTTTCCTGCGCGCCTTGTTTTGATGCAGATGTTCTGGGGAAATTTCGTTTTTATTTCTTTTTTTTTTTTTTTTTTTTTTTTTTTTTTTTGGGGGGGGGGGTGGGTATTTGTGTTAGTTGCCAGCAGCTAAAGACGGGTGGTCACAATAACTTCTAATACGGAGACACATAAAAAATCATTATGCCTGCTAAACAGAAACCAGTAGTCCTGCTGAGGTAAGAACACTGGAGATTCCATGAAGCGATGCATAAAGCTTCTTCAAAAATGACAACATTTTTTCAAACGTTTCAATTTTCATCTCCAATTAATTACTGAGGCAGCTAACACAGCGCTGCGCACGCCATACACTTGGGGGAAATGAAGCTTCTTGTGGTTTTTTTTTTTCTCCTTTTTTTCCTCGCCCTCTTTTTTTTTTTTTTTTTTTTTTTTTTTTTTTTTTTTTTTTTTTTTTTTTTTTTTTTTTTTAGGTAGATCTGGATGTGCGTGTTTTATGAAAAGACGTATAATATTTCAAGCTGCTATTAAGGAAAACAATTTCAGAGACCTTTTCTCTCCTCGAGATTTTTTGTGTGTGTGTGTGTGTGTGTGTGGGTTGGGCTGCTCCTGCTGCGTTTTTCCCACCCGGCGGTATTTAACGCACCGATGGTCCACTGGCAAAACAATTTCCAATACTGGGAATTCCGCCCTGCGCACCCACCTCTCTGATTGGCAAGGAGCTGGGGAAAATTAAGAGGATTGCGCACCCTCCCACAGAAAAAAAAAACAAAAAAAAAAAAAAAAAAAAAAAATTATATATATAGATATATATATATATATGATATATATAATAAACGGGGGTTGCTGTCCCGTCGGGTGGGGTTTTTTTTTTTTTCCCTACCCGGGAACCCTCTGGACAGGATCGAGCCTCACCCCCGGCTGCAGGGGAGGGGTGTGTGTATCCCAGTGGGAGAGCCGAGTTTTAGCCTCTGCACCGGTCTGCACGGGGGGGCTCGTCATGAGGGCGATACTCAAAACCCGAAGTGGCCCCGATAAATTGGAAACAGCGTTTGAATTTTAAAAATAAATTTATTTATTTGAATCCCCCCCCCCGTTTTTTTTTTTGTTGTTTTGTTGTCCTTACAGCGCGGGCTCGCTGGGTGATCCAAAGCGATACGAATCAGAATGGAATTTTTTTTTTTTTTTTTGAAGTCCCTAAGAACCTGATTGCAGGAACATTTATAATCCCCCATGGGCTTTAAATGAAACAGATATATCGGAGCTATGGGGAAAGGGAGTGTTTACAGGCAGAGATTGGGAGTGCGGCTGATTAGTAAAGAGGCGCTCCTTCTAGTTGATGTCTAAAATGATGGATAATGTGAGAATTGGCAAATATACTATTTGTCCTAATTGCTCGCAATTAAATTCCCCTGTAAATGACCCATGCCTCATTGCATCCTAATCTGACGGGAATTTGATTGAATTCGTCGGCACTCTACTTGAAAAACTGCTGCACTTGAATGTCTGCAGTGCCGTTTCAGGACACGGCTGGTTTTGAATGAGACGGTGCCACCTCTGCCTGGGATATTTATAGACTTTATTCGTGATTTTGTTTTTTTATTTTTTTTTTTTCCTCCCCCAAACCGCGGATTTCTCAAACGATTCCACGAAAAGCCGGAATGAGAGAGTGCTTGGGTTTGCCACCCTCTCTAAACTCTCCGTGACGATGTGTTTGTTTCAGGTTCCTGTACGGCTTCTAAAATACTCGGACTCCGGTTGTTTTAAAGTATGTACCATTTAAAATAATTTTTAAATACCCTATTTTCCATTCCGAACGAATTCGGGGTAAGAGCCGGGATTTGGAAAGCAAATTTCTTTTTTTTTTTTTTTTGGTTTCCTTTTTTCAAACCCGCACCGGGTTAGTTTTTATTACCCTGTTACCTCTTCGGTATTTTTTTCCCCTTCAAATCCCGAGCACCTTCAAGTTTTGACAAAAGCGGGGAGGGGGATAGAGGGAAAGAGGAAAAAGCGGGAGGTGAGGGGGCAGAAAGGGAAGAGGTAGGGGGGGGGGAATAAATTAACAAACACAAGGAAAAAAATAAACCGGAGTGGGAAGTGGGGGAACTCCCTTGGGAGGAGAGCCTGAGGGGACTGGAAGGAGTTCAACCGGGAACACCGCGAAGGAGTTTAATGGTAGTAAGCGGCCATTGAGGGGGTTGGGGGTGGGTTGTTTTTTTTTTTTTTTTTTTTCTCCCCCTGTGAAGGGAAGGGCGGGAGAGGTTCCCCGCGGCCCGCGGTGGGGCGCAATCCCTTCGGGCAAACCCTGCCCTCCCGCACACAGCCCTCTGGCTCCCCGCTCCCCAAATGTTGGAATAAACCCGGAGCCAGGCACTGAACTGCCTGCCCCCTTGCCGCTGCTCCACACTGCGGGAGCCGCGGCTTAGCAGCCCTGGCTTGGCTCGCCCTGATCATTAAGGGGCGATTTTTGGTGCGTTAGTTCTGCTCAGATCTCTTCCCTCTGCCTCACCTCCCTTTCCTAGGGAAAAAAAAAAAAAAAAAAAAAAATTCTTGAAAAGCGCTTAGGTGAGATGGTTTTGGTGACGTTTCCCACGCAATTAAACTTCCCCGGAAACGGAAAATTAGCTCGAGAGAGCCTCCTGAGCCCTCAGCTTTGCTTTGGATAAGCCACGGATTTACCACTGCTGGAAATCAGAGCTGTTCCCTGTTCTTTGCCCAGCGGGAGATGGGCACCAATCCGAGAAATCCCAGCCTTGAGTGCCCCCAAAGGGCTGGGGAGCAGCCGGCAGTCCAGGCCCAGCTGGATGGACCCTCTGTCTCTGAGCAGTCCCACCTGGAAGGTCTCGGCACATCCCATCCTTTCCTTCCCGGCTCCAAAGTTGCGCCCCCATCCCCGCCTGGATTTGGGGGCTCACATGGACTCAGGAGGACCCACCCTCACCCCAGAGACCCTCCCGCACTCAGTGACGCCCCAAATCCCTGCTCTGGCTCCTCCCTGGCGAGGTCTTTTGGGGGACAGAACTCGCCAGAAGCCGTGCCTGCCCCTCAGCAGTCCCCGCTGCGGGTGACAAGGAACGGTGCCACATCTCAGCTGGGCCACCTGGGCACAGCTCCGGTCCTCTGTCCCCCCAGCCCTGGGGGAGAGGTGCTCCCCCCAAGCAATGGCTGACCCTCTGGATTCCCCTTATTTCCACGACCATCCTCAGGTTTATCCCCGCTGGGGCGGCTCTTGCGGCGCAGGGGACCCTCCGGGGCTCCCTCACTGTCCTGCTCCACTTCCCAGCGCAATCACGCTCCGCTTGCATCCTGCCACCTATCAGAAATCTGCCGAGGGTTTTTGGGGGTTTTTTTTTAGTTGGGGGTTTTTTGGGTTGGTTTTTTTTTTTTTTTTCCTCCCCCCCTCCGGGAGAGGAAAAATCAGCTAATTATGTGCCCGAACAAAAAGCCCTATCTTTGCCCGAATATACTCCCGTCCTGCAGAGGCACTTGTTTGTGGCAAATTTTGAAGGGGGCATGACAATACAACGCTGCAGGAGCTGGGTGTTTGGTACAATTTACATGCCCCGCCGGATTGACCGTGCCTAATGATCTCTGCCCTTGGCCCCGCATCGATGGGGTTCTCCTGAAAAAAAAAGAGGGATTTTCTTTTTCCCTCTCCCCCCCCCCCAACCCCCCTTCGCTACTTTAACGAAAGCTTTGCTCCCCGCCCAGGATTCCCATCCCGTGTTTGGTGATGACGCGGGAGGGATTTTTCGTCGTTTAGTCTTCCGCTCTGTGGAGGCGGGAGAGGGCTGCGGAGATACGGGAAAGGGAAAAAATACTGGGAAACAGCGGCCACGAGGAACAGCGGCCAAACGAAGCATCCACGGGAAAATCCCAACCCTTTGCGGGGCTGGAAAAATCCCGAGGCGCCGCGCTGCGCACCTAATGGTGGCTCCGCAAGACGGAGCCAGGACATATGGAAATGAGCTGGATAGTAAACTTTTCCCAGTGCCTTGAGTCGGAGATGGGCCCCAAAAGTGTTTTGGCACACACATATCCAGCAGCCCCCCCGTCCCCATCCCCAGCGGCAGCTGCTTCCATGGCCATCCCCACCCCGTCCCACGGGCCACACGTCCGGGAAAAATCGTCCTGCGGCCACCGGGAAAGAGGGACCCCCAAAACCCTGCCGAGGGGACCCACCGGCTCAGCAGCCAAAAATTTGCATCCGCAGGGACGGGGAGCCAGATCCAGGACTGGCAGCAAAACCTGTGCCAAGGACCCAAGTAATAACCCTCCTCCCCCACTATCCCCGTCCCGGCCGCAATTGTAATTTCTGCGGCAAATGAACGTTTTCAGATGGTTCTGAGGGATAAACTGACCCAGATATCCGGGGTGCAGCTTCCCCATCCCCGCTGGGTGAGGACAGCGAGATTTGGGAGTGGGAGGCAGCAATGGAAATTGTATACGGGGCGGGGGGAGCTCTGGAAATGCCAGCTGGCTGAGTGGCTGGGCCGGGAGGCGGGCACCCAATCCCAATCCTCGTTTTTGGGGGCGGGAGAGGTTTGAAGGGAGGTCTGTGTTGTGCTGCTGTGCCCCTCATGGTTTCGGGGGGCCTGTGCGGGCTCAGGGCCAGGAGGTTCTGGGATTTTTGGGGTTCAGAGCGTGGCTGCGGCCAGCCGTGGCACAACCTTCGTGCCGGGCTGTGCGGGCCCCCCGATGCACAACAAACGGTATCCAATTAACTGGGAAGGAGCGGAGGGACAGTGCCAGCTCCCGGCTGCCGGCCGGGCATGACGGTGGCTCTCCGCCGCTCCTTGGCTTTTGGGGCGCACTCCCCCCCGGCCAAAAGCCGCTTGGAGGCAGAGGCCCTCCTGCAGAGGCCCCACAAAGCCAAGCCCAGGGGCAACAGCCAGCACCCTTGTCCCTCCAAGGGCTTCAACTTCCCAAAGGCTGGAGGGATCCCACTCCCCAGGAACTCCCCCTCCTTTCCGCTTTTTTTTTTTTCTCCTCATCCTTTTTTTTTTTTTTATCACTGTTTTTTTTAAAAAAACTTTTCTTTTTTTTCATTGAATTTTTTTATTTTCCAAACACTTGATCTTTGCTTGGGGAACCTCCATTAATTGCCTGGGGGTTTGCCTCTTCGCCTGTCCCTTTATCATTATTTAGGCCTTGAACGTGTGTAAAGTTCCCTTGACGTTCAATTTACAAGTTGGGGGCTTTTTTTTTTTTTTTTTTTTCTTTCTCCGCCCTTTTTTTTTTGTTTTTTTTTTGTTTTTTTTTTTTGTGTCCAAGCTTTTGTCCTCGCCAAAGACATCGGTTGGAAAAGGCGTTGAGCCGGCCAACATGAAAGCTCGCCGGAGAAAGGGACAGCCCCTCCATCGCTTTATTCGCCGTGGTGCTGGGATGGCTCCTTGTCCAGACTTGAGAAGCAAGTCAAAGCCAGCCAGGGGCTTGACTTTACCCAGAACACATGGAGCCTATTTGGGGCTTTTCAAAAAATAAAAAAAAAAAAAAAAAAGAAAGAAAGAGTGGGTGGGGGTGAAGAAAAAAAAAAAAGAAAAAAAAAAGAAAAAAAAAGAAAAAAGGGGAAAAAAAGAAAAAAAAAAGAGGTGAAAATTAAAATAAATATAAAAATGGGAAAATTAAAGTAAGTAAAAAGATGAAGGAAGGAAAAAGGAGGGGGAAATAAAGGGAGGGGGCAAAATAAGTGAAGGGGGAAAAAAAGAAGGGGGTAGCGTAATTTAAAAAAAAAAGAAAAAATAAAGAAAAACCAGGGTAAGGTTTTTGGGTAAAAGGGGTGCTCGGAGCTCTTGGGCACCCGCCGCTGTGTCCGGGGGTGTCCCCGGTGCTGAGCCATCCCCATGTCCTCCCCGTCCGAGCCTGCCGCCGCTACGGGGGTGCGGGGCCCTCCCGCGGGGGGGCTTGGCTCCGCTCAAGCCCGCCCCCCGCCCCCTCTCCCCATGTGCGTCGGCGGGCGGGCTGCCACGTGGTGCTGGCCCGGGTTCCCAGGCGGCCAAAATGTGAATGGTGGCGGGTGCGCGCGGGCGGGCAGAGCGGCGCGGCGGCTCGGCGGGGGCTCAGGGCGGGCGGGGCGGCCCCGAGTGCGGGCGGCCGCCGAGCTCCGGCCGCGGCCCCTCTCCGCCCCGGCTCTGCCCCGCGCTGAGGGCAGCCAGCACGCCGCCGCCGCCGCCGCCGAGCAGCACAGCCGGAGGAGGAGGAGGATAGGAGGCGGAAGGTGTCGCTCTCTCGCTCGCTCCCGCCGCCGCTCGGCATAGACGCGGCTTTCCAGCCTCGCTGTATGATGATGCGCGCCGCTGGGACAGCACTGCCTCAGCATCGCTCGCTGATACGGCAGCACCCCAGCCGCCCGCCCCCGGGCACTTCGGGTACACCGTGACGGGAAGGAGACGAGGCCAAAGAAAAAAAAAGGCTAACGAGGGGGGGGGGCAAAAGGAGAAAAAAAGATGAGGAGGGGGGGAGAAGAGGCCGGTGCTACTTGAAGAAATTTGT
>CM031863.1:37533416-37593778 GCA_018697195.1 Certhia americana | reverse complement strand
TCTCCAGGGCACGGAGGACGCCAAGGCAGAGGGGATGCGAAAGGGCAAGGAGGAAAGTTCTCCATGGACAGCGATCTAGATTATAGCTCGGACGAAAACAGCCCCGGTCAGGCGGATCCACAAGGAAGAGGGGACTCTGGCAACGCGTGGAGGAAAACCCAGAACCACCCCCCATTCCACCCAACACCACCGTCCACGGGCAAAAAACCGGCGGAGGCGAACCGCATTCACCAGCGCGCAGTTCTGGGCTGGAGAAGGTTTCACTGCACAAAAAAAAGTACTGTCCCTGACAGAGATGTCCCAAGCGCATCACGCCCTCAAACCTCAGCGAGGTGCAGGTGAAAAATCTGGTTCCAGAACGGCGAGCGCGAAATGGAAAACGGTTCAGGCGGGCACCCCAAACTCCAAGACAGGGGAACCTCCCGAAACCCTAAGTCGTGGTGCCCATCCCGGTGCACGTCATGTAGTTCGCCGATCAGGATCAGCACCAGCAGCTGAGCAAGCCCGGACCCGGATCTCTCCTCCTCCTATGCTCAGTAGCCACGAGTTTTTAAAGGGAAAAGTTTCCAGCCCGGGTTTGAAGGCGACCCACCCGCATAAGAGCGAAAACAGGGGAGAAGCAAAAATTAAAAAAAAAAAAACGGCAACCCCCCCCGCTCCCCCCCCAACAACACACCCCGCCCAAAAAAACTAAACAACAAAACAAACCCAAAAACCCCGCTCGAGCACATGGCAAATCCCCACCAGGAGCGAACTTTAAAAGCGAAACTTTCCACTCTACGGCGAGGGGAAGAGGCTTGGAAACGGTTTGGGTTCGGAGCAGGGATATCCCGCGTTGGCAGAGACACACAGACCCCCCCACACACACACACAGAGATATTTATTGCGAGGCTGCCCCGCTTTGGACACCCTTGTGCTGCCTTCCCGCGATGGCCACGGCGGATGCCGAGCGGTGCCGGCGCTGGATCCCCTCCCCGGAGCATCCCCAGCGACGCCTTTAGCCATCTTTGGGGTTTTCTTTCTTATTCGGGGGCGAAAGGTAAAAAATCAAAAACCGAAACAACAAAAATCAAAAAACCCAGACAAAACCAAAAAGACGCGAGAACAAACAAGCAAACAAACAAACAAAAAAAAAACCCCGAAAGAAAACTCAGAGTTTCATTTCATGCCTTTTTTTTTTAATTGTTTGGTTGTTTTGCCGTTGGTTGTGTGGCAGGAACTGGGGAATGAGTTTTGGTGAAATTTTTTTTTGTTTTTCTTTCTTTTTTTTCTTTTTTTTTTTTGCCTGGCTTTCTTTCGATTTGGTTTGCCTATTCTACCAAGCCATGTTTAAAGGAGAGAAAGAGTGGGGCGGGGAGGGAGGGGGGGGAAAGGCAAAAAAAAAAAAAAAAAAGGGAAAAAAAAAAAGAAAAAGCAGCACGATTTTCACTATTGTGTTTAATTTATTTCAATGTAGCTTATTTCCTTATAAGTTATGAAATTTAAAAACAAACTCAGTCTTGTGAATAAAAACCGACAAAGAAACAAAAAAGACTTTAGAAAAAAAGACCAAAAAAATAAGCCCTCCAGCCCCCGGCTGTTCTGTCCAGGATTTGGCGTTGAGCTGATTTTCTTTTCCCCTCCTGCGCTGCCGGAGTGCAGCGATGCTGCTCTCGCCTGTATTTTTGTTTTTATTTTTGTTTTGGTTTTGTTGGTTTTTAGATTTTTTTTTGTTTTTTTTTTTCTATTTGCGAAGCCACATTTATTGCCGGGGGTGGGGGGGAGCCGGGTGGGAAACTTTCACTTTTTTTTTTTTTTTGTTTTGTTTTGGTTTGGTTTTTTTGTATTGTTTTTCCCCTTTTTTTGAGGGATGAGAAAGCTGGGAAGAAAAGCTCTTTAGCTGTTACTAAACGGGGGTGGCCGCGGCCGTGGGGGGCAGGGGCACCCCCGCATCCTCCCCCAGCCCCGCGTTCGGGGGTGCAGCCCCTGCCCCCCAGCCCCGTGTTTTGTGGGGGGTGCCGCTTCTCCCACTCCCCAGCCCCGTTTTTGGGGGTTTGCTCTCTCCCCCAGCCCCGTTTTTTGGGGGGTGCAGCCGCTCCCCCCCAGCCCCGCGCCCCTTTTCGTTGCGCCGGGGCCGGACCGGGGGGTGGGAGGGGTCGGGGCCGAAGGGTCCCGCGTCCCCCCCTTTCCTTCCCGCATCCTTTTCATCCCTGTTTTTTTTTGTGGGTTTTTTGGTTTGTTGTTTTTTTTTTTTTTCTTTTTTTCTTTTTTTGGTTTTTTTTTTCCTTCCCCTCATTATCCGCATCCCGGCTCCGTCCGTGCCGGTGCCACCGTGACATTGGCGAGGGCGATTTGGAATTTAAAATGACATTTTTCCGAGGAAAACGGAGTGCCGGGGGCCGGGGATCTATTCAAATTAAATAATTAAGCCGGTGGGGGAGGTTTGTGGGGTGTCATTCGGTTCCCGGGACAGGCTCCCAGGCTTGGCCGGGTCACATCGCTCGCGCTTCATCGTTTATTTATTATAATTCTAATAATTAACAGCCTTAATACTATTTTGTTTGGGTCGGAGGGGGTTGGCTGCGGCTCCGGGGGTGCAGCGGGGGGGGGTCCCCAAAAAGGCCTCACGGGCCCACGTGGGAGCAGCGGGAAAACGCTAGCAATTCCAGCCTTGTGGGCTCTGCCCGCGGCTGGAAATCCCGGGATATTCCCGGTGCCCGTGTCGAGGGTTGTTGGTTCGGTTCGTGCGCCGGGGGACGCGGGACACGCGTGGGGACAAACGCTGCTGCCGAGGAAATGATCCCTGGGAGCGCTCGGACTGATTTTCGGGGGGCTCAGGGGGTGCTGTGCCCCCTCCACACACACACCCCCATCCCAAAATGGGGTGCCCCCCCCGCTGGCTGTGCCCCCCCCAGGGGTGAGGGGGGGTTTTAGGGAGGAGTCCCCCCCTGCGCCAGCCCCGGGCAGGCGGGGGTTGGGGTCCCCCGCTGCCCCCCCTTTATCCCAGGAGTGGGGCTGCAGGGGGAAGCCCCGGGCCGGGGGCCGGAGGAGAAGGAGATAAACAAGCGAGGGGGTTGATAGCTGTCATCATCACCATCATCATGGCTTTCATTTGGCTGCCTAATGAGTCAGATCACAGGCAGAGAGAAAAATTGTCAATCGCCCAGGCTCTAATGAATTTTTTTGCAAATTGTAATCAAGCCAGGCCGTCTCAGCTCGCTGATTAATGAGACCCAGGAGGCCCGGCCAGCACCTCAGCTTTTTATTCCATCCCGTCCTCCCTGCACTAAATTAACAGCAACTTGTCTGAGCTTCAAATTAACTCCCAATGATTAATTCTGATGGGGGGGTCTGAAGAATAGCTCGTCCTAATAGGCACTGGCCTCTGATGCTGTTTGAAATTAATACACTTCCCCTTTGGCTGCCGGCTTTAATCCAAGGTTGGGTTTTGACATCACTATATTTGTTGTTACAATAAATTCCTCTTACATCTGCAGATCAAATAATTGCGGTGCTCGGGGAGAGCGGCAGCGATGCCGCCGAACCCAAAAGCCGGCGGGCACGGAGAGCCGCCCGCTCCTCTCCTCCGCACCCCCAGACAGCCCCAGCCAAAAACCCCAGCTTCAGATTTGTCCATAAATTTGCATTTCCGAGGCTCGGCAGCCCCGGGATGCGGCGGCCGGAGGAGGCGAGCCCTGCGCAGCGAGGCTGGGACGGCGCTGCCTCGCTCTTAAATAAGACATCAGCGCCTTTAAATCCCCCCCCTCTCGCCGCAGTGACCCGGCAAAGCCCCCGCACGCCGGGGCTGCCGCAGAGACCCCGCAAACTCAGGAACCCCCGGCGGGGGCGGCCCTGGACACTCGGGGTTCCGTTTGCACCCACTTAATTGGTTCAATTGTTTCAGCCGGCACCGGCTTTTCGTGCCTTTTACCTGTCCCTGCTGGCCCCGGGGATGCGGCGAGGACCCTTTGGTGCCCGGCCGAGGGTGCTGGGGGACATGCAGCATCCCCCGACACCCGGAGAGGGGGACGAGGGGGTCTGCGCTCCCTTGGGAATGCCCTCCCGAAGGACTGAGCGCCCTCCCCGGCCCCCGGCGGGTGGGAGTTGCCCTTCGGAAGAGACCCCCATCCCTCAGGTGTCCCACGGGGCTGGGCGCTCCCCTGCCCGCGCTCCTCCACGGGGCCGCATCCATCCCGGCGGGGAAGCGGCGGGCACTGCGGGTCCCCGCCGCCACCGTCATAAAGCACCCGGCACCCTGACACACAAAAGCAACACCATATGTACCAAGACAACCTGTATGAATTATAAATTGCGTCGTAAAAATTGATTGCCTATCCCAAGCCTTCGGCAGCGCGGGCGGCGGGGAGGGGGCCGGGTCCCCCGTGGATGGGGAGGCTGTCCCCGGTCACCCCGGGTCCCCCGTGGGTGCCGGATCCCTTCCGTCCCCTCCCGCCGCCGCGGGATGCTCGCCCGCCCCTTGCTTGCTCTTTTCTCCCTCCCGCTACGCCTGGCCCATAGAGAGCCTTAATCTATTTATTTCAAGCCACTTCATCCTCTCTCCCGCTTTTGTCCCGGCCCCAGCCTCTGGCTTTGTGGCAGGACCGCTGAGGTTTTAAAAGCCCCTTCCCCTATAGTTTGAGGTCTCCTTGGCTGCCTGAATTACAATGGCTAAAACAGGATTACACTGACCTGATCCTATTAAACTCGCCAATCGATCTGTGCCGCCCTCCCTCCGGCTCCGCGAACTTACTCGCCCAACTTTCCCCAGGGCTCAGGCTGAGAAGGAGGGAGAAGCCAAAGGCCGCCGTTCCGAGCAGGCCTGATGGAGGAAGGAAGGAAGGATGGAGAGAGAGATGGAGGCTACTTTTGTTTTCTTGGTTTGTTGTTTTTTTCTTTTTCTTTTTTCTTTTTTTTTTTTTTTTTTATTTTATAGTGGAGCCACGTGAATTTTAAACCTCTGCCTCATGTCCCAGAACCTCGGCTCCGAACTAAAAGGTTTCCTCGGTGTCCTGACTGCCAGCTCGGGCAGGAGACCGAACCAAACCCGCGAAACCGTGCGGGAAAAGGGGTATTTTACCTAAAAGCAGAACGATTCCGCGGAATGCCCGGCGAATTCCGCAGAATTCGCGTCGATTTCAGCCACGAGCAAGAGGCGGGGTGTGGGGCTCCTCGGACCGCGTTCCGCCTGTCACGGACAGCCCAACGTGCGGGAAAAGCCCCGGGCACGGATGCGCAGCCCCCACCCCTCCGTGCCGCAGGGAGAGCCCCGGGCAGCGAGCCCCGCGAACCCGGGATGTGCCGGGGCACAGCAGCGGCGGAGCTGCCGACGGGGATGCTCCGAGCAGCCTCCTCCGCTCCTGCATCAGCCGGGGAGCGGGGACCGACCCCGCGGAACCGGGAAAATGGTCACGGGTCAGGGGGGATCGGCCGAGAGCAGCTGGGAAACACGGGGTGTGCACGCTGAGCCGCCAGCAGCACGGAATTGGTGGCCAGGGGCCGGAATGAGCGGCAATGGGCCCATCGGCGGCTCCGGGGGATGCTCACAATCCTGTTAATTAACGGAGCAAAAGACAACCCGGGGATTCCCGTTTGTGATTTTCCAGGAGAGTGTTACCAACAGCGAGGAGCTGACTCTGTGGTGCCAAGCGCCCGGAGCTCCCAATCTTCTCCAAAAGGCGCCAATATCCCAAAAATGGCCTTCCCCAAAGGGCGACTAGCAGTGATTTCATTTTTTTTTTCTTTTTAAAGTTAGCATGTCTTGATACTTTCTGAAGTGATAAAAATTGCAACTGCCTGAGTATAAACTGAAATCTTTGCAGTTTTCTTCCCCGTTTTGGTCCTCTTCAAGACTTCTGTTTTTGCTGCAAAAGCATCCATTCTGACAAAGGTTGTGGGAAAAGGCAGGTTTGGCCCCAAAACCCCTTTGAGAAACATCTGCCTCCCTTTCTGGCATTCCCAGAGCAGCCAAAAGAAGCCATGGGGATGGTTATACAAGTTAAGGAGTTGTTGTTTTTTTATTTTTAATTTTGCTGTCAGAATAAACCTGTCAGTTTCTTTGGGCAACATCTCTTTCCCACAAATCCTTCTGAGGCGCCCTCAGGGCGTGTCCCATGGCCCCAAATGTGGGGTAAGGCACCTTATCAACTACGCAATTCCGTCGAAATTCCAGTATAAACCCTACCAGGTCACCCTTCCACCTGAATTCCATGCCCTGTACCCAATTTGGAAGGCACCTGATGAGTTTTTCAGGAGCTGCTTGGTTTTCCTCCACGGCTTAAAAAAAAAAAAAAATTAAAAAAAAATTTGTCTTAGCGCTTTTCACCCAAAACACCAAAAGGATTTGGGTTGGAATTCTCTCTCCCCACCCCAAACACCGAGCCAGACCCTCAGATTGCACCAACGCACCCCAGATAATTTTCTCTCTGCCCAGCACCAATGGCAAAGCCCAGTGCAAGGAGTTCCCCAGTGCGGGCAGCTTCCAGTGCCCATTCCCTCTTTGCGTGGAGGGGGTGGATGACAGCAGGGGCCTCCTGCAGACCTGTAGCTGTGCCGTGGAGCCCTGAGCATTTACAAATAACCTCTCAATTGCTCAGAAGCCACTCGGGCTTCCCTGAGCCTCGTTACAGCCTTGGGCTCTGTCAGAAACATTGCTGAATTGGGCTCATGGTCATTTTTAAGATGCACATCTGTATTTTTTTTTTTTTTTCAAGCAGATGCTGGGCTCCTAAGCCCACAGCTGCTATTTCTACCCCCTCCCCAATTATTTTCATATTTCCCCACTTCCAGAGCGGCAATAAGTCCCCGCGAAAGGAAGGTAATGGGAAGGCTCTCTCCGAGAGAAATTGTTAATTTGGGATTTATAAAGGACTTTCCTTAATGAATAATAGTTGAGATCGATCTGTCTTCCTGCTTCGTTCTGCAAAGTAACATTTGTAAAGTAAGGTGATCCCAATTACTCCCTCTAATAACCCTCTCCAGAAGAGATTTCAGAGCCGCAGCCAGGAATCCTCTGCTCCCCTGGTGCCAGGAGCACCCCCTGCTTCCAGGGGTTTCTGGATTCATCCAGCTCGCAATCCCCCACCTCCCTGCCTACTGCGGACCAGCTCCATCACCAGGATGTCCTGCAGAATCATGGGATCACGCGAGGTTTGGGTGGGGAGAGACCTCAACGCTCATCTCATTTCAACTTCCCACAGTCCCAGACTGCTCCGGGTTGTCCCTGGGTTGTCCCAGCCTGGCCTGGGACACTTCCAGGGATGAGGTGTTAACAGCTTGGCATCCCAGGGATGGGGTTCCAGTGGAGAGGGAAGAACGGGGAGGTCCCACGCTGGCGTTGTCACCCCCTGTCCCCAGGGCCAGGTCCAGGGGGGTCACAACGCCCTGACCCCCGCCCAGCTTCTGGTTGCTCAGAGAGAGAGGAAATGGCTCAATTATTGCCCAAAAGTGTCTTCACAGGAGAAAATACGGGCACTGAAGGGCCCTTGAATCAACAGGAGGGTGGGAGCTCGAGAATGGATCCGGCTGCTCGAGCCAGGCAGGCTCAAATGAGGAGCAAAGCCTTTTTTTCCCTTAATTATTTTGTGCTTAAAATACGGCTCCGTTACAGATGAGAGCCAACTAACAACTGTGGGGGGATCACTCCATCTTCTCCAGGTCTTCAGCTGGAGACTGGATGCCCTCGGGGAATTGATGCTTTAGCCAAGAGTGGGTTCTTGCCGCTGCAAGTGCCTTCTCCTGCTGTTTTATTCCTTTTCATCCTGCCTCTCTTGCCTTTGCTTCCTCTCTCCAGCAGGGAAAGAAGGTGGGGAAATCCCATTCTCTTCCCTCCTTTTCTTGCTGTCATCCCACATCTCTGCCCCACGTCCAGAGCTTGGTGGGACAACTGGAGGGCCAGGAGCTAAGGACGGGAATTTTTTCCCCCATGCTTGAAATCCTGCTTCCCTGGCTCCCCAACCCTTGGGAGAGAGATCCTCTCTGTCACACCAGCAGTGCTCCCCTTCCTCCTGTGCCTCCACTCCAAGAACATCAGCTCAGAGACGCCCCAGCACCCACGGAACACTAATGCCACTTTCCCAGTAATTCCACAGGGGAAAAAAAAAAATTAAAAATTCACCTTACTATTTTTTCTTTTTAAAAAAGCTAAATAAAATTCTCTTTTAAATCCCTTCTGCACTGCTGGAGGGAACTAAGAAGCACAAGTTGTAAGAGCCCTGCTCTGGGTCACCTTCAGAAGAGGTGACCCACGGACGACACTGCCTTTGGATGCCTCGCCCCTGCTCCAAGGACTATTTCGGGTGTTTGAGCTCTGCTACGCTGCCCGAGTGCAAAGAACACGCTCCTTTTTCCCTCCCTGCCTGCAAAAATCATCCCCCTGGTGAGCCAGAGCTGGTCTGAGCCGGGCACGGGGCTCAGACCTTCCCTCACCTCGCAGGGAGGAGATTCTGCATCCCAGCTCTGGATGCCGGCTCCAGGGAGAGCTGGAGAGGACGAAATCCCGAATTATTTATTTGTTCACCTGGCACAAAACCTCGGCGCTGCCAGTATTAACTGGCCAGGCCGATTAGTGGCAGCCACCAGCCAATAAATAAATTGGAACCATCTCCAGACCTGATTAGCTTGCTAATTAAGCTCAGTTACAGGGAAATCTGCAGTCAATCAGCCCGGCCATTACCAGTTGGATCTGCAGAGCGGGAGATGGGGATGCTGCATCTCTGCTGTGAAGAGGAGGAGGAGGAGGAGGAGGAGGAGGAGGAGGAGGAAGGGAGCGTGCTGGGGGTGGGGAGGAAGGTGGTGCCGAATCCGCTTTCCCCAGCAGCAGTCGGAGAGGTTTATCCATGCAGGGGGATGGCGGGCAGCCCCTCCAGCCCCCCAGAACTCCAGAGTGCCTCCAAAGAAAAGGGTAAAAAGGGCTGGGGAGGGCGCAGGGTTTTTTTGGTTTGGTTTTTTTTTTTTTTTTTTGGCTGGGACAGGCTGCTCCCCGCTTTTCCCCATGACAACTTGCAGTTCTGCCCCTTCCTTCTGGCTCCCAGCTCTTCCCAGGCAGCACCTGAGCACTCTCCCCGGGATGCTGAGGGACATCCTCATCCCGGCACGGCAGCCTCGGGCTCTCGGGGCTTTCTCTTTGCCTGCAAGGGAGATCCAAGCTCCTCGCTCTTGCCCAAAGCAGAGTGGGATTTCCAAGCCGGTGTCCATCCAATGCTGGCAGCACTGCAGGATGAGGCGTTTTGGCATTTGGGAACCCCAAGGGTCATCAGGCAGGGAGCTTTTCTCTCCTCCTCGTCCTCCCTCTGGCTCTGGCAGCTTGAGGCTGCTTCACATCCCAGCTTTTGCTTCATTAGATTGACATCCCTGGCCTTCGATTCCCATTAATCCTCCCAAAATGCTGCGGGTCCTTCGCTCCTGCACCAAAACGGCGATAAAGGACGATTTTTCTTCCTGCGAAAGGTGATCAGGAGATTCTCTTCGAGCAGCCCTCGGGGGCAGCAGCAGCAGCTCCTGCAAGGCTGGAGCAAACTCCGGGAATTTACGCAAATAAATAAGTGCTAATTGCTGGTCAAATGGTTACTGCGAGTGCCTTTATTGGGCAATTAAAGGCTTTACTGGGCATTAGGAGAGATCAATGACTGCCTGGTGGGATTCCCAGCCCGCCTGGGCCGTGGTTTTCCCACTGCACTTCGAGTGGTTCCACCAGGAAGGGCCACCTTTCCCTCCTGGTCACTCCCGCAGGCTGTGCTCTCGCTTTAGGGTTGGATCTGAGGACCTGGAAGGTCTTCTCCAGCCCAAAGGGTTCTCCAAAGTCACGTTCTGGGCGTTGCCCAGGCGGGAATTGCGAGGTTTCCTGATGGAAAAAGCGCGATTCCTGCGAGTGCCACCTGCCTGAGCTCCATCCCAGAAAGAGAGGGGAAAAGGGAATAGGGATGAGCTCAAGGGCGGCGCTCAGAAGAGCTCGGTGTGGGACGTGCCCAGATTTCGGCTGGGCTTCTCCCATCCAGGGAAACACCTCGCTGCAGTGGGAGGTGTCCCTGCTCATGCAGGAGGTGGCAGTGAGAGAAGCTTCCAGGTCCCTTCCCACCCAAAGCATCCTATGACCTCGATGTGGGATGCTGTGGGTGCTCAGAGCTTTCCAGGGATTCTGGGGATCGGCCAAAGGGATGGAAGCCCCTGTGGGTGACTAAACTCGCTGGAAACAGGTGACTCGGAAGTCCCTGAATTTCCAAGTTCCGGGCTGGGGAAATCCACAGCAAAATCCCCACGAAATCACCTTTCAGACACCGCCAGCTCTGGCTTTTGGCCACAGGTGGAGAAATAAAGACCTGCATAAGGTTACTCTTACCTGACCTCCACGAAGCATTTTTTTTTTTTTTTTGTTTAATTAACAGCTGGATCTGGGTCTCTTCTGAAAAATAAAGCTGTTCATCAGGAAGAGTCAGCCCCATTCCACCACCTTTGGATTTGTGTTTAAAAAACCCAAGTAAAACCCAGCAGAACCGCCCAGGGAATGTCCTGGATGAGGGCTAAAAGCAGGTGGTACCTATGGGAGTGAGAATCTTTGGGCTCTGGAGACGCTTCCTTGAGCTGGTGTTCCCAGCATCCATCAGAATGAATCCTTTAGGGTGGAAACGCACAGCAGGGCCCTTAGGGCAGAGCAGCAGTTTGGGCTTTTTGGGAATTACTTTTTCACATAAAAAAAGAGGAAAGGGGAAAAAAAAAAAGGGAAGAAAAAGGGGATGTTTCCCCCACTCCCATTACAGGAATCAAGAGTTTTCCTTCAAAACCTCCTCCTGACCCCCGTTGCTTTGCTGTAGGATATTTTCCTTTTTCCCAAGGCATCAGTGGATGCCACCAGCTGGGAGAGTTTCAGGGGTACACGGGGGGTGGGCTTGGGGTAAGGTGAGGAACGTGGGCATGAAAGACATCCTTAAATCAGCTCCACCATCCCTGAGCACCAGGATCTTCCAGGAGAAGCCAGATCTTAGGAGGGTTAGGGAGAGAGAGCAGCCAGCCGTGCCCATCACAGAATCAAAACCCTTCAGGAGAGCAAAGGAGGGGAGGGACGGATGGTTCCTAAAAAAAGGAGCACTACTACAGCTTTACACCCAGGGGGAATCCAAACCCAGTTCTCCCACGCTGGAAGTCCACGTTTCAAATCCAGAAGGGGAGAACACAAAGCAGCCACCTCCTGCCTTGGTGCTGGGGGGGCTGAACGGGGTGGGGAAGTCTTGCAGGAACAAAGGGGTGCAGCTTCTGCCTGGCACACCAGACAAGTGACCCCCAAAAAGGGGGAAAAAAGGAACATCCACAAGCAGTCCTGCAGTTTTTCATTCCCCACGGCGCTGCTGGAGCCTTGGAAATGAAGCTCAGGGAAACAAGCAGGAAAAGAAGCAGGAAAAGTTCCCCCAAAACCCCCTGGGACAGGAGAGGTGGGAGACTGGATGGGCAATGAGGAATGAACAGATTCAGGCTGAGGCACAGCAGGCCGAGAAGATAAATCCCAAACCCCCAAATTTCCACCCTGTGGCAGCCCCACTTAGACCACAAGGACACAATTTCACCTTTCCAGTCCTGGTTTTCTCTGGAGCAAGACCTGCACTGATGCCCTGTGGGGCACCTTGTCCCTCTTGGTGGCTTTGAGGTCATCAGACCGTATCAGGTGCAAGGCCAGGGAAAGAGACAACCCCAGTTTGCTCCTTGTCCCTCTTTTTGAGGAAAATCCCCCACTTTTCCCACCTCTCCTCATCTCTGAGTGCCCCTAAATTCTCTGTGGTGTGTGAGGTGGGACAAGCACAGATTGAGCAAACCTCAGCATTGGTTCTCTCTCCAGGGTGCCCTTGTAGGTAGGTCTTAACTGTCTCATCTCATTCTTCACACCAGGGTAGTTCAAATCATCTTTAAATCATCATTTCCTCTCCCCCCCCCACCCATTTATGGAAATGTACCTGCTGTTCTCCACGGACCACACAGCTCTCCCAGCTGCTTCCTGCAGGGACCTTTCCAGTGAATTCCCAGTCTCTCCTGGTGAAAACCCATCACCTCCTGCTTCCCTCTCCATCACCTTCTGTTTGCCTTCTCCTCGAGCCTGCTCAGATTCCCCAT
Source organism: Certhia americana (assembly GCA_018697195.1). NCBI lineage: Eukaryota > Metazoa > Chordata > Aves > Passeriformes > Certhiidae > Certhia > Certhia americana. Next base: position 37,581,706 of record CM031863.1, on the reverse strand, counting down.
CTCTCCTCGGGCTGCACTCAGGACAAGACTTCTAAAACTGTAAATAAATGTCAATCAGCTGCCCATTGTTTAGGGCTTTGAGCTGGCTCCTTCAGAGAAGCCTGATGGAGAGCCACCATTTCCCTCCAAAGACGTGATGAGGCCATGCCACATCCTGACCTCCAAGATGTTTCATTATTCTTACTTTAAATGATCATTTCAAGCAATTTAGCAGATACAGATGTAACCGTTACCGGCCTAATTCCTTGGATCACCTCCAGAGGGTCTTAAAGCCGAGGTGCAACATTTACTGCTCCCTTCCTCGGGGAGAATAACTGTTTTTAATGAAAGCCCCCATATTTTTGGCTAGGAGATCTGTCACTCGCTCCACAGGCACTTCCAGAACTCTTAGATACACACCCATTAGGGCCTGGCTGACTTACTGCTTTTTAATTTATCAATTTGCACCATTACTGGCTCTTCTGACATCCCAGGCCCTGGATAATCCTTCATCTTTACTGCTGGCAAAGAGTGACAGGCTCTGAGCAGGCACAGGGGAAGGAGGCAGGTGGGGCTCAAAGGAACCACAAGGACTCAGGCAAAGAACCAGCTGTGACCAACAAGTTTTCTTGTCTTTATTAGAAAGAGACCTATACAATATAGCAGCCTCTCTCTGCAGTACTTTACAGCTTTTTTGTTTCTTTTTTATTTTTATTTTTAATTATTCAGAATACTGTACAGCTGACACAAAAAATCTCGACGTGGAGAGAAAGAGAGAGAGAGGGGGGAAAGGGGAACATAATACAAACTGGCATACTTAATCAAACCCAAATCATAGGAAACAACAAGCAAAGTGAAATGTTTGTCAATCGGTTTAATTACAGTACAAACAATATAAATAAAGCATCATCGAGTCATTGTAAAACAAACTTGCTGGATGAGGTAATATAAAAACAACAACAAAAGACCTTTTTTTTTCTTTTTTGTTTTTTAGAATTTCCACACTGTCTCGTCATCATTTATACATTATTATTTACAGGAACAGAAAACAAAAAACAAACGGAAATAACCCCCTCCCAACAACCCCAAGCTTGCTCTAAAGCCTGCCATGTGCTAGGTATCTCCTGCCTCTACCCTGAGCAGGTGTCCCCTACTCACCTGGGCTCCCTCTCTACTCAACTGCAAAGACAAACACCACAAAAGCAGAAAGACTTGAAAGATTTTGGGGGCTGAACACAGAACGCAGCCTTTGCAGGCTGGGGCTGCTCAGGTGTGAGTGTTTGGGACACGCTCACATCCTGCTGAAGCCGAGGGGTTTTAAGGCAGCAGGAGCTGCAGATCCGAGCTCCAGGCCACTCAAAGCCCCGTGAAAACCATCACAGAAGGAGTGCCTGTTGTTTCAGGAGACACTCTTCCCCCAAACACCCCTCAGTCTGTGAACCTACATGCAGTCTGCAAGTGAAAAGTGCCCTTGACAGTCACACAGTAAAAGGGAGCTGGGCCAATCCCTGGAAACTTGGGACTTGCAGGGAGCTGGGTGCTTTCCGAGGATGGGTACATCCTCTTTTCCTCACCAGGTTCAACAGAGAATCCAGCTGAGTCCCCTGGTTGTCTCAGGAGAAAATGCTGGGGGGGTGGGTTTCAACAGCATTTCAAAGGAATTGAAGGAGCAGGAAATGAAAGATGCTCCTGTCACCCAGCTACAGCCCACTCCACAGCTCCCTCCTGCCCTGCCAGACCTGCCCTCTCCCTAGGGATTGTCCTTGGAAGGACAAGAAACCAAAGCCAGGATAGGGATATTGTCAGCAATGCTGGCTCAGGTGTTCCTGGACTGCAGCACCCGAATCCACTGCAGCTGAGGTTTGTGGGGCCCTCCCCACAGAGCAAAATTTTGGAGCCAGTCGTGGCCAAGAATACGTGGAGGGAGGGATGAGGAGCTGCCCTTGGGGAAGAACTCACCTGGAGACAGTTCTTAGGAATGTCCCACTTGGAAACATCTCCCTGTTAACAGCCCCAAAAAGCAGTGGGACCCAAAGCGCTGCTGAACCCTGACAGCTCGCTGGTGCCACACTCAGATTCAGCCAGAAAGATGAATCTCAAGCAGATTTGTGTTAAAAAGGGGCCTCTGAAATGCAGGACTCTGTCCTTTCTATTTGCAGAATCTCCTTCTCTGGAGCTGCCAACCCCCAGGGCTGGTGAGCTGGGATTTTTCCTCTCCAGCAAGGGAGGGATTTCCCTCCTGCAGTTCTGGAGGCCAAGCTCAAGGTTTTCTCAAGCTGAATGTTGCTGCCTGAAGGAGTTGGATTTTCAGAAAACCTCTCTGAAGCTGTAGCAAGCCTGGACCTCATCTCCCTGCACCTCTCCATCCCTCAAGCCAGTGTCCCCATCCTGCCTCCTTGGAAGTGGCTGGTCTGACCCCAGCTGGGAAACTTGCTCATTTGGAAACATCCAACCAAAGCCTGGCTCCAGCTCCTGACAGTGGTTAAGGGCATTCCCACAACCACCGACAGCAGTGTGAGGAGCAGGCACCAGCACACACAAAGTGCAAAGTGACCTCCAGGTGACACCTGAGGACTCAGGACACCCTGGCTGCACTCCATACACCGGTTCGACTCAGTTCAACCCCTACATTTGGGATGCAGATGCCAAAACCCTCCCACATTCAGCACCAAAAGCCTTCCTTGGTCCTGCAGGAGTTTGGGGTTTCAGCACAGAGGAGACACGATTGAGCAGTCCCTGTGAGGGCTCTTTCTCCTTGAACCCTGCAATCCCTCAGGACCAGGGAAGTGGTTTTGGCTACTTCAGCTCTCAGGAACAACAAACCCCCCCATGGATCAGTTCTGGAAAGCGAGGAAGAGCTGAGGGTGCATTCCCTGCCAGCAAGCAACGTGGCCACCATCCCTAAGGCATGCCAGGAGACCCCTGAAGCATCCCCCACCCCACCCCCTTTTCCCATTTTGTACAGAACACACAGATGTGAAAATGAGTAGCTCTGAAGCACTGTGAAACAGCCAGTTCTTAGCACTGGAAGCTACAAAACCCCACATCCACAAAATCCATGGCTGAGGGAAAGCTGAGGCTCTGAACCGACCGCTGCCACCTGAACGCACCACGGGGGTTTGGGATACAGGCAGGCACGGGGAGATGAAGAGGTTAGAACTCTGAAATGCACAAAGACATCTTTATTTTATCCACCCACATGTGTAATTCTGCCCCCTGAACATGGTAGCAACTGATGGGAGTTTATTCACCCACAGAGCTTGCTGTCACCCCGAAACAAAACATGGGGCCAGAATCATGCTTGGCAGTTTGGGGCTCAAGATGGCCCTAAAAAACATCCCAAACCGACCTTTCACTTTCAGAAATCATGCATCTCCCCTCTCAAAACATGAACTACTCACAGCTCCTGACAGTCCTGGCCAAAACCCCTCAAGCCTCCCTTTAAAGTGTGACAGACTCAGTCAACTCAAGGTAAACTGTCCCAATATTTACTTTAAAAACTGGCCCATGCTGAACAACAAAGCAAAACCTACAAATACCTTAACCCAATAAACTGACCCATCTACAGTTTTGGATGTTTTGCTCTATCACCTATATTTTTGGGGTTTTTTTTCAAACAGAAGGTTATTTTCCAATAAAACCATTCAAGCCAAACTTTTTTTTTTTTTTTTGGTAGCTCAGAACTCAAAACTCATTGCAGAACCTCTTAATTTGGGGTAGTTCAGTGTTTCTTTTCTACCTCAAAAAGAACTTTATTCTGGAGGGCTTTTGCTTTTTTTCCTGTTGTGCAGCAAACAAAAGAACATCCAAACCCGTGTTTTCTACACGGCAATTTTACCCACAAATCATCCAGAATGGAAGGTGTGGAACTGAGGATCCAGGCCCAACAGGCAGAGATCCCACCTGAGGATTGGCGTGGCAGTCTCTGGAGGGGAGGGGGAAGATGCTTGACAATGAGTTGAGGATGGGAAGCTGTCTCCTCTCCAGCCAAGCTGCCCCAAAGTTTGGTCCCCAGCGCTCTCCTCCTTTCCCTCGGGTCCCCCTGCTGACAACAACCACTTAACCAAACATGAAATGACCATTTCACCACCAACAAACCCCAACAACCATCCCTGTTAAGGTGCAAAGGCGGCTCCCCGAGACGTTTGGGAAGGCACCCCCTTGTGAAATCTGTGCTTGTCTCCACTACCACTACTTTATACTAGAAACTACAAATTACTTCATTTCTCCCGATCTCCATACAAATATAAAAGCTGAAGCTATTCCAACCCCATATAATCTAATTATTCTACATTACAGTGCCAGAGATCACTTCCAAGCCCGGATCTGCATTCCCACCTCGACTCCTCTCCCTACGTGACTCGGCCTTCTCCGGCCCAGGGAAATCTCCCAGTGCAGCTAAAGCTTTCTATTTAATTTTTTTTTTCTTTTGCACTAACACACATAATTTAAGGGAAGGGGGACAAGACAGTGAATTCAACAATGTTAATGTTTACACAGTTATTTTACACTGCGCCCAAATGCTTCAAAATCCTCTCCGCCTTCCAGGAGCTCACCCGTGCAGCACCAAGGTGCTCCAAACTTTTTTTCTTTCTTTTTTCCCTGCTCCCTCTTTTTTTTACCACCAAAATTGGAAATCTGATAATGGGTCAAATCTCTGCATCCGAGACAGGACCCTGAATTTTCCCAAGGTTGGGTCTTTTTTCTGCAGGAAGAGCAACGAGAAGAGAACCCACCCTGGCAACATCCAGGTTCAGGTGTGACACATCCGACTGAATTTCACAGCAATTTGCCAAAGAGAGGAGGAAATACAGAAACAGCAAGGGCTGACTCCCTCCTCGTGTTCTAGACATGGATAAAGTGCAGAGGAATGGGGATTTCAAGGTTTCTGGGATGAGGGGAAGCGTTGAGTGGAGGGGTGCAACAACGACCACTGCCTCAGACTGCATTCCCAGAGAAAACAGCTTTGGCTGCCGGGTTTCTGCTGGGATTTCTCATGGACTGGGTCACACCTGGGGCTATTTTTGTTCCCAGCATTCTCAGAGGGTGTGAGCAGCCTGGCAAGAGGGCTCCAAAAAAGCAACCAGAGTGGCTAAACACGAGGCAAGGAGCTGGAAAGGGGTGGGAGGGCAGAGTGAAAGCAACAGGAACGACAATTCCTGTGGGATCTTCAAGTGCCCGGAGATGTTGCCTGACTGTGCACCTGGATGGCTCCAAGAGCAGCCTCTGCAAAGTGCCAACACGTGCCCTGAAAAGCCTGTGGGGCTCTCAAAGCCAAGCCCCAGCAGGATCCAGCCAAGGAGAGCTTCCTCCATCCCTGCCTTCCCCCCGTCCTCTACTTGGTGACAACAGCCCTGGGTGACCTCCCCTGATGGGTCCCTTCCACCTCAGGACATTCTGGGATCTCCTGGCATTCCAAGGGAGCTCTGCCACGTGCAGGGCTGGAAACCCTTCCCACAGACCCCCCTCTGCACTGACACTGCTTCAACATAGTTATGCCAACACTTCTGGAGAAAAACACATATAGGTTAAAAGCAACCGTGTTACCACCTCATTAAAGTATAACTTGGCTTGCCTGGATGCATCATTTTTCCTGTAATACACTGGAATTTCCTCTCCTAAAAATATTCCGTGCTTTTTCAAGGGTTGCCCTCAGAAGGTTTTTAGGAAAGGACCACGTAATTCCTCTACCTGAAATCTGCCTGGCTGCCCTTGTTTCTCAAACACCACCCCCAGCCTTGTCAGAGGAAGGTGGCCCAAACAGAGTGCTGAACAACGTACAGAAAATAATCTCAATAAGGGGAAAAACCCAGCTCTGACACAGAATGTGCACTGAGAACTCTGCCCACTGTGGGTTTGAAACACTGGGCTTGGTTTTTGGGATACAAATGCCCTGGATGCTCCTGGGAGGAACAGCAGGCAGTTCTAGCACCTCTGGGATTGCCATTCCTGAATCCCCTGCTTGTGGCAAAGCTCCTGAGCACCAGCACATGGAGAAAGGTTTCACAGCATCCCCTTCAGCTGCACATCAGCTGGGCTGTCCCCTCCCTGAGGGACCACCTGTAAGTACCAAACATCAGGAATGGTGGGGAAATAGCAGTTCAAACAGACGCCTTTTCTGAATTCAAGGAAATTTTTAAAATATTTAGAAGGGAATCAGCTATATCTGGTGCACTAAGCCTAGGCTGGCTGGAGAAAGATTCCCTCCCCACAAATACTCAAAAGGTCTAGAAAACAACAAAGTACAAAAGGACAACACCACCAAAGAGGAGAAGCTGGTCAATATTACTGTGCTTCCAACTCGAGGCTTGTTTTTTTGGCCCAAATTTTACCTCAAATCTGTAATTTTTCCCTTTTTTATTTTTGTTTTCCTTAAGATTTTCTCCTTTGCATTTTGTCCACATTCGGTTTATTTAGCAACCGCTCCTCCCATTTGTGTGCTGAATGAAACCCAGGTTCCCAAGGAAGAGCTTGGGAAGGCTTGGGAAATACACAGGAGCAGGTAGATCTGCAAATTACTATGCTGTGTGCACCTCACTGCCTGCACATAATTGCTCCTTTGCCATCGAATTCAGTTGAGTTTTCAACTTTCCCCATGATAAACCCTGCCCCCATCCCCACACTGCCTTAAGCCATTTCAAAAATAAAATAAAAATCACTTTCTGCCTGCCAAAACCTCTGCTCCCCCCATGCCAGAATCCCACTAGTGGGAAGCAGGAGAAGCTGGGATGTGCCCGGTAAAACCAAAATAATCCAACCAAGTATTAAAAACTTGGAATTGGAATGAACTGTCCAGGCCACTTCCACAAGCCATTCTTCTTGCCGAAAGCAGCCGGGCTGGGAGAGGAGCCCTGCCCGCCGTGGCGAAGGCTATCAATTCTGAACTTAATCAAATCTGATCTTCCCCCAGACAGAATGGGGCTTTTTGTCTTGGCTTGTGAAAGCTTCCTGACTTCTGGAGTAAAATATATTTACAGTGCTGAGGAACAGCCTCTTTTTTCCTTTCTAAAAGGTTTCACATGCCTATTTTTTGTTTTGTTTTTTTGTTTTTTTCCCGTGCCAAATGTGCCCTGATCTCCTTCTGATATGTTTTTCCTCGCAGGCTTTGGAAAGAAGAGTTCACTGCTGGGAATATTATCAATGTACAATAACGATCTGTAACCCACAGATCCTAACTAGTTGCACATTATTTAGTTCACATCCATTACAGTTTATAAATTAACAGAGATGTCATTTTCTGTACAAAAAAAAAAATAAAAAAAAAATTAAAAATCAATGTATATTTATGGTCTTTTTTTTATTCAAATAGATTTTAAATACATAGAATCTAGAGACACAATACAAAAATCTGTATAAGTTAGGCAATGCATCACAGGAGTGACCAAAAACTCAACACAATTTACCTTGGCAAAATGACAGAACCTATTTCTGCTGACTGAAAACATAACCAAAAAAAAAAAAAAAAAAAAAAATTAGCCTTTAATGCATTTATTAATTTCACCAAACGTACTTGAAATGTTTTCCATAGCGGTATTCATTATTCTTTTTTGTGTTTCAGGCTTACTCTTATTTATTTTTTCCATTTTGTTTTTACACCAAGGAGACTGCAGTCAAATAACACTCAGCAACTCATTTCCTCTCTTTGGACTGAAAAATTAAACAGATACTAAATTATGACAGTGAATTTAGAAAGGAGGGCTCCAAGGGCTCGAAAGAACATGTCTGAGATAATATGATGCTTCTAAGAATATTGCAATCACATCCAAGCAATCACCGAAGCGTGCCATGTAACTACCTCCTCAGCTAATATGCTTTTTTCTCCGTGATGACTAATCATGTTCTATTAAACAGCAGTAATGCTGGAAGAACTCAACTATACAAGTGTAATGAAGCCAGTATTCTCCCCGGACAGATTAGCTACAACTGATTTGACACATACCATCATAGGAGCTTCAAACCTGACAAACTCTGTGCTTGCTTCTGATTTATGCCGTCAAGCTCTTCAGGAGAAGAGAATGGAAACCCAGGCGTCGCTGCGTTCGGTAGAGGTGAAATGTTCTGATGTGCTTCACTGTCAGTCAGGGAAAAGTCACCGTCTCTGCTTCCTTCTGCTCCGGCTCGCCTCTCCCCCCGCCCGTCCCTCGGCACCGCCGGTGCCACGCACGGCGTGTCCGGCGCAGCCCCCGCGCCCTCCCGGCCCGGCGGCGGGCGCTGAAACAAGGGCCTGGCCTGCCCGGCAGCCCCCGCGCTCCTCCTCGGCCCCTGGCGCTCTCCACGCTCCGGCTGGGACTCGGGGGTGGAGCGAAGGGAAAAGGGACAAGGAGAGTTACCAGACTCACGGAGCGGAGCTGTGATGGGGATGGAGGAATGGCGAGGCTGCGGATGTGACTCGGGTCAGCGAACGCGCCAGCGAGCTCCCCTCAGATGATGGTGGGCATCCTCCCGCCGCCGTTGTTGCGGTTGTTGTTCTTGCGGGACAGGTTGGGGGTGGCCATGAGGGCGAAGCGCTCGTCGGGGCAGCCGTACTGCAGCAGGACGTCGATGCACTCCTGGCTGGAGGCCTGGCGGGCGTAGGCCAGCGCCGTGTTCCCGTGGGCGTCGCGCGCCATCACGTCCACGCCGTACTGCCGGGAGAGAAGAGGGGCGCTCGCTGGGGCCGCGGTGTCGAAATGTTGGCAGTGGGGTTGGGATTGGATTGAAGGGAGGGCGAGGGAGCAGGTAGGAGAGCAGCCCCAAAACACGAGCACGGCAGCACCCAGCCACGCGCGGAAAAGATGTTTCTCGAGGTGTGTGTGTGGTGGGGAGCCTCACGTGCGGGATAAAATCTGCCCCAGAGGTACTCTAAGCTAAGGGAATCTCTCCTCCCTCGTCTCCCACGCTCTCCTCCACTTTCCAACAGGCAGCAGAGAGGCAGAAACATGCTTTTCTACCACGGTGCCACCCTTTGAAAGCGTGCAGTGAGGAACACCCAGCCTCAGGCTGTTCCTTGCCAAGCCCTCCAGCAGCGGCTCCGGCTCAGGACACAGCCTGGCCCGCTGAGCCCTGCTCTGATGTCCTTACCCAGATGAGCAGCTGCAGCAGCACCACGTTGCCCTTGCGGCAGGCCAGGTGCAGGGCCGTGCGCCCGTCCCCGTCCCCGCAGGTCTCGTTCACCTCCTCCCGCGTGCCGTGGGCCAGCAGCAGGATCACCGCCCGCAGGTCCTCCTCGGCCGTGGCCCTCAGGAGATGCTGGCCCAGAGAGAGCTCCAGGCACTGCAGCGGGGCCAGGAACAGCTTCTGCTCGTACTTTGCGCGTATCCAGAGCTCTTTTTCTTCCCTAGGGAAGCCAGAGGGGACAGGTCACTCTCAGCTGGTGTCGCAGCCAACAAGTGTTGCTATTACTTACGAACAGAAACACACTGACTTTAAATAAGTTCATTATCAGGTTGCAAAGAGGAATTTTTGGTAGCAAAATGGAGCACCTTATAAAAGGCACTTTGCTAAGTAAAAAGTGATTGGTGCATGAGAACCCCACCTTCCCTATTACCATTGGCTGAGTAAGAGAAACAATATATTTTACGTTATGGAAAACAAGGATGAAAACCACCACCTGTTATTTTGAGAAAGAATATCATTTGGAGAATATGTTTACACAATTTCTCTTGGGAAAGTGAGAAGCTTTCCCTGGGAAAGAAAGGATCTTGACAGGCCTTCAGCTATGAAGTTTCAGAGACACAGAATTGTCAGCCCCACAAACAAGTGCTCAACCAACAAGGCGGTTATTTCCTCTTTCAAATTTATGTTCAAGAAAGCCCTCACAGGAACAGTTCACCCAGACCTTAGGAACAGTTCACCCAGTCTTTTGGAATAGTTCACCCAGACCTTGTATTTTCAGCAATATTTGTGCTGTCCACCTTACTGCTCCTGAGCCAGTGCTCCAGATCCTCCTTGATGGATGCTGTGCCCACGGGTCTGTAGGGTCACAACAGCCAGGAGGTCTTAAAAATCCCTGGGCCAGCAAGAGGGCAGGGCAAGAGCCCTCCCTGCCACAAAGACACAACAAGCAGCCAGGTTCCACTTTAAGGCTGGAAAATACACTGCAAAAAAATGCCCCCAGTTCCTGTATCCTGGACCAGAAGTAACGAAATGGGGGCCTTGGCCTCCTCCAAGCTGAGTAATGTTCCCGAAGGCATAAAGATGATTCCTCTTGTTTTCCTAAAATTCAAACCAGCCCTTTGAAGCACCCTTTCCTCCTGAATATATCAAAGAAGCATCAGCAGCCTTCTGGTGCTATCAGGTTACAGCAGAACAAGGACTACAAACAAGGCCCTCCACTCGCCATTTCAGAAATTACCATACAATTAATTACATGATCTGAGAGCACCAGCCCCAGACAAAGTCCCATTTAGAGGTCCCTCAGGTAATCTGCTCAGCCTTGTGAAAACCACAAACATCACCTGAGCCAGGCAACTGTGTGCTGGTGACAGATTCTCTCCTCTGGAGTACAAAAGGCCAAGCTCTGTTTATGCCTTTCAGCCGTGTTTACACTGCTCCCAGTAATCTAGTGTCAGGTTAGCCCTAATCTGTTTTTAAATACTTATGTAAACATCTCCTTCCACCAGCAAATCTGGATTAGTTTTGCATCATTTCCTGGGACATGTGGAGTGACCTTGCTGTGACCTGCCTGGATGCTTTCAGGCACAGCTTCCCAAAGCAGGCATGGCCTCCCTGCCCCGGCCACAGTTTACCCCACAAACAGGGCCAGGGCTTTTCTTCAGAGCAAAAGTGCAAACAGAAAATTAACACAGAGAGTGCTTCTTTTACCTCAAACCTCTGAATGACTCCTGCAAGCTAAAAGACACACCAAAAAAGACCCCCCTCCACAACCCATTTGGGCAGTTGCAAATTAACCTTTGATGGCAGGATCTGATAAATGGAGCATTGCTGCAGGTATTCCAGATGGAGAGGAGGAAGAAAAGGACTTCTGTTATCAGAATCTTTAATTCATGGTTTTTCTAATTATATTTTTTTAAGGTAAAAAGCCAAACTAGAACCAGTGCCACGAAAGGGATAAAGTAACATGCAATTATCTACAATAAAATGGGCATTCTTGCAACAGTTCTACTCCCAGTATCCATCTAGATTACCTTCTAGGATACCTTAAGGATGTTAGCAAAGATCCCACATGATTTTTAAACACACAGAGAGGTATTGAGGGTATAACCAACACAGCCTCTACATGTTTAAAACATGCCAGATTGGAAAATGAGGTGATTCAACCTGTGGTGCTGTTCACCCACAGAAACACACACCAGGGCTCTGGGAATTCATTTTTCATATATCCATACATCCATACATCTTAGAGGCAAAATATTCCCCAGATATGTAAGTAATATTTTTTTGTTTAGTCAAGGGTCTGCAAATTAATCCCCCTTTCCCCTAGACCATCTCTGGAGTGAGAGAAACTTTTGGCTCCATCAGAGCACTTGTTGCTGTGATTGCTGTGGCTCAAGAAAAAGTCCCTTTCTATTTAGAGAAAAAGCTTTTGACACAAGCCTCCCACTTCCAATCACCACAGTTACCTAAATTGTAACAGTGATGCTAAATAGAGAGAGTAACTGCTTGGTTCAGGCAGAGTCTCTCAAAGCTTGCGGCTGCTGGTTCACAAATCTCTCAGCACGAATTTCACATTTGCTGTGTGCAGTGTGGGCAATCCTGAGGCTCCTGGAAGGGTGCAACAAAGAGAGATAGGGATGCCCCAGTCCTGCTCAGTTTTGTCCTACTGCCTCCAAAGGCTGGGGAAAGAACAGGGAACTCTTTATAAGACAATGTCACAGGAAGGGGAATGTGCTGCCACGTGCCTCAGTGCTGGGCACCAAATGATTTCACTCAGTAAGGCCCAGTTCCACCTCTGGAGTCACATCGAGGCTTGTGGTGGAACTATAAATCAAAATAAAGGTGCAGGCATTTTGGGAAGCATGTCACTGACATCAGTTTGGAGTGAGATTTGGAGTATAGAGTTAGATTTTTCAGCAGTACAAACTGGGCACAAGGAAGACCTGGATTTTAGGGTAGAAAACAAAACCTCATTAGAGGTAGGAGGAAAAGCACACTGGACTACACCTCATGGATAGCCATGACACACAGGGGTGACACACAGGCTTTCCAACAAGCATCTAGAAAGCAAATGTCCACAAACATCCTCCCTCCATCTCTGGCACAAACCATTTAATTTGGATGGGAAGTCCTGGGGACTTTCCTGGGAGACAGCTGCAGCTCCACCACTTGCGTTCATCTCAGAAACCCTGACAACAAGACATAAATACTGCAATTGTTGCTCTGATGCCCCAATTTCACTTCTGGGATCCACAGCTTGTCTTGGTTGAGGTTTCATTTCCCCCAAGGAAGGCCAGTCCAAGAGCAGAGTTGTCAGCAGTAGATCACTTAACCTCATTGCAGTTCCCTGGAGGACCACTGCTCACATCCCCTGTTAGTTAATGAGCTAAAAAATGAATTATTGGAGCGGTCAGCAATAAGCAGGAAGAGGAGGCACAGTGTTTCATTTCAGCCAGCACTGACATACCTTTAAATAAATCAACTGAATAAGAGTATGAGGAAGTGTGAGGGAGAGTAACTCATCAGGAGAAAGACACTGAACCAGTCCCTAAAATAAAGGCTAGTAAATATTTCCCTCTTTTCCTCCCTTAATTGCAATCCTGGCAATTCTGAATGACACTCTCCATACCAGACACTTCTGGCTGTAGCTGTCAAAGCCAAACCAGGACTCTGTCAGTGAACTTTCAACAGTGGAGTCCTTGTCTCAGGACCAAATCAAAGCTGGTGTGCTGCAGAAGCAACATCTTCACGTGCTCTGATGGTCCCAGTGACACCAAATGCTGGAGAAGGTCTGAGCTGCCTCTTCCTCATATGCAGCAAAACAAATAGATTATAAGCTCCTAGATAAACTTAGAGAAATGACCAACAGAACTCTAAGGTAAGATGCTCTCTGAGCATTTTCTCTCTAAATATCTGAGTTCAAACCCTGACCTGTATCTGCTGCTACAGACTCTGAACCTCACTGGTTACACAAGGGGCAAATACAGCAGAGGATCACTGCAAAGCACTCTCCATAGCCAGGAATGAGTCACTGACCTTGTCCAGAAAGTGCCACCAAGCTCTCTGCTCCTGCAGGAGTCTCCATCACTCATGAACCCCAAGAACATACAGTGGTGTGAACAATAAAATCCCTGCTGCAGCAGCAACACTGTACATAGGTAAAAGGTTATTAGAAACAGATGAAAATTTCAGTTCTCAGTTTATTTTGATCTAATTAGGTGCTTGCTTCTCAAGATAATGTCCAATTATTTAAATTGCTCTGCCAGCCACATCACATCATTATTATGTGGAAACATAAATACTGGGCACTGGAAGGGGGGAGGGTAAGCAGGGAGCATCAGAAATGAGAATAAAAGAGAAAAAGCAGATTTTTTTTGAGCACAGCCTTGCTCCAGGAGCTGCACTGTATTCCCCAGCTGTGGGTTTGCACTGGAGATGCTCCTTAAGGAGCCCACATCCTACACAGCTCAGCCCCATCATGTAGTGCATTGCATTTTCCACCCTACAAATCCCATCAGAAGCCTCATCCTGTTGGTATCCACTCTCCATCCTGACTCCACCTCGCTCCCATTCACCTCTGCCTTCACCTCCACTTGTCCCTCACGGACACTTGGTGGAGTGATGTCAGGAGAGGGCCTGCAGGGTGGGAAAACAATTCGTGTCCATACAGTGACCCAGAATTGCCTGAATAGGCAACAGCACATGGCTGGAGAGCCTGGGAACTTGCCATCAGAATTCCACAGTTCCGGAGCAAGAGCAGCCTTGCTCTTCCCAAAGCGTGACTAAAAGGATGACTAAAATGTCGTGTCGTTATCCAGAGTTACTCACCACTTGTTAAAAAGCTGGATCAAATTCTGAAGGTTGAATGAGAGAGACAGTGGACAGCAGGTATTTACCATAGCACAGCATTGATCTCCCACCACCAGAAATAAGAGCAGGCTTCTTACAGGCACTTTGAAGTGAAGTTTTATCTTCCACACCTCTGACAACACTCAAAAGCTCCTGAATTTTTTTCATCCTTTCTTCTCTCTTGCTAAAGGAACTAATTCTGTTAGAGAGGAGGCCTCTCAGTGGTGTCTCCACGGCCGCTGTGCAGGTGCTGTGCCCGTGTGTTGCCATTTCTGGTTGCTCACTGAAGTACAACCCTTTAACGCTGTGGCAACCTGGCCAGCTCAGCAAGAGCTCTGCCAAATTTCCTCTCCTGTTGGCCAGCTGACAAGGTTAATGTGTCTCTTCCAAGAAAATGAAGTAAATCTAACCCACTGCACCTCCCAAACTCCTGGAAGAGCCCCAGGATGTGTCATTAGCTTTGTGGTCCAGCAGGCAAGGAGCACACATCACCTAATGACCGGTGCCGGGCAGCTGGATGTGCCGGGGCTTCCCGTTTAAAACAACTCCCTCAGTTATGGATCCCAATAAATGGCACTGCTTTGGACAGAGCTGGTTGGGATGCAGTGTTGGGATGGGTAAAAGGAAAACATGGGGTGGGGGGGGAAAGGGGATTGAAATGTTGGAGAAAGGTTCAGCATGCTTTTAATTGCAACAGCAAAAGGGGAGAGAAGAAGAGAGGGCGAGAAGAAAGGGGCTAGCAGCAAGGAATTTCCAAAGTGCCTTCCTGCCCCAAGCAAAGCAGGAACTGGGAGGAGAGGCATGGAAGAGGAGCTGGGAACAATATGCTGAGAAAACACAGGGGCTTCCTCTCTCTCTGCAGGAGAAGACCCCTCTGCTGCATTGCAAAGGCAGCGCTGAGCAGCTGAGCGGCTCCGCGCCCCGCATGCCTTCTCTGCCCGGCCGCGTTGCTAAGGGGGAAGGCACGAGCCCACCGGGAATATCCAGGTCCCTGGCAAACAAGAGGGCTCCAGACAGCAAACAAAGACCGATGGGTATTTATCCCTTAATTGCAGAGAGCTTTGAAGCAAAGGGTCCACTGTAAATCCCGCCTGCCGAGGGAATGGACTGCGATTTATGGCTGCCGGGGCAAAGAGGAAATAAATATCTCTCTGGCTCCTGATCAATATTATGAGTGTTTTGCCAACCTACAGGGTGTTTTATGAGCTGTAAGGACAGAAAGGGATCATTAATAATTAAATAAAGTCAACCTATTAAGCTTATTACTTCTTACAAGTTAAACATCCCTGACGGACGAAGGGCAGCCCCACAGGAAAGCTGCGGATCAGCCAACCCATGTCTTGCTTTGGACTCTGGGCCAAGAGAGCAGTGTGGTAACCCAGCCTGGAAATGATTTAGTTACTGTCTGATGGGGAACTTATCTGCCTGAGGACTGTTGTCAACCCACTCTTCAAATTTCTGTCCAGGAGACAAGACAGGTCAGTGCTGCAGAACCGTGCCAAATTCAGGTTACTTCTCCTATTCTCAGTCCTTTTCAACCAAACTACACCAAAAAGGCACAGATCCCTGAAGTGTTCAGGGCCAGGCTGGCTCTGAGTAACCTGGTCTAGCGGAAGGTGTCTCTGCCCATGGCAGGAGGTTGGAATGAGATGATCCTCAAGGTCCTTTCCAACCCACACCATTCCAGGATGCCATGAAATAAAGGCCATTTCCCACCAGCAGCACCTTGCACTGTCAGGGACTCGTTACCTGAAGCCCCCAGCTCTGAACCTTCTCTACCATTCTCTCTCCTATTCCATTTTTCAGTTTTCCTTTCATAGCTGTGTGTTTCAGGGGGAAAAAAAAAAGCCCTGCTGTGTGTGAGGGACAGAGATCACTCATTTGTGCAGAGCTCAACGTGCTTCTCAAATTAATCACATCTTGCCTGACACCAGTATCGTCACTATTTGGACTCGGTGGAGCTCCTCTGCCTTTTTCCCTCTCTCCTGACAGCATTCCCCTACCCAGGGCTCCAAAACAGCTGCTATTTCTGCACTTGTAGGTTACCCCTCCGTGGAGTAAGCAGCACCACTCCCTGAAGTGTTAACACACCCACAGGATTTATCGCTGCCCAACATTAACGACCAGCCTGGCTGAGACATCAAGGTTTACTGACTTCAGGCTTTTCAGATAAATACCCTTCAATTGTGGGCTCTGATTTACCACAGAAAATTGCAGGCAACTTCTGTTTTCATTGCACGACACTCCATCTAATAATTTTTAAGGTTTACTTGATAAAATATATCACACCTGAGGTTTACACCGTGTAAAGTTAAGCAAAAACCATGTGACATACAACAGCAGGAGATACTGTGGGTACTAAGATAAGGCTTATTAAGTTGAGAATAAAGATCCTAAGTGTAACAACTCTAAGCCCTGCAAGTTTAAGTCTTTTTCAATAAAAATCCAGGATTTTACTTTGTTCTGTACAATTATGTGAAATGAAAACAGTCCCTAGAGATTTAATAAAAAGCTTGAAGAAGCCACAAGTTGTTCTTTCCCTCTAATGCCAAAAGCCCCAGAAGTTTTTGAAACAGCATTGCCAGGGACATTTCAGAGGGAAAACCCCTGACAGTGGTGATACCTAAGGATTTAGAGCACACCAGTGCCCTGAGGAAACGAAGACAATCAGAGTGCTGGAGCACCTCTGCTATGAGGAAAGGCTGAGAGGATTGGGAATGCTCAGCCTGGGAAAGAGAAGGCTCAGGGGAGACCTAATTGTGGCTTTCCAGTTCCTGAAGGGAGTCAAGAACAAAAATGGGGAGGGCTATTTACAAGGGTCTGGAGTGACAGGACAAGGGGGAATGGGTTTAAACTGACAGAGAGTAGGTTTAAAAGGGGTATTAGGAAGGGATTCCTCCCTGTGAGGGTGGGCAGGCCCTGGCACAGGGTGCCCAGAGCAGCTGATCCATGCACCTGGATCCCTGGCAGTGTCCAAGGCCAGGTTGGATGGGGCTTGGAGCAGCCTGGGATAGTGAAAGTGTCCCTGCTCTTGGCAGGGGTGGGACTGGATGGGCTTTCAAGTCCCTTCCAACCCAACCCAACCCACTCTGTGACTCTGTGATTTTAAAGACACAGCTCAGTGAAAATAATTGTAAAAGCCCTGTGAAGAGTGGAAGAAGATGGATTTCTCCTAAAGTTTGTAAGGAGAGACTTTATGAGAGTCTGGAATGCAAAAGCTAGGAACTGCTCCCTTACACTCACCCTCTGCTGACCAACAGGAAAACTCCTGAGTTCAGGATCTCATCCCTTTTAAATGCTGGCACATCAGTAGCAAGGTAAACAACCATGCAAAATTTAACCCAAACCATATCACTGCGCGGTCTATCTGAAGAAAAAAAGGGCTGATAAAGGAATTACCACTTTTGGTTCTAGACATGCAAGTGAACTGCTTCCATTTCCTGGGTAGTCAACCTCAACCCTTGGGCACACCACAAACACTTACCCAGAAAAAGCTAAAAGCTTCAACAATTGCATGGAAATGCTAAAACCAAGGAGTATATTTGCTTCTGGCCTGTTTTCAGTAACAAGCATATATATATATATATATATATGCAGGGAATAGTAATTGGAAACGTGTACCTAATGCATTTCATTACTGGTGTGTAACCACACTTAACCTGATGTCTTTAGTGTATAAATCAAACTGCATTGTGCCAGTACCTAAACACAGACCGGAAATTTCAATTTGCCATTTGATACACAGAAGATTCCATTAATTTCCAATTTGTTAGCACTAATTCTCTCCTATAGCAAGGCCATGCTGAATGCAGCAGTGTTTTAAGTAGAGCTCGGGAAACCATTACTTGTTATTTTGAAAAGCAGGTGGGGGAGGTGGGGGGGAAAAAAAAGGAAAAAAAAAAGTAAACTCCCTTCTCTGTTGGAACCCAGAATGCAGAGAAGTATTTCTCTGCATGTTTTGAAGGATCCAAACCCTCTGACAAACACTATTTTTAACCTTTGTCCATGGAAAGGGCTTCCTAGGCTCTGGGAAAGTAGCAGAACTTTCAAGAATGCAAGAATGCCAATTAGATAGTAGCATAATATGTAATTTATCACAGGGTGAGAAATTTAGATTTTTGGGTTTGTTACCGTAGTAAGGAGATGAAGAGAAGATGGAGGATCCTTGTGGTTTTCAGGCTTCTTTCTCCATCTCCTTGATATTCTGCAGTGTTGGGGACACAGGACCACTGGGACAATTTGCCAATGTCCCATGAATAGAGATTTAGTTAGTTATTGGTAGAAAAATAGAAATAATGTCCGTTCTTGGTGAGAATTGGGTGTATTATCTTTGGGAGAGCCTTGATTTTTTGTGTTGGAGGCTTTTTGGTGCCTTTTCTCCCTCAGGCCCAGCTGGTGTAAAGCCTGGTGTGCAGAAATTGCTGATGAGAAAATAATAAACAACCTGGAGAGCGAGAACAACCAAGAGTCCCGTTTGCCTTTTTTCTTAACAAGGACTTTTGCAAAGGCCTCCCCTACCAGGGAGAGACACGTGGTGTCTCCCAGTGGTGACATTCTCAAAGGTGGTGGATGGGGAGAGAGACACACACACAAATATTGCGAGGCATAAATCTCAATAATCCGTGCAAGACGGAGCGAGGTGGCGGTGCCCCCATCCCTGAGCAATGTGGCATGGAGCAGGGCTGTGCTCCTCCCATCACAGCACATTAGGGATAACCATAACCATAACAGCTGCTGGGAGAGGCTTTGGAAAAGATCCCACGGCAAACACGCTGCAGAAGGGAAACGGAGCTTCCCCTCTGCTCGCCCTGCTGGGAAGTGGAGGAGCAGCAGAACCATGAATGACTTATAAATAATCAAGGGGAAGGGGCAGGAAAAACCCCCTCAGAGTGGGCTGACAAACTTCCAGAGTAGAAAGAAATCTCAAATGAGAGTCTGCTTGAGGCTTCCATCATATTATCAATGAGGTGGGAAAAGACCTTGAGGATCATCAAGTCCAGCTGATCCCAAATGGAAGAAATGTTGTGGGCTCTTGGAGAACCCGATCTTTACTTGAGGATCAAAAACTGGAAGAGGACGATCTAATCTCAACGCCTCACAGAGCTCTTCAGAAATGTTTCGTGAGGAGTTAGCAGTAACTCCTACAGTTTGGTTTGCAAGGAGAAACAGAAGCCCTTTCACGGGGCTTTAATACTATTTTAATTCCAGTAGAAGCAGTAAGATGATACTCTTTGGACTATTTGATAAAAAAGAACACCATCCAACCATTACACTGAATTTATGGGAGACATTAAAGAGAAAATACAAGTGATGAACGTTGTATTTGAGGAGCACAGACTTTGAAGAAAAACACATTCGGAGCAGCAAGCAAATAAAACCAACTGCTTGCTCTGCACAAGTCAGCAGTGGGAGACAGGCCAGTTTGGAGTGGAAGGTCTAAGGGCTGGGAAACAGCTGGACAATGCCTGGGGGCAGCATTTCTGGGATCCACATTCTAAGGAAGAACCTCTCCTCTGTCCAACTCTTCCCGAGTGACTTGGAGGTCTCCCTTCTGATGGTGCTCCCCTCACCTTCTGATCCTCCTCATTTGCATACCAAGTGTCACAGAGTCCTTAAGTTTGGAAAAGACCTCCAAGATCAAGCCCAACCTTCAACCAAACACCATTGTGCCCAAGGCACTGATTTCTGTGTCCACTCATTCCTTGAACACCTCCACCTCCCTGGGCAGCCCCTTCCAATGCTTAACCACTCTCAGAGAAAAAATTTCCTTAATGTCCAATCTGAACCATCTCACTGCTGCCAAGGACTCCACAGAAATTGCTGATGTCATCAGACTCTTCCATTGGTCTCATTTATTAATGGCTATTTTTATTTAGGAAAAACTATGCCTTTTTTTGCCAGTTAGAGATCCCAAAGCATTCCCTCCATTCTGCAAGGGATGGGGCTTCCCTCCACCTCTCTTTTCGTGGGTTGCAGGTATTTTTTGCCCTTCTCAAACCATAAATCAAAATTAGTTAAAAAAAGAATGTTGGTAGACCTGCTCATGTTTCTGGAAAAGCAAAGTGGATGAAGAATTTCCTTAGAATTAAAAGGGATGTAGACTTGAGAATTCTGGGCAGTTAACACCCAGAGAAATCCATGAGGCTCCTCTGACTATAAACTGAAAATCTCAATGCTTTTTCTTTTTGGTTGGTTTGTGTATTTCAAACAAGGGGACACACAACTCTGGAGCTGCTCCCCAAAGAGTTGAGATTAGAGATGGACATGGCTTTCAGAAGACATAGAAGTGCTCAGGACCTGCTGAGGCATTTCCAATGCACCTCTGCCTATTAATCACTTGCAAAGCTTTGGGCTTTTATGATTTACAAGCCATAAGGCAGATGTTTGACAATGGGAAACCCACAGAAAACCCGACAGTAAAGAAAATCTGCACTGGAGACACCTGCCAAAAGTGACAGCAAGCTCCACTTGGAGAGCAACTCAGAGTTGTGCAGGGATTTGAAAGCTGAATTGAAGCCAGAATTGAGGAATTAAAGCCTCTTGCCCAAGTGTTCTTGGTGCAAAAAGTGCTCTCTCCCCCTCTCCCAGGCACTTGCCTGCAAATCCCTCTTTGGGCCACATTTGGAAATTATTTAAAAAAGATAAAATACCCCTAATCTGTTACCAATTAGAAGAAACATGTGAATATTATTTTCTAATTTGTGACTCAAAAGCGAACTCACTGAAATAATTACACTGGCTCCTGAATATTCCTATTGTGCTCCTGAAAAAAAACAAACCCCAAAACTGAACAGTGGGTATGTCCTCTACTGCCCGAGATGCCCTGGGGCTGAGTGTATCAATAAGAACCATCAAAGCCCTGGATGTGGACTGCCAAAAAACTGTAATTTCTGCTCCCTGGCAGCTGCAGCCCAGGGGTTGCCAAACGGGTTCTTTCTCTCCTAATGGTCTTTGTGCAACTTGGGTTTGTGGTGAGTCAGGGTGAGCCGAGGAGGCCCAAGCTGAGTGGCCAACACAGGGGGCCCAAGCTGTCCACTGCACCAGTGACCCCTTCCAGCTGTAGGAGCTCTGAGCCAGGATTTATGAGAGCAGAAACGGAGATTTCTTTGTAAAACCCAGACGCGGCACGACTTGAGTGAGTAACTCCTGAAAATTGGTAATTTCCTGGTGGTTAGCAGGAGAAGGCCCACCAATGGGGAAGCAGAGGCTGCTAATAAATTTATAGTGCGTTATATGCCAATTAGACCCCCTCAGCCCTTCAAGAGGCAGCACCACCAATCAGGTTATCATTCCACAAATGTACTCCTTGGGGCTGAGCTCATCACAAATCAATCCTGCATTTCAAGTGCAATTTTCATTAGCGCTACCCAGGACTGCACTGGTGAAACAATGCAGGCAGGTATTTTCCTTCTGCCCTCCGAGCACCCTTCCCCGATGCCTCGTGCACAGCTATTTGCTCCTCCTCGTGCACAGCCATGTCTCAACTTCAAATGGTAAATAATCATTTTGAATACCACATTAATCCTGCCCTGAACCAGATTTATTACACGCGTCACACGCGGGAGTTTCACCGTCACTCGCAAGCCAGCCGTGAACCCCGTGCTTAAATTACATCCTTGTACCTGACCATGCTCTGTCAATACCAGGAGCCAGCAGCTCCCCCAGCTTCCCACCCTCTGACATCCACAAGTGTCAAGATACCCGACGCTGCTTGTTTGGGAATTCAGAAAAAGGAAAAACACAGCAATAAATACCCTGTAAGGTTTAGCAACTGCTTGAAACCTCTGGTGACAGCTTTAATCACAGCTTTTCCTCTGTGCAAGCAACACTGCGTTTTGGATGCTCTTCTTTGCTTCATTTTTGCAGAACAAGGCCAGAAACAGTCTCGAGTTTTAGCTTTGTAACCTCTGGCAGCACGGAGATGCCTCCTGCTTGGGAACACAGGGCAACCTGAGTCACCGGGAATGCACTTTCCTTTTCTTTTGCTTCTTAAGCCAGGTACAGAACTTGGAGAAGTACATGCAGAAACCTATTGGAGAATACCCTGAGTTGGAAGGGATCTACAAGGATCATCAAGTCCAACCCCTGGCCCTGCACAGACACCCCAACAATCCCACCCTTTGCATCCCTGAGCATGATATCCAAATGTTCCTTGAGCTCCTGCAGGCTCGGTGCCATGACCAACCAACCCAACCTGACCCAATCCTCAGCAGGGTTACAAATATAACATCCATGCTAGGTGGACTTAAAGAACAAGGACCTCCTAATGCAAGAATTCCCAAAGCAACCTTCGCTTCCCTGCTTCTCAACCAGGTAAGGTCCCCTCGAGTCATGGCAGGACCAAATCGGACTTCCTAAAGTGCCCCTGCCCCCATTAATTTTAAATTTTATGGAGTCTCTTCACAAAAAAACCCACAACGTAGGAAGAGCAGTGCCTGATGCCTCAAGCCTTGGGCCGTCACCTGCATCTTATTTCTACTTAACCTCTTAAATAGCATTGGAATTCACTTTGTCCCCTGATGGGCGCTGTAATGAGAACCTCCTGTCAATCACGGCTCCATTAGCCGGGACAGACTTTCACTTCCTGAAACAATTTATTGGATTCCCAGAATCGAATGGGCCCTGCTCCTTTTGAGGCGGGCTTTTTTGGGGAGCTATTCAGTGGGAGCGGGTGTCCCTTCTGTCCCTGCTGAGCGGGGCATTGTTCCCCCCGCTGGCTCATGGAAACGGCTTCCTGAGCTGACCCACCTCTCCTTGTCCTGGCCAGGCCGAGTGTTTGCCAAAAACTTCTTTGGGCTGCTCAGTTCACCGGCGCAACACAAAACCCACAAAACCCACCAGCTGTTTCCAGCCACTGGGGCAAGGGGGAGAAGCCAATCCTGCTGTTAACCCCTTCCCAACGAAACCCCGGACACCCGGAGCCCATCGTCGCCAGGGCGGAGGAGTGGGGACTCCGAGGTAGCTCCCTCTTCCTTACAAAGCAGGATCTCCTCTCATTTAGCACTGGAACTAAAGGCAATTTGGTTTTCCTCTTCCTCTCTCTTGGTTGCAACTCAAATTGCAGCTCAAAATAAAAATCTTACTAATAGAGTCTAAAACCACTTCGGTTGGAACATTATCTTGAGAGGAAAATTTTCCATTTCCCTGACTGTGTGCAGTCCTTATGAGGTTCATTTGCAATGAGTCTATCTGTTTTGATGAGATAATAAAATGCATTTTATTTAAAAATATCTCCATTTCTACCTCCCCCCCACCCCCCAAAAGGAATTTAAATGGTCAGTTAATCTTTCTGCTTCAGAAACAACCCACTGAGTAAATAAAAGAGGACTCAAGATTATATAACCCAAGATTTTTTCCTACTCTAACACTGGTCTTGAAGACTAAAATACAGATGTACCTGGGTATTGGCTGTGTGCCTTTTTAGTACAAATCAGTTTAACTTTTAGCCTGGGAAAGGGAAAAAAAATGGAAACAAGATGATAGTTATCTCCAGCCTTCTGTGATTCTCGAGTCAATAGTAAATGGGGGGACTCGTTATTGCCATAGTGATCCAATCAGGATGAAATTATGCAGTCATGTAAGAAATAATATCTATTAGGCTAATTTAATCAACGAATACTTTACAGATGAATTAGAATGCAGAATCCAATTATTTCAAACATTTGGACTGTCAGCCACTGTGTTTTTGAAGCAGTGGAAGGGGAGAAAAGGAAGGCTTAAGGATCCTTTCAAGACGAGGGTGTGTTTGTGGCAGGAGAGCTGAAAACAGCAGAAAAACTGACAACCACAGTCAGCACCTTCCGTGCCTCCTGGACCACCTTCCTCTGGGATACTGGCATGGACAGCTCAATCGGCTCTTTGCACAGGCTGATAATGACTGTCCTGAGTCCTGGTGATTTCCCCTGGCCAGTCACCCTTTGAAAGGAAGGTTTACACTCTGATCTCAAGGGGTCTTTTGTGACTGGGAAGGGAAGATGTGCCCCTGGGTTGGTGCACAACACCCCAGTGCTGCCCATCTCCATGGATTACATGTGGCATTTGTTCCCTTGGAAAACCAAGGTGTGGCTTTATGGCACCATGCAAAGAGAAATGGGACAGACAGAACTATTGCCGGGAGGGAAAATTAGTTTAAAACAGCACTTGACTCAAAAAGGAGGGGACAAAACTGGAGGCTGTGAGCACACAAACCATGATCCAGCCTGACTCAACATCTGCTCTGCTGATGCTTTGTCAAACCATGAGAGGATCATGACGCTTGCCAGAAAACCACCATAGCTCCACCAAAGGAGACCTTGGGACTGGCTCCTTGCTATAGAATAAAGGCACATCCCACCCTCTCTGTGGAGAATTTTCTCCCCAGTCCACTGGATTTGCTGTTTCATAAAGAAATAAGAGCAGCCAGCCTCTGCATTTTGAATAACAGAATGGTTTGGGTTGGAAGGGAACATCAAGACCATCCCATTCCAACCCCTCTGCCACGGACAGGGACACCTTCCACTAGCCCAAGGTTGCTCAGAGCCTTGTGGAACATCTCACACACATCCAGCCTCATCACTCAGGGCCTCCCCATCCCATTTCCCATCAGAGCAGTTATTTCAAGTCCTGAAGATGGCAAAGGTGCGTGTTTTGCTCAAGTCTACAGCACAAAAATGACATTTTTTGCCCTCTCTCTTCATTAGCAGAAGTTAATTGTTTGTACAGAGGAAAACAAAGCTACAGGAAAGTGATGGATACTTCAGCCATGTGGAATATCTTTCACAAAGAGGTGAATGAGCTTCACAATGGAGCCTAAACAGAAAAAATTAATTTCCCTTCCTGGGTTTCAGCATTTCTTTTGACTATTTGAGCGATATCATGAAGTACAAAGCAAACCTGGTGCCTGCTGCAGAGTGTGGATGCTCCATTGCTCTGTAAGGTCTGTGCTGCGATTCCCAATGTACCTGTGATCCAAACATTTTTCTGCCCTGTCATCTGGAGCTGTAAATGGACTCTCCTGCTTATTTAAACATTTAATGCTCTTCTGATGCCCAAATTATGCCTGTTTCCTGTGATGGATTAGCACAGAATACAGCAGTGACAATTTTCTGCAATCTGTGAATATCAAATTTTGATTACTTCAGGACGAAAAAGTAAAGTTATAAGCAAACTGATTGATAAGGAGCAGAGGAATACTTCACGTGGTGGCTCATTGGGAGCCTTGATGAATGCCTGGCAGGACTGTGATGAGTCCCCACAGAAGACATGCAATGACTCTGAGGAGATTTAAGGTATTTATTGCTCAAATAAAACAAACCCAAGTGACACGAGTAGGTGAAGTAGCACCGAGTGATTACAATCTGCTGATCAACACCAAGTGCAATTCCAATTTTTTGCACAGCAAAAGAAACAAACTAATTTTCTGGTTTGCCTACAGAACACCGATGGTTATTCTGGGAATTTTGGATGCTGGCTTTCTTCAGTGTGGAATGGGGTTGTTCCAGAGTCAGGTCTTCATGGCCGATTATCTTCTAGTTAATGCTGGCAGTTGTTCTACTTTTGGGCGGCAAATTATTTAATTATCAAGTTATCTTCTCTTCTTAAGAGAAAATGATAATATATATTTCTATCTATCTATCTATCTATCTATCTGATAAAGCTACAATACATATAAAATATATAAGGTTGGACTTGATGATCTTGGAGGTCCTTCCCAACCTGAATGATTCTATGATTTTTCTCTCTCTCTACAAGCACACAATTCCCTGGGCCCCACTCCCTTCCAGCAGCAGCTTTTCCAGTTGTGAGACCGAGAGGAATTCCCAAAGGATCATCCCTAACAGGGTGCAAGCACTGCCTTTTGCTCCACAGCAAGGTGGTGGGAGAGCTCCTCTGAAGGGAGGAAGTGCTCTCTCCTCAATTACAAATCTCTCTCGTTCAGGGCTTCCATAGCAATAACAAGTCAACAATTTCCTTGTGCTGGCAGAGGCAGATGTGACCCCTCCACTCTGAAACAGCTGCTGAGCCATGTCTCTGTGAGAATCCCTAAAGCTCTCCCTGAGCGCCACGGGACTTTGTACTAAAAGCATCTTCCCCAAAACAGTTCAGACTGAGGGAACCTTCTGAGAGATACAAGGGAGGAAAAAAGCCACCAGCGAAGAGCATGATGCATTTGAAGGGAGGTTGTGTGAGAAGCACCTTCTCCTTCAGAGATGGGAGCTCACCTGAGCCCACAGTGCTGTTTTGCTATTAAAAAAGGCACTTGCAGTTAAGTGGTGAAGAGAACTGACTTTTTTTTATTTTCAGTTTACTATTTCTGGACGGGGTTGACAGATGTTTTGGACAGAAGAGGCTGAAAGGAGGCTTTGTGAGCCAGGATGATTAAAACAGTTGTCTTGAGCTGAGTTTGTCTATTGTGAAAAGAAGTGGGGGAGACTCCAACCAATCCATCAGCAATCCACCACCGGCAGACGCAGGCACTGATTAGACACGACAGCTTTGCAACAAGTTTGAAATCAAAGTGCAGTAAAACCAGCCTGGCTGTCTGTGTGCGCTTGGAAAAGCTGCCCAGAGCTACAAGGATCCTGAAGATCCTCGGCTTTTCCAGCTCCAAGAGTCAGCATGGGCACACCAGTGGTTTTGGTGGCATTCCAAGGAGGATAAAGAAGATCCTGGCAGTAAAACAAAGGATGCTTACAACTCTCAGTGTGAGAACATGACGGATTTGGAGGATTCTTCAATGTGGTATTTAGGGACCTGGCAGTTCTGGGTCAAGGGTGGATCACTTGATGATCTTGGAGGGCTTTCCCAACTTTACCCATTCCGTGAATCCATGATATTTAAGATGCAAAGTGCAACCCAAAGGCAGGGCATGTGTTCCCAGCTATCCAAACAGACCTTTCAAGAGCAAAGACCGAGCAAGCACCTGCTGCCTTCTCTGCAAAATGCTTGGACTTTCTGGGGCCATCACACATCCCAAACCACTTGCCCTCTGCTGATAATGCTTAGCACGAGACTCCTAAGCTGCACCAACCCATTTTGTTTACTGCAAAATATTCTTCCACCCTGAAGGAAAAGGAATTAGTGACTATTCCGAGACCTAAACAATGTGACAGACTTAGCTGGGTACTTTGCACAGCTTTTATAGTGAAAAAAATCCATTGCTATTCCTGATGCGATCTGGAAATTAAAATATTTTCCATATGACAAGCACCAGGCAGTTCCCACCAACAAACAGTCAGAAGGAGCTCTATTGAATTCCTAGGCATTTGTTTTTTAGCTTCTGGATGAGACCAGAATGGATGGTGCACTGAGAGCTGCTGGGTGAGACCCTAAATTGCATCTTGATGGGCATCTGATCCCAGTGCCTGTGAGCTGAGTGCCAGCAGTCCCAGCAATCCTGATGTTTGCTTGTGGTCTGTCTTTTGGGAATGGCCTCCGAGGGAGACAACAACCTGGCAGCTACCTCCAATCCTGCCTGGATGCTTGGAAAAAAAGCTACAGCTCCCTCAGAGATCAAGTGGGCAGCAGCCCCTTAACAGGAACTGGTCTATGAGCTACCACCACATGTCTAATTAATGACCCTGCCGGTCGCAGCTGGAAGAGCTGAGCTGGGGGTGATTAATTAAATTAGCTGGCAGAGGAAATTACAGTGGAAAAGCCAAAGTTTGATTGCTCCATAATTAACCACAGTGCAAATAATATCTGCATCTATAACTTCCAGCGATGAGATCAGAAGCCAATTGAATTTGGCACTGATTGAAGCTGTAAATATCCTGTGGTGAAAAATGATAGGTTTGTTCTGAAGGGAAAACTTACAGAAATGGACATCCAGCGGATGCAGGAGGGGAGCAGGGGACAGGGAGGAAAGAGCACTGGAATTAGATCTTGATCTCAGCTGATTTCTGCAGTTTTCTGCAGTGATAAGAGGACTCAATGTGAAACAGAAAGAAATATTTTAAAATCTGAATGCTGTGAGATTCCTTGCCAGAGCTTTGGTGATCTGGAAAGCAAGGGCCATCAAGATCATTCCACCCCTTGCCTTGCTGCACAGCCTGTGTTTCCTAGTGGTGGGAATCACTGTTCTCCTTGGGAGAAAACTGAAGAAATAACCAATCTAAACACCTCCTCCCCGTCCCTCCATTCTCCATCCCCTACTCCTGCTGTTAGGAGCACTTTCTTGAGCTACAAGAACCCATTTTTCCAAGGAAATCACCTCCAAATGTCTGCAAACCCCTCCATTCCCCGCTCTAAATCATTATGATTTCATTAATCCCCTTATGTATCTCCTGCTACTCACTGAAGACTTGAAATATTTCTTACCATTCTTCTCCAAAATTCTCTATTTTGGCAAGTTATGGTCATGAGATGTACCCACCTCAATCCTGCATCATTTTGGATTACTGTGAGTCTTGTCCCTCTTCCACTGCTGGTGAGTTCTGGCTTAAAGAAAGCTCAGATTTTTTAAACTGTGGCCTGAAATGCAACTCCTCAAATCCCCACATGAGCCAAGATTTATTTCCATGCTTCTCAAACTGCTATCCAAGGTACTCTTTCACAAGAACTGCATGATCCAGGAAAGATTTCATTTGCATTTTTTAAAGCAGTTTTCCTGAGTGTTAAGTGCACTATATACACATATGAAATAGTACTTTGTATTTTGTGTATTTTATTTATATTTTATACATTATCTTGAATTTATCAAGGATATTATATATATATGCTTGAGAAAGTCTTGATTAAAGTGCTTGATAAAATATATACTTGGCCATATTAGATTTACTTGATAAATATGTTTCTCCAAATTGGACCAGAATCATCCCACAAACCAAATTTGTTTGCCTTCTTCTGCCCCACACCAAAACACTCCTGTGGATACTGGCACCTACTTGGCCATCAAACCCTCCTCACCAGGGCAGCCCTGGTACAAAACCCCCCATAATTTCACAAAAACTACAACAGCACAATATTTAATTGTGAGCACGCAAGTCCTGCTCTGCTTCGCCATTTCTTTCTGAAAATCTGGGGAATCATAAAACCAGCTCATTTTTTATGCTGCTTTATTACTCTTGGCTGACAGACCCCAACTTTTTGGGATGCCCTGAGAGCCTTCCCTGTAAACTGGGTTGGGTCCTGCATGTCCCATTTCGGCAGGGAGACGGTCTGGCTGCAAAAAATGCAAACCAAACATCTCTCCCCTCAGGATGCCAGATGCATTTTCCTCTTACAAAATATCACATTTGATGATGGAAGCTATTTTCCTTCTACTTCTGAGGAATCCCATGCTCTCCTCTGCCTCTTTTCCCACATCTTAACACACATGTTGGTATCAAACGAGCTGTGGTGATTCCACAAAAATGCAAATACGGCAACAAACACCAGCTAAAAATCATCTTTGGACACATTAATTTCAGGAGTCCCAGAACTTTGTCAGAAGAGCCATTCTCATCTCTCATTTCACTTGGAGCATTCCCATCACACACCCTGCACATCCCTAAACCTTGCCTGCTCCTTCAAACCTCCCAAGCACCCTATGATGCCTTGTAAAACACACCATGTCCTTAAAAAAACATCCAAAATGTTGGTGACTGACTTTTAACAAACAAAACTCTGCATTTCAAAGGCTCCTTTGGCTGCTGAGTTTATCCAGCCTCCAAATAAATTTCGTGTGATGGTGCTCAAAGATGAAATCAGAGCTGGGAGTGCCGACATCAACCTGGAGTTCCACCACTCAAAATTGCAATTGCAGCAGTTTTTCAAATAATAACATTTATTTTAGACACTATTTTAAATAACAATATAGCTTTAAATAATAATATCTTTTTTTCTCCTTGGCTAGAAGTCCAAACAAGTAAGCCTGATTATTTTCTGTAGCTTTTTTTTTTTTTTTTTTTAATTTTCCACCTTTTTGCCTGAATGAAACCGGTGAACCCAAGGAAACTCAGGAATCTGTTTAGGACTGGTCTGACCTGTGGGAGGACAAGTGGCCAAAGCAGATCTGGTCTGGAAAGGCTCGGACAGGAGCACACACACATCACTAGCAAAGGATTTGAGCTGCAAATTTTGGCTTCTTGAGACGAAAAAGTCAACTTCTCAATATCATCTTTTCCTAAGACACCCTGCAGTTTTAGCACACAGTGACACAATCCTGTTCTTTCCACTTGCAGAGGAGTCTTAGAAGCATTCCTGGGGTTGTGATTTAATCCTGTGTGCACCTCAGCTTCCCAAGCCTGCCTGGTGCTGTACAGACAAACGAAAATGCAATCAAAACATCCCTTTGGAAATTCTGACCTGGATGAAACCTGGGAAATGTAAATCTTTTGGAGGAAAAGAGAAGTTAGCAGGAAGATTTCTAGGCCATGACATAATCATCTGTTCAGCATGAAGGCTTTTTGAAGCTCGGGCCATGAACACCTTTTGAGGTTCACCAATTACCAAGACACGGCTTCTTCTCGCTCCCCAAAATCTCACAAAAAAACCGCCTCAGCCACAGGACTTTGCTCTGTCTGCACAATCTGGCTAATAGGCACGGGGAGGGATTTCATCTGCCTCTAATTCCTGCCTCCCACCCCTCACCTGTGCTCCCCTCAGCACATTTTAACCTGCTGTTTAATTACTGGAGAGCTGCTCCGATTTCTTCTGGCCACTCATTTCTGCTTGGCTTCTGTCCCCCACTCCAGCACCCACACATGGAAAAATCCAGCTGGAAGAGCATTATCCCAGACGAACAGAGAATATTTGAGAGCTGTGGGGAACCTGCATTTGGGCTGCTGTGTATATCAAGTTTCAGTCCAGTCAAAAGCCGGCACCATCTTTTCACTGCTGCCCTTTTCATTTAGTTATCTTACTGAAGTCTTATCTCCCCAGTCCCTTGCCATAGGCTACCAGCTTCCTGCAGAGCCAGAAACAAAGCTCAGTCTTAAACAAAGGGGGGAAAAAAGGGAAAAAAGCACAAAAGAAAGTTGGTCACAGTTACTGTTAGGGAAGCCCTGCGGGTTCTGTAGCCAGGACCAAAGCGAGGGGATGCTGCTGCTTCTGTGCCTCGTGTCACCGGCCAGCAAAGCCACCAGGAGCACGGGGAGGCACTGCCTGCCTTCAAAGCATCCCCACCACTGCCTTCAGCCACGCTCTGCTGTCCCAGGAGCTGAAACAGATCCATCCAAGCGGCTGAAACGGGCAAGGAACACGGGAGGAACACAACCACCATCACTGGGGACAACCACCAAGAGTTTGTGGTCTACAGACACAACCTTCCTGTGGCACCCCACACAGGGAGGACATAAACCTGGGCACCACCTCCCACCCTCTCCTCAGATTTAACCACAATCAGCTAATGTATCCCTCTGACAGCAGCAAATGCAGAAACAGCAAAAGGAATCTGTATAGCAAATACAGTAAAATACAAAATACAGCAAAGCTCCCCCAGCACAAACCAGGAACAAACTGGCTTTGCAGCAATTTGAGTTGCTGTGTTTGGTTTAAACTGCTCGGGGGAGACCTGGTGTGCAGAGAGGCAGATGTGACCTCAGGGCAGGAGGAATGAAAGGAACAGGTTAAACCTCAACTGCACAGAAAAGCTGCAAATAAAAAGGAAATATTTTGCATAAGATTTCTTTCCAACAGAATATACGTATCTTTTAATCTGCTGGGTGTTTCCCCAAGTGCTCGACTCACAGTACTTCCTGAAATACTCCCAGATGAGCCTCTGGATCTGACCCAGGCACCTCATAATAGCTGATGCTTGGCATTGGGCATTTGTGAACTCAATGGCTTTATTTTGGCCTTTTAATTATTATTACAAGTTTCAGCCTTGAAAACAGCTGAATTTCAAGAACAAACAAGTGTCCAGTGCTTTTACTTTTGGAAACAACTGATGAATAACTGGTGAAAGAGCACCTTGGTAAGGCTGCCCAATGCCTTAGACAGTAAACCTCATTTTCCAGTTGCCTTTAGCTTGCCATACTTAAGAAGAAACTCTCCACATCTATTCCTCAGGTGATGTGGAGTGGTAGATACGTGCATCCATACATGTGGTGTGCAATTGAATTCCATCCAGCGTTAATGATACCAAGGAATTTTCTGAGGAAAAACTAACCCACAGGGGTTTTCATCTGACTCCTTTTCAGCGATCCTGGCCTTTGGCCACCAGCCTGATGTAAGCCATGTTTCCCCTCAAGTTATAAATTCACCATCCATTTTTTACCTATTTGAAACTACAATTGTGTTCTAATTAGCTCCTCCATTCCTCTGTTTTAGTTCCACACTGGCAGTTTCTAATAAACACTTATTTTATTAGATGGTTTTCTCTCTGTTAGTGAGCTCTGAGCTGACCTTTTCAAGTGGCTTTTGGCCAAGCAGATATGAAGTCCACTGAAAACACGTTGGTCTCCAATCACTCTAGCTCTGGTAGGTTTTGGGGAGGGAACTAATACAAAAAGAGAAATAATCAGACTATATCTAAACTGAAAGTTAAGTTTGAAGCCAAGATCTTACATGGTTTTGAGACCTTCAGGACAGGCACTCACCCACCCACCAGATGGGTTCTTAATCCAGCAAACAACCAAACAACCATACAAATCACTTTTTCTATTGCTGACTATCAACTCACGAACAATCTTTTCCCCAAAAAATCCTCGTTCTTTGAGTCCTGAACTCAAATCCTAGATTTCTTCAAGTTTGACAGCTCATCAGCTGCTTTTTCTAGGGAATCTCAACTTAACTTGGTACTTTTCAGCGTGGCAGCCAAATCCACAGAGAAGTACAATCCAAATTTGTCAAGAATCTCACCAGAATAAAGGTACCTGGAGCTGACTGTTGCTCCAAGCCCTGTCCAGCCTGGTCTTAGACACTTCCAGGGATTCAGTGGAGTGGTACTGATGCTATTTAGATGGAAAAGAAAAACAGCACTGTGGCTTTTTAATAAATGCTTTCATAATCTGCAGAAGGAGACAGAAGCACTTCCTTTGCAGGCTTCTCTTTCACCACCAACAGAAAACAACAATTGTAATAATTATTGCAAACCAGGCTCCTGTTTACCGAGAGCCTGAGCTTTTATCAGAGGCAGCTTTGCACACAAGAAAGGTGCAGCTGAGCCGGGGAGCATTTCATCTAAAGCACTCATTAACTTGGACAAGTGGGGTCGAGGGTGTTGTGGTTGTTTTGTTTTGATTTTTAATCGTCCAGGCATCTCCCAGGCTGCCGTACAGGCACCGGTGTTCCACCGGATCAGCTCCTGGGTGACAAGGGCTGCAAAGCAGCTGCAAGGACAACAAAACACAGTACTACTACTACTACCACCACCTTTCATCTCTGAAGCATTGCATTTGAGCTTCCAATGTCTCCAGAATGCTGAAGTCTGACCAGCAGCCACCCAAGCTGATGTTCCACTCGCCTCACTTAGCTCTTCCTGTCAGACACATTTCCTGGAAGCTACTGACCAGCAAACATTTTATTTTTTTGTTTAAATTTAATTGAAAATCAACCCAGTGTGGAATCACGTGAAGGGTTCACTCCTCCAGCTGTATCTTGGAGTTTACTGGCAGCAGTGAATCAGTCTCTTTATTTATGCCTGCGTTTGAGAACGCGATGCCGCCGTAACTAATAATTTATCCATTTTCCTCATTATCTCTGTGAAATATCTGCTGTCCAAAACAGAGCTAACACAACTTCAGCTCGCTGGGAGTCGTGCTGCTCAGTGGAGTTCAGCCACCAGGAAGAGCAGGAGTGAGCTCTTACTGATCCCTTCCCAAAGCCCGAGCTGGAAACCTTAAGCCAAACCTTCAGTCAAACCTGCGGTCCCCGAGCAGCTGCTGGGCCGGCAGCAGCCCAGCTGTCTAAACTTTATTGGCAGCAAATGTCATTCTCGCACACGAACTGCCTGCCTGGAAGAGCCAAAGGCACATCTTGGGCTATCACATCCCATCACGCTCCCCGACGAGATGTGAAAACCGGAATGGGAAACGTCAACAGAGTCCGGCCGCGGCGAGGAGCGGGGCATGCCCGCTGACAAGCGCAACGCCGTGACAGAGATGGGCTTGGAGTTGCAATTAGTGGCACTGTCATTTTCGGGCGCTCCTGCCAATTAATTAAGCCTGTCAAATGGAAAAACAGCGGCATTCACATGATAATTTATATCGGGAGAGACTGGCCCGGCAAAGCCGACGCTGCCGCCAACAAAATCCCCTCCGAGCGCTTCAGGAAAAAAAAATAATAATAATAAAAAAAAATATATATAAAGAAGGGGAAGGGGGGGGGGGGAAGAAAGAAAGAAAGTTAAACTGTCCTTGTTATAATTGTTAACTCTGATCGCTCAAGTAGAAGACGGGCTGATTAAAACTCCAAACGAGCCCCTAGCTCGCTTAAATCTCAGAGTCCGGAATGATAGAATCAGAGGAGTTTATTCATACCATTAAGCCCCAGAGAACTTAATTGAAAGAAGAGCATAGCCTGGACCTTGACAAGCGGGAGGTCACAGTAATTGCTGCCGGACATATTTAACATTAAGATAATCAGGCCATTAATTACCCTTTGGATCATTAAATCAGCCAGTTGCAAAATGAAATTTCTGCCTCTATTACTCACTTGAGAGACCACAGGGGTGGCTTTTAATTTATCAGTGAGCTTGAGATACAAAGGACCAGGCTTGGGGAGGAAGGAAAAGGGGGAGAAAGGAGGGGGTTTGCTTCAGCAGAGGCAGGAATATCAATCCGCCATGCTTGGTGATCGTGGCAAATTAACTAGGTAAGATAACCTCAGCTTCTAAAGGCAGAAGCTGGGGGTATGTAAATAGATGAGGGCAGACAGGGAGATCAGAGCCTGCACACCACTTAGCAGGATAATAAAGGAAATCATCCTTGATTATCAGTGCTAATTTGGACACTGCCGGTAGCTTGTTATGCGTGTTCTGAGTAGCATTTAATTAATTCAATTGCTTGTTAATGAGGGAAGTGACATGTGGGGAGCAGATGCCACCCAACTGCAGATGGGTTCTGGTCAGCCCTTCACAATAAAATCTTTTTTTTTTTTTCTTCTTTCTTTTTTTTTTTTTTTAAATTTATTTTTAAAAACCCCCTTCCCCCAGCCCTGGAACAGGAAAGGTGTCAGGCGTGGAGGAGCACTGAAAAGGCACAAAACACTGACCTCATCAGGCCAAGCTCTGCCACGGAGCTGGAGCTGATAATCGTGTGTAGAGAGGTACCTGTGCTCCCCAAGGCCCCGTTCATTCCTTCTGCCAGGAATCTGGGACCAGCAGCACCACAAACCCAAAAGGAGCCGGGGTGAGGGACAGAGGGAACACTGCAGCCCTACAGGATCCAGCATGTGAGAGCAGCACCTGAAGTGCTCCATTTCCCTGGGCTTGCCCTTTATCCGTGATGAAGGATTAATTATTTCTACAAAGAGAAGGATTAGTATTTTCATGGAAGGCGTATTTTTCATCCAAGTCACTCCCCAGTGACTGGCTCGGTATCACGGCCACTCTCCTCGGAGCAGCACAAGCCAGGCTTTGGTGTAGGGCTGTAAAACTCAGCTCGATACAGTGCAGCTGCATAATGCTGTCCCTGACACCATTAAACCGAGTTCATTAGTGAGCAAGGATCAAGCTGGATCTTCCCTTGGAAGGTGAGAGTCAATTCCTGACACTGCCGGCTCCCAACTCGCGGCTGCTCAGCCAGGCTTGGATTTTCCTGCAACCCTTGGTACCCAGAATAAACAGACTGCTGAGCAAACAGACCTGAGCACAACTGCTGCTCCAAGCCCCAGTTAAAGAGCTTAAAACTGCGCCTGAACTTCTGCAATCCACTCATCCCTCAATTCAAAAACACGGTTTTAATGGAGGTGGACATTCCACTGCCTTGTGAATATCCTCAAAAAGATGCTGAAATGGCACAGCCCTATCTGTGTGTAGCCAATGCAGATATTTGGCATTGTCTGAGTAGCAGAACAAGAATCGTGGCTGGGATGCTGCCTGGATATGACCCTGCCTTCCCTCAGCTTGCCTGGCAACTTCCAGCTGGTGGAGGTGGCACATCCATCCCAGCACTCCCAGGGAGACAGAAATGGAGTCCTTGGGAGCTCAGGGAAGGAGGGTGAGGGAGCAGATAACCATCTCCTGGTGGGGGCAGAGGGATGGGGACGGCTTGTCTCATTTGGAAAAGGCCAACACCACCTTGGGAAGTCAACAGTGGCAAACCAGTCTGCAAGCCAGAAGCCATGTGAGCATGAGGACAAAGCAAAATAAGTGAGGCGTGCCCAGAAAAAGCTAAATATCTGTTAGGAGATGGACACACCAGTGCAAAAGACAAAGAATTCCCAAGCTGGCTTCCCCACATCTCCAGCATTCCTCCACGGAGCTGCTCAGCCCCACAGGGCCCCTCCAGTGCCACAGCACTCCAAAGCAGCGTTGTGAGAGCGCGCTTAAATAGTATCAATAGCAATTAGAGGGAAAATCCCCATCCCAGCCCCAGCCCCAGTTAATTGTCGCAACATTGATTTACTCTAATTTGACTTCTCACTCCAAATTAAACCCGCATTACCCAAGGAGGAACCGCAGGCAAGCTCCCCCCACTCGCCCCCTCCCCTCCAAGACAATAAATTTAGTATTGAATACACTTGGAAAAAAAAAACCTGGCGGTTGTTGCAGGATCCATACTGAAAGATCTTTTTCCTTTTTTCACTCTTTTTCTTTTTTTTCCCTTCCTGCGAGTAATTAAAAGATGCTTTTCTTGACTAATGATCCCCCTGTTTAGGAATGGGAAGTCAATACTCTTTCTCCAGCAGTCAGCTTCAATTTGTCACAGGCCTCCCGAAGTTTGAGCGGCGTTCTCGGGGCTGCTGGTAATTGCTGGAACCAATTACCAGCTCTCCAGAGCTGACCTAATCAGGGACCCACGGACACCACAGCTCAGGGGCCAGCTGGTCCCTGTTCCCTTTCACACTCAAGTGTTTGCCTCTGCTTGGGTTTTCTGCCGTTTCCCCAACTTCCCGTGCTCACCAGAGCTCGTGTTTATTGCTCCTTCCCCCCAAAATCCCTCAGCTGTGCCACTTCCCTGGGGACCCCACCACACCTGTGCTCCCCAAACCTTCCAGTTCAGTGCCAGAGGCCAGCCTGGGTGTTGCTTTTCATTTACAGGGGCACTGAACGACCTGGAGATCTGCATGAAGAATTCCAAGATGGTTTGGGTTGGAATGGGCCTTGAAGTCCATGTCATCCCACTCCCTGCCATGGAACACCTTCCACTAGACCAGGTTGCTTGGCTCTCCAACCTGCCATTGTGGGAATTGAGAATTCTGAGAAATATTTCTTTGCATGTTTAAGGGATTTTAAAACCTCTGACAAACAAGGTTTTAAACCTTTTTTCATGGAAAAAGAGCTTTTTAAGCTCTGGGATGAAGCAGAGTTTTTAAGAATGAGTATTAGATAGAGCATAGTGTGTAGGTTTATCACAGGGTGAGAATTTTAGATATATGGGGTTTTTAGGATGGCAAACAGGGAAGACAAGATGGAGGAGCCTTGTGTCTTCTGGGCTTCCTCCCTCTTCCTCATCTGCTCCATGTTCTGCTGTGGAGATGGCACGTTATGGTTGGCTTAGAGTAGAGCATAACCTTCTAACATGAATAATAGTTACTGGAGATTTTGTATAAATATTGCTTACATGGGTTTTAATATAAAAGTACACACCACCCTGTGTGGGGGGGATTGTGCCTTGGACTGACCTGCAGAGCAGAGCTCTGCTGGTCAGGGAAGAAATGTTAGAGACAATAAAGAACAAGCAATCAATGAAACATCAGAAGAGATGGCTCACGACCAGTTCTTGGAACTCTGGCTGGGCAGAAAAAAGATTTGAACATTCTCGGGTTTTTTGGTGCAGCCGTGGTGAAAAACAGAGAGAAAAAAATATTTTTATAAAACCCGAGAGCCATGACCTGGAATATATCAATATTAGAGGAGGAATAAATCCCTGGGCAATATATCCCTGATCAATGCAGGAGGGACAACAATGCCTTTTGCTAAAGAGCTCCCAGGCTTTGAACTTTACATACCCTCCAAGCTCAGAACCTTTCTGGCCTTCAAAATAAGTGTCCAGGTTCATCTTTTCCCATGATTTGCTTGGATGAAGAATTTTAAGTTCATTTGAGTGAGCTAGAAAAGGACAGCAGTTATTCCATGTGGTTTAATCACAGAATATCCTGAGCTGGAAGGGACCCACAGGGATCATGGAGGCCACATCACCTGTGGCCCTGCACAGACACCCCAACAATTCCACCCTGTGCATCCCTGAGACCTCCTTGGGCTCTGTCAGCCTGGGGCTCTGAGCATTCCCTGGGGAGCCTGGGAGTGCCCCAGCACCCCCTGGGAGAAGAACCTTTCCCTGATCTCCAGCCTGACCCTGCCCTGACACAGCTCCGGCCACCGCCTCGGGTGCTGTCCCAGGCCACAGAGAGCAGAGATTGGAGCTGTCTCTCGGGAGGAAGATGCAGGCCAGGCTGAGGTCCTGAATTTGAGAATATCTTATTTTTGAGTGTGCAAAATTACTAAAAGGAAGCTGTACTAACAGCCTGCCACAGCTCTGTTTTCAGAAATACTGGTGACATTTTTCTGGGTAAGATTCCTTAATTATGCCATGACCTAGAGTAGCCATTTGGCAATTCCTCCTGCCAAAAACCATCTCCATGGATCCTTCCATCCTTTCCTCTACTCCACAGAAACACACAGGATGCCACTGCAAGCACACAGTGATCAGTGCCAACCTCTCCCAGGCTGAAGGGACTGCTTTGAAAGCCACATCAAGACTTTCAGGTTCCTTTTAGTCCAGCCTGTGAACACTCCTTGAGCTTCCCAGTCCAACAGTTCAGGATTTGTGGAGAAGCTTGTTACTTTTGTGTCCCTAAAAATCTGTGGGTTTCCACTGATGGCTTCACCTCCAACAGAAAGACAAAACCTGATCCCCTTTGAAAGTGTCTGTTAAGGGCTCATCACAGAATCAGATTCCCAGAGTGGTTTGGGTTGGAAGGGACCTTCAGGACCATCTCATTCCAACCCCTCTGTCATGGGCAGGGACACCTCCCACCCCTAGGCTGCTCCAAACTTTGTCCAACCTGGCCACGGACACTTCCATAGATTCAGGGGCAGCCACAGCTGCTCTGGGCACCCTGTGCCAGGGCCTGCCCACCCTCACAGGGAAGAATTCCTTCCCAATATCCCATTTCTCCCTGCTCTCTGGTAGTGGGAAGCCATTCCCTGTGTCCTGTCACTCCATACCCTTGCTCAAAGTCCCTCTCCAGCTCTCCTGGAGTTGCCTCTTCCCCTTCAGTCCCTCAACAACAACAAAAGGAAGGTTTGTTTGACCCTCCTTTCAGGTCCATTTTAGCTGCTTCCAATACAATTACTCCTGCAAAACTCCAAACAGCAGTGAGAACATGGAAAGCAGAGATGCTGCCTGAAGAGTTTGAATTTATTTTCTCACCACAGCTTGGACAGAAGGATTGTGATGCTGGCAGAGACCAAAAGGAGGCATAAAAGGAGGCACACACTTAGAAAAAGTAGAACTTTTTATGTATTTCTGTGAAAAATTGCATTTCAGTCCCTGCTGCAAACAGCAGAGGAATGGGAGCAGCAAAACAAGATTGCAATTGCTTTGTGGGAAAATTTCCACATCATCCCAATTCTACATTTTCTAGCACCTCTTCTATCATGCAAGCGTGAACCTGGACACAGAGCTAGAAAATCTTATTTATAAAATGAATCTTTTTGTCCAAAAATGTTGCAGTGCGGGAGAGGAAGTGCAGTGATATCAGTGACAATCAGAATCAGCTGAATAGAACCATGAAGATGCACAGAAACAAAGTGGGAGAATTAAAATAAGCCCTGCTTATGAAATACTAAGAGAAAAAAGTTGATTTTCTAGAAATAAAATTCAATCCCAAATGAATTATGACTAATTGAAATGGATGGTGCTCTTGTCATCACAGTCACATGGATTTTAGATTCTTCATGATGTTTGTTATATGACTACTGAAATAATGTGATTTTTCTCTTTTATTAATAGAATTCCAATTTAGTGCAAGCATTTTCCTTTCAGGTGTTTGGAACTATTGCTCCATCTCAGCTCAGCAGTACGGAGCAACATATATTTGTGAGGTGCAAGAATATAAAATCTCTGTATTAAAGTGATAGCGATGACTGAAAGTTCATTTCAATCTACTTGATGAAATCATTGTGTCTAGTAACACACAGGCATAGAGCAGACATCCCATTTCTGCCTGAACAAAACCTCTCTTTGGGGCTTCCTGAGAACTTTTAAATGCACAGCCATTCATCTAAGTAGCCTGATTAATGTAGTGGCTTCATTCTCGAAGATGAACCAAAGGTGGCACCACAAATTCATTTTTCAGGGCTAACGAAATAATGCAATCAGAAAGAGTTGACTTTATTACACACAACAACACAGACCCAGCCCTCCACTGCAGGAGGTGGCCCAGGGATAGTGAGCCTTCCACCTCACCCAAAACTGGAAAAAGTATCCTCAAAACATCTGTCGGTGACACTCCTCAGGTTAATTAAGCATAAACCCCCCCCAGTTTTAGATAGGACAGCGCATCACAGGGAGATTTTCACTGCGTGCAGCTATGAGAGGCAAGTAAAACTCTGTTCTCAAGGGAAACACCCCCCAGCAGAGCTCATGGCTTCACATAAATCACACACACAAAAAAAGTAATCAAGTCCATGGTGAGCAGGACTTTGAACACCCCTGAGCACAACCAAAGACCTGACAGACAGGTACAAAATCCCAGGCAAGCCTGAACCCCTGAGGGGAGATTATTAATGACAAACTGATGGTCCAAGAGACAGGAACTTTGTGGCCCACTGAGACAAAGGAGCACATGACAGGATAATTTAGATGGAGGAAGAAGCAGGCGGGAGGTTTCCATCTCCCACTGAACAGGAAACTGCAGAGCTGCTGAGGAAACCTTCACAAGAGCGAGAAAGTAATGAGGTCACTCAACTTTTGCCACCTCCCCCTTTGACACACGCTCTTGCTGGGCAGGCAGTGAGGATAAAACAATGATTTCCCCTCCAGGGAGAATTTGAAAGCGGCAGCGTCGTGCGCCGGGCGAGGCTGGGCCAGCACAAACCCACCTGGTGGAGTCTGAGGAAGGCTTCACGTGGCCTTGGCTGTTCTCCTCCCACACGCTGTTGGCCAGCTCGTTGCCAATGGCTGACATCACCTTGATGAGCTCGATGGGCCAGTCATCCAGGTCCAGGGAGCGCACGCGGGACAGGTGCGTGCCGAGGTTGCGGTGGATACCTGAGCATTCGATGCAGATGAGGGCTCCCAGGTTGAGGCTGGCCCAGTCGGGGTCTGCAGGACAAGGGACACGGCAGTTAGGACAAAGGGACACCCAACAGGACTTTCCAGAGGGTGTTTGTGTGGGAAGGGTTTGGCTCTGGGGCTGTCTTGTCCTAAAGTGGAGCTGGGAGGTCTTCAAGGGTCAGTGGAGATGCCAACCCCCCAGAGAAAACCTCAAGGAGAAAAGAAAAATAAAATGTGGTTTCTCAAAAGGTGTATCATTCCACCTCCAGTCAAAAAGACCCCCTATGAGTTAGAGAGGAAAGAAGCAACAACAAGAAAACAACCATGGTGATGGCTAAAGGATGATGAAGCAGTCAAAGTTCTCAAGCCCCTCCTTTGGAACCCAGAGCTGCTCTGTAGCCAGCTGAAGGGGGAAAAGAAGCAAAAAAAAAAAAAAAAAAAAAAAAAAAAAAAAAAAAAAAAAAAAAAAACAAAAAAACACAAAAACCAAAAAACTTAGAAACAATTATCTCATGCTAACTACATCAGCACCCTCAATAACCACCCACACCACCAGCTAGGTGTGTCTCTTCCATCTGACTCTTCTCCCATCTCCAAAATCAGGGAGATAAACACCAAGCTGGAAATGTCCCACTTGGAACAGCCCCAGCTCCAGGGCACGAGTCAGAAGGATTCCACCCACCCCAAATGGGTGAAACTGGGGCAAACCTGACGAGATGAGAAACTCCATTTCCCCACATGGTTCAGAAGTCTTCTGCCACTGTCCTGTGCAATTTAAATCTAGATTTGCATGGATTGCCTTCTCTCCAACAAACATTCAGCTGAACAAATGCAACTGAAGACACACGAGAGGAATTTTTGCTGGTTTTTTCTAACCCCCCGCTGTCAGTTCTTTTCTTCATGCCTGACTCTGTGCATCCCAAAGAACTACCCCAAATGCCAAGCAGGAAAATGGGGATTAACTAAGAGGGCAGGCAATTCTGATTCCTATCTGAACAAAATTTGGACTTGACAGAGAATGAATTTCCAGTGTTTCCTTCTGTTCTGAAAAATTGATCCAAAGACTCATCTCAACTTTGTGTAACCTACAATTGAAAAGCTATTTCCGGCAGCCAAAATATGTGGAAACAAAACATTTTCTAGTTCTTTGCCATGTCATGTTTGGACAAAAAAATAGGAAAGGAAAGCTCACTATTTTAATTGTGAAGTCCCATATTTCACTGAAGGCACTGACTGACATTTTTCAACCAGTCCACTGAAATCTAAAAATGCAACCAAGAAGAAAAATCCCCCATTTTATTCCATTTGAGCAGAAAAAACCATCTTTGGTTTAAAAGTGCCTGTCCTATACGTAATTTAATATGTATATTATAGATATACAGCATTTCAGATCTCCAAAGAATTAGGTGAGACAGAACTCCTGCCACGCTTTCCAAGCTTTTGGTACAACAACTACAACAAATTCCT
Organism: Certhia americana; assembly: GCA_018697195.1. Taxonomy (NCBI): domain Eukaryota; kingdom Metazoa; phylum Chordata; class Aves; order Passeriformes; family Certhiidae; genus Certhia; species Certhia americana. Next base: position 37,539,029 of record CM031863.1, on the reverse strand, counting down.
TTAATTCCATAATTCTTCAGAATCCTCCACTGTTGTTTTACCAATGGGGGAACCAGTGGTGTATCTGAAACACAGCAAAATCGCAATTTGTTGGCATAAATTTGAACAAAACAAGCAATAATTTGGAATTTGCAAACTGTGACTCAGATGAAACCCCTGACCTGCAAAGGCCAGGGTTATCCTCACAAAAATCCAAAGTGCAATGAGCTCCAAGAGGCATGAACTCAAGAATGAAGCAAGAGAATGGTATACCAGCTTACATTATTCCAGTTATTCTGACAGAACTGGTGTTAAGGACCTGACCTCCCTCCCAAACACCTCTCTACTTGAAGCACACGTAGTGCATCTTGTACTGAAAGAATTCTTTAAATATTCACCTGCATCACAGAATGGTTTGGGTTGGAAGAGCCTCTCAGTTGCCAGCACTGCTACGACTGAAGGAGACCCCCAAAACAACAACCAGGCAGATTTTATCAAGATTTTATTTTCAATTTTGACAATCTGACAACACACAGCTGAGTGGGAAAGTGGCAAACGAGGAAAAGCAAGGGCTGAGCTCATTACAGAAATGAAAATTGTTATCAGCAATTCACACCACAAGTGGTTAGGAAGCTGTAACTATTCAAGGTTGGGATTTTTTACTTTTAAGATGACACAAACCCAGCTCCCTTTTCCTGCTGATGGTGAGAGTAATTCTGATTTGGAGGATGCTCACAAGCACGTGGCAGGCGTGGACATCAGGGTCAGACAGTGAAAGGAAGAAAAAGCCCACTCAGTGCAGCTAGAGGTGCTCTACTTAAAACTGGTCAAACAAAAAGTGAGCTATTTAGCACCACTGAATATATCCAGATTACAAATTTCAGCTGTCCATATTCTCAAAAATGCCTGGCTCACTCCTTCCCCAAAAACCTCTTTTCTGCACTCTGACTCGCACCTCAATCAGCTTCACCATTTGGAGGTGAAAATTCTCTTAGGAGAATAACCCCTCCCCACTGTCTCCTTCATCCCTTTGGATCCAAGGAGGCTGATGAAAGGCTGAACCTTCCTGAGGTCAGCAGCTGTAAGATATTCCTGGGCTGAGCAGAGGGAATTGCTGGAAGGAGGAGTAGAAGAGCCAGGGAAAGAAGAAGCAGGGGTGAAGACATCTTGAGTTGCAGCAGAAGAGAGAGAGAAAAGTTTGCACTCTCCTTTGAGAGGTTTTTTGGGTGTTTTTTTTCTATTCTGCATGAAAAATCAAATTTTGTGATGGGTGGGACAAGATTTCCCAAATTATTATGTCAGTATTTGGTTTTCAAATACAAAATATGCCTGAGTAAGTAATGAGACTCCTGGACTGGAAAACTCATGATGAGAATCCTTGTTTTTAAATCCTTCCTATTTTCTCCTACAATAACAAAGACCTGATGATCCATGTTCTCCAGATATCTTGAAAGAGGTAACGCATATATAGCCTCTGGCAGAGCAAAAATCCAGAAATTCAGCTGGGTTTGCCTAAACAACTGGATCACCTTGGGTGGCTTTTCCAGACAAAGTCAGCCCCAGGACTTTGCTGCCTTGGGAAAAGGCAACACTAGCTTCCTTTTGAAACATGAAATCAGCTCTTGGGCACAAACTCCAGCTCCTACAGAGCACTTTGCCTCTTCTCTTGCTCTGGGATGGGAATGTTAAAAGGAGAATATTGAATAACTTTAGCTGGAGGAGCTAAAATCCCCAAAGGACTGGGATGCTGCTGGATTAACATCCAACAAGGCAGAATTCCCTGGTGAAACAAAGTGCTGCATCAAGTGCTCAAAAGGCAAAGAGCTCCAGAAAGAGGAAGAATGAGACTTCTGAAGTGGAAGATTGATGGCTCCTGAATAGAGCTGAGGGATGGCAACACCTCACACTCCTGTGCTCCCAAACATCTGGCTCTGTGGAGATGCAAACACCATAAGAGTTCCATGGAGTGCTGGGGTTTGTGATGTTAAGTGCTCCGGGGGTAAGGGCTTGCCCAGGCAAGGCAGGAAGGGAGGCAAGGGAATAAAGTAAAACCGTGCAGAAAAAGCAGCAGACTGAGTGAGGTTCACCTCCTCTGTGAGTGTGTGTGTTTACATTTTAAGATCCATCGCTTTGGCAATATCTCACATTTTTCCCAAGGAACAACGGTGGCCTTAAAATCAGGAAGGTCAAACAGCAAGAGGAGTCAAAGAGGGTATAAATCATCTCTGAGAATACAAACGAGTCCAGATGAGATTCCAAAATCATCCCCCCACAAAAGCTACATGACAGAGTGTTGCCAAAATGTGCTGTCCCACTCTGCTCTCTCCCAGCGATGTGTTCCTGGCACATCCCTGCTGCTGGCACCACGCACGGGGGCCCAGCTTGGCCCATGAGCAACCTGGCTGAAAACCAGACTGGTTGTGGAGGGTGGGGGGAAAAAAGAGAGCTGCTTTCTTGCACAAGTGTTTTCCTGATGAAACATCCAGCCTGGCTGCAAAAATCCTGGGATATGTGCATGGCTGGGGAGAGAAACACGAGCCTTGAGGACAGTGTGGAGTCTGGGGTGAGCTGAGGTGGAACAGAAGGATGTTGTGAGTGTGGAAGTTGTCTGCACTGAAGGGATTGCTTCTTACAGATATATAATATAACCCCCCATAAATATATATATAAATATAATATATTTGTGTATTTTTTAAAATACGTATCTAGTTAGCAAGGCCAGGAAAATGCCACCCACAGCAGAGCAGGACTCGGCACCACTCCCACCGTGGGCTGCTCAGAGGCAGCAGTGAGTACTTCAAATAAGCTAAATTTCCATGGAGGTCACTCCCAGACCCCCTCCTCCTCACCCACAGCACACCACCCTTCCTGCCTTCCTCCTGAGCTGCATCAAAGCTTTGGAGGAAATCTCAATGACTGCCAGGTCACTATGAAAGCATACTAATAAATAAGCCTTGCTTTGGGCTCCAGGTGCTAAAATACCACTCAAACCAAGCTTTTCCCTGGTTTAGCATGTGTTGAGCCACTTAGAGTGAAAGCAGAGACCAAATTATTGGTGCAAAAGCACCTGCACTTGTGTACAAATCTTCTTTTTACACTGTGGTGTCAGAATGGCTTAGACCAAGAGTCAAAATCCCAAGTGGCCAATCTGTAAAAAAAAAAGTCACACCTGAAGAAAAATAAGTGAGTATTTTTCCATTTTAAGCATGTGTAAAAATTGCAAGGAAAGTTCTGACTTCCAAATATCAAAGAAATAAAAATGCACAAGTTCTCAGTCCTTCAGTTCCTACAACTAATTACTTTTAGAGCAAGAGAACTTCCTTTCTGTGGCTTTGTTGCAAACCCCTGGAACTAAAGAGGACCAGAATAATGGCCTCAGTTGGGGTTAGTGAGGTGAAGCACAGCTCAAAGTATTGCTGAGAACACTCTTCTGAACACTAAGTATATATTATAAAAAAAAAAAAAAAAAAAAAAAAAAAAAAAAAAAAAAAAAAAAAAAAGAGGGAAAGAAACACAAAGGGGAAGGAAAAAAAAAAATCCCAAATCAGTTTCCTAGCATCCAGATATAATGAGCAATGACTTTGGTTTCTTCTCACAAGCAAGCCTAAAAACCAAACCAAAAAACCAGCAATCAAGTTCTACCTCTTTGAAAACATTACCACGGCACGTGTGCCCTCACCACGCAAAACAGGAGGGAAATGGAAGGGACTGATGTCCAACAGCAAACTTTCTGCCTTTTCTTGGAAGGGAAGTACAGAAATGCTGGCATTCAACGTGAAACAACGAGGGGGAAAAAATTAGGATGCACTGGATGTGGCAGATATTGTGCTTAAATGAAGATCAAACAAGCCGGGTTAAGCAAACTCCTTAACGGAGCAGGACTGTGCAAACCACAGAGGGGATGTCACCCAGGGAGGCCAGGGCTGGGTGCTCCCCCAGGCCCTGGCCAAGGAGAAGAGGTCAGAGCTGGAGTCAGGTGGCTGTACTCACTCTGTGCCTCGCAGTCCACGCAGTGGGAATTGCCTCTGATGTTCCTGATGGACTGCAGGGCCATGGCCTCGTTCTGACTCGTCAGGCGGGACTGCGGGGAGACAAAGACATGAATGAGCAGCAAGCAGGGACCCAAAAACCCAAAAGACACAGCTGTCAGCTGAATGAACAGCAAACCCCAGAGCTCAGAGCAAGGTCGAATAAATATGGCCAAGGAACGAGTCTTGATTTGCCTCTCAAGGATCCTTCAGCATCTCCAAGACTTTGGGGGTCTCCAGCCTGGATTCTAACAGAGGGAAATCGAGCTTGAAAATGAACCCTGCTCTTCCCAAGAGCAGCAGACACACTGTAGGTTTGCTTCTTGAGATAAATGAGATATGAATATTATTTTACAAGATCAATTTCTTTTATTGATGTGTGTGCTGCTGCTAATGAAGACTAAGGGAGGTTTGCAGAAGTGGCTGGAACTTTTTCATCATCCAAAGGTCAGGTTTCACCCGGTGGCTCCTGTTTAAATGCTCCCCACCATGACCTGCCCATGACCTCTGCTTGGGGAGACTCTCCTGATGTACAGGCAGGTCAGCTCTACCCAACTAAATCCCCCTGAGGGCTCCCTGAGGTGTGATTTTAGCAGGACTTGTAGATATCCACGTGCAGACACAACTTCCATGGGACACCTGCTAAACCTGTTCCAGCCAGCTCTTCTGACATGCTTTGGAAACCCAGTGAGAAAAATCTCTCTGAGCCATTGCCCAGCCACTCTTTATCCTTTTGTGTTAATCTTTTTATGCAGGTGTTAATGCACAAACTTCCCCTTCTGTGCTCCAATAACACACACACTGGAATGTGAGAACCCATGCAAAGCAAGAAACGTGTAAGCTGTGATTTTCCTCCATTTCGGGAATAGATGTTGGAAATAAACCCATTTTTTAACACAAAAGGGGAAGTAAATTGTGTTATGATGATGGTAATTACTGGTATTTGATCTACTCTGCCACAGCAGGGCAATGAAAGCAGGCATTCATTTAAAAATATGAGTCTCTTCCTTGCAGTATAAAATCATGAAAGACAACTGTTAGGTGGGTAATATTAAAGAATCTACAGTTCTGGACAATTATTGGCCATTTCTCTCCCTCAATCACCACTCAGTACCTTGCTGTCTCCCGTGAAGTGTTTACAGATACCGGCACTCAAGACACAGAAGTTCTCCCAAAAAATGAGCACTGGCTGAAAACGTCTCAGATTTGAAACATTTCTTTTGACAGGAAACGTGAGCAAATTCCTTCTGTCATCAAAGGAAAGCATTCCAAGGGGAAAGCTGCTCCTCCCAGGCCATGTTTCTTCTCAGAAAAGCTCGCACCCTACTCTCAGCTGTTGGGGTGACTCACACGCCATCTCGAGGAGTATTGGCTTAAAAACTACATGATTTGCTGTCATCCTTATGATCGCCTAACCCACACGCTTCTGCCAGAGTTCCCTCTGTGCTCCATACCTTGTTCCTTGCTGCTCTCAAGCAGCATAGCAAACGGAGTGCAGAACTCTGGCCACGCGATCTGGCTCTCTAAACATGTCTAGTGACTCCACGCGTCCCTCCTCTCGTAAGGTGGTTGCTAAAGTGCCAGGTCTGGCCCGTGAGATCAAGAC
>CM031863.1:37522034-37533410 GCA_018697195.1 Certhia americana | reverse complement strand
CCCTGGCACAGGGTGCCCAGAGAAGCTGTGGCTGCCCCTGGATCCTTGGAAGTGTCCCAGGCCAGTCTGGATGGGGCAGTGGAAGGTGTCCCTGCCTGTGGTAGGGGGTGGCACTGGATAATCCTGAAGGTCCCTTCCAATCCAAACAATTCTGGGACTGTGCAAATCCTGTAACTGCAGGTCTGGACACAAGGTTTGAGGCTGGATCCTGCCCTGCACAGTGCACCAGGAAACAACCAGGATCCACAGCTTTTGCTCTCCAAATGCTATGCAGATAAAGCACTGGTTTGGGTAAATACTCAGTCCCTGTGTTTGTGAATTTGGAATTGAGTCTGTACCTTAATCAAACATAAAGTGGCCAACAAGCATCATTTAGATTTAAACCTGAGGTGCTAAAAGCTGCATAATGTAAAAATCAAAGGCTGCCACAAAATAAAAGATGAATGGACCACAAAGAGCTAACAATACAGAAAATGTAACAATTTACCCTCTTCTTTCAAGCAGTTTTTACAAGCACAGATATATCAAAGATGATGTGGACATTTTCTCCTCTACAGCACCAATACTGGGATAATAATAATAATAATAATTACTGGGCTATAATGCAGGATTAAAATCAGTTCAACCTATTCAACATCCACGTCCGACATGGGAGATGAGAAAATGATCTGAGAAGCCAGGAGAGGGGGTCAGTGAAATATCCTTAGGGCTACTGGAGGATAAGGACAAGTATTCAGGCCAGAGGAGCACCACATGGAAATACCAGCAGAACTGAAATAAATGGACACACACCCCACCCACACATGGGACACCAATGCCAAATTAAAAAAATCAAGGAAGCTGAAACAGAGTAAGTGCAATTGGGAAGGGCTGGCACGAAACATGAAAGGAAAAGAATAACAGAGCACAAATTCTGGTGAACATCAGCCATAACGAGCTTCAGACAGAACATTTTGTCTGATAATGACTTATTATATATTCAGAGCCATGACACTACTGTGTTCCCTCATCATCCATAAACATGCAAAGATCAGGGACAAATCCAGCAGCAGATTTAAAGGCAGCACTGCTGCCCGCTGGCTGTTGTGTTCCCAAGCTGTGGCACAAGAGGTTTTCTTAGATAAGCTCCATGTCAGCAGGGCCAATGCCTGCACTGCTGTAAGGATGCCTCAAAAACAGCAGGAGGTGACTTGGCACCTTGAGGGGGGGATAAACACAGAGCTGAAGGTTCGTTTCAGGTGCAGGAAGGTACCTGAAGCAACAGTTTTACTGAAAAACAGTGCATGGGGCTAAGTGGGAAAAGAAATCATGGAATATCCAGAAGGATCACAGTTTAACACCTGCCCCTGTACAGACACGCCAACAATCCCACCCTGTGCATCCCTGAGAGCATGGTCCAAATACTCCTGGAACTCTGGCAGCCTTGCCAGAGGCTGTGCCCGTTCCCTGGGGAGCCTGGGCAGTGCCCCAGAACCATCTAGGGGAAGAACCTTTCCCTGAGATCCAACCCCAAATCCCCCTGACACAGCTCCGTGTCATTCTCTTGGGTCAAAGATGAATGATACAACTGCACAGCTACAACTGTTTCGTTTTAGCAACACCATGTGCCAAGCAAACAGGTAGAAGGGTTACCCAAACTGCCATGAATAAATCATGGACAAAGCCTCGTGTGTCAGGCAGAGCTTTCAGGGTTTTGTGAGGAAGGGCTAAGAGGAACTACCCCACAATAAATTCAGTCCTGTGCACTGCCTCCTGTAGGACAACACAGTTAAGGTCTCTGCAGCACCACTGAGTCCTCTGATCTCCTCTTTAATAATGCTGATCATACACACACGGAGCTGGTTTGCCCAGCAGAAACAAGCCCAGGAGAGCTGCAGCATGTTTTCAGGTGGGGCTGGAGCCCCAGGAGGGGCTGAGGGAGCTGGGAAGGGGCTGGAGCCCCAGGAGGGGCTGAGGGAGCTGGGAAGGGGCTAAGGGAGCTGGAAAGGGGCTCAGCCTGGAGCAAAGGAGGCTCAGGGGGGCCCTTGTGGCTCTGCACAACTCCCTGCCAGGAGGGGACAGCCAGGGAGGGTCAGGCTGTGCTCCCAGGAACAGGGACAGGAGGAGAGGGAACGGCCTCAGGCTGGGCCAGGGGAGGCTCAGGGTGGACATCAGCAGGAATTTCTCCATGGAGAAATGGTGGAAGGCCTAGGTATGGGCTGCCCAGGGAGGCTTGGAGTCACCATCTCTGGAGGGCTTTAAAAAATTTGTAAATGTGAGACTTGGGCACACGGATTAGTGGTGAACGTGGCAGTGCTGGATTAACTGCTATACTTGATGATATTGTAGGTCTTTTCTAACCTTAGTAAGTCCATGATTCTATATCCACTGAAGCTTCAGATTTACTCCCCAGAAAGCTGTGCTGGTTGAAGACATCTTCCCTAATTTTTTCTGCATAAACACACCAATATTTTTTTTTTCCTCCCAAGCTCAACGATGAAACAAAGCAGCAGTGCCTGCTCCACGTCACCCCCAGGGCAATTCCTTCAGGAGAACAGAAACAAACCTGTTCCTGTACATCCTTAAGCACAGCACGCAGGAACAGGAGAATCCAGGCGGGAGGATGAAGTTGCTCACTTTTACTCTTCAGTCAAATTATAGGTTGTGCTGTTTAAATCCCTGTGAGCCCAATCACAAAATTTTATTAAACAGTTTTCCATGTTTAACAGTTATTCATGGAAAGGTCCACTATAATAGTATTTTAGCACCATCAACCTGTCGAAATCAACCTGCCCAATTACTCCAAACTACATTAATAACACCGGATATTACACTAATTGTGTCCAGTTTCTATGCAGACGAGGCCCCATGGGGCTAATTTTGCATCCTCAGGGGCAAGCAACTCAGCCATCAGCCTGATTTCACCAGGAATCCCTCCTCATTACACAAGTCCAGGCTGTCAAACTTTTTTTTTCTTTTTTTTTTTTTTTAGAAAAAAAGGTTAATGGGCCAATCAGTCATCAATTATTTCCTGGAAGGGCAGCACAGGAAGGGTTAAAGTGTGAAGAACCAGCTGCCACCGACTTCCATTTGGAAGTTATTATCAACAGGAGATGTCTAAAATGCTGTTGTTGTTTGTTTTGCTTTTCTTTTTTTCTTTTTTTTTTTTTTGAAGAGGGAAGGGTGGCTGGGATGGGAAATGAGCCAAAACTGTGAGATTGTGATGATGTGGAAGGAAAAGCATAAGAGATTTTTTCTTTCAGTGGAAGCTGGCATGGAATTAGCGAATTTTAGGATGCCCAGCTGTGGCTGCCCCACCCTTGGAAATGTTCCAGGCAAGGTGGGAGGGGGCTTGGAGCATCCTGGGATAGTGGAAGGTGTCCTTGACTATGGCAGGGGTGGAATGAGATGGGCTTTAATGTCCCTTCCAACACAAATAATTCTGGGATTCCAGGGACACTCTTCTCACCATCATCTTTCCATAGTCAACTGCATTTAGGCCAAGTTCACACTTATTTTGTTCTGCCAAAAAACCAGACGCTGTCACAGCCCCCCCCCCCCCCCCCCCCCCGCCCCCCCTTCTGGAAAACAAAGAGAGAAAACTTCTTAGGAGCAATGGATTGTGGAAGAAAAAGCAAATGTTCAGGGCAGGGCCTCACTGCCTTCCCCTACCCATGTGTTTGTGATGTGGGACTGAGATCAGGTTTAGAAAACCACACTGAAAATTACCACAGGATACAATTAGTCCATAACTTGTTCCAGAGAACTCCACTTTAAGTCTATGGAATGCAGGGAAAACACATGGCCAGGAGCGCTCACACCTCTGGGTACCTCTCAGGAGTGGTTCTAAATAATGTGCACAAATCAGCACAGACTCTATTTTCACTCCCCACCTATTCTACTCTCAATATTAAGAACTGCCTAAGTAACTCCTGACACCTTGCACCAGTGATGGGCATAATTCAAAGTCACAAAATCCCAAAAGATCAGGCTGGGAAGGACTTCAAGGATCACCTGGTCCAACCTTTCAGCACGGAAAGTCAACGGGAGGCACAGGCTCCCTTCTGCTGTGCAGAAATCACACCCAACCTAAAAGCTGGCTTTCAAACAAATAAATATTCAGGCATTTCTAAGAGGCATTAATGAATATTTTGCCAGAACCAGGAATAAAACTGGATCTTCTGGCTTCCAGGCCAACCAGGCTGTGCATTTGTGCCTCTGCCCAACACAGCTGTCTGATATCAGAGGATGCTGGTGCTGCTGGTAATTAACAGTAACTCATCTGGCACATCTGGAGGGTGGTGCCACTCACACAGGAAACACTTCTCAGGAACAAGAAGTCAAGTGCAGCACCGAAACCCCTTGAGGGCGTGTTTCAAATGCTCCTGAAGCACCTTCAAGAGCTGAGGTTACAGCCTGCATCCCAGCCAGACCTGCCTCAAGTAACACCCAGACCTATTTAAGCTCCTTTTTCATCACCTCCTCCTCCCTCTCCTGAAAATCTCTTCTGCTCAAGCACCCTCACCCTTCATCTTTTGGAAAGGAGGAGAGGGAAGAGCTGTTGGGGTGCCCTGGGAAGCAGCAGGAGTTGTTTACAACACACGATTTGTTTACAACCTGTTACTTACGTCCCACGCACGTGAGGTCTCGCTACCTTTTGCCACTCAGTGTGAATTACCCCCCTCACTTGGCAGATAAGTATGTTTATTAGCAGCCTCAATTAAGGAAATATTTGTGCCATGTCCCACTGGGCATGGCTATGCTAATACTTCTCTCCCCTTTCCAAACCCAGTGTCTAAATCTAATTAGTTTTGAAAATCAACCCTATCAGGACAATGGAGCTCTGCTATCGCTTGCCCACAGCTCTTGGTAAAGGTTGTGTTCCACTGGAAGAGTTTTATTCTGGTTTATATCACATTTATCTGAGTGGTGGTGAAAGACTGGAGGTGCTGAAGCTCTCTGCCTCATGGGCTCGATGTTTTATTTGGGTGCCAGGATAACACAAGTTAAAAAATTTTTTAAAAATTCAGTTTAGACAGACAGGAGGTAAAACTCCCTGCATGGGCACGGCACCACGGCAGCAACAGCATCACTTGGAAACCAAAGGCAGCTTGGGACCTCATGAGTATCCAAACAAAAAAGTTCTCCCTCAGTGCCCAGCAAATCCAACCAAAATCACACATGCAATGGTGAGGAGGGGGAAAAAATCAGGATTTAGTATCTTTATGCATGCAGAGCACAGGCCTTTAGTTCCTTAAAGATAATCCTTCTCGCTGTGCTGCAAAATCAGAAAATCACAGAATAGTTTGGGTTGGAAGGTGAAGATCATCCAGTTCCACCCCTTGCCACGATCAGGGACACCTTCCACTACGCCAGGTTTCTCTAAGCCCTGTCCAACCTGGCCTTAAATCTGTTGATATAAAAGAAATAGTTCTGTGTTTTAATAATACTGCCATGGTAACAGGTGTAAGGTGCTCTTAAAACCAGAGTGGGGTTTGTGTTAAGCAAAACTTGCTGCTACTACCTGCTTTTTCCCCCTAAAGAACCAAAGGATTGCTTCAAGCCTGGCTGCCTGCAAGGGGGAGCACGTGGGACTTTCTCATTTGTCAGCAGCTCCCTATGGAAAGCCCCAAAATCTGACAGCTAAAGAGTTTAGGCAATCTCTAAAATGAATGAAAGTAAGATTTCTTGTAATGAGACAGAACTGATGGAGGAGGTAACTCTGCAATTTTGGGGCAAGGCGAGGGTCAGGCTCTGCCCCCAGGGAACAGGGACAGGCTGGAGGGAAGGGGCTCAGGCTGTGCCAGGGGAGGCTCAGGGTGGACATCAGGAGGAATTTCTCTATGGAAAGGATGGTCAGGCATTGGAGTGCAGTCCCCATCCCTGGAGGTGTCCAAGGAGGTGGCACTCAGTGCTCTGGGCTGGTGACAAGGTGGGCATTGGGCACAGGCTGGACTCTATGTCCTTGGAGGGCTTTTCCACCTTCAGTGATTCTGTAACACCCTCAGAAGCTTGAGTCCTTCAGCTGGATCCCACACCTGGTGAAAACCCCACCCAAAACATGACCTTTGCTGTCAACCAGCCAGGAGAGAGCTGCCCCTCTGATGGGGATGCTCCAGCACAGAGTCCCCCCATGCTGGGGACCATTGAGACCTTAGATTCTAGCTTTTATATTTTTCATGTATTTGTAATCCTGCAATTCTTTAGTGTATCACTCTAAACTCCCTGTCCAGTGCTAGCTACTGTCTTCCCATTTTGGTCAGACACAACAATTCCTCTCCAGGCTTGGGAATCAAGGACACCTCACTGTCTCAGGCCCCAAAAAACCAAAACTGAGTTGGGGGGGCAGGGCAAACTGAGGGTAAATTATGTAATTAACTGATGCTGTAATTGGAAGATTAACCCCCAATATGCAAATGGACCAAACTTATAAAAGTGTGAAAACACGTGACCTATCGTCAATTTTTTGGGTGTAACCCCTGGTGGGGGGGGACTTCATCTGCCCAAAATGTACCTGAAAGCCCTTCAATAAATTTCACATAAATTTAAATTTAACCGCTTTCATTCTCTTAATTTTGTCTAGCCTCTGTTTTTGGGTAGCCCAAAAAGGCATCACCATCACCTACCCACAGCATGACTGCAGCACCCGGGCTCTGCACATTCCTCCTGAGCTGTGCCCACCTGGCAGCACACCCAGAACACCCAAAAACACCCAAACCCACCCAGAAACACCGGGAGGTGTTCAAAATGATCAGGGAGCTTCTCCAAGTGAAATGTTCTTGGTGTGTAAACAGGTGTGAGTGCAACTGAGCAGCGTGTGCCGAGGACCCCGGCAGATTTGTTATTCTGGACTGTCATTTCCCATCATTGCTCTCTTTTTTGAAGGCATAATTATCTAAACCTGTGGTTTTTAATACTTACAATGCTCATTAACTCCACATTTGCATGTCTCACCAATCCAGCGCTCACACAAAGGCTCATGGTATCAGCTCAAAGCTATGGAGAGCACTGAGCCTTCAGCTCTCGGGGGGGGACAAAACATCCCCCCCAGAAAAATTGATACATTTGCCCAGTTTTACAATTTCATTTTGATATCATGTCTCAAAACCTTTAGGGCCATGGCCAGCAGGACTGTGTTCCCAGACCAAGGTGCCTTCAGTACTTAGCTGGATCAGTAAAATAGAGGACTCCTCAAATTAGACAGGTCCTAAAAAACTTTGATCTATTTTTGTGCAAAATATTGATCTAATTTTTGTGGAAAACACAAGGGAATTCCATATATTTGCTCCTCTGCTGGAGTTTATTAACAGGTCGATAAAAAATCACAGGCTTCTCAAGCACTAAACCTGTAAAAACAAACATACCTGATCAGAGGAAAAATTGGGCTGGGAGGTATAAACCACAAACAGAAAATTTAAAATTATTCAAGTGTTTTTGTGGAAAAAAGACAATCCCAAGACTTATGAATATCTGGCAGTCAGTTTCTGTCTCTTCATATTTTGCACTTCATATTTGAAAAGCCAAGAAAAGGATCAAAACCAGCCAGTTTAGCAGCTCTGAAAGGCAATAATTTTACACTTAGGCTGAGAAATGAAATAAAATAATATTTAAAAAAAAAAAAAAAAAAGCTGCCTTAACAAGCTGGAATAAAACTCCACTTTTGTTTCCTGTGCACACTTTGGCAGGGAGAGCCAGGCCCCCGCCAGCAGCCTGGGCTGTAATTGTGCAAAAAAAGGACGGTGATATAAATCACCAAAGGTTAATGATCAGGATGTGAACAGAGGGACTTGTTTACAGAAATAGCATGCAATTTAAAATTTACAAGAGATTTAATGCCACCGCTTGGCAATCACTAAAATCAACAGCCCAGAAAACAGTGACATTAAGAAAAATATTACAGTTATAATCATTCCAAAATAAGTCAATTAGTGCTAGGGCATGCGCTCGCGATTACTTGACCCATTTGGTTCGCACTTAAGTGAAGAGAAAAAAAAAAAAAAAATCCCCCTCCCTTATAGCGAGATTACTGAGTTGTGACCTATTTTGCATTCCCTATTCCTTACACCATCCCTCTTCCATGCTGCTGGAGATGGTGGTGGCTTTTTCCTCCCCCCCTCTCCCCCTTGCTCGGTTTCAGAGTCATTCTGACCTCTGACATTTGTAATAATAATAATAATAAAAAAAAAATTAAAAAAAAAAAGAAAACAAAATTTATAATTGTGTTGTTCAAATGAAGGTGGAGAGGGGGGAAATAAATACATAAAATTCCATGTGCTATTATCCAAAAGGCATGACGGCTGCCTTGGGTGGGGGGAAAAAAAAGCAATGTAAGTCAATTTGTGAACTTTGGCACTGGGTGACCTTTAGAAATACAACAATATCCAGAATTTACAAGCAAGAGTAGCACATGCAAATGACCCGGCACTGTCTCGCCTCTGGATTAGAGCTGCAAAGAGCATTATGGAGAAGGCTTGCACAAAACAAATTAAGATTGTTACTTAAATGTCATGGCACACTATTGTATTTGGCTACAGATCATTACACCTGATACTAACACTTTTAAAAACCGTAATAACTTGGGAAATATTACATCGAGTGCTCACATGGAGAAAGGGAAAATATATATATGTATCTCTTAAAAAAAAAAAAAAAAAAGAGAAAATGGGTTCCTGAAGTAATTTAAACATCACCACTCCACGACTAGAGGGAAAGGTCAAAATTTAAGTAAGCTGAAAGGAACATGAATGGCAAAATAAAAGGCACGAACAGAGAGATGAAAAGACCAAGTGGAATGACTCTGCAAACACGGGGTGGAAACAAACACGCATGCTTGGGGCAAATCTCATTTCCAGGGGGAAAGGGAGAGAGGCAAGGAGGGCGAAATTTTGGAGGAGTGGGTTAAAAAAAAGGAGGGGAGAGAGAGGAGGTGTTTGTCTGGGATGGGTGGGTTTGTTACCTTCGGTGTTGGTGCTGCTGCTGCTGTAAATATTTCGCAGGCTACCAACACGGTTTAGTTTCCAAGCTTTGCGTTTGGCTGCGTCCAGAGAGCAGGAGGGGAAGAGAGAGAGAAAAAAAAAAAAAAAAAAAAAAAAAAAAAAAAAAAAAAAGAGAATAAAAATAAAGAAAAAAAGAAGGGGGAAGAAGAAGAAGAAGAAAAAAAAATTGGTTTTTTTTTCAATGGAAAAGGGGAGAAAAGAAACATCAAAAAGCATGTGAAGTAAAATACAAGCACGAGCCTGTTCACACACAGAAAATGCACACAAGGACCACTCAGCCCCTGCAATCCACATGTGGAAAACCTCGTGTTCACAGTGATTCTTCTTTCAGTCACCACCACATGACACGATTTGACAAGATTAAATGGATCTGCTATCAGAATAGACAAAACGGATCAGTAGAAGTTTTAAAAAAAAAGAAAAAAAAAAGAAAAAAAAGGCAGGAAGTATTTGTGCAGAAGATACAGGACAGGACAAAACAGCTACTGTAAAATGTGATTTAATTCACAACATAACACAGCCAGACAAGAGCTCCTTTTCATCCAAGAGCCTATGGGGATCACTTGGTGCCTGGAGTTCACCCTTAAACCTCCTTTTTACATCATCACCTTTAGAAACTGAGGTGATGCAATGACCTTAAATCCTCTCACCAACAAATGTTCTTTGTGGCTTTGAACTCAGAGGAAGTCGAATCATAAAATCCCCGAATGGTTTGGGCTGGAAGGGACCTTAAGGCTCATCTTGTTCCATCCCTTGCCATGGGCAAGGATACTTTCCACTATCCTAGGCTGCTCCAAAATTCCTCCCCCACTGCAAAATCAAAGTGTTTATTTGGAAAGGAGGCAAAAAGAAAAAATCTGTTCTTTACAGAGAATAGCAACACCCTGGTTTCATTAGAATTGACCCAAACTTTGAGATCCTCTGAGCTGCTGCTTCACAATTAGCAGAAGATATGGATCAAAAGCACTCTGTTCCCAGGCTCGTTAGGGGACAGCACATTTTCACCTTCTCTAGGATCTTTAAAACATTTAGGTTAGGCTGGGTTCCATCACACGGGAACCAGATGAAACATCTGAGTACACCAGGACACCTGACAGCCACTGGAACAACAGGGAGCTGCTGGAATTACCATGTCTGGAAGTGTGTAAATGGCATTTGGATGTGGGACAGGGCTTGGTGGTGAAGATGATGGTGCTGAGTTGGTGGCTGGGCTCAAAAAGTCTTCTAAGGGACCTTCTCCCTCCCACCACAGATGTCCCTCACTCTTTAGGACTTCACAACCACCCCACAACTCAGCCAGTACTGGGACACAATAATTTAAAAATTTTCCTTCAATATTTATGAGGGAATTTCTGTAATGCCCCACGGAACTCTGTCCAAACAGCTGCTCACAGGGAAGAGGAGCAGGGATGTGAAGTCATTCCAGGCTTGAACCAAAAGCTCCATTTTCAGCTGAAGAATTAAAACTGGAAAAGCACTGCCTGAACCCCGCCCCACTGTTAAGTATGATTTGAATAAAGCCATCTGCAGGCTTTAATGCTCCATACTGAAAAGGAGGACTGGACTCTGAGTGACATCACCAAATCTAAAAGTGTTTTCATTGGGTGCATCCTTCAAGCTGGAAAAACCCTTTCATTTTAAGACCTGTTTAAGAAGTCTCTGCACTAGAGAGGCACAATTGCCCTGCAGAAAACTTGTTTTCCCTCTGAAACATTTACATATAAATAGGCAAAATTGAGGTTTGGCACCCCTCTGAAAGGGAAGATGGTCTCCAGTGCAGAGAGGACCCTTTCCCAGTGCCTTTCCCATTTTTCACACTTTAATGGCACGTTTGTGAGAGCAGGAGTCAACCCGCAGCCCGCTTTTCTATTAACCTATTGATGAAATAATCCATTCTAATGTGCTAAGTGTCAGGCCTTTCCCTTCCCTTTAAACAAATGGACTTTTTCCACAGAGATGCTGAGGTCCTGATATAGCCACATGCATCCTTTGGCATCGATTAGGCTCCTGCCTGCTTCCTCCAGGTGCTCTCCTGCCTTTGAGGATTCAAAAAGGATTTGGACACTGCCAAGCAAAGCCTCTGCCGGGTGATTGATGTGCCAGGGAGAGCAGAGCCATCCTACCCCGTCTGCCTCTGGAATTACACACTGTTGTTACCCACAAGCAGGCTGGAACAGGCCCTGCAGCTCATTATCTGCCTGCTTTGTCTTTGAATTATTTCCCTGGATATTCTGTTTGGCTGCTCTGGGTTCACTTCCTGGTCCCAAAGTCAACCCAACAAAAGCTCTTGTTGCCAGCTCCAGAGATGTCTATATCTATATCTATATCTATATCTATATCTATATCTATATCTATATCTATATCTATATCTATATCTATATCTATATCTATATCTATATCT
>CM031863.1:37505656-37522024 GCA_018697195.1 Certhia americana | reverse complement strand
TATCTATATCTATATCTATATCTATATCTATATCTATATCTATATCTGTGTCTATCTCTATCTGTATATATCTCATCCATATAATCTCTCTCTCTCTCTCTCTATATATATATCTATGTATGTATCTATTAGCCAAATCTACTTTTTATATCATGAATACCCTTAATCAAATAAACCCCAACCAGTTACCAATTAAATGCTGTAAGAAATACTTCATTATCTAACAGCAAAACGCCCTGATAAAAAAAAAAAAATCTTTGAGGTCTTTTTTAAGATCAGTCTTTAAGATTGACTTTTGAAGTAATTTCTAGAAGTGTGTTTTTCTTCCACAAATGCCACCAAGAGGTGTTTCTAACTAAAGATTCCAGGGGAAAAAAAAAAAACAGACAAACTTTCTCACCCCTCAAACATCTGGAATGAAGTTAACAAGTTCCCAATATTTCATTTAACTTCTACCGAAGTGGCAAACAGTATTGGTCCAGGATATTGAGGACCCAGGAAGCTGCCCCATCAGCATCAAGCCCAACCTCTGAAAAAGCACCACTGTGGCCACTACGGCACACCAGAAAGTGCCACATTTCCCCAGATTTTGGACACCTCCAGGGATGGTGACTTCAGCCCTTTTCTGATGCCTGACCACCCTTTCAGTGGAGACATTTTCCTTGGCCCTGACCAGGAGTGGTGGCAGCAGCTGCAGCTCTGGCAGGACACCCAGCTGGCTCTGGGGACACAGATCATCCCCTTGCTGATGCTTCTGAGTGCTCCCCGTGAGCTGAACCATCCCCATTCCTGTAAAATAAGCTTTTACACCTGCACATCCCAGAGTGAGAAGAGGCATGTTGGTGTAGGAAGGAGGAAACAAGGCTTCAGGACAGCCTTTTGCTAAGATATGGAGGAACTGGGAATCAATTAAACTTAATCACCCCCAATTACCACCTCTCTTTGTATTTGCTCAGGCAATAACTTTACAGCTGTGAGCAGCTTCTCCAAGACAGAATTTCTGTGTTTGCTTTCTCTAATGGGGCTGCTATTTTTTCTCTGCTAATGAATCTGCTCGTCCTGCCTAGTTTTGATTAGTCAGGTTCTGTAGTAAATATGTTTACTACCTCTATGATCACGTAGCATTACTTCCAAAAGCAGGAGGTGTTTGTAGGAAGGGTTTAAACCCACGTGTGATCTGAGGACACATCTGTTTGCTACCTGGGAAGTTCTCTAAGGATGCTCAGGATATTACAGCCAACAAAACCCTGCACTAACCCTTTTCAACCTGCTCCAATTCAGGTTTTTTTTTGCATTCTGATAAGCAGAAACAGGCTTTTGTTCCTGGGAGAGCCTTCACACGTGCAGCCTAACCCTGGAAACCTCCCTCAGTGCTGCAGCGAGGCGTTCCAGATGTGCCTATGCCACCTCTGGTCTGGCTGTGCCAGAGTTCTTTGCTGATGAGCTGAAGAGTCCTCAGACAGCTGATTAAAAACTGCTGTGGCCGCGTGTCCGAGCCTCGCCAGCCGTGCTGGAGGTGGGAGCCTGCATGAATTACATCCCTGGAGTGTGCTGAGCAGTGCTGATTAAATGAGGAATGCCACAGCCCTCAGCATCAATTATCAGAAATAATAGGATCTCTGCACCTAGGCTGGGGGAAGGGGGCTGGCGTGCCAAGTGCTTCCCAGAGCATCCTTCCAGCACCTGTGGGACAGGCATACCACTGGCCAGGTGTGGGGAAAACTCATCTTCTTCTCTTTTTTTATTTTAAGGGCCCAATGTCCTTTTCTGGGGCACTGACACAAAAGACCAACCCCTGTCCTCGAGGATTGTAGAACAAATCTTTCTTCCTCAGGCGAGGGCACCAGTCTGTGTTGGCTATTAATATATATATTTTTGTATTTACAAGCACGAATGAGATGGGACAGCTGGTGTGGATGTCTTGAAGCTATTTTATTCCATTATGGCCATCAGTGTCAGCTAACAAAGTCCAACAGCTTCAGCTACTGCAAAACAGCTGACAAACATTTCCTGGTTACAGTGCATCTGTCATGGGTTGCAGTGCAAAATGTAACCAAAACTCTGAATTCTGTCACCATGTGATGAAACTGGGGAGTGTGGGGTGGTGTAATTGTCTGTCAATGGCCAACTGTCAATAAACCCACTGGGGCAGTTTTCTGATCTCTGCCACAGCCCAGCCTCCCTCCAGGGAGAGATCTTCAGCTGATGGGCCAGTGAGTGTCACTGAGAGAATTCCATCATCCCACTGGGAAATGCTCCAACCAGGGGGAGGAGCAAAGCATTCCTACCTGGATAAAAATCTGGGAGTTGGAACACCAAGGCAGCCTTTTCCAATGGATTCCCAGAGGAACATCAGGCCCATCTCTCACCACTGGACCTTCAGTGAAAAATTTCACTTTTCTACAGGAGCATCACTGCACCAGAGCCACATCTGCCACTGGGACTGCAGCCAGCATGGAATGGCACTGCCACCAACACCCTGACCCACAGGGTGTCAGGTTGGATCCTGACTCTGTTGGTTTCTTTATTTGTCCTTTTTTCTCTTTTGTAACTCTGCACTGCATGTGTTTTGGTTTTATTGTTTATTTTAGTTCCCCTAACAAAGAACTGTTATTTCTATTCCTATATCTTCAACTGAGAGCCCCTGAATTTCAAAAGTTATGATAATTGGGAGGGAGGGGGTTTAAATTCTCCATTCCAAGGGAGGCTCCTGCCTTCCTTAGCAGACACCTGTCCTTCAAACCACGTCAGCCTCTTAAAAAGTTTTCAGCCAATTACAGTTTGCAAAAGATTGACAAACAGTTGCTTTAGCCAATTGCTAAAAGCTCAGGTACACTTTTTTCTAACAACGCTGTCTTGTAATGGTCTCAAACAATGGATAATAGTTCCTTATTAAGCATACATATTTCTACTAACTTGTTTAACATTTTTCTAGGCTGTCCTAGATATCAAAGATAGCACTATTGTTTTTCCTGACCTTCCTCTCCCTATCTTTCTTACAGTCCTGAGATTCGCTTCCCCCCAGCCTTTCTGACAGTTTTATGTGTCATTCCTATTTCCCACATTTCCTATTTCCCACATTTCCTATTTCCCACAATTTAATCATTTCCTATTTCCCACATTTCCTATTTCCCACATTTCCTATTTCCCACAGCCAGGCACCCCAGCAATGCTGCTCTGTACTGAGGAGGTGGCTGAGGAAAACCCTCCTCCCAGAGCACAGGCCAGGGGAGCTTCCCCAGGTAACTCCTGCATGCCATCTGCCCAAGAAAATTGATTTATGAGAGACAGGCGGAAGATGAAGCTGCATGTTCAGGGATAAACTTCAGCCTGCCTCGAGTTTTCCTGCACCATGTGTGGTTCCATCAGGGCCAGCCTGGGGAGTTTCCTTTCTTCTTGGCCAGCAATTTGTCCAAAGAAGACCCCAGTCTCTGGTCAGAGGACTGAAATGACTTCATTAAGATGCAGCTCAGGAGATTCTCAGATCATGCAAATTTGTCTGTGCCTGTGGAGGGGCTTGACATCGTCTTGCCCTATGTGAAGGCAGACATGACAAAAATTCCTCAAATAATAGGGGCTAAAACCCTCCCAGAACAAACCCCAAGCCTATTTAATACAGATCTACACATAAATATGTATATCTAAGTAAAATGAACTAGATACACTGCATTTCAAGATCTGTCCAACACTAAATTTCTAAAAAAAAGAAGAAATGCCACAATGTGCATGGATTTTATACAAAACACAAACTCAAAAAATGGTTTGGGTTGGATGGGACCTTAAAGACCATCTGGTTTCAACCCTTGCCATGGGGGGAAAGGATGATAAGTTTATTCATAATTTTTCTATTTATTAAACCAGATTTCAACAATGAACCATCTTTAAACACCTTAATGTGACTCTAAAGTTTCCCAGCATTTCTGTCTGGAGCAGGAGGGATTATCAGGACATATGCCCCAAAAGACCAAAAAATGGGGAGACAGAAAATATTTCATATGGCAACAGCCCTCAATATGCCCTTTTTGGACTCCAGAACACTCAGAAAAAACCAAACCTGACGAAAAGCAAATTAAGAAAAGTGCTGAGTGACAGAAATTTCCCCAAACACAACTAAAACTGTATGTCTGGCACAGAACCCCCCAGCTCTTTCCTCTGCAACTGAAATCCTTTCCCATGCTCTATTTCAAACCCACAAAACACTCTAAAAGTAATACTTCAAATCATATTAATAGTTAATTACATTTGGCTTCTCTTCAGCTTTGAACATTTCACATGAAGGGGGAAAAAAATGAAAACACATTCATACTTCCGCTGGTGACAGGGGAAAAAAAGTTACTTTAATTAAACATTTCTAAAAAATGTTTTCAGATATTTCCCCCCCCCCCCCCCCCCAATATTTCTCCATCTAAACTTCTGCAGTAGGTAAAGGACCCACTAAACAATTTCAGTGCCTTTCCAATACACTATAAACATACAAGATTCCAATTGACAAAAAGGAAATGGTAATTGGAAACATTTTTCTCAGTTTTTCATTATCTGAAGCAGAAAATTATGGCTCTTTTCTACACACACACAAAAATTCCTTTTCAACCACCTAGAAAAATTGTCTTTTAATAAAAGCTTTAAATTATACTATCATATTTCAAAGGCAATGAACAGTTAAAGCAGCTAATCAAAGGTATAATTATTTAATGACTCTGACTCCTGCTATCTAACGGGGCTGGAATGGCTTGGCTGTGATCACCAGACCCCCAGCTCCAGCTCTGCAAAACAAGCCCTTGGCTGGGAGCATTCCAGCCACCCATTCCTGAGGTTAGCTCCTCCAATTTTGGCTGACTTCACCAGGCCAGCTGAGCTATTATGGAATTAAGGGGATCAGTTTGTCACCGCTTTTTTGTACACATCTGGACTAAAAAAAAAACCCCAGAACAACCATAAGAGGTTTTCCTGCAGAGGAAACGAAAATATTTCCCTGCCAAAATGGGATTTGGCAAGACCATCATTGATTTTTTTTCACTTTTAATGCTACATGACAGTCTTCTGTAAATTCCAGCTGCCCCAATCTAGTAATTCGAATGTAAAACATCCCCCCCCCCCAAATGTGCTTATTGAAAATTTGTCTTAAATGCATTTTAATATTTTTATTGAAAGAAATCTTTATTAATTTACTCCAGGTGAGTGAAGCAGTGAGCAAACAGAGCTTCTGACTCCATTCCATTGCTTTTCTCACATCTTTTACAACTGGAAGTATGGCTGGAATGACATGTAATCATCAGGCATTAATTACCAGAGCTATCCAGGAGTGTACAGTGCACCTTGGCTTATTTTTGATATATAACAGAACAGTTTGTGCCATTACATCTGAGCCTCAACCCTACGTATGAACTTCTATTATACTTTTTCTGTTGTATTAAAATTATTTTTTTTTGGCTACCCAATTAGATTTCACAGAATCACAAAGGTTAGAAAAGACCTCTGAGATGATTGGGTCCAACGTTTAACCAAATGCCAGCA
Source organism: Certhia americana (assembly GCA_018697195.1). Taxonomy (NCBI): domain Eukaryota; kingdom Metazoa; phylum Chordata; class Aves; order Passeriformes; family Certhiidae; genus Certhia; species Certhia americana. The sequence goes on along the minus strand of CM031863.1, from coordinate 37,516,510 downwards.
GCAAAGTGCCACAAATATTCATTTTTTGAACATTTCCAGGGGTGGTGACTCCACCACTTCCCTGGGCAGCCTGTTCCATCTGACCCAAGATATTGGACCCTCAGGAATTTCAAAGATATTCACATTTCTACCCAATTATCTTGATCCTGGGGTCAGACTCATGCTTGTCACCAGGATCACCAGGGCTCAGGTGACACCAGCACCTGGGGTGGCACTGGAAACCAGACACTCTGGGGGAGCCACCCCTCCCAGCTCTGCACCTTGCAGCCAAAGGTGACTCCAGGATCAAAGGGGACATGCAGGGACACGACACCTGGTGGGGGTGGCACCTGTGACAACAAACCCTACTTGAGAGGACATCAAAACCCCCCGGGTTTTGAGAGCCTCCCTGGCAAAGCTTCCATTGTCATGGGATAGCTGGGCTTGGAAGGGTCACCCAGGGTGACCTTCCTGCAAGAGCCATCCTGTAGCACAAAATGCACCTTCACTGAACCTCTCAGTGCATTTGGAAGAAAGCATTGTGTGGGGCACCTGGAGAGGAAGCAGAATTAGGGGAAGAATCCCGGGAACTTCTGCCAAGGTGTCTTACAGGTGTCCTGAGCTGGGACCCAAGGAGCACCAATACTTATGAAATTCTTCCAACTCACATTTCCTGGGGATTTTTTGTAGATACAAGTGAGGAAGAATTTGATTTTCCCAATGCCCAAGTTAGGCATCAGTGTTACTTTGATATTCCAGCTTTGACTTACTCTGAAATAAACTTACTCTGAAATAAACAGTAAACTACTGAATAGAAATCAGAATTACTGTTACCATCTCCCATTTTGCTCACCTTTAATCCACACCATCCACCCTACTGCCAAAGGTAAGTTCACACTAGGTAAATAAAAACTGAGGCACACAACATACAAACCCCATGTATGTGTATATATAACATAAACATGAATTCTTTGTGAATTTTCATCACTCGTGAAAATCAGCAGGAGCCAACCTGCCAGTGTTAGGTGTCTTTAGCATGTTGCTCTCCCTGTGGTGCAACTCCTCATATGAGAGTAGGGATTCCTCACTGGAAGAATCCTGCTTGGAGAGATTTATTGTGTCAAGGCCTTTCCCTACAAAGTGCTCAGCCACTCCTCTATAAACCTGAACCATCATGCTAAGGAAGGCCATCATGGAATCATTTAGGCTGGAAAAGTCATTTATGACCATCTCCCTTTTTGCCTGAGCTTCTATCTCACCCTGCACTGACAGAGAAGGAGACTTCCAGCCCCTTTGCCTTGGCTAAATTGGAAAACACAGACCTGCAGATGTTGGGTCCTTCAGCACAAGGAGGACAACCTGAGCATGGAGGGTCCAATGGAACTCTGAATTTGGTAGAAGCTCCTACCCAGCAGTGCACCCACAACACCCACAAACTCAGCTGTGTTAGCAGGAAACAGGACAAGACAAGAGGCAGTGGTTTAAAACTGTCAGAGGGAAATGGGGATATTGTGAAGAAATTCTTCCCTGTGAGGGTGGGCAGGCCCTGGCACAGGGTGCCCAGAGCAGCTGTGGCTGCCCCATGATCCCTGGAAATGTCCAAGGCCAGGCTGGACAGGGCTTGGAGCAGCCTGGGACAGTGGAAGGTGTCCCTGCACATGGCAGGGGGTGGCACTGGACAGGCTTTGAAGTCCTAACCAAACCAAACCAAACCAAACCAAACCAAACCAAACCAAACCAAACCAAACCAAACCATTTTAGGATAAATCTATTAAGTTGCATTTTAGAACTCCTCAGAGCCTGCACAATTAAACAGCCACGTTGAAGGCAGTAATGGGACAAAGCAGCATGGAATTTTCACAAGGAATCTACAAACTTCCCAATTTATTTTCCCAAACTCACTGCTGCAGCAATGGTTGCTGCACAGATCTCAATCTCTTTGGGGAAGGAGTCTTAAGCCAGCCCTCTTCCTAGAGAGAAATTAAGTACTAAGAGATCCAGTGGGAATAGAAAAATTCTTTCCAAAGGCAGAGAACATTTTGTCTCCTCTTCATAGATTGCATTTGCAAGGGCTTCACCCAGAGGAAGCTGCTATCACCTATGGCTGTCTTGGGTGGGGCTTCTCAGATTTGATGTTAATTTGCACAGTGAAAAATGTAACAACCATGAAGTTGAAGATGTTTGTGATTTGCTACTATCCAGCATCTGCCCAGATCTTTGCACAAATCCATCCAGTTCAGGGTTGTGGCTGCTCTTACACCAAGGTCGTCATCCCTGTAATTTGACTTTTGTAAACTGACTTTTTTTCAAAAGCTGTGGTTGCTGGAAATCCCTGGGGAGCTGCTGTGGTTAGCTCTGGGAGGAAGTTGGGAAAAGGAGGATGGGATTTGCTTTTTGCATATTTTGAATGTGTTCGGTAGGGCCCACACAAACACTGCATGGCTGAGGGACAAAGTCACAAATTAAGAGACTGGCACCAAAGTCGTGCTGCCTTTCACCTTCCCAGCAAAACCCTGAGTAACAACTGCATTTGGGCTGTGAAGGTAAATATTAAATGCTGAATTTACATCAGCTGCTCGTGTCACAGGCTCTCTTACAAGCCACAGCTCTGAGTTGTTAACTACTAACTGGCTCAACCACAACGCCTGTTACTAATCGCTCATTGAATAATGAAAGTGACACAACTGATAAAAGGTTTCAATCCTGGAAAAAAATGATTTATAGTATTTCACTCCACTGGCACTGTTATTTGTGTGACAAATGGTTGGACAGACACCAGTTAATCTCCACACACCTCCAACTGGGATGTGGCAGCTCCTGCGGGAGCAGCCAAATCATCAGGCCCCGCTAACAACACGGCCATGCCGGCATCAGGGGCTGAATGCTGGCATTTTATCAAGGCTGAGCCCCAAATCAATTCACCCAATGGATTTTATTTTTTTGGAGGTCTGTGGAGCAGGGAGAGCGTGGCTAGGAAGGGGAGTATCCTGCTAGGAAGGGGAGAACCCTGATAAAAGCGGGAAGGCACAGCTCGGGAGCTTGGTCCTGCTCCTCCAGTGCAGATGAAATCATCAATACGAGAGAGGCATTACTGATTGCAGAAGGCTCCAGATCCTGTATGGATTTTTCCTGATGGCCAAAGCCTAACTGCAGCATCACCCACAGCTGTCAAGGCTGTTGTGTTGCCGTGTAATAGCACCGTGCACTGCAACTCCCATCTTGCCCTCAGCTGGGAGAGAGGGATGGGGCTGCTTTTGAGGCAGAATAGGCCAGGATTTCCCCCCTTGAGAAATTAATGGAGCTTTAAATTTACAAGCAGCACATCAACAGCAGCTTTATCTCACTGGCTGAATCAGCAGCATCCTGCTCCCTGTAGAAGTCAAACCTATTTTATCAAGCCACTCCTCCAAAAGCAGCAAACCCCTCAGAGTGCTGAGCTTCCATGAGTCTGCATTATTCTCCTGCGTTACTTTTCAGCTTTGCACCCCAAATCTGCCATTTTTCTGCTTCAAAAGAGTAATTTCCACATCTATAAAAATGTGATGCCACTCTCTGCCGTGGGCCGGGAGACCTTCCATTGTCCCAGGCTGCTCCAAGCCCCAGTGTCCAACCTGGCCTTGGACACTGCCAGGGATCCAGGGGCAGCCACAGCTGCTCTGGGCACCCTGTGCCAGAGCCTGCCCACCCTGCCAGAGAAGATCTCTTCCCAATATCTGATCTAAGCCTGGATAGAGAACACAAAGGCCCAGCAGATGAATCTCTGGGTTGGCCACAGAAAGACAAGAGCTCAGCTTGCACACAGGAGAACATTCACAGGAGAGGGGGATAAGAGGACTTGGTAAAGTAGAAGCAGCAAGAATTTTCTTCAGAAGGCCTGAAAGATCTCTAGAGTGGTAAAAATCCTACAGGCTGCACTCCCAGTAGCAGGAGAAATGCAGATGTAGTATGAAGATGACTGATATCATGGGAAGCAAGGGAAAAATCCTCATTCACACCTGCTTCTTGTGATCTCAGGCCTAATGCGGTGTATTTGCTCTTAAAAGATACTTGTGATAATGTGGCATTAAAATTTGCTCAGCTTTTTATCCCCTGACAATCTCCTGTGAGAGGCTTGGACAACTCTGTGAATTTGCCAGTGGAAATTACTTTCTAACCATATCACATATCAGCCTTCCCAGGATTTCACACCAGATCAGTGTGAGGTTAAATAATACACAGATTCTTCAGGAACCCTTCCCTCTTTTCAACTACAAGCATAATATCCTTTTTTAAAATTTCTCCAGTTCTCTGCAACATTCCCACTGCTTCGAGATCCCTTCAAAATTATATGACCTTTCCATGAGGGGTTAACTTGCAGGTACAGAAATGGCACAAAAAACCCCCCACAACACACTAACACAAAGCTACTACCAGAACACTGTGCAATCAAACATAATAAAGGTTGATTATTTCCTTTAGTGGGCATATCTGGACTTGCTTGGTGGGCAAGAACAAATGGGTTTGGTAAAGAAACTGAGCATGAAAAACCAGGTAAAACAAGGTGCAGTCAAAAGCTCATGAGAAAATCAGAGCTATTGGCCAGACACTGCACTCCTGGGTTCCCCCAGAGTGACAGAGCCTTGTCCCCAGGTGAGCTGGAATGTATCACTGAGAGAATACAAACGCCTTAAAATGCTGTGCCAAATACAGTCAGCTTTTCCTGCTTGGAATGGGAATAAGCTGGATGTGCTGCAAAATTGTGAGTAATCAATGTATGCTGTGAAGTCACTGTAAGTGGCAAAGTGGAGAACCTCACCTGACTGATTGGTGTGGCACAAGGAAGCAGATTCACCCCAAAAATGGAGGGGAAATCATGAAACCTGTCCCCAGAGATGTACAGCTGGGATAGAAACAGGTACTTGGAGGGAATTTCTTCTACTTCATCTCTCAGCATTCCCAGAGTTCTCATTTCAGCCTAGTCCCACCCCCTTGCAAAAGTGGCTGGACTTCTGACTAAATACCATCACGGAGGTGTCTGGCAGTACCTTTTACTTGAAGATTAAAATCTCCATCACCTCTTTCCCCAAAGCTTTTTAGGAGGTAAGAAAAAATAAAGGAGATGATAAAAAAATAAAAATGTTCACTTTGAATTTGTCCATCAAACTGTGGAGTCCATCAAACTGGAGATGATGTGTTTGGGCAGACCCACAAAGAAATCAGCACCCAGTAGGGACTAAGAGCTAGGAGGTGACAATTCCTACATGTATGAGTGTGGCATCGCCTTGAAATGACAAAACCCCTTTGTATTTCACAGGGTCTCTACCTCTGTCTGGGAAGGATAACTGGAATGAACAAGAATCCTCTTAATGCTCCTTGTATATTCAACATCCTCCTCCAAGCAGGACCAAAGCCCAGCACAATTCTGACAAGCAGAGACTCAAAGAGATTCAACGTGCTGGCTCCTTTGCTGCTCAAAAAACCATTTTGGATTTTATTCTGGCTCTGGGGGACAGTTTGTGTCAATCTTTTATTCTTTTTTTTTTTTTTTTTCCCCACAAGTGTTGCAGGTTCAACTTTGTGCCTAAGAACCCTGACATCGTCCCTTCACATTTTTCAGACGAGCTATTGAGTAGCATTATGACAAATTATGGGGTCTGATGATATGTAAAAGGAACATCTCCTCCACTCTGAGGCTGTGGAGGAAATGCAAAGACTGAAAGAAATATTCCTGGGGGAAAAAAAAAGAAAAAAAGAAAACCATGTGGCTCTTGAAGCAGCAAGGTTCATTATGGATAGATTATTCATGATGCAGGAGTTCATTATTAATAGATTATTTACAAGTTTTTCCAATCTGTTGCCAGCTGTTCCCCTGGGAATAGCTTTTCAATAATATCCACAACTTAAAGAAAGAATGATGAGCTATATTGATATTTTTATTACTAAAGGCAGCAGGTAATCATCAATATGTTTAAGAGAAAAGCAAAGACCTATTTCCAACCTCCTCCACAGTTATTTTTTCATGTCACAACAGCTCTGGGCATACCCTGCACTCTTTAGTTAGTAATAAATGACTGCTGCACTTACAACCTTGTGTATATGGAATTTTGTAGAAGCAGATCCTGATGTTCTGTGACTCTGGAATTCTATGTAGACGTGCTCTGTTAGTCCACCCAAAAGGAAATAAAATAAAATAAAATAAAATAAAATCTAAGATCACACCATAAATTGAAGCCCAGGTCTCCTCTTCCACAGAGGGTAACTTCCCCATCATCCCAGTACATCCCATTCCTCCACGGGTTACCAAAGCTCAGCTTCTCACTTCACATCTGGGATCCCAAGTTTAACCAGAAGCAGTGGTGACCTAATTTTTGATGAGCTTGCCTGGACAAACCAATGTCTAATTGTACACAGAGAGACTGAGAAATAAAATTACAGCTGACAAATCACTAAAAATTAATCAATTTTCACATTCTCCTTATAATCACTATGGATCCTCACACCAGAGTCTTTAGGTAATCTGGCGAGCATTAACTTACATTTTACCTTATTATTAAAAACATTAAGCACACATTAATCTATGATATATTACAATTAGGTTTGTTCTAATTTAATTAAACACTGAGGCCTCTTAAGTATTCTATGAAACTCAGGTATGTTGCCTGGCAAGTGGGGTCTTGCTGAAAATAATTTTTCAGGAATCCTCAGTGATATTTTAGAGATCCCCAAATGGGAACTATTACCATGGATGAGAGCTGAGTTTTAGGATGAAAATGTACATTCGTCACTGGGTAAGTATTGCCAGACTTCCTTCCCTACAGCCACCTTTCCAGGCTCAGATTGCTGGGTCATTCCTGTGTGATAAACACCAGATCTCACCATAAAATGATGTTTATTTACAATAGAAAAAAAAAAAAAAAAAAAAAAAAAAGGCAAGCAGTTATTTCTGACTGGCCATTCAAAGCCATGTACCATGCACATGGTGGCCAGCCAACCAAAAAGCGATTATATGTGTGCCAATGCTGATGCTGAGCCCAAAGTAATAACATTGCTTCCAATTTTAAGGTTAAGTAAACCATGAACTGCCCTTTCATGTATAAATATGTTGGTTAAAGCGTTCAAGTTCTCTGGAAACGGGCTGGATCCCGTTGGTGTTTTGTTTATCACTCCAAAGCTTCACCTTGGCTGAAAAGAGATCCCTTCAAAATTATATGATCTTTCCATGAGGAGTTAACTTGCAGGTACAGAAATGGCACAAAAAAGCCTCCCACAACACACTAACACAAAACTACTGCCAGAACACTATGCAATCAAATATAACAAAGGTTGATACAGATTATTTCCTTTAGTGGGCATATCTGGACTTGCTTGGTGGGCAAGAACCATGTTTGTTGTTAATGATTGTCACAAACCAGCCACATCACTAACCATTTTCAAATGAGGATTTAAATAGCAAAATACCCTTTTTTAAAGAACTTTCCCCTCGGAAAGCTCCTAGGACCATTGTGCCCACAGTCACTGAAGCCCCAAAGGGAAGAGCTGGGGGAAGCAGAAGGAAGAGGGAGCCGAGAGTCTCGGAGCTGCCAATTCCTTGTCAAGTGAAGCAGAGGCAGAAACACTCCAGCCTTGCTTTGCCATCCATCACCAGAGTGCAGCTCATCCTTCCTGGATTAAGGAGATGGATTTGGAGCGGTGGGGAAGGAGCCAGAGCCATGTCAAAAGGAGGGCATGGGGCCAGCAAGGCCACATCACCTCATGGGATTGATGAATCCTTAAGTTGTAGCTTTTATATTTTTCAGATTCTGGGCTGCTCTGGGTTTCATATTAAGTGCTACTAGGCTCTCTTCACAAAGCAGGGAAACAAAACAATTCCTTTTCTAGCTTGGGACCAAGGACAACTGATACATGTTTCAAGCCCAAGAGTACAAATAATGGTGAAGGGAAGAGAGGAAAACAAGGAGGACGGAGCTTCATAACCTGAAGCTGTAATTGGACAATTAACTCCAGTATGCTAATGAAAGTGTGAAACCTCGTGATCATTTTGTGCCCATTTTGGGGTCACCTTGGGTGTGGCCCAGCTGGGCTCTTGTACTGCCCAGGTGTGACCAGTGAGGCCTTTTAGTAAATCCCTGCTTTATCCTTCTGCTCCGGCTGCTCTCTGTGCCAGGGCAGCCCTCTGAGGCACCAGGATGAACCCTGCAGCCTCCCAGGTGACAATCAGACCCTAAAGCAGACCCTGTCATTTTGGTACAAAGCCCACAGAAGTTTCCCACCCCGCAGCATCCCACTCCAACGGGAGATCACAGAGCTGGCTGTGTCCCTTCCCTGTCACTGTCACACAGGGGGTGGCACCACGGAATCTGCTCTGTGACTGCCTCTTCCCAGCCCTCAGGTGAGCAAGCCCTTGGGCTCCAACAACAGAACCCACACTGCAAGAAAGTCAACAGAACCAACGAGGGAGAATTTCTCCCCTTGAAAAGTTCACCTTTCCAAGGATTTTACCTCCCTGATGTGATGCCTTCTGGAGGCTGACCTGGAACAGAGACTAGACAGGGCAAAGGATAAAGCAGGGATTTATTAAAAGGTCTCAATGGGTACTCTTGGGCCACACAAGAGTCCAGCCCGACCCAAGATGCCCCAAAGTGGTCACAAAAATGGCCCCCCGGGTCATGTAGTCTCACATTTTGATAAGTTCTGGTCCATGAGCACATTAGAATCAATTGTCCAATTACAGTTTCAAGTTATGACACTCCATCCTCCTTGGTTTTTCCTTCTCACTTCACCGCTGGTTTCATTCTTGGGTCTGAAAGTTGTCCTTGGTATCAAACTAGAACAGGAATTGTTTTGTCTATTTACTCTGTGAAGAGAGCTCAGCAGCACTGAATAGGAAACCTAAAACTACCTACCAAAACAGTACAGAATATAAAAAATAAAATAGCTAAAATCTAAGGCATCAGATGGAGACAAAGACGGAAAATTTAGAAAAAGACCAAGATGGAAAATTTAGAGCTGCCCTTCAGGTTTATTCTGACTTGGGCACCAAAGATGCACCAATAGGCCCCAGAGTCAAACCTCCCCTCTCCCAGGGTGGGGAAACCCTGGCTGCTGGCACAGGCATGAGCACACACAGCTCAGCAAATACAGACTCAGAGGAACTTCTCTTCTAAAGGAAGGGAAAAAAAAAGATCCTCACAGCTCTTCTGGGCTGCCTGGAAGAAATAAAATTTTAGGACAAAATAGTCACAGATCCCCCCCAAAACCAGGATCTGGAATTTCAGACAATAGCTGAACCCAAATTCACTGGAACAAAACCCAACAGCTCTGTTTTGAAGGGCAAAAACCCACCAACATGACATTGTTTTGCTGTGAATTCTGGTCTGGCCTATATATGGGAGGTGAGAACTGATTAGAAGAAGACAAAAAGTTAAAAAAAAAATAAATTAAAGCTGCTTTTATAGGGGTGGGCCTGGTCAATTTGAATTTAGTTTTAGGGAAAAATCTGCCCACAACCCAAACAAAAGGGAAGCAGTAGAAGAGGGGCTTTACCAGGTGGGGGGCATTTACTGGCAGAAACACCTTCAGGAAAGGCTGGGAGCCTGCAGAACTGCAAGAATTTCAGGCAGGTGGAGGAAAATTATACTGATTAATGGAAATAAAAATTAGGGGTGATACCAGAGCATTTTTATCAGGGCATTCTTCCATGCCCTGTCATGGCACTTTCCAAACATAAGCCCTTCATTTGATGCATGGATAATACAGCTCTCCATATTGCACATATTCCAATATTGCACTCCAGCTCACTATAAAGTCCTACTCCCATCCCTTTGAACCACACATGCATCCAAAAATTAGGAATTGCAGGACATTCAAATGTGAGAAACCAGAGTGGTGGCACTGAACAAGGAGCATCACTGACAATTAAGTATTCCCTTCTCTGGCGCCCGGAGTTAGATAGGCACGGCTTTGATGGTTTTATTTTCATTTGAAGGGGGCTGAACGAAGGAAGATGTGATGTTTTCATAGGGGAGAAATAAACAGCAGCCTAATCAGCCTCTGAGACACGAGAATCTAAATGAAGGACCCGGCCACCGACCCTTTGGCTCTTTTAAAGCACATGGATTTATCCTCATTACAAGATAAAAACAGCCCTGGCCCTGCTTGGAAACGCCAGCTTCGTACCTCTCGCAGACAGACCCGACGTCTCCTGGAGCAGGTGCCAAAATAGACATGTTCTGGCAGCCTGGAGGTTAAACTGGATTAATTCCTAAAACCTGAATGCTGATCTGCTGTCATTTAACATGTGCTCAACATGTGTGCTCAGCAGCAACTGGAAATGAAATATCTTAAATATTATCAAACGGTACATCATTAAATATAAATTAGATGGAAACAGGGGAAAGCTAAAAATTGACTAGGAGTTCAGCTACTCTAAATGGCTAATATGGCCATTTTTCACCTGAAGCCCTCTCCAATACAGTTTTGCCATTAAGCAAAAACCTAAAGAAAGGTAATCAATTCCAACTAAAAAGCACTTCTCCAGGAATGACTGCACTTCAAACCCCTGGCTGGCTGCCAGCCTCCCCCCACCCCCAGACAACAGCCATCAATGTTTCTGACTAGCACAGGAGCACGAGGGGCCATGCATAATTGACTGGAAGATGGGCTAAAACTGTGCCCAATCAGTGTGTGATCAAAACCGCGTGGAATATTCAGCGCCACTTGATTACACGGAGCCTCGTCCTCCCGCTCTCCTCATGAAATCTCTTCAAGGTCCAGAGTACTGTAATAAGATCATTACTGTCAAGCGCTACGAATCGCAGGCAATGAGTCTTGGGATAGGAAGTCATACTTCACAAGCTCCTCTGGTCTTCCCTTTTTTTTTTTTTTTTTTTTTTTTTT
>CM031863.1:37440743-37505556 GCA_018697195.1 Certhia americana | reverse complement strand
CCCTCTCCCTTTTTTTTTTTTTTTTTTTTTTTTTTTTTGTATTTTACTGCGTGTTGAGGCAGCAAGGCGACGAGGTGACAGATAATGATCACATCACTGTGTGGCAACTAGAAAGGCACTTTTAAGAAAGAGCACAGAGAAATCAGCTTAAGAGAAACTCAAACAAATTTTTTTTTTTTTTTAAGGGCTTTTTCTTTTCCCCCCTCAAAAATTAAATAGAATTAAACCGTGCAGTATTCTCCTTTCATGAATTGTGATTTAATGTCATTGAATTTAATCATTTGATAGATTTTCATATTATCCCAAAGCCTATTACCTCACAGACAAATGGCCAATTTTCTCCAGCTCACGCTCACAAAAGAAACCTTTATTAATTTTTTTTTTTTTTCTTTTTCAGAGTCAGGGGGGAGAACTGGTGGAAAATGTCAATGGTGAGGCCTGTTCAAGTTTCTCTTTTTACCTACTCCTTCCTGGAGTTACACACCACATATGATGCATAACATCTATCACAAGTAACTGGTCTGTAAAGAGAAAGGTGGAGGGACAGAAAACAGGAGATTAAAGCACAGGCTATAAAATAAACATAACAGCAAGCTCGGCACTGAAACCTCACCCAGGGCACATGGATCTACAGCGGGGACTTCAGCTGATTTAAGGCTTAAAACTTGACAAAACAACACGGGTTTGAAATGACTGACTGGCCAAGGGCTGGAAATAAAGAGCTCAGCATTACTGTTACAAGGATGACATCAGTTCCACCAAGCATGGGAACTGGGATGGCTCCAGTTGTGGTTGCTTAAGGAAAAGTCCACCTTGCCCACATCTCCAGCAACTCCCACTTACAATGCCTCCATCATCTCCTCCAGGCCTGGCACCTCCCATCATCTCCAGCACCTCCATCTCCAGCAGATGAAATCCACAGCATTCTCCACATGGTGCTCCCTATGCAGAACCCCATCCTCATGGACTTGTTCCCTTTCAAACACATTTCACTGGGAGACTGCTCTTCAAACCTGCCCTTTGAACATCATCATTGCATGGAAAGACTCAGTTTCCACAGAATCCCAGAATGGTTTGGGTTGGAAGGGACCTCAAAGCCCATCTTGTCCCACCCCCAGCCATGGGCAGGGACAGCTCCCACTGCCCCAGGTTGCTTCAAGCCCCAATGTCCAGCCTGGCCTTGGACACTTCCAGGGATCCAGGGGCAGCCACAGCTGCTCTGGGCACCCTGTGCCAAGGCCTGCCCACCCTCAGAGGGGAGAATTGCTTCCCAACATCTGACCTGAACTTTCTCTTCTGCAGCCAATATATGCACACTCAACCACATATTCAGTAAAATTGTTCACATTTATCGCCACTCTCCTCAGCTTTGGACATGCTTTTAAAAAGATGTCACAAACACTTTGACAAAGAATCAAAACAATAAGGGGCACAAATATTTCTTGATCTACAGGTTGTTAGTAAATCCATAATTGACAAAAATGTAGGGGTTTGCAACTAAGAAGGAATTATCATCCTGTTACTGTTCTGTGTGTACCTCTTGATTATGAGCCCTTATCAGCCCAGAGCTGATATGTTTACTAAGTCTTGGATAGATCAGACCTGACACACTCCCCTTGAATTCCAGGACTGAGCTATCCATGGCAAACCTCCACAACCAGGGCTTCTGAAGGGAATTATTTAGGACTAATTATTTAGGACTCTTCAAAGGAAACTGTTTCCCACTGGTGCCTCACTTCCATCAAGCTGATGAGTCCAAGTGCAAAGGCATACTTCAAAAACTAAATCTTCCTTCTGCACCAAAGTACCCTGTTTATTGAAATTGTGACCCGTTGCTTCGAGGGGTCAGTTATGTGGTGAACAGGAGGACAAAGTTATACTGAGCACAGTTCCCTGATTTTAGCCTTTTCACTGGCTGTAGCTTTATAATACATAATCACCCAATTTTATGATATTTTAATTTAGGTATATAGGTTCATAATGAAATTAAATTGCCCTACACTCCAGAAAAACTGGAAGGCATTTGTAGAACAGACATTCTTATTTAAGGAACAGAACTACCAAGTTCTCCAACAGGATTAACATCCTACAAACTCTTACTGCCACCTTGCAAACATCACCTTGTGGACATCAGGAACCGTTCTCATAACCAAGGTCTCTGTGTGTCAAGCTGATAGCACATTGCTGAGGACACTAATTACCCAAAGGCAGTCAAATGCTAAGGTGCCACTTGTTTTCATTCAGTTACAAAGCTACTCAAAACTTCTTCCTTCCCCCCAAAAAATCAGGCCAAATCCCAGCGTGGCACTGGATACGCAGCGAGCCCTTCTGCTGTCACAGTGCTCAAAGTGGGACTAGTTTTCAGGGAAACGTAGAAAATAAAATTAAAGTGCTGTCATTCCCTCACTCTCCAGATGTGCCAGTGTGTGCAACCACCACAAATTCATCCTAGGCCTCATCCTTTCCAGAATCCCCTTTTCCTGCTGACCACCACTGTGACACTTTTCCTTTCAACCAGGTAGGCGGAACCGGCCGCCTTTCCCGACCCCAGCTTCTGAAGGGAAGCAGGAATCTTTCAACTTGTTTAGCCTGCAATGAAGTAGGTTAAAACAATAGATGAGCTTCACCTCCCTTGTCTTTCACTCCTCAGCATCAACATAAAGTGTCTTTCAGCAGCAACCCTTTCATGTCAGGGAGGCTGTGGCAGCCGAGGCTCGAGGATTCCCAACAAGTGACCTTTCTGCCTTGGTTGAAAGCCAGGCTCTGAAGATTCGGGCTGGTTTTATTAATTCCTGCCCTCCTGCTTCCCGGGTGCACAGCCCTCGGCCAGGACTAAGTTTCCTGTGGATGAAGTCACAGCTGATGAGTGGAATTAGAGCCCAGGAGTATTTTGACAGGAAGAGGTGATAAACTTGCAGATGCTCAAACAAGCATCTGGCACTATGGACAACAGATAGGAGCACACACTGCTGGGGTTTGCTTTTAAAAGTTCTCTTGCAGGCAGGAAAAACACAGCTAGGTATTTTGCTCATTTTTAATGCCAACTAAACCCTAAGACCTGCTTTGTTTTGGGAGGTATTTAAAGAAATTGTTTCCTAAAAAGCAGCAAGAGCGGAGTAGTTGGTCAGGGGAGGCTCACAACTCTTCTGAGATAATCTACAAATGAAGGATGCAAATACTTAACACACTCCTAAAATCTCACTGAAAGCAAACTCGTTAAACTCCAGGTTTAGGAAGTGGTGGGTTTTTTGTGTCCAGTATGAAAGTCAGCAAAATGTTATTTGCTGCAATTCCTGAAATGTTTCATGTACAAGAAGAACACACAAATGACACGATGACCAACAAAATTGCAGACGAAGAGAATTCAGCAGTAACCCTAATAGATTACAAAAACCTATTCAAACCCCCCCGACCTTCCTTATTACTTCAAATAAGTAATTGCTTATCCTGCCAATCCCTCCAGCTCCTAATAAATGCTTCTTTCCTTCATTCCACATTGCAGTCAAAATGCCACTTTTGTATCCCGCTCTCTTTAAGCCCTGAATATTTTTTAAAACGATGAACATTTACTTCCTAAAACTTCAGGCACTTAAAGAGACCAGAAATAGAAGCAAAACCTGCTGTCACTAAACCCTTTATCAGAAGACACACAGAAATACTGCACGACAGGATGGGAATACGCTCCTCTTCTGTGCCACTTGGGTCTGCATTTGGGATTTTAAATTTTATATTAATGTGTTTATTTTTAAGAGGGGAAAAGCTTAAGATACCTCTCACTATTTTAAGGAGAGTATAACAACAACAACAACAACAACAATAACAACAATAACAAGAACAAGAACAAAAAGAAGAACCAGGAAATTATTATGGAGTTGCTGTTTTCCCCTCCTGATTCATCCCCAGACCTTGTGTTGTTGCTGTACCCCACCACCATTACACAGCAGGCTGTAATTATTGATAGCTGATTTATAGGGACCAGCTAAAATAACGAGGATGGTAAGATCACCAGGAATAACTTTTGTGGCTTTCCTGCATGGGCAGCACCCATTTTCTGTACACTTAATTATCCTCTGATGGACTCCAAACAGCTTTAACTTGAAGAAGTTTTGGTGGCAGCTGAGTTCTGGGCATCACTTCAAGCAACACAATCCATCCAGGGACCTCAACATCCAATGGATTCAATTCCAAAGGTTACAGACTCTTTAATAGGTGAGTGGTTTTGCCCTTGCTGCAGCTGCAGGTCAAGATATTACATTTCAGAGAAAAGGCAGTGACGACGCTGTGGCTTTTTGTGCTGGAAAGGTTTGTGAACATGCTGTCCTCTGACAATGTCAGAAGGCTTCTTCCAGACCATAAAAAGCCCCCAAAAAATTAAATATATATCTAAGAGCAGCAAGTAAAAATACCCTCCTTCATCATGGTGCTTAATTCAGTGTATGATAAGTATTAGCAGTAACAATATCAAGCCCATCTGTCAAAGGAAGAATCTGCTCTCCCACTTTTGCTCCTTCAGTTGTTTCCACTAAACTTCCAAAAATCCCAAATGACCTTTTTTTTTTTTTTCTTTTGAATGTGCTTAGATAAATAGATTCTTTTTATTTCAGTGTGGCCCCACCACACTTCCTAAATTCTGCACCCAAGGAAATGTACGTTAAAATTGTGTGGAGGACACCACAGTGTGGTGCCAAGAACATTCAAATCATGACACCAGCAGGTAAATCACCAGGATGCTCAGGAAAGCTTAGGGTGGGAAGCTGCAGGGGAAATGCCCACAGATTTTCCATGCATTTCAGTGACCCTCTGTATTGCTTCTGATTTATTCACTTGAAAAAGCAAAATTTCAGATGTTCTACAGAGAACTGGATTTCTCTAATTCACCTTGTCATTCTGGTTGTGGGGTAGCTGAATGGGACACCAGCTGAAAGTACTGGGGGTATTGCTTATTGCTAAAAGAACAAATGAGAAGTCTCATTAAACCTTGTCCTTCCATCCACAGAAAACAAACTAATATATTTTAATTTCCTGCTTTACTAGGGCTGATTTTCAACACTCAGTGACACAAAACAAGTGTGCTTAAATAAAACAAGGGTTTTTGAAATACCTTTATCAGTGCACCCCAGGGAGATCAATTAAAAAAAAAAAAAAAAAAAAAAAAAGATTTCTCAGTAAACTGGGGTTCATCCTTTAGCTAAAAGCCAGAAAGTGCAAACCTGGAGTTGGGTCTGGACTGCACAGAGCCTGTGAAGCACCAGGAAAAGCAATTACTGCGCAAGGGGCAGAGAACAAATACCTTTGTGTTAAGAAAACAGTTCTGAGAAGAAACATAAAAGGTCCTTCTTTGTCCTTCCAACCTTCTTTAGAAACAAATGATGAAGAAGAACATGGATTTCAGAGAGTTTGGAAAGTCCAGCCAAAGTTGCTGATGACATTTCCTGCTCCTCAAGCGCTGTTTCCCAGCTCCACCTGCCCGCACGGGTGCAGAGCTGGGGGAGTTTAGCCCCAGGATACTGAGAGAGGAGAGGAATTCTCTTCCCTAGGAGGGTGGGCAGGCCCTGGCACAGGGTGCCCAGAGAAGCTGTGGTTGCCCCTGGATCCCTGGAAGTGTTGGACACTGGGGCTTGGAGCAGCCTGGGACAGTGGAAGGTGTCCCTGCCCATGTGCGTCCCAGGGGGGAGGATGGATGGGCTGTAAGGCCCCTTCCAACCCAGCCCATTCCATGATCCTATGGGCTCCCTGAGGGAAGGAGTGGATGCACACATCCCACTGGGATGGGGTTGTGCTGGCCCCACTGGATGGATCTCCTGTTAATGAAAAACTTGGAGTGCAGGGACGATCCCAGTGCTGAAAGGCAGCCTGGGGCTTTCCTAAAATCCCAGAGATGGATGGAGGGGAGGCAGGCTCAAGCTGGCACAGCCATGAAGCTTTAAAACTAACAAGAGTAAGAAAAATAAACACTGGGAAAGATCTTTCCGTGAAGAGCATTTCCAAGAAAGCTTTTTAATTTTTCTGCTTGTTTTCCAGCTGAAAAGCCTTCCTATTATTTCTGGCTGTTGCAGGAAGTGCAGCAGCACAAGGGGACCCAAACAGATGAGGCTCTGAGCAGCCATTCCTCTTTGAAACACAGCTCTGTCTAATCCTGCTCCAAGCAACTTCAGGCAGCATGGTGGGAAAAAAACTGCTGGTTGCTGGCACCTTGCCTAATGTAAGCATTCCTGCTGCTACCCTCAAAAACACTGAGGGATTTTTTTTTAGTGACAAGTTCTGCACAGAGAACTGAAAAACTTCTTCTGGGTTTCACCGAGCTGGAAAAAAAAAAAAATAATCACAAGAATCTGATTTTCTGAAATAGGAACTGAATTTTAATTTTTGTCCAAGTGCAGTGCAGGTGCTTCAGCATTTTTGTTGCTGTGAGCATTGTCTCAGAAAAGCTGTAGAAAGATAAACCAAGTGAGATGAAAGAACCCATCCCAGAAAGAGAGGGCTGTGCATGTGCAGATAGTGTGGAGAGAGAAGAATCAGCATGACCTTTATGGAAGGGCATAAAAGGGATGAGCATCAGTCCTTGGAATTGGTGAACCACCCTGAGCTCAGTGTCCATCATCGTGCTATCTGAATACTTGGGCAGAGGTCAATGATCAAAGCAGGCACGTTCAAGGAGGGAAAAAAAAACCCTGCAAAGTGCAGTAAAAATGCTCGAGTTTGCTGCAGACCAGATTTAAACTCCATTGAACACCTCAGCTTTGGTGCAGATGAAAATAAAGGAATCCAGAATTCCTGTTTGAAAGCTGACACTTGAAATGTGCCTGGAGCCAAAGGAAGGTGACACAAAATCTAGAATTACCCACACAGATCATTTAACTCTGATCCATTGTACCTGCCTGAGAACAGTGACTGCAGGAGGATCCTCCTCCTCTGCACATGGAGCCCAGGATCTCCAGAAGGAAGGAAGGAAGGAAGGAGGGAAGACATGGTTCTCCCACAATTATCACCACAGGCTTCTGGAGCCCATTAGCAGTGAGTCACCTGCTGCATCTCAAACATTCTGATCAAAGGGTTTGCATCTCCCAGAACATCTTCTTTTATGGCCTAATTTGGATTTGTGGTCTTCAAAAGTGCAGTAATCCTCTGAGGGTGCAAATCTATGTTATAGTGGGGGAAGAAAAATCCCCAAGGCAATCGTTTAGGTCATTTGTAGCCAAGCATTGGAGAAAAAGGAAATAAACCCTTCCTTGAAGAAGGGCTGAAATGAAAACTGCTTTGAAGTGCAAGACAGGTATGGAAATCATAGAATCATGGGATATCCAAAGTTCAAAGGATCCACAAGGACTGTTGATCCCACCCCTGGCTCTGCACAGACACCCCATCAATCCCACCCTGGGCATCCTTGGGAGCATTTTTCAAACACTCCTGGAGCTCTGGCAGCCTCAAGGCTGTGCCCATTCCCTGGGGAGCCTAGGCAGTGCCCAGCACCCTCTGAGGGAAGAACCTTGCCCTGAGATCCAACCTAAAATCCTCTGACATTCAACTGCTTGGAGAAAGTACCCAGAACAGCCTGAACCTGGCCGGACTCGAGGATCTTTGAGGCCTTTTCCAACCTCAACGATTTGGTGATTCCGCCTTGCACCAACCAACACAAGTACCAGAAAATCCAAAGGCTACCAGGATTTGGAAAGAGCAGGCCCCCTCCCAGCCTTTTTGAGTCGTGCTAGGACGTCCTTAATGGGAATCTACAACCACTATTACTCTTTGTGAGACGCCCTTCTCCTAAAAGGACAGGGAGCTGGAGCACGCCTCATTGCCTTCTCCTTCAGCTCCTGCTGACAGACGAGGCTGCCTGTCCTCGCTGTCAGCCATCCCCTCCCAGCCCCGCCAAGAATTCAAGGACCAGCAAGATTAGCTGTCTGCTGAAGGATGCCCAGAGCTCTGGATGCCCAGAGCCCTGCGTGGAAACTCCTGATTCTGCTCTTGTGGCCAAAGCGCTGCTTTTCAACAGCGGAGCCACGCTTGAAAGGAGAGGTTGCAAAATTAACAACCACTGAGGCCCTCCCAAAATGCAGCTGGCAAGTACCAAACAGAACAGAGTGCTCACCTCAGAAGACCTGTGAGAAGAGGCAGGTGAAAGGAAGCTGATGGGCTCATGCAGAGGTACAAACACTGTAAAAGGAGATGTTGGCACTGTTGGAGCGTGTCCAGGGCAGGGAACGGAGCTGGGAAGGGAATGGAGCCCCAGGAGGGGCTGAGGGAGCTGGGAAGGGAATGGAGCCCCAGGAGGGGCTGAGGGAGCTGGGAAGGGGCTCAGCCTGGAGCAAAGGAGGCTCAGGGGGGCCCTTGTGGCTCTGCACAACTCCCTGCCAGGAGGGGACAGCCGGGGGGGTCAGGCTGTGCTCCCAGGAACAGGGACAGGAGGAGAGGGAACAGCCTCAGGCTGGGCCAGGGGAGGCTCAGGGTGGATATTGGGGAAAATTTCTTCACAGAAAGGATTGCCCACCATCCCAGAAGGGGTTTAGAAGATGTGTGGATGTGGCACTTGGGGCCATGGATTAGTGGTGGGCTTGGCAGTGCTGGGGGAATGGTTGGACCCAGAGGGCTTTTCCATCCTAAATGACTCTCTTCCCTTTAAGGCTCCCTGTGTGTTACTGAGTTGCTGCTTGCCAACAACTCCTTGCCTTTCTGGAAGCACACTGATCCCATTTCTATGAGAGGGGACAATTTTGTTGAGTCATTGCAAAAGGATTTCAGATAACGTGGTGTGATGCTGCAAGATGAGGAGAAGAGGAAGAGAAAACAGAGGAGGATGAAGGATGGACTGTGCAATCAGAACGGGAACAACGGGGACAGGAGACCCAACTGCAAACTCCCCACTGCTCCCTCTGGGTCTGTGCCTGCAGTCCAGGACCACACAGGCTCCAGCTCCAGTGCCTTGTGAAAATAATCTCCCCAGGAGAAAGAAAACATACACCTATTAACTGCTCAGAAAGAGACTTTTCAAAGGCTCTCGATATCCAGCTGGTCTTGATTCATATTGACTTCAACAAAATATTCTTGGGCCAATGGTGAACACTGTGAAAAATCCTCTCTGTAATTTGCCATTGAGGTATGAAAATAAGTGGTGTAAAAGGGCTTCTTTAAAAGAAAAAAAAAAAAAAAAAAAAAGAAAAAGGACAAATTAAAAATGAAAGGTTGAACTAAAATTTGGCTTCAGGCCATAAACTAGGGGGAAACTAACAGCAAAGATAGTTAAATGACTGGAAAGAGAACACAACAGGAGCTGTTATGAAAAAAAGCTGATGGCTTTTTAAAAAAGGATTTGTATAGATAGCTGGGGAAATAAATTCCGGATGTGATAGAAGTGCAATTGAGAAATTAAATAAATGGAAAATAAGGATGACTAAGTAGTAGTTAACATGCCCCTTCTCAGTTGTATACTATTATCACATCTATTTTTAATGTCTCTTCAGCTGTCTGCAATTGTCATCCTTTTTTCAGAACTTGTTCCAACATTCTTTGATACTGAATTAGCTGTTTTTTAGTCTCCCATGCTTACAACCACATCTTTTTCTTACTCAACACTCCCCTTTTCCCACAATGTTATTCCATTGTCTCCCTTTTTCATCTCTCCTTATGTGTTGACTCCCCAGTTTCTGAGCCCTCCAACCACCCTTGTTCATCTTTTTTTTTTTCTGGAGCTCTTTTGGTTGAATCCTAGCATGTTTCTTTTCTTCTTTTCTAAAGCTGCAAGCATGTTTTATATCATATCTGGTTCCTGTACACATTGTTACCCCTTCAGAAGGGCATTGAACAGCTATAGCAGTGTGGAAATAGTAAGCTAAACTAAGGGAAAAAAAGAAGTTCTTTTTGGCTTTTGCTTTCTGGCTCGTAAAAAAAAGAACCCAAACATTTAAACTCTCCCCTTTTCCCTTTTATCCTCAAATAACACAAGCTTTCCACGAGCAGCTGAATATTCAAACAATGAGAGGCATCAGAAGTGTTGGCCATTCTAGAGCTCGGGATGTGCCTAAGGAGATGTGATAACACAAGATTTAATAACACTGAAAAAAACACACAAGTTCTGACGTGAGCTGTGGGCTGTGGAGTGAACCTGAATTTTTCCTCCTTGTTAACCTTCCAAGTGTGCCTCTTCCTTACCTCAGCACCTAATGATGCTCCATATTAACGTGGGGCCTCTGATTTATTAAAAAAAAAAAAAAAAAAAAGATTCTAAACACATTTCAGGCAGCTGAATTCACCACTGTGATCCCTCAGATGGTTCAGCTCCATCATTACGAGCTCAGTCTTTAATTTCTCACAATTCCCTTTCCCTTGTGCATTCAGAGCCAGGGCTGTAGCTGAGCTAACAACACTCTTTGGAATGGCATTTTCAAAATTCAGGCTTGGATTTTTTCTTTTTTTTTTTTCCTGAAACCTACCTTCAGCTGTGCCCGAGATCCCATCAGCTTTGAAGTTGCTTGTGCTTTTCTTCCGGCGGTGCTTCTTTCTGTTGGCGTGGGGGGAAGGAGGGGGGTCCAGTTTGGGGCTGGTGGTGCTGGATATGCTGGGGCTGGAACACACCGAGTCTCCCAGGCCGGTGTCTGCAGTTGGGGGGAAAAAAACGGGGAGAAAAATC
Organism: Certhia americana; assembly: GCA_018697195.1. Taxonomy (NCBI): domain Eukaryota; kingdom Metazoa; phylum Chordata; class Aves; order Passeriformes; family Certhiidae; genus Certhia; species Certhia americana. Next base: position 37,494,932 of record CM031863.1, on the reverse strand, counting down.
AAAATGCTGTGAGGTATTTAAATGGGCTGATTGCTAGAATCCAACCCCTGGCTGTTCACAGGTGCGTTCTTGAGCTCGGTCAGGAGAGTCTCCAAACAATGTCCATTGGGTTTTTTTTCCCAAAAAGTACAAACCCCCCCCCCCAACTTGGCTGAAGTGCTGATTCTTAACAGGACTCAGCGTCTATTTTAGCAGCAGGCCAGCTGGAATGCACAAAAACAATGGGAAAGCACTTTATTGCTTCCAATTGCCCCTTCCTCCAAAGATCTTCCCTAGCCTCAAATTGACTCATGTAACACTTGGACATTTTAATACATAACCAGAGATCTCCCAGCATCCTCTGGATGCTCTCTGCTGTCAGCAGTATCAGCCAGACACACACTGAAAAGGTGGTGATAGCAATAAAGGTGGGAAGATAGGGTAAGTGATGGACACCTGGAACAGGTAATAATTGTGTCATAAAGGGTCACTTCCTACCTGCTCCCAAGGAAAATAAATAATCCCATGTTACTCTGTTCAGTTTCCTGCTTTATTAACTCCAACAATTCTAAGAACTGGGTCCTTCCACGTAGTAAATACTCCAGTAACCTTAATCCAGGATTTCTCCCCAAGGTTGGTAATGTGATTTTTGTTTAATTACTGGCTTAGTTTGGATTTTAATTATAAAATTCCGCATAAAACCTACACTTAAAGGAAAGTGCTTGCTATTATGGAATGTGAAGCCATTTCCAGAACCTTGCTTAAATACCATATTGCACCTTAGTGCAGTATCAGGACTGCATTTATGTGCCATATCCTTAAAATCTCCTAGACAGATATTCAGCAAATACATTCCCATGATTGCCTTTTGGGGTTAAATACTTGATGATTGGTTTCAGAATAGCAGACACAGGGAAAAGAATAAAAACCCTTATTATAAAGCTTAAGTGTAATAGCAGGAGTGCTTTTAAGTTTAACTTAATATGTCAGAAAAATATCAAGCCAGAGACTATTAAAAATATAGCTTTTTTATTTTTTTTGCACAGCTGAATTCCCACAGAACTGCCTATTTGACAAAACCCAACTTATTTTGGTTTCTTTTTCATCCTAATAAAGTTTATTTACTAATTACCCCCTAAGCAGATTTGTGCTCTAAGTTATTAGTGGGGGATAAATTATGTAGCTAATTGCCTGGCAAGAGAGACCAAACCAAACATTAATCTTTATATTAAGGATTTCTGTTCTTTTCCCTACATCCACTGGCTTGAAACCAGTTCCCAAGAATTTAACCCTGAAAGGGAATCATGGGAATGTATTGACTCTGGATCAGTGTAGGAGACTTTAAGGATTTGATGCACCCATAACTGGTAAAGGGGCTCTCCAGGCAGAGTTTGCTGTCTCTCCAGGAGAGGAGGAAGGCAAACCCAGGTGAAAATCCTGGTGGGAATTCTTTCAGCCACGGGGACACAGATCCCTTTGGATCCATGACATGGAAAGAAGATGCAGAAGAGGGTGCCAGAAACACAAAGGCACGAGCACAGATGCAACAGGGTTGCTGCCAGTCCCAAGCACTGACCTCCAGCCTGACTCTGGAGCTTTCCAATGGTGACACTTAAAAAGAAGGGAAAAAACCCCCAACAGATTGCCTAGAGAAGCTGTTGGCTGGCCCTGGATCCCTGGAAGTGCCCGAGGCCAGGTTGGGCAGGGCTCGGAACAACCTGGGGTAGTGGAAGGTGTCCTTCTCTGAGGTGCTGGAACTAGGTGATGTTTAATGTTCCTTCCAAGCCAAACCTTTCTGGGATTCTATGATTCAAAATGCTTCACTTTCTCCCTCTCATTCCCAGCTTTCACAATTAAACCCATCCGAGTTCATCACCTCCTGCACCTGCAGCATCAGCCACCATGCCCTGCTCCCAATCAAAGGGTGAAAAAACCCCCCACAATCCTGAAGCAACCCCACAGAGTACACCCCGCAAAAAGCCATCAGGGGAGATCCCCACACTGGTGGCAGCTCTGTCCAATTTCCAGGCTGTAAATTCCCCCAACAAAACCTGCTCGAGAGCTCTGAAAAATGAGGGACGTATGGGGCTGATGCCTGGCGTCGGAGAGCTGAAGAATTAACCTCCCGTGGTAAATCCTCGTCATCCACAGCTCCTTCCAGGTAATAACCTGCTGTCCTTGGGTCAAACTGCTCTCAAGTGGGAGCCTGGAGCTCTCCCTCCCCCTCAACCAGCAAGGAAAGGTTGATCCCTCATAAAGGGAGCCGAGCCAGCATCACCGGTGTGCTCCTGCCCCGGATTCCTGGTTTCCGAGCCCACCCTTTGGAGATGGGAGTTATTTAACATTCCCCTGGTTTAAAATATGAGCAATCAAAAGGCGCTGGGCTTCCACGCTGTGCTCTCCCATTTCCCACTCCTTCTCTTGCCTGACAAGGTATTCTTCAAATTGAAAAGAGGGCTCCTGAAAGCCTGGGCTTCGGGAAACTGTAAATGAGTTCAGGCTTCAGCCCGCTGAATGCAATTTCATCCTCCTGACTGAATACAAATAATGCATTTTATTTGGTATCAATTACCACGCCTGAGAACAGACGACCACTGCCGGCACTATTAAATATATATATTAAAAAAAAAAGAAAAAAAAAGAGAGGGGGGAGAGAAAAAAAAAAAAAAAAAAAAAAGAAAGGGGGGAGAAAAAAAAAAAAAAAAAAGCCAAGGAAAAAGGCACGGCAAATTAAAAAAGCAAGCGCCTCATTACTCCCCATCTCAAGCAGCTTTGACAGAGGCACTGGAACTCATAAGCTGCGTTCCACTGGGCTGGGATGGGCTGTTTTCCAGCCATCCCGCACGTTCAATGTCAGCCATTAGTTCTTCCCAATCGGGCATCAATGTTCAACACACACCCGAAAAAATATATAATACTGGTAATAATAATAACAATCTGCAGCCTCTCCGAGCTTCAATACTTGAAGTATGAGTCAAAGCAGCAGTTTCACTTTTCACTCGGGAAGCTGACAAGCATGACTAGAGGGGGAATAAAATAACATTCAGTTCGCATAAATATCAAGCGGGCTGCTTGAGACTGATGGGCCAGGAATGTATTCTTAGCCATCATTCTGGCAGACAGGCCCAAGGACACTCATAACTTATTTTACAATCATTTAGTTTCAGCTCAAGTGGAAAACGTGACAACTTATCTCTGCTGACAAGATGCCATATCGAACCTTACAATTAACTCTCCCCCGATTATCTGCCCAGCCCATCATTAGCTCTGCAGCTCTTGATGGACTGCACGGGCACAGCTTCCCTTGATGATGGTCATCATTTGCAGGGTGCAGAGCTCCATTACACGACACTGAGGACAAAACTCTCCCCTTGCCACGTAGCTCGGGTTGTCCTGACCGGCACAGCCACGCTTTTGCAACTGTTTAGAAGTGATGTGTGTCAGAACACTGCTGGAAAATGTCTTCTCCCCGAAAACGGAGCATCCTCCTGTTTTAGCCCACACCTGCTGCTGCCTGCCATCTCCAGGAGTGAGCCAGAGATGTGCTCTGCCCCAGCAGCCTTCCTGCCTGCCCTCCATCCCTCCCTAGTGCCATTATTAACTCCTTCAGCTGGAAGGGACTGCTGACACAGCCACGTAGCAGAATCATTGGGCTTGGAACCTTAAAGCCCAACTCCTGCCATGGGACACCTTCCCCTATCCCAGCTCGCTCCAAGCCCTGTCCAGCCTGGCCTTGGACACTTCCAGGGTCATGGCAGCCTTGTGTAAGGATGTGCAGCGTCTCACTCCATGCCCAAAAGCACCAAGTGATGCTTGGTGGCCCCTCGAATTATGAAGAGATGGGACATAAAAACCATGGCCACCCCTCTGCTCTTCACACAGTGATTTTTCTCTATAGGTGCAGGGCACGTGGATTAAGACAGAGATAGTTCTGCTTCTTCAAGTCCAACCCTCATTTGCCAAAACCCTCATAAACCAAACCAAAAAAGCCAATGCAGCTTTTACTCCACAAAGCAAGTGCCATGTCTGACTCTCTCCAAGATCCATTTTGCAATTATGGTCATGAGAGAAATTCCTTTCAAGTATGACAGACTGTGGTAGAAGAAAGGAGGGGTGGAACAGAAAAAACACTCTGTCTACAACTACAACCCAGAGTCAAGAGACAAAACATTAAATGAAAACCAATCCTCAGAAGAGCCTCAAGAGCTGTGCTGTTGTAGTGGGCTTTATTTGCTGTTTGAAACAATTTGATATCCTCTCCCAGCGTTACACATATTTTGTAAAAAAGTAACTTTCCATCCAATTCCCACTTCCTATCTCTTTTATTATTTTGTTATTTGGAAGCTGCAAGCTCTCAACAAATGGATCTCAAAGACAACTCCATTTGTGCCCCTAAAGACTTTGTGAGTGTCCTCCTGGCTTTGAAAAGTGAGGAAAATTAACAGAATCATCCCTGAATCACAGGACTGGAAGTAACCCAATAGATCATCCCATCCCACACCCTGCCATGGGCAGGGACATCTCCCACTGTCCCAGGTTGCTCCAAGCCCCATCCAGCCTGGCCTTGGACACTTCCAGGGATCCAGGGGCAGCCACAGCTGCTCTGGGCACCCTGTGCCAGGGCCTCACAACCCTCACGGATGTTGCTTCCCAAATATCCCTCTGGCAGCCATTCCCTGTGTCCTGTCCCTCCATCCCTTGTCCCCAGTCACTCTCCAGCTCTCCTGGAGCCCCTTTGGGGTCTGGAAGGGGCTCTAAGGTCTCCCTACAGCCTTCTCTTCTCCAGATGAGCACCCGCAACTCTGAGCTGTCTGAAACTCAATCCAAACCCAGGCTGTGCTTCCTGGTGCCCCTAGAACAGAAAAACGACGACCTCTCATCCCGAATTCCCAAGTGCCCACACCAAACCTGTCCAAGACACGACTCCTTCAGCACCTGCAGCACCCCTCACAGCAGAGGTGCAGGAGAGGCCAGCACAGGAACCAAGGAGGCCAAGGAAATGAGGGACAATAAGGCAGGACGAGCACCCCAGGCCAGGGTAAAGGAGCTGGGGGTGGAAAAAGCAGGGAACGAGGCAACATGTGAGGTACGGGAATAGCACAGCACAAAGGCTGGGACACAAAAGTCCAAGAGCGGAGCTTCGTCGTTGGCCCATGGTTCCTATTCTCTCTCTCACACACACAACCCTCTCTCCTGTGTAACCATCTGCAGCGGAACCAAGGATATTCTGACCCCTTCTATCTTCGTGTCTTTTGATTTATTTCATATTTTTGTCAAATCACCTATTTACAAAAACTTGAAACAAACTCAACAGGTGACGCTATTCTCCACAGACCAAAGTCGAGCTTGATCTGGTTTACATTTTTCTTGCATCTTCTTGTTAAAATTTTCCAACAGGCTTTCAAAGTGAAATTAGACTTTTTTGTCAAGCCCAGCTCCCCAACACGGCCTTATTCTCAAGTGGCTGGAGATTGATTAATTTGGGTTTTTGATTTGCCGAAGTGACAAGAAGTCAGACGTTACAAAAGCGGGAGCGGTGAATGGGATCAATTAAAGAGCAGGAGCAGCAACACAATTAATAGCACCAGGTTCAAGAGGAGAGAGAAAGCACTGATGACGAAAACAACAGCAACAGCTCTGCCTGCAGCAGGAATCTTTGCTGCGACCCAAGGAAGGCTGAATCCAAAGAGGGTGTTTCAGAACTTTCACTATGCCATTAGTGCTGAAATGAAATAAGGCAAAGATGTCGGTAGCTGGTGGACTGAATAATAAAAAAATAGCTGGACACTTTCATCTTCCACACATGTGTTTTAAATAAAGGTGAGAAAAGCAATCCTTTTATTTAAACAGGGGAAGCAAGAGACTATAACTATCTGTAGTTTGTATTTCAGACCCATTTCCCCGAGCTGAGATTTTTCTGGCTGTGAAATCCACTGCTCGCCAGCTTCCCTTTACAGCTATTACCATAAATGTTCTATCAAGTTCTTTATCTTCCTCCTCTGCCTCAGACCGAAGCTAAAGGGATGCTGCAATCGCACAGCGACCACGGAAGGCTGAAGTTGGGCACAGGTGTACAGGACTGACATTAAAATCCTGTCAGAACTGCAGCCTGGCACAAGTCTGTGGCTGTAATAAACACTTGGGAGTGGGGGAGAAGGGGTGGCACGAGATTACAGCCTCCAGGATGAAAAGAAAAGGCAAATGTTTGTCAAGCACAGAGAACTCACACCTTTGGGAGGAATTAGGTGCACCTGATCATCACTGAGCTGAGCTCAGCTCCGATACTCAAGGCATGGAGGGCTTAAATTAACCTGCTGCACTGAAGGAAATTAAAGGGAGCTCTGAGCAGAACTGGGAGATGGACATCAAAGAGCCTCGGGAGTCTTGCCTTTCCACAGCACCCCCCATTTTTGCAGCCTTGTGCCCAGAGCCTGCAAATCTCAAAGCTGTCCTGTCATCCTCGGGAAGCCCCACTGAATGACTCCTTTCCTCTAACAGCAATTTCAATTAAATGAGGAAAACAAAGCTTCCTTGTGGACTGCAAAAGAGGGATTCCCCTGCTTTTGGAGGGTCAGGCTCTCGCTGTGTGGCAGCCCCTCAAGTGAGCAGACCTCAGGGCATGAGTGTCCCTTCCAGTTTGTGACAAGGGAGGGACACAGCTCGGGGAGAGAAAATCAGTCTCAAGATGTTCAGGCACAGATATGGGAAGGCTTCAGTAATTTTGGAAAGACCTTCGTTACCACCTCCCTTATCCAAAGGGAAGACAAGCCACCTCTCGCTCATTCCCTGCCAATGTTGGGCCATCATAGAGGAAGCGTGAGAGCAGAAATGCAACAACAGAGCTTAAAAAACCCCCACAAAAGTACATTTTCCCTCTTAAGGAGCAACACATTACACTGCTGGCAAAACAGTATCCTGCTCCCTGGAACTTGAAGGATGGCTAGGAAGAAAAGAAGATCCCTTTCAAAGGAAGCTCCTTGTTTCCAGGAGGAATTCACCAGCTCCCATAAGGAGAGAACACAACTCTTGCTACGTGATTCTCTCCTATGCTGCCAGGATGGTGACAAGCAAAACAAAGACTTGTTTTAGGGGACCTGCAACCTCTGAATGTGAACTGGGGATGAGATCCTAATCTTCCTCCACACATCTTGCCTGCAGCAGGTTTAGGTCAGGGATGATACAAACTACTTCCTAAGCGAGCAGGGTTTGTTAATTTATCTCATCCCCCCGTTACACAGACGCATCCCTGCACTCCCCTTCTCTGCTCTGGATGTGAACATGCCCTGTGGAAAGATCAAGCCTGACAAGTTGTTTGAACACGTAAGGACAACAAACCAGGAAAGAGATGTGAGTCTGGGATGCTGCAGGATGCCACCACATCCCAAGGCAAACTAAGTTCGTGGCTCCTGCTGAACAGACCTACAGTTGAGATGTACAGGGAACATCCCTAATTTTTCTGGCAGAACGTTCTCACTGGGCAGCATCAGCCTTGTGAGCCTTACGTGGTGTCACCCTGAATTGCTGCCAACTGGGTGTAGGATGCTGTGGGCGTTGCTGTTTCCCGTGGCCGTCAGCTGTGATGTGGAACGGCGAGGTGAAAAACAGCATGAAAGGCAAAGATTATGGGAACTCACTACAGGTAATGTGCTCATCTCCGGGAATTTGTTCCCTCCCCACGAGGGAAAAAAGGAGATGGATGGTCATTTTGAAGACCCACCTCAGGGCAGAAGTTCCTGGTTCAATTCCAGGTCACGTGTGGGTCTGTCTGGGCAAGTCTGAATGGGGCTCGGAGCAGCCTTGCCCGAGGGGGAAGTTGGAACAGGACGGTCTTGAAGGCCCTTCCAACCCAAACATTCTGTGACTCTATGATTCACACCATTCCTGGTTTCCATCTCCCCCTTTTGATCATCAGGCACCTTGAGAACAGCTGCCAACTGCAGTGCCCTGGATGTGGCAAATCTACCAGGACCATCCCAAGAAATGATGATGTGGGAACAGACACTTGGAGCACACTGAAAGAACACATTTTGGGTGAGTAAGCTCCATCATGGTCAGGTACCATGTCAAGCGTGTGACAAATTCTATTTTAGATCAAAATGAGACGCATAATAAATTTACCTTAATTACACAGAGAGGGGCAGAGCTCCACCCTGATCTAACCATCAGCACTGTCTCATTGCATAAAAAACCCCTCATTTAACAACATTTTGCTTTGAAACAGAGCCTGCAGGTCACCAGGCACTTGGAAAATAATGAATCCATGGCTTACTGAATCACTTCCTACTAAAATATTTACCTTGTGTTTCAAGATAGGCAAAGTAAGACAGAGAGGAAGAACTGACTCTCTTCAAAGAGATGCTCAGAGCCAGAAAGATGTCTCGTCTCTACTCCTGTACTTTAACCTTCCGTCTGTATAACCTGTGGATAACTTCAAGCTTCAAACCCACTCTGTGGTAATTGAGAAGAGGTTAGGAAACTCTCCACTGTCAGTCCATGAGACTTCAGTGATAAGCCCTAATACCAGTGTTTTGGAGGGGGGGGGAAAAAAAAAAAAGAGACTTTTCACTATTAACATTTTCCAATTAAAGCTGAATAATTGCTGTAGAGCAAATTGGCTGTTAATTGCATCATGCTAGGCAGGAAAAAGCTAAGGCTTTCCTGGTAATGTATGCCATGAGCAGCAGTGTCAGAAAGGAAGAGAAATAATGGCAGCAACACCAAGACTGCTCTTAATCAAAGGCAAAATCAAACATTTTCCTATCGCAGAGCTGAGAAGTGAAGCTCTTAAAACACAAAGCTTTGTCTTTCAGAGGTGTCAGGTGGCGTAACTGCCATCGACAAAACTTCTATTTTTTTTTTTTAAATTCTCAAGTTTAATCAAGCCCTCTTTCTAGCTCTTGGATAAATAAGTCGTGGCCCTTTGCCAGAGAAGCCCCTGGAGCACTGGATACTCCTGGTGGCCCCAGCCCGTGGGTGGCACAGCCAGGGCTGCACAAAGGGCTGAGATCAACTGTGACAAATGAAGGGCCCGGGGCCTTGAAAGGGGAATCTCTCCCACCTGCAGGAAGGGAAGGCCGGGGCTCTGAGCTCCAGCTGGCCCCCAACAATCCCCAGGTTGTGGCCAGGGCCCGGCACAGAGGCTCCTTTGACTCGCCGAGCCGCGCGCGCTGTGAGGCAGCTTTGAAGGGTTGGGTTCCATGGGTAAGGAATACACACCATCCCTAAAAACCCCTGCTCTGTGATCTGGGCTGGGCAGAAACCCAGCCTGACAACAGCCACGCTTGAGGAGGCAACTACTCTGCTCTTAATTGGTACAGAAACTTCATCAAGCCCGAGAAGAGATAAAAGCAGTGAGTGTGTTTCTTGCCCGCTCTGCCTCCAGAGCCCAGAGAACAAAGCACTGCGCTCCCGGCCGTACCTTAAACAAGAATGCAACTACCACAGGCATCTACTGGAGCTTCTCAAGTGTGGATGTGCACAGAAGAAGTCCTCAAATCTGCACTGCTCCCATGGGAGCAATACATGAACATTCTGCTTTCTCGACTTTGTGTTTAAACCTTTACAAAACTTTAAATAAATTCAGAATTTACATTCTTAGATAGACTTAAATGATTTAAATTGGGATTAAAAGAGTAACAAAAAATAAATGATCTGGGAAGCTTATTTATTTCCCTCTAAGTCTTCTTTGTAAAGTCCTTAAATACAGAATGCACTGGGCTTAGGAAATTTGTAAGCCACTACATTTGAATCAAAGAGTTTATAAAATCTCACACTCTGCTCTTGCAGTATATTTTGTTTTTCCTCTATGTTTACTTGAGAGTGTGTCTCTCGATTTATCATGTTCTCAACAAACATGATTTTACTTTCAAAGTCCATGACCTCCTGCAGGTTATTGTGTGAATCCAGCTCATGTATTTAATTCCTCACAATTACTGCAAACTTTTCAGATTAAAGCAATCTTAAACTGCAAACATGCAAAAGGAAAACCTTTAAAACTTACGCTCTTCTAAATACAAATGAGATTCTAGGAGAGCCTCCCTGATGAGGAATTCCCCTCGTCCAGAGGTGTGATCATCCTCAATATTATTCTTTACATTAAAATGGTGTTATGTAATGGTTCAAAATAATGGTTCCAGTATAAAATCAGAAAAGGGAATACATTTTGCAGACTTCTAAGTGCTGCATCTGTCAAATGTCAAATGTCTGAGCTACACAGAACCAGGCTGGGTACCCAGCTTTCTTCCTTGAGAAGTCTTGACTTTTGGAAAGTTTCTTGGACAGGAGCTTGAAGAGTTGATGAAGACAACATTCACTCTCCTCACTATTCTGTCAGGTTAAAGCTTAAACTCCAAGAATAAAAATAAAGTGCTTTGGCTTGAAGGGTTTTTCCCTCTTTTTTATTTTTCTCCTGAGGGGGGATAACGGAGGAGGTGTGATAACCAAGCCCAGCTATAGGCAGCAAAAGCACTGATTAACTGAACACTGCCAGACAATCAAATCAGATTAATCAACATCAGTAACCAGAAATAAATCACCTTTTTTCCCTATTACAAAGAACATGCTACTTACATTTTTACTTCAGTGTAAATCCTAAGCCAAACTAAATGCAAAATATGTATTTAAACATCCCTAAGTAAAAGCTGGGAAAAGCCTGAGCTTTATAGTTCAGTCAAAAAGTTAATTTAGTCCCATGAACAATTTACTGGCAGACATTTGGCACTCCAGGCTGTGAACAACATTAAGATCAGCATCAGGCTGCCAATGTCAAATTACCTGAGGATGCAAACTCACGTTTCTTGGAATCAAGAGCAGGATTTAATTGCTGAAGGCAACAATTCTTTGTGGTTTAATCAGGGGGAAAGCAGAAAGAAGAGGATCTTCAACAAGAAAAGCAGATGGAGAATTGCAAAAAAATGCAGCTCAAGATTTAAACAGCAGCACTGGATAAACAGAGGAGCAGCTGAAACTCAGCCAAGAAACGCCCAGGGACCCAAAGTCCTCCCTAAACCAACATCATGGCAGAGTTGAAACCTCAGAGGGCTCTTGGTGCCACCACAGACACAAGGTAAAGAGCAGCTTCCAGATCTCTCACTCTTTTATGTTACTTCTCTGCTGGATACAAGGCCCAGTGGGACTAGATGGCAAGAGCTCATCTCCAGTTTGGTGGTGACTGAGCTGTCTGGATGGGCAGGAGAAAGGCACAGATGCACAGAATAATTTAGATTGGAAAAGCCCTCTGAGACCCTCGGTCCAACCTCAAGCCCAGCACTAAAACTGCTCCTAAGTGCTTTTAGCACTTCCAGGGATGGTGACCCCAAAGTTTCCCATTTAGCTGAGATTCCTATGGTCTGCAGAACAGAAAGGGTAAGCTCTGGGTCCTGCTTCTCCCAGAGGCTAACACATTCCTAAAAATCCCAGGCAGACAGCAGCAGCTGGATTAACGCTCCAACCCTCTTTTTAGAGCACTTATTTATCACCACTGCCCTCCAGGCCTTACATTACTTGGGGGAACCACAGGCTGCAAAACCCCATCGTCCCCTGCCTGAATTAACACCAGTTTAAAATCCCAAATCCTGCAGGATCAGCAAACCCAAAAAATTACCAGTTTCCTCTCTCCTAGGACACTGCTACACAGATTTTGTTAATATTTCTGGTTACTGGGCTGATTCAGGTGAGGGCTTGTCAAGAACGCCAGGTAAATTTAAATACTGGAAGTTTCTCAGTATATAACCTCATGCTGAAAGAAAATGGTTATCCAGATATTGGTAAAATGTAGTGCTTGATAACCCAAGTTTCCTCAAGGTATGTTGAGAAAGCAAAGACAATAATAAGATGTTGTTAGCAGAGTTTGCCCTGCTGAACTGAAATAGCTTCCCTCGGGAAATGCTTGGCCAAAAGCAATTTGTGGATCACAAAAAGGTATGAGAAGGAGAAGAATATTCCCTTTCCTGTCCTATGTGTAAGATTATGTAAACTATGTGCACATACTATACGTGGTGAATTTTATTATATTAAGTAGTAAGAACTACAGAAACCCCCAGAGTAGCTCTAAAGCAGCTAGGGAAAAAAAAAAAAAAAAAGCAGCTAGGAAAAAAAAAAAAGAGAAAATAAATCTGTATTCGCTTTTCAGTCACAATTTCCATATTTAAAAAGGGGAAAGCTCTTCTGACCTGAACCACCTGTATACACTGACCAAAAACAATTCCAAAATTCTATGAACCTATTAGAAATTAAGTAATTGATCCTGGTCAAGAACTTGCCAATGGAATTCCAACAGCTCTAAATAGTATTTTCTGATGTCAGATGCAAGCTGAACCATTTCCTTTCCCAAGGCAGAGCAGAAGGTTCCATCATTTAATCATTCCCAGCACTTAGGATCAGACAAGTAAGGCAAGTTGCAAGGTCTGCATTAATATCAACACTCCAGCGACCTCTCACACCCCATGGCACAGTGAGAACTCAATTTTACATTAATAAACCCTAACACCAAACTGTTAGAAACTCAGAAGACACCAGGTATTACAACTTCCATAAATTACAGCCGAGCTCAAATGGCCCGTACAAGCAATTGTACAGTGATAAAGCCTAAGTGGATGATATTTAAACAGATATTTGATTTACGGCAGAATTTTACATCATGCCAGAATTCAAGTCACAATTTACAAGTCCAGAGAGCAGAAATCCCTGTCCCATGCAAAGTGCTGTTTGCAGTGCTCTGTCAGAAGAGCTGAATGCTGAATCCTTCAGGAAGGAATCCTTCCCTCTGCTGGTCTCAGGGCTCAGAAGCCAAATGATAAAACAGGACATTTAAAAAGAGAATGAACCAAGCTGCTGTTTCATCCCCAGGTGGGAAATTCCATCCTTGGTCTTCTCAGAGTGATGTCTCACAAGCCTCACCTTTGCAAGGCAGCTGCCTGTGGTTCCTGGCACCACAAAAACTTCTGATGGCAAATCTAGGGGTCTGTCTGTCAGGTTCCGTAGAGATGCACAAACTGTGAAGACTGGAGAGCAGACAGACCCGTGTCTTTAGTGGCATCAGCACCATGAAAATCATGGAATTGTAAAAGCCCTCCAAGGCCATTGAGTCCAACATGTGACTGTCCCCAGCCCAGAGCACTGAGTGCCACATCCAGATGTTCCTTGAACACCTGCAGGGATGGGGACTCCACACCACCCTGGGCAGCCCTTTCCAAGGCCTGACCACCCTTTCCATGGAGAAATTCCTGCTGATGTCCACCCTGAGCCTCCCCTGGCCCAGCCTGAGGCCGTTCCCTCTCCTCCTGTCCCTGTTCCTGGGAGCACAGCCTGACCCTCCCGGCTGTTCCCTCCTAGCAGAAAAATTTCCTCACTGAAAGTGGGGTCAGGCACTGGCACAGGGTGCCCAGGGAAGTGGTGGAGTCATCATCCCTGGAAGTGTTCAAAAAACATTTGGATTTGGCACTCAGGAACAGGAGTTAGTGGTGAGCTTTGCAGTGCTGGCTTAATGGTTGGACTTGATGATATTAGAGGGTTTTTCCAACCGTAAAAATCTTGTGAACAGAACAGAACTTTTAACACCCAAACAGATCACAAATGGCTCCACTGAGACCAGAAAGCCTCCTGTTCCCCAGCAATGAGCAACTACAGATAATTCTGGGTGTTAAAAAGACCCCAAAAACAACATAAGGAAGATTTATCAGAGGAAAAAAACATCACAGGCTTCCAAGTGGGATCCAGGAAAACCTCTGGGCCAATAGCTGGAGCAGCAGTAATTGTTCCAAATCTATCAATAAAGCTGAGCTGCTCCTTCATTGACTGCAAACACCAATTTCTTTCATGGGGGATTATAAGTTGATGTTCATGGTCTCTCTACCACCATTAGGGTGATAAACAGTTGAAACTACATCAGGATCTGACACGCAGATCAATTCTGGGTCCATAAAGAATCTACACAAGAGGTTCCTGGACAGGGATTTACTGCCCCCGGTTTTTATTCTCTCTCGTTGCTAAAATTACTTCTGTCAAGCACTTACAAGAGTACGGGAGGAGAAGGGGGGGGGGGAAAAAAAAAAAAAAAAAAAAAAAAAGAGGAAAAAAGGGAGAAAGAATTAATTTTTCATGTGCTGCTGGAACAGCCTTTTGAAATTTCGGGAGTTTTTAAGGCAAATATGTTCCTGCATTGGAAATGATGCTGAACAGCGGGTGGGACTGAGCTAAATAGTGAGCCAGCAGCACGAGCTGCTCACTATCCAGCACGCAGCAATTTGAAACACCAAACTAAGCTGTCGAGATTTTCTCCCAGGGCAGTCGCGGGCTTCATGTTACCAGTGCCAAATTATATTAGACATTTAATTTTAAACCTCAGGTACTTAAATGTAAAACCTTACAACAGTAATAGTCATAAAGCAGTGGGGCATTCCATTTCAGAGAATGGATTTTTCTATTTTTCCCCTTTAATTTAACCAGCACCTCCTGTTTTGTGGCTCTGCCCACTACAAAGTAATTTATCTAATTAGGAGATGTTCACAGCTGCTTGAAAGACAGAAGCCCCAGGAAACCAAAGGTCTGGTTTGGAAGACTTTGAAAAGTTCTCTGGAGCCACACAAAGTATTAATTTAATGTGAAAAAAAGGTGCAGAGAAAAATTGAATCCCAATATGTTATTTTGTCTACAATAAAACCACGTGACAATAAGCAGGCATATTCTCCAGTACATTGGCATTTGAATTCCAAAAGATGCTTAGCTTCTTGCCATACCTGCTGCTTTCACAGTATTAGCTTTTTATGACTAAAATTCAAAAATCTTTTAATGGAGAAAAAACCCCCAGAAATTAAAAAGGGTTTTTCATGCGTCAACTTGCCAACATAAAGGACACATGTCTGAGCTTACCCAAAGATGATACACTCAGAGCAATCAATTATTCTTGAGGTTTTGTAGGAGTTTTGGCGCAATACTTCTGAGTCTGCTGACCCTTAGTTGCCTAAAACTCCATTTTAATCCCATTTTCCCTCAGTATTTATTAAAAAAACCCAACCTCATAAAATTTTGTTTTAAATATCAGAACCTCTGCAAGAAATTATTCGAGGTAGGCTTATTCACAAGTACCCACCAGTCACCTGCAATTTCAAAATAAGTATTCCACAGGTAATTCTGGCTGTCATCTCTTCTGAGCCAGAAATAATCCCATAGGAATGTCAAGTCAGAAAAAGGTACTGCACATGCAGAGCTGGGGTGGGAGGAAAGGTTCCCTTCACCAGGAATTGTAAACCAGCTCAGGATCAGCAGCAGGAGCAAAAGGCAAGTCCTGCAAACCCAGCATTTTGAAGTCAAGGGGATGGCAAAAGGCAGGACTTCAGATGCTATTTCTGCTTTCTGAGATTCTATTTCCACGCCACTTGTAGGAGTTCACTGAATTTGGAAGGTTTTTCTGCCCTGCAGCCTCATTTGGGACACCTGGCACGGGGATGGCACCTGCTCACCTGCCTGCAGGTGTGTCAAGGTGCACAGGAAGGCAGCTTACAGCTCCTGCTTTCCTCCTAGAGCCAGCACTCAATATTCTTCATCTTGCCTTAGAAAAGCCATGGGATAAAAGGCATAAAAAAGCCCCAGCTTTGGTCTAACCTTTCAGAAAGGAGGTGGAGTTGGGTGGCTAAAATGGCAAAGCAGCTCAGGAAAAAGAGGCAGAAAATAGATGATTTTGAGTGGAAAACCAGCTCAGCATCCATGCAGGGCAATGCTGCCTCCCCTAAAAGCTTAACCAGGAGTGGGTGAGCTGGCTAGACACAGAAGAGAACAGGGTTGTAGCATTTCTTTCACTGTGCTGCTTCACAACATCCCTGCCTTGCTGCAAGGCTCAATCAGAAAATTCTTAAAAGAAATCTGGACCGTTTTAATGCAAATTCTCCTGAAGGTGCTGCCTGCCCCCATGTTTACAGCTCCAGAAAAAAAGTCTGTGCTTTGTAAGTATGAATTTGACAGTTAATGCCACTCTGAAACAAGGTGATCATGATTTTAAACCCTCTGTTCTCCTAAGGTGGCACTAAAAACCTGTCCAGAGCTGCTGGAAAACCCAGAGATGCTCCCAGGGCTATACTCAGATTCAGACCCTATACAGACACAGATATATATGTATATATAAAAAAAAATATATATATATGGGACATGTGAAATAGTTCTATATGCCCCTAACTGTTCCCATTTTAGGGGCAGCCACCAGAAATAGCATTCCTCCCCTTTCTTCTGACCTATTCATCCTGGCCTGGTAGCAAATATCACATCTACCCTTTAAAAACAGTTATTGCTACAACCCCATCATTCCAAAACACCACAAGGAATAGTGTCTGCTCCTTTTAATGCTGTTAAATGCTCCACAGAGGAGACACTAAGACTATGCCAGCAGTGTGCAGGCAACAGAGCAAGAGCACAGCAGAGAAAGGACACACTGAGGAGAAGATCTGGAGGGTCATTCACTGCTGATCCCCATCACACAGGACAAGGAATCTGAGTAGCAAGCAAACAGCATACATGATGTGGCTGCTCCAGCCCTGGGAGTGTCCAAGGCCAGGCTGGACAGGGCTTGGAGCAACCTGGGATAGTGGAAGGTGTCCCTGCCCATGGCAGGGGAAGATGGGCTTAAAGGTCCCTTCTAACCCAGACCGTTCTGGGATCCTATGATTATGTACCTGAAATTAAAATTAAGAAGTATTGTAACTGCATTAGAAAAAAGAGTCACAGAATTCTTTCAGGTTGCTCCAAGTCCCATTCAGCCTGGCCTTGGACATATCCAGAGCAGCCAAAGCTTCTCTGGGCACCCTCTCAGGGAAGGATTTCTCCCTAATATCCAAGCTAAACTGCCTCTCTTTCAGTTTCAAGCCATTTCCCCTTGCCCTGTCAACCCTGTGCCCTCACAAAAAAAGCACTGCATCGATCCATTCCCTTTTTCCTAATTCAAATTTTTCCCTCAGATGCTGCAGATTCAGCACCCAACGGCACAGCAGGGTGGGCACCATTGAATTTTATTTTTTTCCCCTCTTGAAAAGAAAAGCAAGAGCACCGAAGTTGACCCCAAAGCACGTGACACCCCCCCCCCCCCCCAAGCTGCAGGTTTCTTACCACTGCTAATGCCAGAGTTGGCAATGACTGTGGCCTCGCTCCACTGATCTGCACTGGAGACCGAGTAGGAGCGCTGGTGCATACCGTCCGGGCGGCTGTTGAAGGACACCAGACTGATCCCACTGGCCATCTGAGACACAGATGTGCTAGTAGTCACGTTCCCTAGGCACAAAGGGAAAACAAATCGTGTCAATAGAGAGGACAAAAGGGATTTGGCATCAGGGTGGATTGGGGGGGGTATCTCAACAAGAGCAGGAACAGGGGTTACTGCACCCATGCAAGGACCCTTCTCCCTGAAGCGCTGCAGCTGACAGTCCTGAGATCAGCTCAAACACAGCTGAGAAGACAAACATTTTTCCTGGTGTCACCTCATTCTGTTCATTCACCTCCTGGGAAACACGACCGTCCACCACCCTGCTACCAGGCACACTCTCCAGAGCTTCTCTGCCTGTTTGACTGCGCAGAGAAAATCCATTTATGTCTCAAAGCCACTGTTTACACAACTGAGCCAACTCCAAGAGTTTAAAACAATCCACCTCTAAATAATACCTGAGAAGGTATGTCCTCCCAAGAACAAAGTGATGGGGAGCAGATGACTGCCAGCACTAAGAACAAGGCAAAAAACCCAACTTTCTTGGACCTTTAACCTAAAAACAACATTGTGACACCAAGCAGACACTGGACTGAGTGCAAGTATCATTCCTGGGGCTTGTCCCAGGAACGTGACACAAAAGGGGACACACAAAGAACAGCCTTTACCCAGTAAACACTTCTGTATTTTCACGATCACTGAGGCTTAGGACATTAAAATGCTGGGAGCTGCGTGCGAGGGGGAGTGACAGGGACAGGTTTCTCACCATAAAACAGGACAAGTGGGATCTGCTTGAATACATTTTAGAGTAGAAACAATTAAAACCTTTCCAGAAACTCAGGTTTCTGATGGTCTTACATACAACTTGCTATGGGCCCAAACCTGCTCCACGGTTTTGGGTTCTGAGCACATTTCATTCCATTCCTAGTGTGGGTCTTGCATATCATAAAGCCACAAAGAATTTACAGTGCCAGTTTCATTCCTCATGGCAGGCTCTCTAAAGGTGCCCCACAGGTCCTCTATGGATTGAAGAACACTCTTAAAAAGCACATGCAAAGGGAAAGGAACAGACGCAATATTACAACGTACCCTCACACTTTGCATTTCCATTGCACCTTCTACTGATGAGTTCAGAAAAATTAATGAATTAATTTTCAATGCTCCTGTGAGGTTGTTAATTATCTGCTATCATTTCCCCCATTTTTCAGAGGTTAAATGACCCAGGGCCACAAAGGAAGATTGTGGCAGACTTGAAAATAAAACCCAGATCTCCTGACTCCCAGTTCTATCATTATGTCTTTTCCCAGAGCAGCCTTTGGGAAGACAGCAGAGCTTAGTGAACTACTTTGTGTTTATTAGAGTTGGCATAATTGTCCCTTTCTCTCCTCCCCTTTCCCAAGACAAAATCTCCTCTTTAGTCCTCAACACAGATCCATCACAGTATCTGTGTCTTCCACGGACTTACTCAGCCCTCAAGAACTTCTGCCTGGCAATCCCTGCTTTGCAGACGTGAAATACAGACAGAAAAAACTCATTTGGTTAATTATGCGAAGTCCAAGGTGGGTTTTGGAACCATGTTGGGACCTCTCAAGGCATGAGACTACAGGGCAGAGGACTAAACGGTAATTCAGTATTTTAAAAACCACAACAGAAAATGGGAACATGAGCTGACAAAAGTTGTATTTTGTGCTACCTTAAAAGAAATCTCTCTTTCCAAACCAGCTTCTGTGATGCTCGCTTTTGAAATCTCCTTTTCCTCTGTTTTCACAATCCAGAAAAACTATGAATATTAAAAAATTATTTTGATGATCCACCAAATTAAAGGGAATGGCTGACGTGAGCAACAAGAGTTTGAGACCGAGTGGGTTCTACAAACTTGATATTTAGACACAACACAAGCAGAGATGTTTTTATGCTGACATCTTCCACCAAGTCCACAAGTTTCTGAGCACAAGCGTCCAATCACCTTCTAACCATGATGCAAAACCAAAACCTTGAAAAGAGAACACCAAGATTTTCTATGTTGTCACGTCAGCACCAAAAGCTCTACTCTCACCTTGATGCCATCTGAGGAAACTTCAGCCTCGTGTTGTGACATGAACCTGTTGAGAAGTGACTTATTCTGGGAACCAAAGAAGGGTTTTTCTTCCACTGCACCTCTTGTAAAGGTAAGGGCTGCCGGCACAATGCAGGTGCCAAGTGCATTCATGTGACACTTTACTGAAGTGTGATGAGCCCAGCCCACCTCCCTCCTTCCTACTGCCAGAGCCTGGTTACCTTTATGATAATATTTAGTCAGCATTAAAGCCCACTTAAGGGTGCTGCAAGGTGTGTGACGTACCAGACCACCAAGCCAGAATCCACAAGTAGGTATCAGAAGGGCCAGACTACAGAAAATAGTGTGCCTTTCTTTTCCTGTCCCCCTCCTCGATGTGTTCAGCTCTAGCACAAACTCATTACTTAGAACCTTATTTAAAAATCATTATTTCCCAATCCAGCGCTGATTTTTCCACTTCTCAGTCCAACTGCAGGACATGAATCCCACACTAGGCACTAATGCTGCCACCTCAAAAAAAAACAAGGCCTGCTGCTCTTGCACACTCTCTGTGCCTCACAGAGCTTCTCCAACACAGTCCCATGGTTCTTCCCATCTACAGTGGGGAAACCCCAAAGCAGACCTGGCAAAAGTACTTTGATTTTCCTCGACAGCAGAAACCACCTCAGACTTGCAGCAGACAAGCAGCAGACAGTGAAAAAGAGGAGGCCAGCAGCACTCAGTGAAAATGCTGAAGCTGTCCCTACCCATGGCAGGGGGGTTGGACCAGATGAGATTTAAGGGTCCTTCCAACCCAACCCATTCCGTGGCTCTCTGATCCATGAAGAGCAAAGTCTGTCTGTTGGGTTAGGCACACGAATTTACCTTTACGTCCTGCACCTCCTGTCCCCCCCTCCACAGCCAGATACCCATCTTCACATGGACCACGAGCTCCTGGCCTGCTACCTGGCCCACGCTGGAGCTGTCAAAGAGTTGCCTCTTCAAATGCATCCTGCATGCATCAGCTGGTTGCTAAAGTTGATTAGCAGGGGGCAGTTAAATTACTATGCTAATCCATGTATTCTCAGCACTGTTTCCTTGATATGGATATGTGTATATGCTTACTGGGAAGCCTTGATTAGTTCAAGCTTCAATGTGTCAAAGGCTCCAGATTCTTTCCAAAGAATAATTTTAGCTGTACTCACATCCCTAAAGTGTGAGAGCTGATTTGAAAAGGTACTTACCTCTACCATATGCTATTTTTCTTTAAACAATTTGCATTTCAAAGGGAATATGGCATTTATATTTGAATGAATATCAGTATGTTGCCAGAACTTGTCTCAAATGAGCAAAAAAAAAAAGATGCTGGTCTCCTATTGAACAAAAATGTTTTCATCTACCAAAGGAGCATCAAAGAAAGAGTTCCTCTTTCTAGCTCTAGACAGCTTTATTAAAACTATCTTTTCTGATGTTATAAAACACCCCGTTACGGCCGCGCTTACAAAACGTTCAAACAATTAAGCCCTGCAAAACCCATCCAAATTAAGAGTCAAGGTAATTTCCAGGTTTGGCCACTGCTCAGCAGACGAGCCCCTGTGAAAAGTGAGCGTGCTCACACAAAATCCCATTTAAATACCCATTTACTCGGTGTAAATCGCTGCAAAGAGCAAGTGGAGGCAAGCGGAATTAAGCCGAGGAGTGCCTGCGTGCGGAGAAGCTGAGGGAAACACACTCTGGGGGCAGGAGAACAAGGGAGCCACTCTGGCTGCTCACACACAGACCTTTCAGATTTCCAAAACAACAGAGCAGAAATGCAAGACTTAGTAATGAAATGGAAATAACCGGGATTCACACAAACACGGGACCGGACAAGATGGGAACAGTGTGTGTCTAGTAGGTAAGAGCCAAAAGGTAAAGGGTCTATTATAAAAATTGTGATAAAATATGCAATTACGGTTAACAGAAATGCTGCATTACACATATGAACCCACTCATGGTTTTGGTCATCTTCTTGTAAGGGAACAGTATGAGCGACAGCACGTCTGCAATCCCTCCTTTGCAGGTTCTTAACTTAATAATCCTGTGAATCATCACAGGTTAGTGGAACAGACACATCATCTCAAGCCTCCACCAACTTCACCACCCACTAATTACAAATGCAGAACAAATATAATTCACAAGCAGACCCTGAGAAGTGAGATACAAGTGACACGAACGATACTGGGCACAAATGATTTCCATTTTCCTGCTGCAGACACATCTGTGATTTCCTCCAAACAAATCAGCTACCAGAAGTTACATCCACAAGTGCAACTAATATACTCCTGGATTTATGAGACGAGCAGTCAGTGCAGGAGTTGTGAAGCAGAACTGTATTTTTCCATGAAGCAGCAGCGGATGAGACTTGCAGGAGGCTGCACAGAAAGACTGAATCAGATAAACTGCAGCCCTACTGCTCTGCTTTCACCATGTTTCATTTGTGCCAAGCTCCTCATGTTCGTGATGGGTTTCTCTTCCAAAAGGAAAAAAAAGAAAAAAGAGAAGGAAATAAACCTCTTAAGGCCAGAGGGCTGAGCTCACCAGCTGTTAGAACTAATGAAAAATACATTAGAGTTGTGGGTCAGGAAATCCTGACTCTTGATATCAGAGGGTTAATTGTTTCAAATCATGTTGGGTCAATTCGTGTGGCAGGAATTCTGCCTATTCTTGAAATGCCCTCTAATTCAGCACCAGGCACTGTCAAGTAGGTTAGATTGGCTGTGGATGCCCCTTCCAAACCCACACCCAGCACTGCTCCCTCGAGTCTCTCCAGAGTGGAAAGGGGAAGGGAGAAGCCCCACTGATGGCTGCAAAAAGATGGGAGGCCTTCCCCTCCCCTCCTCAGTTCCACATCATGCTCAGAACTAATTCCCACAGTTGTGCAGAAATCTTTCCAGTAGACAAACCTTTCCTGAGAAGTGTCTGACCATCCCACCTGTGCTTCCTGCCTCTCCTTCACCTATAGATATGAACCTTGGGACCAGGAACATTTGGGGATGGTTCTCCTGGGTTCCATTAGTTTGCTGCTTCAGCATCCATCTTTTCCAGGTGCATCCTGCCTTCTCCACCCTCTGGAGACCGTGTGCTGCACTGAAATCTGGGAGAACAGCTACTTACAGCTCCTTGCCTCTCCCACTGAGCAGAGTCCCATGTTGGGAGGGGAGGCATTGCCCAGGCTTCTGGCCACGTTCTGAGGAGACTGTGGGACCTGAAAGGCTCTAAATTTCATAGCCAGGTTCTTGGAGGGGGTGAAATTCCCTCAAGTATTGCCATGGATACTGGTTCATCCCAACGGCAATGTGCAAGCAGCACATGGCTTTATCAGGCGCCTGAAATTACCTGAGCTTCCCCAGACATAAAACAAGAACGAGTGAGAGGGAGAGTTGGAAATGATCATCTTTCAGGTCCCTTCCAAGCCAAACCATTGTGACTCTATGACAAAAATCTTCCCAAACCACACTGGCTCCAGCGCTGGAACTCTCAATCACTTTCAAAACAGCAGCAGCAAACTCACTAGTGAGTTTTACTTAGTTTTAAGACTTTTTTTTTTTGTTTTCCAGAAGCATTTACTTACTGAACAAAATTCCTAAGGACGAGCAACTATTCCTAGAGGAAGCCCTTCCATCTCCATCCCTGCTGAACTGGACTCGATTAGCAGCGCACAAACCGAGCGGGGTCAATACTAATGAACAAACAAGGCAGTGCCAAGAAATATCCTGGCAGTGAAGGACGTGGTGCTGGGAGTATAACGAGGAAAGCTATTATTCTCAGAGCATGCCAAAGCAACACAGCAAGTGTGGAGGAAAATTAAGTCATCAGAGGAGACATCTCTTCTAAAAGAAAGTTAGAACCAAGATCTTCACCGCAGGCTTCTGCTCAAGATCCTCGACTATTTATTCTGCTGGGATCAAAGCCTGCTTTCCTTTCCTGGAAGGCATATTATTATTATTTTTCTGTAGTTTTAACAAATAACAGCAATAAATAAGATATGCTTGGCTTTCTGGGCAAGTGCTGATTGAGGTTATCTGCTTGTTCAGGGACTGCAGCTTTAAGACCCAGAGGTGAGTGTTTTGCTGGGAGAAACTCTGCTTTGGGTTGCTCTTATTTGGCTGCGAATCCCGACAGGAACCGTGGATTTAACTTCGTGACAAACAACAGCAGAGCTCCAAATCATTCCCAGGTAGGTAGATCGGAGCACGAGGGCCCCGAGGCAAAGGATGGAAAAGGCTTCCTAATCTCTTTGACTGTCCGTGGCAATTATTAGTGAGGGAATTGGAGAGGGGGTGGCGGGTCCTACCTGCGCTGAGATGAACCGGGCTAACTTTGGGAGCTTCCCACCAGCTCCAACCCTCCCCAACCCCTGCCGGAGCCTCCTTGGGGTGGGCAGGGACCACTGCTGGCATCCACTGCCTCTTCGGGGAACAGAACAAAGAAACTTTATTTTCGCAAAAGAGACAATAGATACGAATGCGAGACAACTTTTTTTTTCTTTTTTCTTTTTTTTTTTTTTTGTTTTAATAGCTATTGCCACTGTAACAGCAGCTAAGTGAATGCATGTCTGCAGTGTGAGCAGTTTTGATAAACAGCCTCTGCGGGCCACACAACGGGGATAATGTATCCTTAAGTACTGCCAATGAGCTGCCATTCTGCACAGCCAATTACTTCTGTGCGTCTGTCACTCAAAGGAAAAATGACTGAGCCCATTAGATCAAACCTTTGTCACTGTTCCTAATGCACTCTTAGGCCTCATTAATCTGAGGGAGCAGCAACACAGCCGCCGGTGCCTCATTGCCTCCCCCACAACAGGCCCACGTGAATCTTCTCATCTCTCCCCCAAGTGCACCACGTTAATCAAGCTCTCCTTATTACCCCGGTCCCTGTCACGGCGGAGAGCGCTCTCTCTCTTAAATGCTCTCATTATGGTCCATCTTTAGAGCCGGCTGAGTGGAAAAAAAAAAAAAAAATTGGAAAAAAAAAAAAAAAAGGGGGGAAAAAAAAAAAAAAAAAAACGAGCCAGAGAGAAAGAGAAGAGGAAAAAGCAAGTCCGATCACATTAATATTCATGACAATAATTAGTATTCTAGGTCACTGAATATTCATGCTATTAGTTTGGTTTTTTATGGGTTTGCTGGATGTCCTGATTGCTGGAGTGTGGAGGAAAACAGCATGGTTGGGACTTTAGATGTCAACGGCAGTTCAATACTCCAAACACATTTGTGAATTTCTTTATTTTTTTTTTTTTTCCCCCTCACCCGTTTGGTATATCAGCTTCAACCCTCCTGATGGCTTTAATATCTTAAAATCACTGGGGGGAAAAGCAGGGACAATCCTGCAAAGGTCTGAACATCCCAGTGGTTCATGCTGCGCCGCGTGACCATCAGGACACCGGGGTTTCATCGGGTGGACAAGGCAGATCTGGGATTTTCTCCAGGACACGGTGCCACGCAGGCATGAAAATCATCAAGAGGGAAAGAGGCACCGACTGCAGGCTCCAGTCACCTGCCTGAAGCTCCACGACACATTCCTACCCTTTATCCACCTCATCATCATTAGGGATTTGCCCACCTCGAGAAAGGATCCTCAGACAGCTCATTTTTCCTTTTTTTTTTTTTTCCCCTGAAGAGAAAAATCTCAGCAAACTCATCTTTCTCAATATTTAACCAACGCAGTTATTTTATCAAATACTTATTTCATTACTGCTAATGCTGCTCTGCTCCTTTTCCCCCGTTATTAAGAAATATAGAGTACGAACGCAAAAGTTTGTATTTCTCTAGTTCTGGGAAGGGCAAATCCAATGGAACTGGAGAAAATGACCTTGAGGGATCCCCCTCTAGTGGGATGAAAGGGAAATCTCGGATGCACTTGAAATTGGGCTTTTTTCCTTCAAAACGAACGAACTGCCAACTTCTTCCCCATCGCTGCAGCTGTATATCACTGAACCAGCAGCAAAGCCACCCAGATGGAAAACTGACTCGGGTGATTAATGACAAAAGTAAGTCACAAACTTGCATTTGTGATCTGTGGCAAACGCATAAAACTCACGCTCAGGCTGAAGCTTGGAAAACGTTCTGCATGAAGTCACCTCGTGTCCCTCGCCCGACTCCAGAATTAGTGACAAGTAACTCCCAACCACCAACCTCTGGCCTTGTGGGAACCACATCAGATCACCTCCAAGTAGGGAATTTGGAGCAGATTCCAGAATTTGGGACGCACAGTTCAGCATTTTTTTGCAAAGACAACAAAGATCCACAGGCTTTGGATAAAACTGCCCATGCCAGTGAGCTCTTGGCTTGATAAACGATTTTCCTCATCATCAACCTGACCATAACATCTGAATCCTCACAGTGACCCCCAATTAAAAAAGATTATTACATGATCCGCAAAAAACACTGAGGATTTGATAGATGATCACAATTAATAACAGACAGGAGCCTCACAGTGATAAGAACGTGGGGCTGCCGTTCCTGCAGCATCTGAAATGTCACAAGCAGTTAGCAGATAACAACCTTCAGCACACTTAACGATGGCCCTGGAACTAGCACATTTTGGGATACTTCACATACTGTCCAGTCACCATTTTAAGGAAATTTAATAGCACCAAATTATTTAAATGAAGTGTTAATCAGGAAACAATCTATCTCTACACCATGAGCTATTTTTAGACATGAACTTTCTACATCAGTGGCTCTTGCTACAGCTCAGGCTTTGGGTTGTTTGGAGAGGAGAAGAAATAAATGACTCCTGGGAGAGATTTCAGGAATAAGTTCATCTTCAGGTCAAGCAGCTCAAATCCAGCCCAGTTCAGGAGTGAATGAAACCTGGACCCACTCCTGACTCTAAAGTTAGGCTGAGCCAGCTCCTAAAGGGCAGAGAGACTGGCCAGTGGGATGGACAGGACTCTGGCCCTGCTCCCAGCTATAAAACAAAGCTGGAACTGAGCAAGTCCAAGAACTGCCCTTTTCTGAAGGACTTCCAACTGAGCTGCAACAACAGAATGGTGCTCAGTGCCATGTAAATTTAATTTAAATTTCAGTTACTTCAGCATCGTTTGTCAGCTTGGATTGAAAATACCACAGAAGTGACATAATTTTTAGATTAAAAGGAGTAAACATTCAATTCCCCCAACTCACAGATTCCTACCAAGTTAGCTTACAGGTGTGAGCACCTTCCCTAAAGCCACAGTTAACAACCTGTTATTTAAAGTCTATACAACATAAATAACACAACTAAAACAACCCTGCACCTCCCTGTATTTTCTGGGAGAAGCTATCACACAGAATCCCAGTTCTTACACAATAAGCCCCAAATTTCACCTCCAAGAACCCAAAAAGAGATGAGTTTTCAAATCAAAGTCATTTTTTTTCCAGGCAAGGTGCCTGGCTTTGCAACAGCAGGAGCAGCCCAACCTTCTACTCCTTTCCCTACTTTCTGACAGAGCACGGAAAATACGCTTTTTCCTACTGCTGTTTCACTTCCAGTTTGCTCACTGTCCCACCATGACTGTGACAATGGACTGTGACTTGATGTCAAGGGAAAAGTATTTTCCCCAGCCCTTGTGCCATTGGAAATCCAGCGCAGAAGAGTCATCCTGAGTTTTTTAATTGACATATTCTCATAAAGATTTTTTTTTTTTACATCTCTGAAATGGAAACTCTCAATGACTGGAACTGAATTTGTGCCAAAGAACTGAGTTTGCCCCTCCTGAATTCCCAGTATTGCCCTGACCTGCCTCATTCCCTCTGTTCTGCTCACAGCATTGTTATGGGAAGCACCTTGGGAAAGACCCTCCCCATGTGGGAGGAAATGAAAGGTGTCTGATCCATCACTGAGGTCCAAAAATGCCTCAGAGGGGGAAGGGGATGAGAAGGAGGGGCTCGAGCTGCTCTGCTGCCTCACAGACCGTGGTGGGACCAGAAGAGTGGCTGAATCACAAGAAATTACACTCGGAGAAAACTATCTGCTGAAATATGAACTTAAAATATCAGTTACAGGCAATCAAATAGGCATTTAGTCCATGGGATTTCTTGCCAAAGCTGGCACTGAAATCCATCCGTAAGTTTCTTCCAAGCAGTGCTTAAGTGTCAAATGAAGGCATCAACCAAGTCAAGCAGCATTTAAGTGTTTTGGGGAAGAGGTAACGTGAAGCAGAGAAAATATAGTGAATTTACAGGCCTTACAATCAAAATAGCAAGTGCTGATTCTCCCTGTTTAGCCCAAACCTCCTCCATGTGGCAGTGCTGTGTCCAAAAACCTCCCAATGACAACCAGTAAGTGACAAGTTCAGCTGTGATCAATTTTCAAGCAGCACACAGGCTCAAGACACCACTTTCCCAGCACTAACAAGTTGAGGAGAAGCTCTGAGGCAGCAGCACTGTCTGCAAGGGATAATTTGCAGGTGCTTTGAGCTGCATGGCAGATAAGTGGAGCTGTTCCAGGTGTCCTCCTGGCACTCCAGAACTCAGCTCCAAGCACCTAGAGCTCTCCCACCCATCAGGAGCTGTGACCACTGCCCCTAACCACACATCAGAGCTCAGATGAAGAAGGCAGGCACAGCTTGGGACACTGCCCCTTTTTTCTTTCTTTTCCTTCTTTTTAATCAATCTTAACTGATTAGCAGCTCCTTTTTATGTTTGCTTTTAAGCCAACAACAAGCAGCAGATGCCGACCAGACATCAACAACAGCAAAGTCTTTCAGTATTTCTAAGCAAGAGGATGAAGAAGCCAAGAGGGAGGAGAGAAGCTCCAACTATTCCCACAGTGTTGTTTGAAATTCACGATCTAAATTTCCCAGCATTTGGAATTTCTGGCATAATTGACTTCTTTCTGTGTGATCAAACCTCAGGCTGGCCAGGAGACACACACACACACACACACACACAAAAAGTGAGAGCAGCCTGCTGTAAACTCCTGTCATGGAAAGTTTCCCTCTGACCAGGTAATCCAAGTAGATGCCAAAACATGCAAATTCCATCCTATAAACCTAAAATTCTTGCATACCTCTAAAGATGTTTCCAGAAACTTGCTTCTCTGAAGCAATCAAGTAATTTTTGACTGTGTTTAAATGTATCCAAAAAATCTCTTTATTTAAACATCTCACCTATGGTTTCTTGACCCAGTCCAGCACTTTCTTCCCTAAATTAGGCAGTATATTGAAAACCAAAGCACACCCCACACCTAGTCATGTAAATTATATAGTACACTGGAAAAGACTCAACCCAACCATGAAGAATATTTTCCTATGGACTCTGCCAGTGCCAGGTCAGGACTTGAAAAAGGGTCTGATGAAATCAAGGCTTCAGACACCTCAGGTCCCAGGCCAAGATCTCCAGGGGTGTCTGCTCAGTGGCACCACTTTAAAAACCCATCTCCAACAGGACCATTCAGAGTTGGAAGGAAAAAAGCTTCTCTGTTTTCTCCTAATAAAGGGGGATGTCTCAAAAAAGCAGGGAATTACACCTTGGCTTGAAGGACTGGAGGTCGGAATTAGATGATATTTAAGGTCCCTTCCACCCCAAACCAGCATGGTTCTTTGAAGCATGAGACAGATTATTATTATTATTATTATTATTATTATTATTATTATTATTATTATCCAAGAGAAGGCACCTGAATATCCAGGAATCCCACGGTTGCTCATCCCAGTGGGTTTTGCACAGGGACAGGAGTGTGGGAATGGTTTTGCTGGCACATGCAGGGGGTGTCTACGTTACCCATAAATGCAAAAGGCACTTGGCACTTTATGGATGTCATCCCAAACATGCTGACAGAACTTCCACTAGGCCATTATGAGTTTTGTACAAGCTGTGCATTTTACAAGATAAATTGTCTCAAATGTTTTCCCTTAATGCAATTTTTTAAAATCCACTTAGCTGTATGGACAAGTATTTCAGCAAACAATAAACTTCTTTGTTTAGAGCTCAGAAGGAGCTATAAACCACTTCCATCAATAAATTAAAACAGCTTTCCACAGAAGAATCTTGCTGTTAGAAGAATACATAATACTGAACTTTCCAAAAGCAGAAAGAAGGGCTGTGGATCTCACCAGGAAGCCATAAAAAGCCCTTTCAGATCATACAGTGTTTGCTTTTCCTAAGTATTAGATCAGAGATTGTAAATTCCTCCCATATGTTAATTACTGTGAAATAATGTAGGGCTTTGGCAAGTACAAGGTAACAAATACACAAAGACAGACACTGAAGGCTTCTCAGAAACTCAGAATCTCTTGTGGGGGACAGATCAACAGTCAGGGCTTAAAACCTTCCCCATCAGCGGGTTTGTAAATCCCAGAATGGTTTGGGTTGGAAGGGATCCTGAAGTCCAACTAATTCCATCCCCTGACATGGGCAGGGAGACCTTCCACAATACCAGGGTGCTCTGAGCACCACCAGCCTGGCCTGGAACATTTCCAGTTATTAGGAGCTAGCGATCCCTGTATCCCAGCTGCTCATGATAGTTCCCTACAGACACTGGAAATGCAGGTTATCTCCTGTTTCCTTTTCCCCCAGCCAGGTCTTCTCTTACCTGAATTTGGCGAGATGTGTAAACTGCTCATGTCTTTGGAGAGGCCGTTGGTTTTGGGGCTGGAGATGGGGGCACAGGCTGATGTGGCTCGGGGTGGCCTCTTCCCAGGGACCTTCACAGTGGTCCTCAGCAAGTCAATCTCCTTCCCGTGAACGTTCTGCATGTAATCCTGCAGAGAGAGGAGAGGAAACCCCAACCCCATCAGACAGGGAGTTCTGTAGGCAACACAATCAACAAACCTGGTTTCACAAGGCTTTGGCCCTACATCCCCTGCCAATACCCACCATGTGGTTTTCCCCTTCCTTCCATGTTCCTGAGAATTCCTCCTACACTTCTCACAATTAACCCCAAAAGTCTGAATACTTTCTCATGGATACTCCAGCTACCAGCCGGGTAAGAGGTGATTCACTACACAGCCACGTGTGGGAATTCACCAGCTAAAGGACCCAAACAGAAGGAAAAGACAAGGCTGAGTGTCCCTCCTGAGCACATCTACTTGTGTCTCCTCTCTGCCAGTGTTTTATGCCCTCATCTTTTTCTCTCTCAAATTTGGCTGGAATGGGTCAGCAGGCACCAAAGTTACAAAAGGGCACCAGCAGGGAAGGTTTCAGCAATTCCAACGTTGTTTCCTTAGAATATGACCCTTCCTGCAAGTACAAAAATCATCACCAAAAGGGAAAAATATCATGATATCATCCAAATTACATCTGTTTAGATGCCAAACACTGGCAGCCAGAAGTGGAAAAGGCTTTTGCTAATTCTTGCTTGGAAAGCCCACAAAGGGGAAATAAACAAAAGCAAATAGACATGGGTGTTTCTATCAGAGGGCAAATTGATCCTGGGATACACCAGCACAGGTATTTCCAGGAGAAATGGTGAATGTCAAAGCCAGCACACAAGATACCCAACTTCTCATCTCCTGGTACACAGGGCTGTGTTCCCTCACATTTCAGAAAAAGATAATTGAAACTGGAACAGCTATGAGGACATGAAAAGAGCAACAAAAGAGACGCTCTCTTAAAAGAGGACATGCAAGAAGAGCAGCAGAGCAGAGTAAAATCAGGGGTGAAAAGGGGAAAGAGTACTGCACAAAAAGATGTCTGGGCTGCCCAGAAAGCTGTGGCTGCCCCTGGGTCTCTGGAAGTGTCCCAGGCCAGGTTGGATGGGGCTCGGAACAACCTTGGGATTGCGGAAGGTGTCCCTGCCCGTGGCAGGGGGTGGAATGAGATGAGCTTTAAGGTCCCTTCCAACCCAAACCACTCCAGGACTCTGGGATTAAGGACCCCAAGAAGAAAACAGAGATTTGAGGTGGCTGGGAGAAGATATGGGCTCACAATTCACAAGAAATTTCCTGAATTAACCCAAAGTCTGTATCACTGCTGCCACAATCCAGGAAGCTGATTGCTCCCTCATCGAGATTCTTTCACCTTTGGCAGTTTTTACAACACAAATTATTTATTCTGCTCAAAACCCATCAAAAGTCTGGACCAGCAATAATTTCTTCATAGCTAACAGAAATAAGTGATAAACCCCTCCAACTAAGCCATCATGGCAGCTTATTTTTCCCCAAGCTGTCTGAGAATTATTAACAGGAAAAGGTGGGGGCTGAACAACTCCTGTGGAGAGGACACAGAGCTCTGCTGCCAAGAGAAAAACAAAGGCAATCCACTCAGGAAAATTCCTTTACTAGGTGTTGGAGAACAAACACCTTTCATCCATAAATTACGAACTTGGCAGAACTTTCTCGATTGGGTGTCACTTCGTTACAAATTAAAATACAATAAGCAGAAGATAATTGAGCATGTATTGCTTGTGGGCTCTAAAGTGAGTTTTAATCAGAGAGTGACTAAACCTTGGCACATGCTCTTTTCTAATAGTTTTATTTAATGTACAGCCAATGAAACTGGAGAAGGGGGTTTTGGATCCAACTCAGGTGAAGGGTGGGTGTGACTTCACAACTTGAGATGTGGCAGGGCATCATTAAAGGTCTCCTAACTGGGTGCAAACCAGGCTGAGGCGAGCCACAAAACCACTGGAGGAAGCAAGGGAGCGTTGGCAAACACAAAACCAACGCATTGCAGCCGCCGCCGTCGGAGCGAGGCGCCCGACCAACAACAGATGCCGGGTAGGTATTAATGTCAGCTTAAATATTTATGGGGATATATCAAATGTAAATAATAAAGGGCCTTTCATCGTGTGCAGGATGCACGGCGATAATCTGCGGGTCTCCCCGAGGAGCGGAGGGCAAGGACAGAGTCCCCGGCCCCGTCAGATCCCCGTTCGGGGAAGGAAAGTTCAAACTACAAAATGATGCCGGGGCTTCAGAGGAGCAATGGAGGGTTTGATCAGATTAGAACAGATGAGGGTCTTGCTGTCATCTGGAATATGCTGCGTTAAAGAGAAGACAGCAAGCTGGATTTTGATATGCAAATGGTACAGGGATAACTCCCCAAGATGTTAGTTGTAGAAAATGCTGATCCGAGAAAAAAGGGGAAAAAACCCTTTAACAAGGCATGAGGGTAATTCAAAGCCAAGTACTTTTAAACAGCACTTAACAAGTCCCTAGAGCCCACTCAACAG
The DNA here is from genome assembly GCA_018697195.1 of Certhia americana. NCBI lineage: Eukaryota > Metazoa > Chordata > Aves > Passeriformes > Certhiidae > Certhia > Certhia americana. Next base: position 37,462,596 of record CM031863.1, on the reverse strand, counting down.
TGGGCCACCCCAGACGTGCCATCTTCTGCCCCTCAACAGCTTGAAAAAGTAGTAATTGCGAATCCATTTGCATTTTTCTTCTCAACTTGTCCACGTTCATCATTCAGCAAGGCTGGGGGAAAAAATAATTATAAAATAATAAAAAAAAAATTTAAGCCAGCAGCAAAGCAGAGGGCCCCCTCCCCAAACATGAGGCACAGAGGAGACATGGGCGCCCCGATCCCCCACACCCCGCGCTCGCACCTCCACCACCGCTTGTTTTTTACATTTCGCTCCTAATTATGTTGCATCTATTGCCATACACTTAATTAGCTGCATTAATGTGATTTCTTTTCACATAGTCAAGCAATTAAGAGCTATGATTGAGTTTCATTCAATTAGCCTCAACAAACATGCTAATTGATGTCCCAGATGCAAATGAGGTGCAGTGAGAGAAACCTGCTAGCAATTGAGAGTTGTGGCAGGGGGACCCGGGGCTCGCAGCTCGCTAGCAGCAGCAGCACAGCTTAACACGGCTCCCCCTCCTCCCAGGGCAGGGGGGACACCAGCCAGCAGTGCCGCTGTCATCCCAAAGAGATCCCTACAGGAATCACAGCACTGAGTCCAATCGGTGCCGGCTCCGGTTCTGGCGGCTGGCGGAGTGCTCCGCTGATCCTGGGATCCGAGGGCTACCCAGGGTCTCCATCCCAGCTCCGAGCTGCTGAGACACCGGGCAGCTGATGGCCTGCAGTCAGCACTAACTGGCAGCTCCATCTTAGTCAGAGCGGGGCGACGCTGCCTCCACATCCATCAATCCACAATCCCCCTAAACGCGCTCCCCGCGTCGATTCTCATCCCTTTTCGACCGCGGGTTACCGTTCCCGAGGTGTTAATTTGACTACTCAAGGCCATTGACCATTATCTACAGGACTAAATAAGCTGTTAAAATATCAGGGGAAAATCAAAAAAGCTGCATTGACTGAAGATGACGCCAAATATCACTTGACAGCCCCACAAAATGAATTGCCTTGAGTAAGAATGGAACGATGCGCCGTGACACAGAATAATGTAAAGTAAAATTACTTCAGTTCTGCTCTTAATACAGCAGCTCTCTGTTTACAACAGCAGAAATTAATTTAACCAATTAACTGAGCAGAAGCCTTTCAGACATGCAAATTGAGCAAAGGGGTATGATGGTGTTTTCTAAACAGGCCTACCAAAAAGCGGTGTTTTGGGGGGGGGCCTTTTGGATTTTGATTGCCAGGAGCTGTTGAATTTACAGCTGCACATCAAGAATGATTTCTGACAGTCCTCAAAGCTGGAGAAGACACTCGACCAAGGGCCACAAGCCGAGCCCAGGCTATGCGGTGGCTCCAGCTTGATGCCTATGCCCAAGTTGGCCCTGAGCACTTGCAGGGATCCAGGGGCAGTCACAGCTTCCCTGGGCACCCTGTGCCAGGGCCTGCCCACCCTCACAGGAGGGGATTCCTTCCCAATATCCCACCTGAACCCACTCTCCTTCAGCTTAAAGCCATTCCCTCTTGTCCTATGCATAGTTGTGTTCTACAGCCAACCTTAAGTTAAAGACACGGCACAGATTATCAAGAACATGGATATAAAAAATGTTACGGAGTTTGAGGGTTTTCAGATAATACAAGAGTGGTGGATAGGGAGTAAGCTCTTCACTGGGGTTGTAGCTTTACACTGGGCAAAGAGGTTTCCAAGCTCACATTGAAAACACTCACCTCAGGATAAGCCATGTGTCACAACTCTAAAATGTAAAAAAATATCTGCTCCTTCCTAGAGGTCTCCCCATGTTTCTTCTACCTGTCCCACTGCCACCCTTTTCCAATGCACCATGTCTGAAATGAGAGACTTCCAGTGCAGTGACCTTCCAAGGCTATAATGGTACACAGGTATGAATATCACACTTATTTCTTCCTTTTCAGCTATTCCAATCTCTCAAAAGCCTGTTTTTCCATCACTGGGAACAGGTCCAGGCTAAGAATCCTCCCCAGATCTGTGCTTGGCTTTCACTGAGAGAAGATGAGCTTCTAACCTATCCCTCGTAGTGTCCTAGGCCAGGTTGGATGGAGCTGTGAACAACCTGGGATAGTGGGAGATGTCCCTGCCCATGGCAGGGAGGTAGAATGAGATGAGCTTCAAGGTCCCTTCCAACCCAAACCTTTCTGTGATTCTGTGAAAAACACCTTCATTTTGTGGCAGTCTTCCCCCGCTGTTCAATCGGATGTAACACTCCTAAGGCTCCACTTACTGAGGTTGAAATAGTGTTTCTTGATCTGAGGCGTAATAAAAATTATTATGGAAAAGGAAGTTTATGGTTGCACCTCTGGATGACATTTTAAAGACTGTGTGCAGTGTATTTTTTGAAAGACAATTCCAATTTTGTGAGCTGACCTATTGGACCCACAAAACCTATTGTTCACCCTCAGCAACAACCAAATCCTCTTCCCCCAAACCAAGAGCAGCCCGGGAAATTGGATGGAGCCCTGACTTTTGTGCCTCTCTGTGGCAGTCAGACATTTTTATTGCAAAACGCCGTCTGGAAAAGATGCAAAACAAAATTGCTAAACTGCAAAAGGAAGAAAAGGAGTGGGGGGGGGGGGGGAGAAAAAGAAAAAAAAAAAAAAACAAAAGGCCCCCTTCCCTTTGCTTATTGAGTTCAAAGGCATAACATGCAGCACCCTGCAGCAAATGGGAAGCTACACTAATTTTAAAGCCATAAAACGCTATAAAGTGCCCTGCGGGGCAGGACTACACTGGAGCTAGTTGCACCTAAATAAGCCATGGTTCATTTACTTCGCAGCTTAGCCTAATGTAATCATCAGCAGATTCCTAGCCTAGAGTTGTAACAGGCACGGAGCCGCTGCTGCCGAGGCGACACTCCCAGCCATGGAGGGGCCGCCGCCACATCGCTGTTGATTAGAAAATTTTTCAGTTTTGACAAGCCCTTAATGAACATAAATCGCTCCTTGATTGGTTTCCGTGTGGGGCCACAGGCACACCTAAGAAGAAACAACAACAGCAGCAGCAACAAAAAGTCTCCCCAACTCCTCGCCCTCACTGCTTGTCCCAGGAAGGGCCTGAGCCACGGATGGATCGTCAGGATATGAGCCACAGTGGAATATATTCATCAAATCATCTTGGGGAATTAGCTGTCCCCCCCCCTCGCATATAAACATGGCCATAATATCATTCAGCTTCATAATATGTAGTTAATCTGAAGGAAAGCCATGAAATGTTATTTTCTAAGGAGAACAGAAGAATGGGAAGGCGTTCTGGAAAACACTGATCACCCTAAAGCTCGCTCTGACAAAAGGAAGGTCACTGTGAATCTGTTTGCTTCACGTTGAGAATCAAGAACGTTAAATTTCAGTAACGAAAAGCACTGGCTGTATCTATACCATGGTGTTAATCATCTCCATCAGTGTTGCAGGAGCAGGGGAAGAGGTCAGGGCAAGACTTAGAACACAACAGCAACAAAATGTTGGTCTTTTTGTATATAGATCCCTTATTTGCATAAAACTTTAAGAAAACTCTTCCCCTTGCACTTCACTTCACATTGAGCCTTTGTAACGAGAGCTGCTGTAAAAGACAAACCAGAGTTTTACCATCCTGAGTAATTTATGAAGCATTTATGCCCACAGCAGTTAGCTTGGCTGGACAGGAAGCTCTAATTTTATAAACCCCCCTGATTAATTAATGGCTTGGCTTTTGCCTTTTAAATTGCAACTCATTCTGATTGTCAGAATTTTCTTTGACTTTCAGAAGAAGGAGCAGACAGATACAACACTGAAATGTGTGTTTGCTCCAGCCTGTGCAGCTCTGCCAAAGCACAATTGTGTTTGGCACACTACTGAGTGTCGACTTCCTCGAGGGCACAGAGGCCTGGAAAGATCCTTGTTGGTCCTTTCCCACTCAGGATATTCTGTGGTTCTGTGATCTTCACTTCCGTATTTTTCTCCCAAATTAATCTTCACTCCATTACATCTTTCAGATAAGACAATAAAGTTTTCCAGGAAGCTCAAAAGTGACTGAGTGATCCGTACAGCTACAGAGCTTTATAAAAATTATTAGATTTTATAGAAAATACTATACTCATATTTAACTGCTCCTATCGTTCATTGTCTTCCATCCTAACCAATGTTTTAGGCATGCTAGCGGGTGCAATAGTAACCACAATAAAAGCTTACACAAGCTTCACATTTATCTTCATCAATACTCAAATGCAGGATTTGTTTCGATCACTGCTCTCTCAGGAGGGAGAGCTACATCACACGTGAAAATTAACACAGAATCCCAGAATGGTTTGGGTTGGAACGGACCTTAAAGCCCACCCTGTTCCACCAACAGGGACCTTCCACTATCTCAGGTTGCTCCAAACCCTCTCCAGCCTAGCCTTGAGCACTTCCAGTGTCATTCTGTCAGTCCAAGTCTCTATTTACCAAAGGCTGATTTGAGGATTAGTTGTTGATAGGAAATGCCAGTTAAAAGGCCCTTCAGAGCCAGCCAATATCCAGCTTTACATTCCTTCAGAGCAAAAATGAGAGAGGGGGGGAGGAAGAAGAAATGGACACACACGATGGTATTTTAGAAATATATGGGCATGAATATTTCTATTAAAGCAACACAAACAACACACTTCAGAGCTATTGAACTGCCTGAGGTAACACAACCTTGGAAATAAGGCTGAGCTGCAACGATGGCTGTGGGGGATATTCCTAATGGGAAGGGGACTGTGGCTCCCTCAGCTGGAGCAGCACCAGGCTCTGGGTGCTGACTGGCCACAGAGGACACCACGCTGCTCTCAAGGATGAGGGGAGATGGGATCCTGAATTTCCAAGCTGGCTTCCTGTTTCCAAATATTTCGGGAAAATCACAAGAGCTGGTACGAAAAATTTCAGCTGCAGCTCTGAGAGAAACGCTGGGACCCGAGAAAGTGCATGGAGCTATAACACTTCCAGACTCCAACACAGAGGAGGACATCCTCAAAAGCCTCCTGCTTTTCACCATCTGCTTTTTCTGAAGGAAATGGCCAAGCAGAGAAAACTCAAATGACACCTCAAGCCTTAAGGAATTTTACAGTGTTTGTAGGGTCTTCCCAGAGAACCCAGCCAGCACTGTATTTAAGGGAGAATTTGGAACCATGGCTACTGGCAGGTGAACTGAGCAAACCAGGTGAATCCACACCTCCCTCGTGGAGATTAAAGCCAGATGTCTCCCCCCCCCATTCACGTTTACAATCCCCAGGTCATCACACTAAGGTTAAAGGCTGCAGCAGGCAAACACTAACCTTGCTGTGTAAATGCATGGGGTTTGTGTATCACATGTGTTCTAGATGGTCATCACACCTTCCTTCTAAAGTATTTAAGAAGCTCTTCTTCCCCCATAAGGTGCCCCAGCACTGTGCTTTTTATTTGAAATCAAATCAAATCTAGACCAAACTAAACATAAAAGGGGAAAACTGCCCTTACCAAAAAATAGCTATTTTCAGCCTTTTCCCTGCCTCCTTTTCTTCTTTTCGTAAATGAGGCGCAGCGATGGTGAAGATACGAGAGCAGAGAATGGACATCCACAGCTAAAGCTTTGTCACGTGCTGACCTGTGGCATGCTGGCAGCCCTGTGGCAGGCAGCCAGTGGTGAGACATCATCAGCTATTCATCGGGAGAAGGCTCAGATAAAGCAGAGCTGCCCAGCAGGTATCCCGGTGAATGCATTCCGGGAGCCCCCGCGCGGGGCATCCCGCCATTAAAAAGCCAGGAGATGCCTCGACAAAGTCCCCCGGGGCCCTTGGGGGAGGCTGACATGGAATTTGCTGGCCACAATTGTAGTGATCCACTCCACAGCTCTGCTCCAGAAGCCCAAGATGAATAGGGAGCTCTGGTGAACTTTGAAGCCTGCGGGTCAAAGTTCTCTCTCATTATCCCCAACCATTTTCTATTGGCAGAGCTCCTTGGCATCCCAAGGGACAGGGAAGGTTTGAGGCTCTTGAAAAAACCTGACATGACCAAGTCAGGAAACAGTAGGGTGCTTATGTACGTATATTTTTCTTCCCTCGTTTTCCTCTCCCCCCACTTTCTTGAAAAGGAACGGGAGGGATTTTGCTATTGTGTCAAACATCAACCTGGTGGCATCAGGAGTCGCTCGCGTAGCTGGCACAATGCCGCGCTCATTTCAGCATGCTGCCCTGCCAAACAGGCCTGACCCTCCCAGGGACACCTCCTCCACAAGAAAGGGCCTCATTTGATTTTTCCCTCCCCACCCCAAAACCTTTCATTCCGTAGGCAATGCTTTCAAGGAGGATGTCAGGGCTGGATTCTGCAGTACCTGTTTTCTATGTTAAAACCGCTGCTTCGTGCCTGAGCTGCCACCGACCGCAGCTGGCAGAGACAACTGATCCACTCGTGGCCAAATCTCGAGTAATACTCAACACAGTGCTCACTGTCAGTCACTAAACACTGCAACTGGTCCTTCCAACACAAGGTGTTAGGCTCTGACTGGAACCACAGGCTGGACAGACCAAATGATCTCCTAAATTTCCTTTTTCTGCCACCACTAGAGGCCAGGGCACCTCTCACTGCAATTAAGAATTCACTCCAGAATTAAAGGGGCAACGTTTTGATTAACTACAATGGTCTGCACATTTATAACAACGCAAATCTGATTAGAGCCAGGCTTTACATGAGTTTAGGAAACTGACTTTAGATGGCTAACAAAAGCTCTTTTCTTCACTGCTGCTTAATGGGAAACATGGTAGGAATAAGGCTCTGATTTTTCAAAACAATGTAAGAAATTAACCCAGACAGCAATGCAAGCACAGCATTAAAAATTCATTGTTTTGTGGTGAAAAAAAAGGAAAAAAAACTACTGATAAACAAAACCCAGCAAAACCAAAACACGGCATCAGAGCTCTGTTTGGGGGAAGACCCTCTCACCTGGCAATCCTCAAGAAGTAACTGTGATATTCCTGCCTATAAAGTTTAGTACCAGGTGTACCGGGAGTGTGACTGACTGAAAGTATCTGTGGTGCCCTCAAAACCCCCTCTGATCAGCACAAGGAGCAAAAAAACCGAGCCCAGCACCTTCTTCTGGGGTGGGGGGGGCACGATGGGGAACACAGGGAAACAATTACAGGCTGGTAATTACTTCTTCTTTAAATGGATTCTCTCTAATCTCCGATGGATTTACCTCTAATCTCAAAGTAATTACGTGTAACCTCAATGGATTCTCACTCTGGGGGCAACGCCGCAGCTCCGGGGGAGCCTGCAGAGGAGAAGTTTCTCCATTGTCTGCCAGAGCAATGAAAAACTCACACGTGCAAGGCCCTGCCAGGAACAAAAGAGTCTTTTCCAGCAGCCAGGAAGGGGCCAAGGCACACACAACAGCCTCCTCCTTGCTCGATGACCAGCACAATCTAAGGCAGACCCAGGTGGCAGCTCCACGGGGGCACACAGTATCCATGCTCCCCTTCTGGGAGCAATGCCAATACACAAATTTGGGTACTTCAGGGCTACTTCACAGCAGAATTAGTCCAATTTAGAGGCACTAAAAGTGACCAAATTGGGCAGAAAGATGTGAACTACATCACACAAAGGAGCAGTGAAAACCCTGCTCCAGAACACAGGGGCTGAGGGACAAGGTTTCTGATGGGAAGCAGCAATGCCTCGAAGCTACTTGTCATCTAATTTACCACGTAATTTTTAAGAGACATGGACATCACATCAGAAACCAGAGCAAAGCATCATTATGGCAGGACTTGAGACTAAAATCTTGTGTCAAAGCAGAGAAAAAGTGCTAATATTCCACAGACAGGGAACAGCAAGTGGGGGCAAGCACAGCATCAGTGTGGGCAGACATGGATGTGGCACTTGGGGACATAGTTTAGTGCTGGGCTTGATGATCTTAGAATGCTTTTCAACCTTAATGATTCTAGGTGCCATGCTCCTCAGACACCACCCATCTAAAGCAGAAGTTTCCAGCCAGTTCCAGGTGCAGGTCTATAAACGCCAGAATTTATAGATAATGCATCAAAACTTTGATTTTCACTCCTTAACGTAAAAGTGTCTGTGAGCTCAAGATGCCACGAACAGGTTAAGAAACAACTGGCCATAAAAACATTACAAGTGGCAACCCTCTGTTTTGCATACATGGGATGATGACAAAATACAAGATCAGACATTATATAAGACCACATACATACATAAATATATATATATATATGTGTGTGTACAGATGGATATTTATATATATATATATATATTCTATATTTCTATATAGCTCATGTATCTATATCTATAAAAATCATATATGTTTCTATAACTATATCTATATAAAAATCATATCTGTATCTATATCTCATATATATTATTTAACCTTGGTGAGGGTCACACCATGATTTCTGGGGTGGGGTAGTCCTGAGTGGGATCTCTGTGCTCCTTCCACCCCCTAATCCATACTTAGGGATTGTGTCACACACTCTGAGGAACAGACAGCATCCTTGGGACAGGGATAGATGCCTCAACATGGAAAAGTTGTATGGAACATATTTTAATGTTTATGGTGTTTCAAAACGCTGCTCAGAATTATTCCTGAAAAAACCACAAGCCCTGCACACTGACAAAGACCTTTCCTCACTCTTTACTACCTCTAGGAAACTTTTTCTTGTAAAACGTTTGTTTTTTAACCCTGGGATCAACAAGTCCAGAAGAACTAGCAGAAAATAAAGGCTTGAACACTTCCAGCAGCCTCTTGGGATGCAAGGGAGCCCCAGTCCCAGCGGATTCAGAGGAACTGGGGTGCACTCAAACTTACAGCAGGGAGTTTTATTTCAGATGATGATTCTTTGAGAGGGAGGGAATGGGGAGAGGGGAAGAAGCTCCCCACTGGAGCCAGGCCTGCCCCTGGTGTGCTGCAGGGCAGGGAGTACTCACGTGCAGGCTGGGGTGGTAGGTCAGCACGCCATTGTCACACAGCGTCACGTACTTCTTCTTCCACTCCTTGTTCAGGGACTTGCCACTCCGCTTCAGCAGCATCCCCTGGTGGGGGGAGAGAGAGAGAGAAAAGGTGAAACACCCTCCAGACAACACACACCTGCCTCAGACACAGACAGAGGGGAGTGCAACCACCAGCATTTCCAGACAGGCTATCTCCTGCAGGTTACATTCCTGCCTCTCCAACAATGCACATTCCCTCCATTGGCTTTGTCCAGCCCTCCTTTTTCACTGAATTCCATGCCTCAGGAAAGCACATTTTAGTGTGACTGACATGGGTTCCTAGCTGATGAAGACACCATGCTCTCTCTGCATTTCCTTACCCTGTAAAGCAAATGATGAGCCCCAGGCTGAGGGAGGATCCTGCTGTGTGGCCTCCCTGCAGCATGCTCCTGGGGATTGATTCCTTGCCCACAGAAGAGCACACATCTGTGTTCTCATTCCCTCTGCACAAAGATGACACCACCATGGAAACCCCTCCTGGCTACTCATTCCAGCAAGAGAAACCCCAATCCCAGGCAAGAGCAGCAAACCAAGACCAGAGTAAATACAAAGTTTTCCCAGTAAATCCTGGATAATTTAATGACAGAGGGTGACTGGAGAGGAAAGGAGCTGGGCGAAGTCAATCACCTTTCAATCAGGGGTGAATGACAACACTCACAGAATCTCAGAATGGTTGGGGTTGGAAGGGACATAAAAATGCATCCAGTTCCAACCCTCAGCCATAGACAGGGACACCTTCCACTATCCCAGGTTGCTCCAAGCCCTGTCCAACCTGGCTTTGAACACTTCCAGGCATGGGGAAGCCATAACTTCTCATCAACAGCAAAGATTAAAAGTCATCATTGTGTTCCAATAGACAAACAGACAGGAATTGCTACTGTGCATTGACCTGTTCTCAGATGCCAAACAAAAATTCACTTTGAAAAATAAAATACTGTAGAACACTCAAGGTAGTAAATGAAGAATAAGAATTCACTTCCTTAGGAAATTTTAATTTCCAAACCCAAGGCAGAAAGCAGTTTCCTAATGGATCCAGACAGCATTATATTGTGCAAAACCTTACTGGAATGTCCAGTGGAGATCCTATGGTCAGTACCTACCACAGGGACACACTGGTGTCACAGAGCAAGCTCTGATCAAAGTGGACATGTATCCATTTCAATAAATCACTACCAGGAATCCACCCAACACAAACTTCAGCTCCCTAATGCCCATAAAACAAGTTTTTCCCTTCTCATTGTACAAGGCAATTAAAATAAAGGGAAACGGAACACAGAAAGATACCCTACCAAACACGATGCTTCCAACTCCCATGGAGTTGTTCTTGTTAAAAGCGGTTTAAACCTTGAAAACGAGTTCCACTGTTTGTTTTCCCATTAAACCTGCAGCTTTATGAAGTGACCCCTCTGCAGACCCTATCCCAAAGCCAGGAGGGGACACGGGTCAGCTCTGCTCAAGCAGAAGTCCTGCTCCTGGCCACACAGCTGGAATAGCACTTCAGAGAAGAACCCTTCCCAAATTCAGTGCACTCACTCCACGGACGGGACTGTGAAGAAAAGCTCAAGCTGGATGCCTGAACAGCACAGTGATCCTAACTCCCAACTTTCTGCCTGCCTGGGGGGGTCACATGTCTTTCTTTTTTTTTTTTTGTGCTGCTCCTTGCCAGAACTCAAACTTTTTCAAGGAGAACGGGGCTTCTGAAACGCCTCCTCACAAAAGCTCCTGCTCATCCCAATTACTGCCTGCCAGTGCTTGGAGACGTTGTTTTCTTCTATTAAAAAATGAAAGCCTATTTCTGCCTTTGACTCTCCTGTTTGTCTATAGGAGGTGATCTGTCTCTTCACCTTTCCCATCTTTCATACCTCACCTGCAGCACGGTGCTGCTGTTTAGGGGGACCCAATTCTAGTTAGTGCTGTGCCATGGGGATCAAAAATTACTGTTTCCCTGCACTGGTTTGTTCTTCAGACCTTCTAATAGGGAAAAAGCAGTAAGGATCACAATGGTGATATTACTTTTTTTTTCCCTCTGCCTTATTTTTTTCAAGTTGTGAAGCCAGTAAAATGTATATATATTTCAAAACCTTTTAATTGCCTCTTTGCTATACAGAAAACATGCCATTACTTACATAATTTTCAATTCATGCCAATTATAATCTCAAAAAAGAGTAAAAATCTACCACGGCCATGATTTTTACTATTTAAAAGTTTTGCTACTATCTAAGTATGAATTATGACATTCTAGTTTTGGATCTAAATGAAGACAATTACTCAATATGAGGTTTTACCATGTTTTTAAAGCAGGACTCTGTGCTTTGATGTAAAAAACCCAAACACAAACCAACCCGCCCAGCTCAGAACGGAATACAGATGATGGATCTATTTGTGCCTAACTAACAAACCAGACTTCCCAATCCATTTTCTTCAGGCATTCCTTTGGTAAACAGAATCATTTTCACATTATGTGATAATTAAAAGTATCTTGAAGTACCTGGAGAGCAAACTGCTCTGAATACAAGGCGCTAACTTAAAGTGCTATAAAACCAAGCAGCCCATATAAACCACAGTTTTTATCCCCAAGGCCACCACTTTGTGGTAATTTTATAGAATGATCTGGAGCAATGGTCTTAGAATCAGAGTTTAGATCAGTTAAAACACACTTTAACGTTAGCTACACTTATAAAAAATAAATGGCACACATATGACATGTTAGGAAATGTTATTTAAAATAAAATAAAATTAAAAAAAAGCCCCTTGCTTCAGTCACATTATGGCTACACTTGAGTCACATTAGATCCTGTGCTGAGAAAATGAGAGCCAGGGGTTCCTGCTGGCCCCTGGTACCTCCAAGGCAATTCAGAGGAAGCTTGGGCCTGTCCCCAGTTACTGCCAAACAGGTCCCCACAGCAAACTGGAAAAATCCCACTGAGTCCCCAAGCTATGCAGTAAGAGCCTAAGTCAATCTTCTACTCCAAATACCAATTATTTTGGTCTAAATAATCTCTGTCTCAAATTATTTATGAATTGGGTGATGCTATTTTCCCTAATTTGCCTGAAATCTTTAATTTCTTACAGCCTTTCATGGGCAGTTGGGTGCAGCTGACCCAAAGCCCCCAGACTCAATGCTAAGAATTTAACACCTCCAATTTCCACACAAACCAAGAAGAACTTCACACCTCAAATCGCCTTTCTTATCTTTTTTTTTTTTTTTTTTTTTAAACCACCTTTCCTCCAAAACTGCAACTCCCATGTTTAAGGGAGGAATGGCGAGTCCTCCAGCTTCTGTTTTTAAGGAGTTGGAGGAATAAGGCTCCAAGTGGAGTGCACGGAGCTCAGTCCCTGGGTTTTGCTGGAGGATCCACGGAGCAAACGGAGCTGGCTCTCCATTAGTAATGTGTGTGCTACGTCTACTCCCAGGAGGTCATTGCAAGCCAAAAGCAATGTTAAGTGTACAAGCTTTAAATAACTTACAAAGTTAATGTAATGAATGCAAGTGTGATCTGAAATCCATCACTCAGTGGCTTGCTGTAGCCTCAAGCTGTGATAAAACACCACTCATAAATTTATATTAAAACTCTGTTCGATAGCAATTATTTACCAACAAAGATTTATTGATTGCATTTGCTGTTAGGGACTGGGGCCCTAACTGAGTCAATCAGCTTAGGCTGCTGAGCTCCAGGGCACCTGGGGAAGTTACAGACTGCCAGCAGGCTCTGCAATCCCAACATTACCGTGGGAGCAGGAGCAGCTAATGAAAAGCCGCCAGCCTCGGATTGATTGGAGCTAAGGTGGAAAAAAACCAACACACCCAGCACTGGTCAAGGGACCAGGGCATGTAATACACCCAGTTCATCTGAATACACAGCAACCAGAAAAATCTGCCTGTTCTGGGTGTCTTCTGTGAGCTCCAAACCTTGCCTGCTTAAATAACAACTCCGTGGTGAAACAATCATCAGTTTGTTCTATAGAAATATTGTTGGTTTCAAACAGCAAATTATCAGCGTTTCAAAAAGTGACCCCTTGAAGTTGCTTAATGCTGCACTGAAGATGCTGGCCAAGTGGGAAGCCTTAAAAATGTTTGAAGTCAGCAGAGCCAAGACTGGACCTTCTGGAAAAAGAAACATGGTACCTACAAGGCAGGGGTTGAAATTAGATGAACTTCAGGATCCCATCCAACCCAAACCATTCCATGATTCCACTTTGGTTTCTATTTTCTTTCAGAAATTTACCCCATTGCCATGGCTGAGGTGCAAACTTCTGCCAGCTTTTTTTGTTTCTGCCTAATTTTTAGCCTACCCCATATTGTTTCCCTGGTGCTGCTCTGACAGAATGAAACAGGTAATCTCACACTTCATCATGAACAACATAAATTTCTAATTTTCCACGCAGGTCTACAGTTCTCACAGCCATGATTAGCAGCTAGCCCTGCTAGGAATTTTCTACAGCTCCTGTGCATTCTTGCTCAGAAAAGAAAAACTCTCAGTCATGAAAAACCTCCTCCTTCAAACAACTCCAAAGGCAGCCACTCAGGATCACAAACGAATACTTACATACAAATTCTGTTCAATAAAACACCCAATTCCTGTAAATCTATTAACTTGGAGAAGAAATGCTGGCGAAACCCTCAGGATTCAATGACCAGCCAACTCTGCAAAGTCTGTCTGACAGCACGGGGACCACCTGATAATAAACAAGAGATTAATTCTTCAGTGATAGTTTTTGCTTCCAGAAGATTTAGTTGTAACAGGTTTGTGGTGTTAAAGTCCATTCTTCCAGCATATGGCAGATACCAGCTCAAATTGCTTCACCTCCAAACAATACCTGCATGCCAAAGGAAGATTTTGGTAATGACTGAATCATTGATGCATAGAGAGTCAGAGAATCCCATCGGGTTGGAAGGGACCTTAAAGCTCATCTCATTCCATCCCCTATCATGGGCAGGGACACTTTCCACTACCCCAGGTTGTTCTTGCTTTAAACCTAAAACCCTCTAGGGAATAAACTGTTGAAGATTCCCAATATATTAGGAATCCTTCCAGAAAAATGTAACTTGTTTTCTCAGTTTCTCAGACTGTAATGTGTTCTTTCCCCAGGAATTTCAGGGAATGCTGCTTGGTCATCTGGTCAATGAGACATGGAGCTGGTTTAAGTTTTTACACTTGGAAACTTGTAGCAAGCTTCTGTCTCCCTTCTGATACCTAAAGGGGGCTTATAAAAAAGAGGGAGAGGGACTTTGGATAAGGGCCTGGAGGGACAGGACAAGGGGAATGGCTTCCCACTGCCAGAGGGTGGGATTAGATGGGATATTGGGAAGAAATCCTTCCCTGTGAAGGTGGGCAGGCCCTGGCACAGGGTGCCCAGAACAGCTGTGGCTGCCCCTGGATCCCTGGAAGCGTCCAAGGGCAGGTTGGACATTGGGGTTGGCAGCAACCTGGGATAGTGGAAGGTGTCCCTGTCCATGGCAGGGGGTGGAATGGGATAAGCTTTAAGGTCCTTTCCACCCCAAACTATTTTGGGATTCTATGACCTTTTACAGTAGCAGAGCACAACTGGGGACAAACTGAGCCACAAAAAAAAAAAAAGGCTGGAGTGGTTCTGAAGTGTTCTGAAAACAGGAGAGCTCAAACATTCCCCAACTTCAGTATCTAACTGAAGCACTGCAAAAAAAGCCCCCGAACTTGGTATGTAATTCTTACTACAGTTGTGCACATGGAAAACCCCTCCCACCTCCCTTAAAATCTGGCACAGCAGCAGCAGCAGAGTTTTGCTACAAAGATGCTCCCACATTGCAGAAACTATTCAAATTCATGTTCTGCACCTGTAGGAGAAAATGAAATCAGAATATCGCACCCAATTCTCTCCCAGCAGTCCCTAAACACAGGCAGTGACTGTGCAGCAGGTAATTACTCCATGAATGGTTACCTAATGCTGGGGCTGATCAGCCACGATTTCCATTTGAAGACAAAGAACAGAGAGGATCTAACACCTGACTTGGGGAGCAAAAGATAATGGCTTTGCTTAAACTTGAAGGACAATCAACCTGCAAGTCGTTATTTGCCAAGCTCTCTGCACACAAGCTACGAAAGAAAATTAGAAGGATGTACTGAAACCCCCCCAGTGCTGATTAAACAACTCTTACAGTTCATCTCAGCACCAGCAATGAAGATTGCCACCGCCAGTAAACGGCAGCCACCAAATTCTTGCAAGGAACAGCAGCACTAAGGACAAACTTAATGGCAAGAACAAACTTAGTGTTTGCTGTTGCTGCATCTTTATTTTTAATCCCAGAATGGCTGGAAGGGAGCTTAAAGCCCACCTCATTCCACCTCCTGGCATGGGCAGGGACACCCTCCACTATCCCAGGTTGCTCCAAGCCCCGTTCAGCCTGGCCTTGATTACAGATTGCTCCAACATTCCAGCCTCTGGATCTTCCCAACACAACAAGTGCCTCCAACTCTTCCTGAGTTCTCCTTCAGTTGGCAGCTTTGGGGCAGGGGCACTCTTTCTTCAGCCCTACTTAATGACTGTTTCTAAAACGAGACTTCAAAATCAACAGCACATTGCAAACTCTACAGTTACAGCCACCACACATCCTTCCTGTGGAGCTGAACATACAAGTGTGTTACGAAATGCAATCAAGGATTTTAGAGATTGGCACATCTTTCACTCTAACCCCAGTTTACCTCTCTGAACAGGACACAGCACCAAGAAAATCGCATTTTGTTCCTGCCTTGCAGTAGTTTCTGCCTCTGTTGCCTTCCAAGACTTGTTCTGCTTACTCTGGACTGCTAAAAAAACAGGGAATAAAAAGAATCCCAGCCCTTAATAATCTGCAGTAGTTGGTTTATTAACCCCTTGGCACTGGCAGCTGTGGTTTCCCTGACACCAGTGAAATGCACTTCGATGCAAATCATTACCTTGGGCAAAGGGAACACAGCATCGGAAAGGCTCCGAGAGCAGGAACGCTCGGGAACGGCTGTGGGGTCAGGCACGAAGAGGAAACCACAAAACACTGACTTCTCCCAAGAAACAAATGGCACTGGGTGGGTGATGGAAAACAAGGAATCCTCGTGCAGGCATTACCACTCCTAGGCAGCGGATCTGCTTTGCCTTACAGGAGCGCTCCGCGTTCCCTGAAATTCTCTTTATCATATTTTATATAAAGGAGGGATTTGGTTGGGGGAGCGGAAGGGGAGCAAAGCCATGAAAAGCTTAAAACCCAATTTTAACTTTCTCTCCCGACACTATAGTGTTTCCATAGAAACATCAGGAAGACCACTTAAGAGCAGCTTTTTTTTTTTTTTTTTTTTTTTTTGTAGCCATGTTTGGCACCATACCCCTCCCCTGGACAACCTATTATTTCACAAATGGATGCTTTCTGCAGCCCGTTCTGTGCAGCCTCCGATGGAGGGGGGAAAGAAAAAGAACCCTGGATCTTTAACCAGTTCCCTTGTGGTCCCCTCCCTTTTTTGTTGGTAATATTTCTGTCATTCTGCCGGGGCTATATGGTACAAAGGGTTACACTTTAATTGAGCTGTCAGCATCTCCAACAATCCTATAAAACTCCGATTATGCACGGCGGGGTTAGTGACACACTTGTTATTGTGGATGCCCTATTTGCTAAACCCGGACCCCCCCCCACACAGGTCACCTCACCCAGGCGACCTTCCTGTCATTAGCCTCGTCTATTCCTACCTCACCGCTGTGAAAATCACACAAGGAAAGGCTTCAAAGCCCTTGCCAGGACTGAATTCGACCAGGAGCTAATCACCCACAAATCCAGCTCAAATGGCAATAATTGGCTAAACTGCTCACCTCTCCAGAGCTCAGCAGTAATTTGGGATAATAAAGAAAAGAATTATTCAGCTAACTGCCCTGAAATGTATGCTTTGTGACCGACACACTTCACATTTTAATAATGATGGACACAAAATCCAATTTAATACAGCATCAGCTGAATAACATACCCAAGAATGCTGGCAGGGAAAAAAAAAAGTCTGTGCGCGTGTTCCTTTTTCTCCCTTAAACTGTGTTCCATGTTATTGTACAGAAAGGATTCACACTTCATGTCAGGAAATTTTGGTACCAAAAAGGCCTTCTATAACCTCAGAAACCCTGCTCCATAATGGGATTTTAAAATTTATTTTCATTTTTTTAATCAAAAGGAGTGTCCTCCTTGAAAAACAAATTTGGCCGAACAGTTTATACCTCTGGTCCTCAAACTTTTGTAGGGGTAGAAGAATAATTTTTTTTTTTTTTTTTTAAATTCTGCAGTAGAAGGCCACCTCCTTCATACTGCTAATTAACAGTACTTCCTGATTGCTCCATTTTTCTACCTTTACACCTCATCCTCTGGTCAAGGACCATCAGCATCAATGACCCCACTACAGAAGGGCCTGCCAGGACACTCTGAACTGGTTCAACACTGCAAAGATCACTGAATCCCAGAATGGTTTGGGATGAAGGGGCCTTAAACCTCATCTTGTGCCTGCCATGGGCAGTGATACCTCCCACTAGAGCAGGGTGGGTGGTCAGGGCCCATCAGGATGCTCCAGCACTCTTCCATCCACACACCCTATTCCCTTTCCTCCAATCTCTCCTAAGACAAAGAGAAAATAAGAAAATAGGTGAAACAGGCATTCCTGGTGATGTTCCTGAGATGGCCAGTTCACTCAGAGGCCTGGGAATGAAGGTGATGATGGTCCTTCAGAGATGCATCTCATGGATGTTGGTCCTCTCATCATTATAGCAGAAAACAAATCAGGAAACTAATGAGGAAAAATTCCTCTCCTACTGGATCCCGTTTCCTACAGTTCATAAAATGTAAATTGCATCTCCAACATGAGGGAAATACTTTAAGAAATGGAGAACATGCCAAGAAACACAGGACAGCTGCATAAAGAGGCAGCTACAACCACCTCCCTTTGCTACTTGCTCAAGATGTGAGTAGTCATGGAGCTGAGCAGCTTATAAAAATGATGATTTATCTACTGGTGCAGCAGAGACACATCTTTTTAAATAACCCTTTTCACAACATACACAACTGTCTGCTCTTTCTTCCTAATGAATCAATTCGTACTTTATCATCTGCAAACAAAACCGTTTTGGCTTCAGCTGGGAATACATAAAAATGTGCATTTCCTCACTCAAAAACCTTCTAGTCTTGGCCAAGGATTGTGATTGAGTCACACTGGGAGAAGTCCTATGACAGAGTGTAAAGTTTTGCTCAAAACCCACCCCCCAACACCAGCTCAGCTCGTTGGGGTGTCTGTGCAGGGTCAGAATTTGGGCTGAATGATCCTCGTGGGTCCCTTCCAGCTCAGAATATTCTGTGATTTGATGATTCTTTTACACCAATGCATCTCCACATCTCCAATCCCTCCCTGAACCTATCCAAGGCCATTTCCCAGGATTTAAGGGTACAACCTAAAGGCAACTTTCAAATACAGGTTTTTCACCCTGTGTTCTTAAATTGTTACAGCAAAAAGGCAAAGTTACTGCTGTCAGAAGCAGAACTCACCCATTTTTACTACAATAGCTGTTACAGAAATCAGAGTCAACAAAACATGAGCCATTGCCAGTGCCAGTCATCTGAAAGAACTTTTCTGAGAAATTATAAATCAATGCTTTTGACAAGGTTATTATTAGGATTCCTGAAGTAATAACCTGAGACACCCCAAAATTTGTTTATTGTTATTTAATATTCTTCTTCTGAGAAGAAAAGGCTGTTTTTGTGCTGAGCTGCCTTGCTTTATATACAGCACTCACTCCTCCTCTCCCCCACTTCTCCAGCTTAGCATTAATCAGGGCAATTTCAAAATAAAGGATTCTGCATATTGTGTCAGCAAGTTAAAAATTGTAATATTGTTTTAATGTTAAAATCACTCCAGATACAATGCTTCCTGTGTAGTATATTTCATGGCTCATTTGCTTCAACAGATATTAAGCTTCAGTCAACAATTAACTACTGACACCTTTTTTTATTTATTTTTTTAAACCAAGAAGATTTAGCAGAAGAGCTAAAAGCACAGCTTGGATTTATTAGATGGATGCTAATTTGATGTCACCAGTTTATTTCATTTCTATCAAGTATCCATTCTTGTGAATGATAGGGTCACTCAACCCACATTTCAGATGAATTGAAATCCAGACTCCAGCACATCTTTCAGCCCAAAAAATTGCTGCAAAAGTGCACCAGTTTAAAAGGCCATCTGAACTGTTAATTGTTTAACACTTACCATAGGAGAGCATTCCCAAACACAGCCATTACACTGAATGTTTGAGTGCAGCTTTGGATTCAGCACTTCTGGTTTTCTGCAAGGAACCCACTGGCACTGCCTTCAGCCTGGCTTTACCTGCAGCTCTGTGGTTCTACCCCTGGGACAGAACCAACCATCCCAATTCCTGAATAAAAGGCATTTCTATGGTGACAATAGCAAAATCAAGCTGTCATCAGAAGACTTTATTCCACCTCTCTCTGTCCAATCCCCATCAGAGAGATGCAGAATCCTGGAATTCTTTGGGTTGGAAGGGACCTGAAACTCCGTCTACTTCCAACCCTTCCAAGAGATGCAAACCCAAACCATATTTTGCACTTCCTGAGGCATTTCCATCTCTCAGAAGCCTTGAGAACCAGGAGGCAGATGACACATTTTTGGATGACTGGCTTGTACCCAAATGATGTCAGGAATGCAATGTGACACCAGCCAGGGAGGTCTGGCCCCCAAGCCCAGAGCAGTACAATTAACAAGATGTTGTAATGAAGGTGACTAAATCCTCTTGGAAATATCCACTCCTAGAAAAAGCTGAAATACAATGCAGTGGCACAGTGTGATGCACTCTTCACAAAGAGTGAAAGACCACGTTCCATTCTGAGCATTCCTGGAAAGACATCTGAGAGATGTTTCTGGAAGAAACTGTTCCCTGATTTCTCCACATTTTTCCCTGCAAAGCCTTGAATTTCTTCTTGTGTGATCTGTAAGGCAGAATAAAGATTGCCCTGGGAATTCAAAGCACTGGTCACTCAGCTTTTTTAATGTTTTAGAATACTCAGCAGTGCCAGCAGATATGGCAAGGGCTGTTATTATGTCCTATCTGTTAATTAAGACTTATTCCTCTATTTATTAAGACTTATTGAAAGGAGTCACAGAATCCCAGAATAGTCTGGGTTGGGAGGGAGCTTAAAGACCAGCCAGTTCCAACTCCCTGCCATTCCAGGGACACCTTCTGCTGTCCCAGGCTGCTCCAAGCCCCAATGTCCAACCTGGCCTTGGACACTTCCAGGGATCCAGGGGCAGCCACAGCTGCTCTGGGCACCCTGTGCCAGGGCCTGCCCACCTTCAAAGGGAAGAATTTCTTCCCAATATCCCACCTAACCCTGCCCTCCTTCAGCCTAAGGAGTCAATCCATAAGTTGTTAAAGCAGAAACCCAAAGATGTTTCCACGAAGAAAGATATTTGTTCCTTCCTAAAAATTAGATAAAAAAAGATAAAAAGATACACCTTTATTTTTCTTTAAGAGTGGTCTCACACACATGTTGATCCCTCATTAATATTTTAGAGGGAGAGACAAGAAGAACAGAAACTGCTCCAGAGGCTACAATTGTTTTACGAGAATATCCCAGATCCAAGTGGCTTGCAGGCAACACAGAAGAACACCATGTTCAGAAAAGGTAATTTATAAAGCTCATTTATGGATTTCTCTGTGCAGTAACTTGGCTGTAGACTAGGCAAGCTGTAAAATGTTGGAGACAATCCCCCTCAAAAAAATACCCCAAATGTAATCCATTCTTTATTAAGTGATCAGCCGTGGACAGGATGAAAGACTAATTTTTAACCATCTTTCCCTACAACTTCCTATAGATAAAGAAAGTGTTTGTAAAGACAAAAAAAAAAAAATATATATATATATATATATAAAAATAAAAATGCAAGGTACCCAGAGTGCAGCTAATGGGATTTGACGCTGGCTTTAATTTTAATGAAGAAAGTTGCCAGTAGCAACAAAACTGTCAGCAGCAGCCAAGCACCATTAATAAAGACCCAGACAACATTAGTGGCACGGCAACAGTACAAAAGGTTCCCCCTGGTTCATGCTGTGCTAAATTGGCTGCCCAATTTTTCTTAAGTGTCCATACTATTTAGAAGACAATTTATTAATTTTTGTCATCCATTGTCACTTGACAGGCCATCATTTTGCATCCCGAATTTGAGATGAAAACTAATTGAAAAGACTGGCAGTATTTATGAGGGGTATTATTTGTCAATTATGGCCGCTGATGATCCCGGGCCCTACCAACTTTAACACGCCGTGCTCGGGCATTGGCAGTCGGACCTTTTTTCCTTTTTTTTTTGGTCATTTTCATGTTAGTTCTAGGAAAGTGACAAAAAACAATGATAAAATCAATTCAGCAAACTCATTAAGGAAGAGGGGCCCATCAATCCCTGCTTTGAAATCACTGGAGTGGGGGAAAAGAAAGCACTGGTGTGGTCTGGGCAATCACAGCTTTCCAGGACACCTTCCAGGGAAAAAGCCCAACCTCTCTGTTCCCTGCAAGCAGGACAAATTTTCAAATATGTCATAAATGAAATTAACCCTGTAAACTTACCCAGGCTGGCTGAAAAGGAAGGTTTTACTCCCTTCTCACTACCCTTAAACTGCTTCTCTGCGAGTCTGAACGCCTCAAAAGCCCTCAAATTCTTAAATGCAGGGAGTCACAGAACGACAGAATATTGCAAGCTGGAAGGGACACACAAGGATCATCGAGTCCAGCTCTTTCATTCCAACTTTATTTGCACTGGTAACTCTTGCCCAGCCTTTCAGAAACGTTCTCCTACTTCCCATCTTCACAGACTTAAAACAAT
>CM031863.1:37340283-37440733 GCA_018697195.1 Certhia americana | reverse complement strand
GGGACCCACACTGCTCAGTTCCTTGAAGGACTGACCCCATGGATAAAGGGACCAGATGGAGAAAGATCTCGCCCTACCCTTATCCCAATCTATGGGCCTATCTCCTAAGTTTTGAAAGGTTACAAAATACTATTTATCTCTTTTTTCCTTAATTCTCTATTAAGCATCAGTAAATCTTAGCATCAATTTAAATATGGATATTCCTTAACTTGTCCTGTAACATACTCCAGTTGCTTCTGAAGATCTGAACACTTGAAGATCACAGCTAAAAGCTGATTTAAACATTCCTTTAGGTAAAAAGCACATCATTTCCTTTACCAAAAGCAACTAAAAAGCCTGAAACTGAGTTCATATAAGTTTTCTTTAATATCTGTAGCAAAATGGGCATCAAGAAAAAAAAAGTGCATTTTCAAAAGAAAAACTTGAAACTACAACTACACTAACATATATTTATTAGTTTCTATATAAATGCTAAGTTTTTTTATATCTCGATTTTCAATATACTGTTGATTCAGTTAAATAATCGAGCAACAACTAAACAATAAGAATTTTCTTCTATCAGAAAACCAAGCATGTAAACCTGAGACCAGCCCAGATGAGTCCATCCTATTAATCCATGCACGTTTTCCAGAAGACACTGCCAGCTTTGGTTTAAAAAAAAAATTGTACAGGGATGGAATTGCCCCATCTCTTACATTTCAGAGGCAAATTCAGAGCAAAAGCTTTTTCCCTCTACTGTTTCCTAGAATTAAAAATAATGCGCATTTAGTTACCCTTATGCATGAGGTAGCACCATCCAAGGTTGATGCTCATTTGCAATATAAGTCCTCAACCTGGAAAACATTTTGGCGTGGTTCCTACATCAGGGATGATAATTATGATCTTTCCTTCCACTGTATTCATGCTTGGCTTCTCTCACTCACAAAGCACACAACTGACTGATCTTTGGGGGATGAGCAGGCTCTTTACTCCCTCTGGTTCACCTCCAGTGGCAAGATGCAAACCCAAAACTCTGAGGAGCTCCATGGCCCCTTGGAGCCACCTCCAAAGGTGGAGGTTTCACAGCCCCTTGAGATATTTGCTCCAACATTTGAACCTGGCGGGAAATAACACATTTCTGCATCTCTGATGGGTATTTCTCCTGTCTCAAATGTGTCACAGACTCACTTCCTCCACCCTCCCTGTCAATTAGCAGTGAGGTACACGAGAATTTGCTTTGCTGTGCTGGGATGAGGTGCACATCCTGCACAACTGAGGGGCTCCACAAAACCACAACCATCACAGCACAGCAGCTGCAGGGCTCTACGACCCACCAGGACAACCAAGCTGTCATTCCAAACTGGAACAGCTTCATTCTGCCATCAACAATGACTTTAATGCACTTATACGCTGTGCCATTTTAAATGGAGCTTAACTCACATGTTACTAGCTCAACTTGCAGGAAGATCCTAGAAAAGGGTAGATGTGCCCACAGAAGCTCGAATACCAAATGAATTCTACTCAAACTAAAAATGTATATTGCTGCTGAAATGCCAAAGAAAGAGGAAAACTTTACCAGTCTATTGAAGAGACCACAGAAGAATAATGCTTGATGTACTTTCAAAAAGAATCAAGCCTTTCTTGCACTTAGAGACTTGAGTTACATTTCCTAGTGCTGGCGCTCAGACTGAGGAGAACCAGTGCTCATTCGAAGCCTGGAGTCGACACTGTAAGACACAGGAGTCTTCATCTCCAATTCAAAAACTCCAGATGAAGGGAAAACACACAGACTTGCTCCTGAACCTTGTCCTCCTCCAGCAGGTAAACCTGTCCACAAACCCAGCCCAGTGCCTACTGTAAACACAGCAAGAAAGCTCCTCTCCCCCGAAGCATCCGCAAAAGGACACGGCTTTGATGGGGGATAAATTTGACATCCAAGTCCCCTTCATCTGCCCTGACGGGCAGGGGCTCGACACCTTTTACAATCCTGATGCTTTCAAGATACGTGGCTAAAGTTTCTTGCCTCCTGCAAGCAAACCAGTTCAACCCACAACATAAGGGTGATAAGGCCACCAAAAGAAAAACAGAGCAAAACCTAATTTATTTCCCCGGCATTGTTGAGGTGAATTGCACGGCAGAAGAAATTAAGGGTCCTTTGTCAGCATCCCAACTTTCTGGAGAAATGCCCCATTTCTTTGACTAAATCCACCTTTTTTAACCTCTTTGTTGCAACGTGTCAGCGGCGGATCAGTGCCGGGCAGGGTGATGAACACACAGAAAGCGGGCGGGAGCTATCGGCACTCCGATCTGGAGCTCACCTACACGTTAACTCCTACTGCTAATTCATCATCCCGCCACGACAGCCGGGCTGATTGGGATCCTGGCAGGACAATACGGGGCCCGGCTGACCACCAAAGCCCAGCCCAAGAGAGGAGGGGCTGACGGGCACGGGATGGAGAAGGCCTGAGATAAGTGCTGGCTGTCAGCGCAAGGACAAAGAAGGGCAGGCCCTGGGGAGAGAAAGGAGATAAAAAAAAATCTCGACAACTGCTTTATCTGATGAGGGTTATGGCTAATTAATTATAAACTCAATTACCTAACCCTTACTTCAGCAGTCTCTATTCATTAAGAGATAAAACCTGACTGACTGCTAACTTTCCCTTGCACACCCGCACGCGCAGCACGCTGGCTTTGGGTTTGCACACTTTGCCGCACAATTTCTTAAAACAGATCGCCAAAAGCCTTCGTCCCTGTCAACTTTGTGCTGGCAGGATGGAAGATTCCTCCTTTCTTTCCCCCCTGCCACCCAACGCACCCTCTGTGGCGCCATGGGAGGGCCAGGCCTCCATGCTGTGCATTGGCATTTAAAAGCAAACCCCCGGCATTAAACAATGGGCATTAGGGACATCAAAGCCCCCCTTTCACAGCCACCTCACTGCCTCCCCGGGCTTCTGATCTGCCTCACATTTCCAACTGAGCTTTTAATTTTGGGTGCTGAAAGTTTGCTGGTGCAGCTCAGCGGTGTCCACTGAATGTTACTCTTCCAAAGTTTGAAGGTAGCCACGAAAATGAGAACAATGAACTCTGAAACCCCTCAGCCAAGCTAAGGCTTGCTAATAACATGAGCTGAATTTTGCATGGAACATAATAAAAATGTCTGGTTTTTATCACTGTTCAGATTCCAGCCGCGTTCCTGTGGTGCTTGGCCTCTCCTCTAGCTCAAGTTCTTGCCCCCATGCCTTGTGCTTGACACAGGCTCAAACATCCCTGTGGAATCAATCCTGCCCATTAAAAGAAGGCTCCTCTTAATCTCTTTCCAAAGCTGCAGACCTGTCTCGCTCCCACCTTTTGAATCCACGGATATTCTCAAATCCACGTTTTGCTTTGGCTGCCCTTTACTCTGGCTTTTCCATTTCTGCAGGATAATGTTCTTCACTTATGTATTTTACAGAGAGGTCTCATTCATATGTGTGTGTGTGTATCCATAATTATCCATACTTGTAAGAACCAACAAGGTGACAGTACTCACACGACGCTCACATCAGAACTTTTGAAAGACTAATTTCTTCCACCCTGCAGAATGAGGGATCCCAGCTCTGGGTCTGTTTCTCACACTAAGCCCTATTTCAAATCCCTGTAAAGTGTATTACTGACACAAGATTTTGGTTCATTCATGGTGTATGGCCTTTTAGGTCACTTCTCCATAATTTATATGGACCAAATGAAAAAAGACAACACAGTCAGATAATCAGGCTGGGCGACTCACATTACTTAAGCCCTTCACTGCAAAAACATTATTACTACTACTACTACTACTATTATTATTATTATTATTATTATTATTATTATTATTATTATTACTATTAACTAATATTCTGGCCTTGATTATTATAATTCAGTTTTACTATATGGTCTTGGTTATTACCTTATTAAACAGGATTTATTTTACTAATAGTTATGGTTTTGGACTTGAATGATGTGGTCCAATGGTTCACAATAAGGCCTTCCTTATATGGCACCTTGCTCAGCTCCACCTTTCAGAACTTCCCAAAGAAGATAAAAATATGCTGCTATAAAAACTTCACAGAGGGACTGTTTCACTCCATCATTTAACACCTTCAATTCAAATTGTTGTCTCATGATTTTAAAGCGTATCATAAAGACAAATTCAGATATAATTAAAAGCTGTCTGCTTTGATGGAGCCTTTCAAAATCTGAAAACAAAAACTCTTAAACACCATAACCCCCCAGAGCAGCCAATTCAACTTTGTTTATCTTCTAGGTAACATGGCAAATAATAATATCACCCACCCTGAGCTTCTGTGCTATTCTGAACATCAACTCTGTACCTTCCCTCACCATAACCAATTCCAAATCCAACTCATATTTACTTCCTGGCTCCCCTCTCCCATTAAGTTGGAAGGCTTATGCCATGCTTTCATGGTGGAGTTCTTCCCACTGAAATTTGCTGATCAGATCCCTGTGATCATTTGAACTTCTTTTGAACTTCCAGTCCTTTTTACTTGGCAGCACACACCACACTGCAAAACCGCCCACGTCTGAATCACCCTGTATTGTCTCTACCCGCTTTGACCAACAATTCTGAAGATATTCCAAAATCATAGAATGGTTTGGGCTAGAACAGATCTTAGAGATCATCTCCTTCCAACTCCCCTGTTCCATTAACAAAGTTTTCCAATCAATCCCATTCCCTGCAGCTCTCACTTAATCCTTCACCCAAGAAATGTAGGTGATTACTATACCTGGAAAAAAATATCATTTTCTGTTTGTATTCTGAAATATTAAGAAGGTCTGCATCAGGTTTATTTGGGGTTATCTATCTGAAGTTGCCAAGGCAGCTGACACCTCTGGTCAAATCCCAAACAAACTGCTGGAAAGGCAGATACACCCATTCCCTTCTCTTTGTTTCCCATACTTCTAACAATCCCATGAAATCCCTACAGCAAAGGAATGAGGATGCACCAAGCAACAAAATCCAGAACCTCTCATTTGCTTCCAAGCTCCCTCCCACCAAACTTTGCCCTCTTTTCTGGGGCTGTAACTCTTCCCTGTTTAGACACGGGCACAGATCCAGCTGTGTTCTGACCTCCCTCTTCACCAGCATGTATGGAGGAGTTCACTGCTCCCTCTTTATCCAGCTTTGCTGCAAATAATGACCATTCTGAGTCTCTTCCCCCATACATATTCACTTTTTATGTGGCCCTATAACTTTTTATCTAAAGGAAGATGATTGTACTTTCAACGAATTACAGCTTAAAAGAAAGAAACAGAAACAGTAAAAAAATCCAATGCCATTTTCCATCAACAATTTCATGCAGCTCCTTAACTTAAAAATATAAACTAGGCTCCAAACAACCCTACACCCTGCAACACTGTTCTCTCAACTGCCTTCCCATCGCACCAAGAGGATTAGGGGGAAAAAAAAGGAAGACTTGTCCCATTCATCAATAGAGGAGTTATTCATCCGAAGTTTATTATCTCAGGTAATTTGATCAATACACTTCACCTTTATAGTCCCGTTGTCCTTGTGAGCAAAGCATTTTGCGTTTTATAGTGAGATGGTTATTATGAAGGCTATTCGCAGGGAAATTCTCTGCAGTTAAAAGTTTTTCCAATTAACTACATTTAACATCATTTAAGCCATAAACTGGCGGTTACATTTCACATCATTGTTGTCGGAGTGTGGCGGTGCTCAGGAGGCAGGCAGAGCACATTTGGCAAATACATCAACCAATACTTTGGAATGGGAATCAAGGAAACGCTGCCAGCTAACAGAGAAGGACTTTCTCAGTGCAGAGTCAGGAATGTGCAACAAAAAAAAAAAAAAAAAGGTGGATCAGTAGAAACCCTTGAGAAAATCACAGAGAGGTGACTCAGCCCTTGGAATGCTCCTCAGATCAATCCTTCTTTCATGCAACGTCAGAACTCCTAGAATGGTCTGGACTGGAAAGGACCTTAAAGTTCCTCTCGTTCCACTCTCCTACCATGGGCAGGGACACCTCCCACTAGACCAGGCTGCTCCAAGCCCCATCCAGCCCAGCCTTCCTGTGGTCCCTCCTGAGTTTTCTCATTCCAGAAAATTGTGGTGTTTGTGTAACTGAGCTATGAACTTCCAGTGAATCGCAGCATGTGAGGACAAATTCCCTGATGTCCTCCAGGTTAGGATCTCCAAACCCCTCATCCCACACATGAGCTGCCTCCTCCCCCTACTCACTTCCTAACCCTCAGCGTAAGGCACAACAAAAGACAGGGGGAAAGGCTTCTAAACAGAAGCAAAACACCAAATTCTCAGAGATCGGCTGTTCTAAGGAGAGAAACCTCTAAAAACTTGTTCGAAAATAAAAAATTATTATTCCTTGTGAGATATTCTCAGAACAAACTAGTTCATTAAAGTCGTATCAGCACTTGTAATTGGCCCTTGTTGGCCAATAGAAGGAGACATTTGCAACTTTTCCCAGGAAATTATATTCTAAATCCTTCATAAGGTGGACCTTGTCCTTTTCTAAGGAAACTTGATAGCAGTCTTTAGTATTCACTGGCATAATTAGGACTGCAGTTAATTTCATTAAATTCTCTTGCTGCTAAATGAAGCAGATTATGAGACATCTTTTATTGCAAGGCATGAAATTACAGCCTGTCAGCTGCCAATGGTAGAGTAAAACTAATGAATTACAGGGTAAATAACACCAGAATTAACCAGCCAATTTAACATAGCAGAGAACAAAGTCATTTTTACTTGGAGCTACCACTGCTGGGATCCCTTTCAGCTGAAAGGGAACCAACCTCAAATCCAAATAACCAGGAAAGCCACGTTTCTTGGGCAGCAATGTTAGGAAACCAATACTGCCAAGAAGTTGGGAGAAAATTGGTCGGATACGTACAGAAAGGCATTGCTAAAATATTTAAACTGTGGTATGTCCAAGTGGTTTGTGGTGATGTACTATCCTTTACCCAGCCCAGGAAAAAGGGCAGGGGAGCATTAATTTGTTGCTGTTATAACTGGTTTAATGGGGCTAGCTCTTCCCAGGCAGCACGAGACACAATCCCCATTAATGAGGGACAGACACACTGTGGGGAGATAATTAAAGCAAACGGAAAGCAGGTGTAAAAGCCACTTCCATTTCCTACTCCTGTCCTTCCAAACCTCTGACACAGGGCACAGGAGGTGCCTTCTCCCTGCACAGCACCCCAGGCCACCCCTTCCTGCCAGGAGGGAATGCTCTTTGGGGCTTGCAAGGAGAGAAGGATGAATGCCCCTCTGAGCAAGAGTTCCCACAATCAAGGACTCTGCCCAACACACTCCTGAAGCCTGTCAGGCTGTTAGACACACACACACAAGTTTTGGGGGGCTAAGGAGAGAGATTTGCTCTCTGAAGGTTGGTGTCTCACCCCATCTCTTTTTTTTTAAATTGTCTTAAATAATTTGTATTTTAGAAATTTATTTAACCCTAGTTGTACAAGGAAGGAACCCCTTCTCTGCACTTCTGAGGAAATCTTGTTATGTGGAAACAGAGGCTGAGGCAAAGAATGGCCAAGTGTTTATCCCCACTCAAAGGAGGACAGATACCTGAGTGCCTGGACTGCAGAAAGAGTCCCACAACCCTGGCTATGCTTGAAAGCAAACAATAAACCCAAAGAGAAATGTAAATAGATCTCTTACTTTCCTGCACGTAACCCAAAGATTGTTTTTCCTGAAGTGGCATCTCCAGGGGACAAAGTAAAGGTACATGAGGTGTCAGCAAGAAAAGGGTGCAGGGAGAGAGAAAGCCCCTTTTATTAAAAGGGCTGATCATTTCCTCATTTTAGCAAACGTTTCATATCCGTCATCAGTCCTACACCAACCAAAAGGATTTTAAAATGATGCTTCTGGTTGCATTTTCAACAGGTTTCTAAGAGACAACACCTCAGATCACCTCTCCAGCCCTTTAGAGCTTTAAGTTCAACATCAACCAAATCTGGTGGAGGGGCAGGAACACTAAAGGGGGTGTTCTGACAGATTTTGTGAAGTTTCCTATGTGCCTGCAGGACTGGAAATCCCTGATTTAAGAGATCAGGTGGCAGCTGGAATGTTCTGCTAGAGGATGGAGCAGGAGCCCACCTGCACTTGGTACCAGCACAGCACACGTGGTTCCTATCCCACAGACAAGGCAGGGTGAAAAAAACTCATGAAGTTTATCCTTCTAGTGGAAGGTGTTCCATGGGGTGGAATGAGATGAGCTTTAAGATCCCCTCCAGCCCAAATCATTCTGTTTTTAACAGAAAAACTTGAGATGCTCACTGACCTTCCAAAAAGAGTTTACATTTAAAATTCAAAATGTAAATCTACAAACCCTACCTAGAACAAGTAAAAGCAAACAGAAGAAAAACCACACAGCAGAATTTGTGAACACCTTCCACTAGACCAGGTTGCTCCAAGCCTCAGCCCCCTGTCTCCATGCTGGAGTGGGAAAAAGAGAGAGCAAGAACCAAGGGAAGCCAACCGGGCACCTAAACACTGCAGTGTGGTAGAGCAGCAAAACGTCTGTGCACCACTGCTGGTGCCACTGCAGAGCTCTTTGGGACCAGGACACCATTCAGGGAGGCTGGAGGAGACATTTCCTAAGCCAAAAAGTGGTTTTGGTGAAAGAGCAAACCTTAAACCAAACCTGATGGTACAAGTTCCAGTCCATGCTGTGAGTTCAGGAATGGGGTTTCCCTGGCAGCCAGGTTCTCTAAGCACACACATGTATTACAGGAAAGATTTACTGCTCCTGAGCTTCTGTCCAGCATCACCCAGCTCACCAAACTCCTTCTCTAAGTGTGTCTGAGAACTGATCCTGCCCTGAAGTCAACCCCAGCCCAATTCAGGCCTTCTACACTCCAGGCAGAGAGATGCTGCCTCTCCCAATTTCCTTTCTTTACTCTCTGTGGTTTCAAATCCCCATCATATTTCAGGCAAACATTTTAAGACCTCCAGAACTACTCTGGACCAACACTGATACCTTGCCTGCAGCAGTGGGAAGCTCAGCACTCTAACAGCATGAATGCATCAGCTCCAGGGGTGTTCCTGAGCTCTACAGACCCAGAGCTCTGGGAGTGATGGGCTGGAACCTGCTCCAGGCACCAACAACGAGCTCCAGAGGCACTGAAGTGAATCAATCATGGTGCTTCCTGCTTGGAGACATCAGCACCTCCAGAGCCAACACCTCTGGAGACTGCTGGGCCACTTTCTCAGAGACCCTCAAATCTGATGTCATTGAGAGCATCACCTGGATTTTATTCTCACTTCCCATCTCCTTCAGCCTTTGTTCAATGTTTGCCCTCCTCCCTGTCTCACCTGCTTAATACAGATTTTGCTTCTCACAACAGCACAACTTTCCGTTTGAGCTGTGTCCCTCCAGCTCTGTTTTCCATCCCACTGTCATTCCTTCCCCTCTTCTCTTACCTTCAAAGCCCCCTGCGTTTGTCTGCCTTCACCTGCTGCAGAAAATGGGGAGAGCTTGGAATCCTTGCGCAGAACAAACAGGTAAGAAACCTCTTGCTTCAGAACACCACATCAACATGAAGAAGTGTCACTTAATTGGAACTGTGACTTCATCTGTATCAGGAATTACTTAGAGCAATCACTGCGTTGCTGCAAGATTAAAGCACCAACAACAGTGATCGTGCACCTATTATTTCTCAGCTACAAACACAGTATTGCCATGAATTCCCAACTCACAGCAACATCTGCTGTGCAAAGGGCAAATTCATAAAATGTTCCCAGGTAGTTCTTGGCCTTGCATCAGCTTAAGCAAACACAAAATGTCAATTCTCAGAATGCTGGGCACACTTCAGCACTGGATGGATGCATATCTCTCCTGCCACAGCCGGAAGGGGCTGTGCAGCTCACCTGCCTGACACAGCAGAGGAAATCTGAAAATCTGTATCCTTCAGGAGATCTGGCTCACACAGAAAGTCAGCATACACATATAATTCCAGATTTTCAGAATCAGACTTGAGTATCTATTTAACATGAAACACACCAACCATACATATCTCTGCATTTACTCAGTTTGCATCCCAAAGAAGAGTTTTCACCCAGTTTGCTCAAAGCTCAGCTTTTAGTCAAGGACCTCCAGTGCATCTCTCCCTCCACAGAAAAAGCTGTTTTGCTATTAATTTGGCTATAAAACAGCCTGTACAATTTTGATTCCTAAAGTGATGAAACCTGCCACCTTACACAATCCCTGCTCTTCAATCCTCCTCTGTTCCAATGTATTGCTCACTTCAGACAGCAGAATTTCTAAACAATTCAAGCACTTTGGTAATTTTAGTTGATTTTCATTCCAGTACCTCCCGCACTTGAAGATTTCTTAATTCCCCCCCGCCCCGAAATATTCACAGAGAAGAGAGCATTAGATGTTAATCTAGCCCCTTGATTTGTAGCAGTTCTGCAGTTCTCTACCCAACCATTTAAATGCTGTCATTCATAATAGGGTGATATA
Source organism: Certhia americana (assembly GCA_018697195.1). Classification (NCBI taxonomy): domain Eukaryota; kingdom Metazoa; phylum Chordata; class Aves; order Passeriformes; family Certhiidae; genus Certhia; species Certhia americana. Next base: position 37,430,267 of record CM031863.1, on the reverse strand, counting down.
CTGTACTATAAACCCTTCCACAAATGGTACGTCTTGGTATTTTTCTTTTGTGACAAAGACTCATATTAGTTATAAAGGGGAAAGAAATGGACTCAGTGCTCAGATCTACCTACATAATCTCCCTGCTCAACAGCCTCTCCCCTTCTTTAAAAGAAAATCCACACCCTCTTCCTTAAAGAAAACCAAAATCACTAAGCTTTTTTTTTTCCTGGTAGAGAACATTCTGTGGTCTGACAGCCCCTGGAGTTCAGCAGCTTTCTCCTGTAGTAGTAATCCTGAAACTACAGAATCCCAAAATGGTTTGGATTAGAAGGGACCCTAAAGCCCATGCAGTCCCACCCCTGCCTTACGCAGGGACACCTTCCATTCTCCCAGGTTGCTCCAAGCCCCATCCAACCTGGCCTTGGACACTTCCAGGGACCCAGGGGCAGCCACAATGTGTTTGAGGCCTCATGTCAGATCCTGGCTTTGATTCCAGGCACGGGAGCCTGTCCCTGGGGGTCATTGGAGGAGTGTCTCGGTGAGGTACCAGAAGCACATAAAAGCAAAAGACCTCGAAAATTCCCAAAGTGGGTTAAAGCAGCAGAAATTTGAGTGGTGGGTTTTAGTCCAGGTTCTGTTCCCAGTTCATGCTCCCACACTGCCCTTGTTTTCCTGGTTCTTTCAAACCAGGATGAAGGTACACTTTTCAAGCAGACACATGGCACTGTCCCCAGAGCTGAGCAGTTTACTCCCCTTCCAGCCAGCCCAGACCACACTCTGGCTTTAGGGCTTGTTCACACCCCCACAGACCAGATCTAACCCACACGGCAGCTTTTAGCCAAACACATTTGGATAAACTCTCAATTAAGATGTAGCGAGGCTGTATCAAAATATTTTACATCTGCTATGTTTGCTTCATGCACTTACTTGGAAATTCTATCAAAAAAGCAATTGAGTTTTCCTGGCAGGTTTTAGTCTGTATAAAACCACTCTGTTCCTCACTGGAATAGCTTCTGCTCAGGAAAACTAAACCCCAAAGTGTGTGCTTGCATTACTTTTGTCCTCTCCTTAACAGTAGTAACAAAGTTCATTTCAAGCTTTACAGCTTTAGGAAATCTGTAAGTGAAATATATCCAGGTCATCTGATCACGACACTCATCCCCAGCTGATCACCACGTGAAGGATCTTTTACAATAAACAAAACACTCAAGTTACATGGCTTTTCTCCCTGTTTTAACTCATGCAAAATAAACTGAGATTTTATTTGTAAGAATTGCACTTTAATTATAGAATCCTTGAGTGGTTTGGCTTGCAAAGGACCTTAAAGACCATACAATTCCACCCCCTGCCATGGGATGGAATCCTAGATTACTCCAAGCCCCTTGGACCTGGAGACACTTGGACCAGCCTGGCCTTGGACACTTCCAGGGATGGGGCAGCCACAGCTTCTCTGGGCAACTTGTGCCAGTTATTCCCTTTAAATTCAAAATATTTAAATACCAACATCTAGCTGGCTGCTGAGGCTGTTTTAAGGATGTGCTGATTATTACGGTAGTCAGAGGATTTTTTGAATAAAAGCAGGTTTAAAGAAAACAGTATTTAAACCAAAGTGCAAGGACTTCAATACTTATTTCAAATATGCAAACCAGTTAGAGTACCAAAGTTTCAAACACCCCCTGTTCCCCCCTAAGCAGTATTCCTTTTTCATGCCTTTTATTGGTTTTAATTTGCCATTGTTAGCTATACTCTGGGAAAATATTTCCTCATGTGTTATACACTGTAGTGCCAACGCTTTAAAATAAAACAACAAATGCAAACCCACAAAATAAAACAGGAAACGAGGGATGCTGGGCCAACACCCCCAATCCAGATTCACACACAACTACCACACAATTAAATGGGAGCAAAAGAATGATGAAAATACTCAGAATACCCAAAGTTTGCTTTGTTCAAAAAATTAGGCTAAAGGGCTTTAACTGCGTGCTGTTCAGTTTACTCTTTTGATTGCTTTACCACTATGTAAATCAATTTGTTAATGTTCCTTACAAAATGCATGAGCCAGTTATACTGACAAACACACAAAGCTCATTCGTAATTAGCAGTTAATTAGTACGAAGGAACAGATGCTGTTAGAGTTTCAGCAGGCGAACAGGTTCTGTAAACAATGCTTATAAATCTAAATGAATTTATTAACCACAATGCAACTGTCAACGTTTTGCTGGCAACCATACAAATATGGTGGAATCCCCAAAACATCTTTACAACATATTAATAATCATTGTGTCAACCCAAGTCTATCAAGCAGCCTCACTTGCTAACTGTCATAAGGTTCCTACTTAATCTTCTTATGTCACTTCTTGGGACTAATTCCTCGTGCCCTGGGAGGAAGAGCCGCAGCCACCAAAGCCAGCCCAGATGCGCACGGATTCACCTCCGGTGCACGGCGGCTCCTCGGAACAAAGGCATCTTCCCTGGCTTCCTTGAGTGACCCCATCGTGCTGGATGGCACCTGGCCCAGTGCATGGTGACCCTGCTCATTTGGGGTTTCAGTCTAGGTGATCCTTAAAGGTCCCTTCCAACCCAAACCATTCTGATTCCAAATCTCACCCACTGAAAATAAGTAAAGGCCAATTCTTCCTGCTCTCCTGCCTAATTTGGGGCTGTCCCCCAGGCCAGCGCTGGGCTGCTGCTGACACAGGTCAGAAGGGGTTTGGGTTGGAGATCAGGGAAAGGTTTGCTCCCCCAGAGGGTGCTGGGCACTGCCCAGGCTCCCCAGGGAATGGGCAGGGCCCTGAGGCTGCCAGAGCTCCAGGAGTGTTTGGACAACGCTCCCAGGGATGCCCAGGGTGGGATTGTTGGGGTGTCTGTGCAGGGCCAGGGGTGGGATCGATGATCCCTGTGGGTCCCTCCCAGCTCAGGAGATTCTGATTCTGTGGTTATAAATTCATACGCTCAGCCACTGACTGGTGCCATCATTTAGTGGGGGTTTCTTGATTACCTGGGAGATGAAGGTGGCTCAAACAGAGACTGCATCTTGCAAAGCATTTTCCAGATGCAGCTGCTGAAGCACCACCTCGAGTCAGAGGCTTCTGGCCAGGGGCCAGCTCGGACCCTCAGGGCAACAGTGAAGATCCCTCAGTGCCCACACTGCTGTCACTCTGAATGTCACACTGACATGCCACCCTGATGCATTACACCATTTCAGCACTGGAAAATTCCAATAAATTTTTTTAAAATCATATTATGGCTTTTTTTATTGGTGTTCTCTTTTACACCTCCATAGCTTTTGCTCATTCCCTCCTCCTCTCCACCAAAGCACTCTGAAACCTCTTCCCCATGTTGTGTCCTATGGGACACTCCAGGATTTGCAATATCCAGCACACAGAACAGGATGAGAACACCCCAAATGTATTAAGTACTCCAGTCTCACCAGCTTGGCTTGCTTCCTGTAGGTTCCAGCCCTACTCACTGCATTGGTACTGGACCCAAAATCCTGGAAATTTGGGGGAGCCTGTCCTCTGCTGGAACCCAGCACCAAGCACAAGAGAAGGATGTTCATGAAAAATACAAATACTCTCTCTCTTCTCTTATGAACACTAGAAAACAGATCCTTGACTGGTTTATGCTAAAGAGCAGCACCTGCTCCTTTTACACAACAGGGATCTTCCTCCCCTTTTTTTAAAAAATTGGTATTTTAGATAAGAGAAGCCCTTTCCCTACTATTTCTGCAGATAATCTCCTGGCACTCTCCTCCTGCCTGCTTCCATTCTCCTTTCATAGTCTCTCCAAGGATGCTTAACCTGATCAACACTCTATTCCAAACAAAAGCTGGAATGTCTCCTCTTGAATCTTAAGGATGAGCGAGAGCTACAATCACACCTGATGTGTCAGCTGGGAAATCATCAGCTGCTACTCAAACCCACAGATTTGTCCCTGTCTCTTTCATGAAACATCAAGAGCATCATGTTTGGATAGGATTTAAAAGAAATGAATAAATAAATAAGAAGGATAGAGTTGAACACTCCTTACTGGCAGTCATAAGCAATCTATGACCCCTCATGGCATATGCATACAAAACATTTAGGAAACATGTTTATAAAACATAAAATTTCTCTCTGTTTTTAGAGTTGGTGATCTAGCTACTTACCATCATTGCCCTACAAGGCACTGTTCTGCTTTGCTCACTTTGAAGGCTGGGTCACACAAATAAATGAAATATTATGTCTGAAATTATGTGCCCCCTGCCCAAATCAACACTAATAAACATTTAAATATACCCTTAGCTCCAGGTCACAGCCATGAGAAGTAAAAAAAAAAAATAAAAAAAATAGAAAGTTAATTTCTCTGAGAAGTTTATTGATAGTATTTATAGTATTTTATTTATGGGTCCTTAGTGGACCTGTGGAACAGCCATAGAGAGCTCACCTTAGGACTGTCACTGGGTATTTAAAGTATTTAGAGGCAAAATAACATTTTATAAGATGTGAAACAGAAAACTCATGTTTTAGGAAGTCAGAAAAATTAGGAGACTAATTAAAAGAAACATATTAGAAATTCAATCTTGGTAAGGCAAAGACCATACTCCAACTCCCTCCTGCAACCCTCAGACATCCCAGGAAGGGAAACCAGTAGACTCCAGAAAGCAGGAGGAAGCAGATGGGAGGATCCAGTGGGACAAACAGATGGATGCAGGAGGAAAAGAGGACTTGTCTCAATCAGAGAGGCTGAGGCTCATGCCCAGGTCTGCCTGCTGTGGCCAAGGGGCAGAAGGGGCCATGCCCTTGGACTAGAAACCAGATCTTTGAGCAAGGGAAGGGTTTAACACCCGGAGCTCCCAGCTCCAGCTGTCCAAGGAGCTTTTTACTGCTATTTTATTCAAAATTCTAAGGACTACAGCTTTTCTTGGGATGGTATCTGAAACTCATCAACTGGAAAAACCCACAAGCCTAGCTTTCACAGTCAAATTAAACATTATTCCAGGCAGGTACATGGAGTTGAAGCCACTCTTCTGATGTAAGGGCACAGTTGATCTAATTGGAAAAAATATTTCAAGTGCACTGGGAATAGTCACTGTTAACTGAATGCAACAACGAAAAAGGAAAAAAGAGCATGCAGACCCCAGGGAATTACCAAATCAATTAACAACTAATTCAGGAACTAATTTCTGTATTGCCTCTTAGCACAAAACTGTATCTTTAATTTCTCCTGCAATAAGCATCACCATGATAGTCCTAACACACTCTGACGCTTTAAATGAGTTTACAAGTATCTCTTTTTGATTGGCTATATAACATTATTTCTTCACAGTTCAATGCAACCATAGCCAAGTGCTCTGAAATATTTAATTATACTGGTAGCAACCAGTTAACAATTTACAGAACCACAGTGAGTACAAAACATTTTCTAACTGGTAATCAGCTAATTAAAAAAAAAAAGCCAGCAAAACGTGTATGTTCTGATTATAAACAATTGCAGAGGAATTACACAGAAGATTTCAGCACTAGGAGTATTTGGCTCAAAACCATACCCTGGTGTTTGTACAAGCTGATCTGGAGACTGATTACTGTGATTAGACAGACGTGTGACAGAGGAAATTACACCTCACGCTGGAGATAAATAAATCAAACCATGTCATCTGCCAGTTCCTTGTAAATCACGTCAGTCCTGACTTTGGCAAAGCTGCTCCTTGGAGACACCCAACGCTGGCTCGCAAACAGCAGCCCAGAAACCTACCTGAGCATCAGTAAGGAAAAATACAAAGCAGAGGAGTTCTGGAGAATGCTCCTTCAAGGTCCTGAGGGGAGCCTCAGAGAAAGATGGAGAGAGACTTTTCACGAGGGCCTGGAGTGCCAGGACAGGCGGAGTGGATTCAAATTGACAGAGGGCAGGGATAGATGGAATATTGGGAAGGAATTGTTCCCTGGGAGGGTGGGCAGGCCCTGGCACAGGGTGCCCAGAGCAGCTGGGGCTGCCCCTGGATCCCTGGAAGTGTCCAAGGCCAGGCTGGACACTGGGGCTGGGAGCAACCTGGGATCATGGAAGGTGTCCCTGCCCATGGCAGCGGGTGGCACTGGATGGGTTAAAGGTCCTTTGCAACCCAAACCATTCCGGGATTCTCTGTTTTGGAGCAGAAGCAGCAGCACAGGGGACTGGGGACTGTGTGTCAGTGAAACAGGGGGTTCAGTACAGAAACACACAGATGTAAGGAAGGGAGGTAAATCCTGGGTTCTGTGTGCCCTCCACATGTTTGTTGCCATCCTCTTTCTGATATGCTTTTGGCCCTTACCTGCATTAGCCACTTTTATCTCACAACACAACCTGATGTTGAACTCAGACAGAAGAGAGAAGCCATCAGATAAGCCCTGGCACCACTGGCTGTAGCATCATCTGTCTGCCATGCCCCTCTAGATTGTTTTTTTCACCCTGTCAAGTCAGATGAATCAAGCAGGAAGAGCTGCTAAGATCGTTGCTTATTTGTTCTCTCTTTCTGGTAGACTCCAAGTAAACACTTGCAGCCAGGAAAGCTGCTGCAAAGAGCATTTACTGCTTGTGAGGACGGCCAGTCTCGGATGTGACACTTGCCTGGAGCACCATGGTGCTCTTGTGGGAGTGAGGATGACTAAGGACATCACTCTGACTGACCAGACGTGGCAGATGATCCCTTTTCAAAACCTATTTCCAAGACACTGCTCCAGCAGCTGGCCAGACAGCTGCGGGTGTTTTAAGGGAAAACAGGTTTTGGGTAGGATGATCTCACTGCTTCAATGGAAGGGCCAAGATAACAGGAGTGTTGTGTGTCAGTCCATGCAAGATTTGTGTAACTGGTGCTTAAACATCCCAGCCAGGGCTAAAAATGAACAGAAATGAGGTTAGGAAGAAGAAATGCACTAATGAAGCAGGGGAAGTAGAAAACCACTACTGAAACAGAGGGAACACCGACCTACACCTGCAGGGAGCTGAGGAGAAGTGACAGGCTTTTTATGCCAATTTTGACATTTGATGAGAGCATCTTCAAAGTCACCTTTGCTGAGTTTAATGATTTTTTTATAAAATTCAAATGTATGTTGGGAAGTGCCAGTTTTGCTTATGCCCATCTTGAGGAAAACCTGCAATTGGTGCATCCAGGAATCTAGCTCTTCTTCATGAACAGCAAAACAGTGATGCCACCCCCATGCCTTGACATAAAAAAAATATTTGCCATATTTAGGTCAGACTAAAGGAGGGGAAAAAAAAAAAGATTAAAAAAAAAAAGACAAAATACCTAATTTCATTAAGATTACTTAATTGTACTTAAATATGCCAAGCTGGCAGGCAAAGAAGGTCATTTGAAATATCACCTAAAAGTAAAGCCTGAATAAGATATTCCAGTTTCTCCATTAATCCAGCCATTTGCAAACTGAGGGAAGGGAATGGATTCTGAAGTTCACCTTTGCGAGTCATGGATGGCAAATTTTTCACTGTGTCATCAATACAGCACTAACCATTAGAACTTTTATTTCTAATCCAGGCTTTGAGTTTGTCATCCCTAAATGATGCAGCAATTTGGGGGCAGGAGAGGTGCAGCACCTCCCAGGGTAAGCCAAGGGTGGAGACCATGTGACAAACACTGATTTTGGCCAGGTTTTGGTAAAAAGAACAGTCAAGGTTATATAGCTGGGAGTATATAATGATGTGAGCATCTGTGATTAAGTGCAAAGGGCAAAGAAAAGAAGGGCTGGGAGCAGGAAGTCAAGGCCAGCTCTTACGTATTTATTTACACTCCAGTCTGGGGGGATGGGGGCAGGACAGAGGAAAAAAATAGTAAAAATTAAGGAAAAAAAAAAAAAAAAAGAAAGAAAAAAAAAAAAAGAAAGAGCACACAGCTGCCATCCCAAAAACAGACCTCCCATCTGCCACCCACGATTTGCATGTCACCTTCTCCAGGCTCATTTGTACTTCATTAACTGCCATTGACTTAACAAGATTTATGCAAATGACACCATAGGAGCTCGCTAACTCCCACTGCAATCAAGTGATTATGTATGTACAATTCTCCACAGCAATGAAAAATTAATACATGACAAGCCCCCTCACCGCTGAGCTGAGCTTCTTGCTTTTATTTTTCTTGTTGTGTGCATTTTTTTAAAAAAAAATTGAATATGCCCTACTGATAAAGATTTCCCAAACCCACAAAACCCAAAGTAATTTTCCCAAAACGCTATAAAACCTCCCATCCTAGAAAGTCAATCCCCCAAAACTGTGCAGCCCAATGTGTGCTTCAAAATATTCTTCAAAATAATCACTCAGGCTAGCAGGAACAAGACTTCTCTTCCAGAATAAATGGCTTTGGAGGGAGGATTCTCCAACCCGAGCAAGACACTTGCTTTAAGAGCAGTATTAGCAATGCTACAGAAAATAGCTTAAATATTCTTAGTTTAAGCACCCCTTTCTCAGAAGGTACAGAACTTCCTGTGGATTTTAACTTGAAGCCAATATTGCTCAAGACTTTTTTCTGACTCTGTTTGATTTGGACATGATTTTTAAGTGGCACGCAAGTTGAAATTTTGGATAATTTTTTAAAAATTTTGACATTCCCAGTTCTCAGCAGCTGCTAAAAAGTCCAGGATTTAACACATGCATGCATAAGGTGTACCTCCCCAGGAAACCTACCTTCCCAAAACTTCATTCACCTTAAGTGTATTTTGGCAGGAACAAGCAGCCACCCTTTAAAAACATGCTTGATTTTCACTACAATTTCACTTGCTTTGCCTACATTTTGGGTTTCTGCTGGGAGCAGGAAGGGTCATCAGGACATGGCTTAGCCCAATAAAACCAAATTTAGCACTGCAGTGAAAAATCAGCTTTACCACATAGAAAGGACACGGAGAATAAGAACATTAACTCTTTTTGACCAGGCTGCTCTGAGTTGAGGATAAAGCCCTGAAGGAATGAGGTGTCTCCTTGGAAGGAAATAGGCCATTCACAATTTTACCTTGTTCATGGAATCCTGGAATGGTTTGTGTTGGAATGGACCTCAAAGTCCATTACAACACCCTGCCACGGCCAGGGACACCTTCCCCTAGGCCAGGGGCACTATCCAAACTCTCCCAAACTCTCAGGGATTTCCCTTAAAATCCTTAAACAGGATTCAGGCACCAAGAACAGGAATACAGGAGCAGGTTGCAACTTGGCTTGCTTTTGACCAAAACCCACTGGCAGCTGTGCAGGTCCATACCTGGGTCCCAGAATTATCAGCAACTCCTTCACAGTGCTGGGAGACATTCCCTTTTTTCCTCAAAACCAGAACATTTGCTGCCTTCAAGGAACTTGTTTTGGCTGGAGGTTTTATCATTTGTTTCTGGGGTGTTATTTGGTTTGGTTTTGTTCTTGTTCGGTTTTTTGGGGTATTTTTTGGTGGAGCTTTGTTGTTGTTGTTGTTGCTTAGTTTTATTCTCCCACAGCAATCCTGGGAATGCTTCAGCCTGAAACCAGATTTCTCTTTCTATTCCCAAGTATCCCAAGCAACAAGAGACAGGACAAGAAGAAACAGCCTCAAGTTGCACTAGGGAAGGTTCAGGTTGGATATCAGGAAAATTTTCTTCACAGAAAGGGTGGTGAGGCATTGGCAAAGCTGCCCAGGGCAGTGGTGGAGTCCCCATCCCTGGAGGGATTTAAAATCCATGAGGATGTGGTGCTTGGGGACATGGTGAGTGGTGGCCTTGGCAGTGCTTGTTTAAAAACTGGACTTGGTGATCTTAGAGAGCTTTTTAAGCCTTAATGACTCTGTGACTCCATTTGCCACAGAAAACATCATGATGGAAAGGGTTTCTCATCTAAAGAAGAACAGCAGCACTAAGATCTTTAGGTCGAGAAGTTCCCTTCCACAGCCCTCTCTCTTATTCCCAGTTAAGGCATGAAATAAAAGACACCAACTTTCCTAGCAGGAATTTCTGCTGCCTCAGAGGCAGCTCCAAGGATCTGGCACTGTTGAGCCCTCTGAGAACGTGGCTGGATCAGCAACTGAACCTGGAGGCACCTCTACTGACCAGACCTCCAAAATCCCTCCTCCTGACGCCTGAGTGGGATGTGAAATCCCTCTGGGAGCAGCCACCCTGCAAAAACCTCCCATCCCCAAAGCACGGGATGGATCTGCTGAGGACTCACATCAAGGATTTGTGGATAATGGCTTGTACATGACAAAATGGAATTACCATAATTGGGATTAGTAACAAGAAGGACACATTCCCAAAAGATTGGTCATATTTGGTACACAAGCAGGGCTGCAAGGAGAATTTTTCCATACAGAAATTCCATCTATTGCAAGGGATATTACTTTATAACGCACTGTGGCACAATCACACTTGTTTTTTGCCATGTTTATCCTACCATACTCTTCCTACGAGTGTATTTTTAATCAAATTAATTCCATACCACAGCATTTTAGGAAAGAACAGTACGGATGCCTGGAATAAATACTGGCACATCTATTCCTCAGTTCTACATTCTCAGCTGCACTTTTGTTTAATTTGCATTACCCGAAAGGATTGCAGCTGGTCTAACCCATCCTGTACCATACAAAAAAGCTGTAAGAAAATAAAATTGTAGCTTGCTTTAAATGCCTGGAATCTCCTCCCCTGAATGCAGAGCCAAATACTGAGCTCCTCTGCTTTCAAACTGCTCTTCTGGATTGCAGTGTGCTTGATTAAAATTTGCCTACTGGAGATTCACACACGACAGCATTTTTGCTTCCTGATGGTCCCGAAAGGTCTTTTAGAATGACTTTAGGGAGAAAAATCACAGCTAATAGTTAAGAGTGCAAAATCAACTCCTCCTCACACCCAGAAATGGAGGAAGCCCATGAAACACCCCAAAATATGTACACCCAGCTCCACACAGGACATCCAGGGCTACCTGGCAGGATAAGGCATGGACTGAGGGAAGATTAGGAGAGGCAAGTGAGCCTCTGGAGGGCAGGAAAGGCACCAAAACAACTGGAAACAAACATGTGGGAAGGAAGCAAGTGGAAAAGAAAGGGAGCTTATCTCTAGCAAGGCAACTCTCGTAGTACATGAGCAACTCTCGTAGTACATGAGTAAACACTTGCAAACACTACCACAGAAACTGTGTGAGAAGCATTCCATGGGAACGTGGAGATCTCAATGGATTCAGTGCCATTTCATTTGAGAAAGTAAATCATCTCATTCCCCAAATACTTCCCCATCCAACGCTGGCACTGCTTTTGCCTGTCAAAGGAGTGTTCCCAGCTACAATTTAGCATCGAGTTTCCAGGCTAATGAAAGTGCATCTAGGCTAGCAAAAACAGACCAAAACAAATCCTCGGCTTCAAGTCCTGTTGTGTAATGAGAAAGTTTAATTAAGGCCACACATTACAGCTGTAAACGTTCTCTTATATAATAAGGTCTAAATGAAACTGAACCTAATCAAAGTTACAATTCCTTCATTAGCAAATTACAAACAAGAGCACGCAGCTGACACACCGGCCATGATTATCACAACTAATTGCCTCGTTGTTACGGAGCAGCCTGGAACTGTGTTCAGATGTCCGTCTGTGGTAGCAAATTAGGGCCACATCAGGCTATTCCTGCGATCACAAGGGGCTCTTGTCGAGCGATCTGATTTACCCTGCGCCTGGCAGCACTCGGCCCAATCAAAGCCCCCTCTACAAAGGCAGCTTTGAAGCCAGCACAGCCTAGAAACCCGCTCCATATGCAGGCCGGCAGACTGCACTTCATTAGGCCTGTTGTCACATTTTCCCTCTTCTTATTCTAATGATCCTATTTTAATACACATAGGAACCTCTCCTAATTGATGTCAAGTGAGTGACTTCCACATTCATCACGGGCGCACATCAAACGCCGCTCGGCGCCCGGCCCCGCCACCGCCGTGCCGCGGACCCGAGGTGTGTCTCCCAACTATGGAAAGCAGGGAAGGGAAAAAAAAAACAAAAAAAAAAAAATACAACTATTTCGGCATTACCTGTTTAATTGGGATTGCGCGGCCGCTTCCAATGCTGTCTGTTCTGCTCTCCAGGACCTTCTTCTCTTTGTCTGGGTCACTCCCTTTCCGAGACTGCAGAGCAAAAAGAAAAGTTTGTGCTCCATTAAATGCACACAGGGGATGCTTTTATTTGCCTTTTTTTAAATTCTTTCGGGGCAATTAAAAATAATTTGGCAGGTAAATATAGGCTCAAAATTGGATCGACGCAAGCACACAACCACCCTAAAATCTGAATAAATTTCCCACCCACCACCCATAAATTTTAACCATTCAGTAGTCTGAAATGCATTTGGGTTTAAGGAGTTACAGCTTCACTGTCTGAAGACCCACAACATCAGAGGACACGTTTCTGAAGTTTCCAAGAGTGGCTCCAAAGGGGAATGAAGGTGCCATCTCCTCATTAAAAAAATTTAATATACCCGTGGCATACATTTAATTCCCAGTCGTGTAGTTCTTAGAAATGTCAGCAACTATTTAGAAATACGATTTTATAATGCTGGGTTTGACCATACGGACTTCAACTTCTTATGTTTTTTTCTGTTTTGGGATGCTCAGAAAGTTGGAACTGCAAGAAAAGCCGGTGACTAGAAAAACTTATCTGAATAAAACGTGGGAAAATTAGCACGAGGAGAATTTTACCCAGTTCTGAAACCCAAATTGCTGTATCCTAGCTTTCTCCATGGTTGGAACTGCTGCAGGAGTAAGGTCACAGCGCTCCCTTCATGACTTTATCGAGTTGTGTGGGAATTTGGAGAAGTTATTCAGATCGCAGCCCGCTATTGCGACAGAACGCGCGGGCGCAGCGATTTTGACGGATTTATTTTATTACAAAAAAGAAGACCTGAGAGTCATCCTCCTTAATAACTGCGCTGACAAGCGACAACTTCACTCCATTACTTTCCAATGGGAACATTACTCACACGGTATCGGAAACGGGGAAACGTTTTCGTGTGCTTTTCAACTCAGCAATGATGTATGAAAGGAGCCCATTTGTGGTGTCCAGCACCGCCGTGGGGAGTTAATGAAACCCAGGACCACGCCAGAGCCCGCTCCGCCTTGCCAGCGGAAAAGACAGCAAAATCAGGAGGATAATCGGGACTGGGGGTGCCAGTGCCCGATTCCCCCATCCCACAAAGGGGTGGAAGGAGGAATAAACCCCTGGAGCAGCTGCCCCTGGGTGTGAGAGGAGGGAGGGAAGGCAGTGAGGAGGACTCCAAGTAAGAGCATTCACCCAGTGGGGATCCCGCAGTGGCGGCCCCGCTCCGCCGGGAACGGGCTCCTATCACCAGTTACTATGGTTCGGGGCAATGGAATGACGTGCCGGGGAATTAAACAAAGAACAAATGAAAGCAAGCAAAACAAGTGGGAGGGATGAAATCCAGTGTGCAGGATAACTATTGTTCCTCGTCCTTCAAGACAGATTTCTGCCTCTGAAAGTGCCACTTCCCAAGAATACAAGGCAAAACAAAGCGTCAATGGCGCAAAGCGCCTGTAAGTGACATTGTAAAGAAACTCAGTGAAGGTGCCCAAATCCTTGGGAGTTGTCAACTTGAATGTTTCTTTTTTATCTGACTTTTTTTAGAGAAAGGACCCTGCCTCTGAAATGCAGGCTGAATATCTACAGGCTGTTTTTCATTACTGGTTTTAAATCATCACCGTTCCCTCAAAGTTACCGCAGCTGGAAATCACACGCTGCACGTGGAAGGGAAATATCTACGTGCAAAATACTGGCAAATGCCAAAAGTACAAAAACGTAGGGATTTCTGTGAGGCAAATTCCCTTCTAGCTGCTCGTAATCACAGAATCCCTAATGTTTTCCAGGGGAGAATCTTCGCACGCTCAGCTATTTATAAAGATAAATTGTGCAGTGAAACAGAGATCTGGTTCTTCTATGCTTTTGTACCTACGACACACACAATATGTCTTGTATCCTAGCAGAAAAAAATTCACCCCAAGCCACGCTGGAGCAACACTTCCCAGGACTTTTTCTGATGGCACATCTACACAATAAACAGTTCCATATTTAGAACTTACTTGGTGCCAGCAAACCAGAAAAAGTCTGGAAAAATTAAAGCACCTGCATCAATGCCATTGCAGTGATTCCCCCATTGCAATGGAAGTCATTCACAGACTGAATCCACGTAAAACTTGACCCAAGATGTCACATCTGAGTTTGGGCACAACCAGACCCAGATCAGCACACAGAGCACCCCAAGAGGAAAATTCTCATCTCTAACAGTACATAGTGAGACAGAGAGTTCATTTTAAGTCTGAAAAACTCTCTAGGAATTCTGTAAATATACAAGACAGGTAACACTGAATGTGGGAAAGGTGATGCACCTTTCTATGCCAGGAATTCCCCCACCCAATGTGGGATCAGACATGGTTAGAACGAGTTTCTTGCTTAGCGAACCTCAAAAATGCATTTTAAATCCTCACCCACCCCACACAAGATTATTTGGTGTTCCCTGTTATCACACTGTTCAAAACAAAGGACATTAACTCTTCTAATATTTCATCTATCTTATCACTTAAGGGGAAAATCAGCTGCTGCAACAATAGCTTTATAACAAACATTAATACTCAATGTCAAAAAGATGAGATGCTGCATTTAGTGCACTGAACGGGTTTTAAATTCTCAACCCTATTCCAACTCAAAAACTGTAATCAAGATGACTTAAATACTTTCTACTTAGCCCAGTTCTCTTCCAGCAACAGAAGATCACTAAACAGTTTACCTGTGCTAGATATCAAGGGGTAACTTGCAATAAGTCAACAGAAATATATCTGATTCTGTAAGAGATAAAGGCATAAGAGAAGCACAGCAAGAAACCCAGAGCTAAACAGTACAAATATTTTAATTACACTCGCTGTTGGTAACTACACAGAAAACACTAGTTATCTATTCATGCAATTAAATAATTCCAGGTTATTGGTTATATTACTTGGCACAAAAGCTGGGTTATAGCAGAGTGGGTGTTAAGCACTTCAGGACCTAGATTACAGGGCAACTCATTAAACAATCTCACTACACCCACCTTAAAAGACACAACTAATTCTGCAAAAGCAAATAATTATTATTTTTCCCAGTTATCAGACAGTAAGAAAACTATCAACATCCTCTCATATTAGTAAATCTGGTTCTCACTAATTATCACAAACCAGAGCTTTAGTCAGTTTGCTTATAGCTGACTTAACATTCTTCTCAAATCTTTCCTGTGACTGTACATGGGTCTGTTTTTCTCTCCTCCCTTTCTCAAATTTACAGCTGTTCCAAACTGAAACATCCCCAGCTCCCCAAATATCAACACCACCTCCAGAGCCCTGGCAGCACCTCACACATCCTTCAGCCCCGACATGGATGGTCGGCGATGTTTTCAGGGATGCAGCAGCGACCCAGCTCTGCTTCCAGAGCTCTGACTGCTGGTGGTTTCCGGGCTGACACTGACATCTAGTGGGGTTGGGAACTCTAGAATTCTCCCACCAAACTCCAGATGGTTCTCACCAATGGAAAGAAATCTGCACGATTGTTATCAAATATCGGCGTCAAAGCCGGGACACCTCTCCCCAGGCCACTCATTTTATTGTTTTCCACCTACACGTTTGCACCCAAAAAAATGTGTGATCTCTCCTTTGCAGGAGTGGGTTTAAATCAAACACCTCTGTTGGGATGGACACAGGATCCCTGGGGCTCTGTGCTGTCACTCAGAGCTCCAATATGGTGACAAAACTTTCCACTTGCTGAAGGTGGAGAGCTCAGATTTCCCTTAGAGTATGAGGAAATGGTTTTGTCGGGTTTGTGTGTGGGAAGTGAGCATGACATCACCTTTGGAATAAAATATATAAATTCTTCACGTTGACAGGGAAGTTGTGGACTCCTAAACACAACTAACATGTAGCTACAACCCCCAAGGGAGTTACACGAGAGGCCAGAGGGATTCTGAGTTTGCTATGACATGTGTGAACTGTCAAAAAACTGCTTACAAACCACATTACACCTGCAACACGATCCCAGAGCTTCCAGCAAGAGGGCTTAAACCAAGGAAACCTTCACTCAGGGCTTCCCTCGCATCTCCCAAAATACTTCTGCTTAACAAAGACCTGTCATATTGCACCAGACAGCTTTCTATTCGATTTTTTGTTTGATTTTGGATTTTTTGACCTCCCAATGAAGCAAAAAACAGGTAGTTTGGAAAGGAAGACAAGTTACTTTAATCTCCATAATCTTTTTTAACCCTGGAGAAGAAAAAAGTGATTTCATTCTGTATAATAATAAAAGTAGCACAGGGTAGTTATGGAATAGTTTGTTTTGGGAAGGAGCTTAAAGCCTATCCAGTCCCATGCCTGCCATGTGCAGGGACACCTTTCATTATCCCAGGGTGTTCCAAGCCCCCTCCAACCTGGCCTTGGACACTGCCAGGGATCCAGGGGCAGCCACAGCTGCTCTGGGCACCCTGTGCCAGGGCCTGCCCACCCTCCCAGGGAACAATTCCTGCCCAATATCACATCTACCCCTGCCCTGTCAGTGGAATTTTCATCACTGGAGGCCCTTGTCCCAAGTCCCTCTCAACTCTCCTGGAGCCCCCTTAGGCACTGACAAGGGCTCTAAGGTCTCCCTGGAGCCTTCTCTTCTCCAGGCTGGACAACCTCAAGTCTTTCAGCCTTCCTAGGAAAAGTGTTCCTGTTTAAGTCTCAAACAGCACCACCCAACGATAATTCCAGGATGTTCTGGTCTGCAGTCCACAGCTCCAACTCCGCCCTCCTGTGTGGACCAGAGCAGCCCTGCTGCAGGGGGCTGAAGCTCAGGCTGTCCCCACAGCAGCACACCCAGCAGAGCAGCAGAGGGGCCCCTGGCTCACTCACCGTGAAGAGGTTGGATCGGCGCTTGGACTGTTTACGGACAGGAGTTGGTGTGTTGGCAGTGGGAGGAACATCAATCCGCAGCTCCTTCTGGCTGGTGCTTGGAGTTGATGGGACCGAGGAGGAATAATCACTTAAACTCCCTCCTCCATTACTGGTCTGCAAGGATTAAAGGGAGTTTTAAAACAGTGGCACACTGCTTTCAAGAAATGACAGTCCACAGCTGTATTTTATTTACTCCTGATTTACTCCAAATTTAAGCAGAAGTGCAGCCAGGGCTCAGCAGGCCTGCCACTTTTCCACACACTTCTATTCCAAGCCTTTAAACATCTCCCCTGCCATTATTTTTTGAATACTTAGATAGCTCTGTTTATACAGCAGACACATTTTTGTTCTACACAGTATCACCTTACTGGGTGTCAACAGTTTCATTTGTTTTCTAGTGTACGGGTAAGCAAAATATTGGGGAAAACCTTCCAAATCTAGATTTTTACTAAACTAAATTCTAACCTAAGAGAAAACACCCAGTGCCATGGAGCTGCATGGCTGGAGTTAAACCTACTCTGGAGACAACAGATCACTGAGAGCTGATCAAGAAAATTAAAATAATTCAGGGTTATAAAATGCCTATCAAGGGGTTGGATAAATCCCAACATATGCCAAGCATCACAGAATCTCCTGAGCTGCAAGGGAGCCACAAGGATAATCGAGTCCAACTCCTGGCCCTGCACAGGATTTGCTGAAGCCACTAGTGAAAAGACACAGAATTTATAAGATATTCCAATGTATTCAAGGCAGACAAAACCGTGATGTTATATCCTAGTCCTGAAAGAAAAAAAGCATTGAGCCTATAAAATGGGCTCTGTTCAATAAATGAACAGAGGTAACAAATTCCTAAAAGCAGGAAGATGAGGAAACTGGACAGAATGAAAAGGACCAAAAGGTGATTACAAAAAAATTCTCAGTTTTTTCTTTAAAAGGACTTATTGCACATGACATAAATGAGTACTAAACACACCATTAAAGGAGGAGATGTTCTGTGTGCTGATGAGGGACTGGGGCAGGACAACAATGGAAATTCTGCCTGCTGGGGATGGAAAGCTCAGCAGAGGAGCAGCAGTGGAAGAAGGGACTGGGAAACAACTCACATGTAATTTTGGGGGGGAAAGAAATGTCTGGGATGCACAGAGAAGGGGGAAAAGCTATCTTTAAAGCAATTGAGTTTCCTAGAGGAAGTGAGAAAAAGGTGATAAGAGGGCATTTCCAAAACTCCTGAGGAGAAAGATGGCTGATGGGACTTCCCCCATGCTCCTTGGGGATCAGGCTCTCAAGCTGCAACCAGTTAGGATGAAACCAAGTTAGGATGAAAAAGTAGGAGACAATCCCCTTCACCCCCCAGCTGAAGTCTCTCCGTGGTCCAAGATCTCTTCTGATTCTTGCAGCTTTTCCAAAGCAGGGAGCAGAGTTGAAGGCACTGAAAGCAACAGTGGGGCTGGAGAGAGATTTCCTACAACATTCTCAAGTGCCAGAGGAAGCACCAGCAGAATTGGGAGACGCATGTAAAACAAGGGAGATGAAATAATGTAATTGAAATGATCATTTTTAACGTCCTAATGGAGAATGGTAATACTGGACAGATGTTCAGGACAAGCTAGGAAGAAGTTTTACCCCACCTTTGCTTTTCCTGTCTCTGTAGCAGCTTGTTTCCAAACCATTGGATGTGTTGGAGGAGAGAAGAGTGACAAGGAAATCTTATTTTTTTTAAATTGAAATGAACAGATTTATACCCTAAGAGCCTACTTCCCAGATGGAGAACATGGAAGGTTCCCTAAAATTTTACCTTTTAAATCCTTCATCATTTTATAGCATCATTTTACACTTTTTGCAGCTGCCTCCTGGATTTCTAAGTGATTTATTTTCTGGGAGTGAGTAACTACTAAAGGAAAACACAAACCTGTTGGATATTCTATTCCCCAAAGACACACAGAGAGTTTCTATAAAAAAGGTCCTGCAGGCAATGTTTCTCTTCCCACACACCAAGCCCAGTGGATTTCCAACTTTGTAAATAAAACTCTGAGGTGATTTCAAAATAAGCCACTGGCTGGAACAATGAAAAACACAGCCAGAGAAACACTTGGAAACCACAGAATGATTTGGGTTGGAAGGGACCCCAAGGATCATCTAATTCCTACTCCTTGCCTTGGGCAGGGACACCTTCCACTGTCCCAGGCTGCCCCAAACCCCATCCAGTCTGGCCTGGGACACTGCCAGGGATCCAGGGGCAGCCACAGCTGCTCTGGGCACCCTGTGCCAGGGCCTGCCCACCCTCCCAGGGAGGTGTCTAAAATGCTTATTCTAGATAAATATTAGGTTACTTAGAAACAACCCTGTAAATACAAAAGGATCTTGATATATGTGGCATTAAATATTTTATCATTCCTCTTTTTTTTTTTTTAGTTTTAGTTTTGACATTCCAGAAAATTTCCAAAAAGCATATCCATAATCAGGTCTCACATACAACGAAATAATGGATGACTAAGCTGACTGCACTTTGCTTTTAGCAGTTTAATTTGCTTTTTTGGACAATCATGTTGTAGCAAAAACTGTCTGGAAGCATTGTGCAAACATAAATAATGCATTACTACAGATTGGCATCAGGTAGTAAGTAAGGAACAAGCTCATGGGGCAGTAACACCTGAGCTGCAGCTCAGCTGGATGTTAAGCTCCACATCCTTCCCAGGAATAATGAAAATCTCCTTGGAGAATGACACTGCTGACCAGGAAACACAACTCTGCGCACTGCAGTCCACATGGATGGACACTGAGGGGCTGGAGCATTCCCAGGGCAGGGAATGGAGCCCCAGGATGGGGCTGAAGGAGCTGGGAAGGGGCTGAGGGAGCTGGGAAGGGTCTGTAGCCCCAGGAGGGGCTGAGGGAGCTGGGAAGGGGCTGGAGCTCCAGGAGGGGCTGAGGGAGCTGGGAAGGGTCTGTAGCCCCGGGAGGGGCTGAGGGAGCTGGGAAGGGGCTCAGCCTGGAGCAAAGGAGGCTCAGGGGGGCCCTTGTGGCTCTGCACAACTCCCTGCCAGGAGGGGACAGCCAGGGAGGGTCAGGCTGTGCTCCCAGGAACAGGGACAGGAGGAGAGGGAACAATGTCAGGCTGGGACAGGGGAGGTTTAAATTGGATATCAAGGAAAATTTCTTCACCAAAGGGTGTGTAAGGTCCCTCTGTCATAGAGGAATGCATGGAGACCAGGCAGACACAGAAACATGGTGCCATTTTCAATCTCCTCTCACAGCAGAATTCCAGGAAAGACAGCCAGTGTGAAAGCATATGCAGACTGCAGATTTCAAGGAATTCTAGTCACTGGTAAAACAATCTTTCCATCTTTACATTCGAAACTGCAGTTCACAAGTCAGCTCCCACTGCTGGGGATTCCTGACTGGAATCTGCACATCAGTTTGTCTGGAGAGGGGTCTTTCACACAAACAGCAAGGACAGCTGTTGTGCCAGAGGATTTCCCAGCTGTTTTTACACCAGTGCAAACTCAAACCCAGGCCCAGCTGCAGGTACCTCCTCAGCAGGTTACCCAGCCCCCACACAGAGGCACTGAGGTGGAACTGGGCTGAGCACCTCACGGGTTTGGGAACCAGATGATCTCCACTTCCAGGGGCTGGGAACAGGAAACAACCCTTTGGAGCTGTTTTTATTGGCACTATTCTTCTAAGCTAATATCTTAGAATTGCCTTCCTGATATATCAGGTGTAAAGGACAACAGCGGGGTGAGTTTAGGGAAAAGGAATGCCTGCCTCTGTGGGGTTTTGTGAGGAAAAAGGGAACTTGTTCTTCTTTGAAATTAGACTTAGCATGGTATATAAGCATATCACGCCTAGGAAGATTGTCAACAGATAGGGGAATGGGGGAACAAAAAGCGGGATTGACATGCAGAGCACAGAGATACAGAAGCGACTGGTCTGTACTCGCCAAAAGTAAATTAAAGACCTATTCTGAGATGCCCTGTGGCCAATAAGAGGCATCCAATCCGCTGCACAACACTTCTTCCCCTCCAAACAACTCAGTCTACCTCTTGAAGTGCTCCAAAAAGCCAGACAGTGAGCTGTGACTGGAGTACCTGAATGCATCAGACAGAATGGAAGCGATGTTGCACCATCCCTCTTGTTGACAGAGTATACAACAGTTCTGTCCATCATGGTCATGAATGATAATCCTTGGATTTGAGAATAAAATTCTTTCCATGCATTCATGCGCTGCCCTGAAAGCCAACAGAGGTACATGAAGTACTTGCAAGGGTTGATACCCTCTGGGTATCAAGGGTTTTCAAGGAAAACCTTTCCCTTGACTGATTAACTCATTAAAAACTAAGTCAGAAAGAAAATTAAGCAGCATCTGCTACAAAGACAAGTGGATTTTGTCTTTGGAATAGGAAATATTGTGTGGAACAGGGCTCTGGAAATACATAACTCTAACTGTTCCTGAGAGCATTTTCTGGAAGGGGATCTCACTGAGCCATTCACCACCTCAGACTCCTGGATAGAGAAGCACCCAAACACACAGACAAGTCTGTCCCAGAATCCCAGAACGGTTTGGATTGGAAGGGATCTTAAGGGTGATCTCATTCCATGGGCAGGAACACATTTCACCAGACCAGGCTGCTCCAAGCTCTGTGCAACCTGGCAGACTAAAACCACAGAAGCCCTGGATGGTGCTGAGCCTTAGAATTCCCCCCAAGGTATGCTAAGGACTAGCCTGCTTAAGGTGACACTCAGTATTTCTTTTTTTTTTTTTCTTTCTCTAAAGCCTAAGCTTTTGACTGCAGAGTCATCTGGAGAGTTTGCAGGAGTTCAATCCCCAGGATGATCCAACCAGAGATGGAACAATATCCGACTTTATCTGAAGTGCTGCGTGTAACCACTGCCTCTGAAGGCCTTTGCTCCTGTGGAGAATGCAAGTGGCAGGGCACTGCACCGATAAGGGGTTTGATTCATGGAGGAAAGCTTCAGAGAAACATCGTTACGCCAAGAGAGATGTTCCAAAGGGCAAGACACCAGCCAGTCTTCCAGCCAAGATCAGAGATGGCAAATCTTGCCCCAGATCATCTTAAACTTGGAATTGCAGTTGCAAAGTTCTTTTAAGTCTGGGATAAGGATTCAGCTTCCTTCCCTTAAACAAGGTCATACTGCCTTTAAGTGTAGCACAAAGGAGATACGACATGAAACAGATTTCTGGCCTCTACTTTTAGGCATGACATCAGTCTTAGAAGAGAGACATCTTTGACTGGTGATGCAATTGCCCCTTTAGGTAATTATGACACCTGGCAAAGGCAGTAAAGAACATTATTTCACTTTTATTGAAACAGAATCTAGGGAGCTTTATCACAAAAGCTACCTTGCCTCGATTTTCCCAAACAGCTCTTATCACTGGCAAGAAGTTTGCTGTATAGCTGATGGTACTGCTCTAGAATTTGGTGTTTGCTGTTGACCTTCAAACTACACTTGGGTATGAAACTGGTGAGCCCCCAGGTATTTGATGTCCTTCATCAAAAAAGCTTTATTAACAAGAAATACCCTCAGAAAGGGCGAGTTCCAAGGGCCTGTGGCCACGAACTGGTCGGAGACAGAGTGGCTGAGGAAACTTGGAAAGGGGAGGACCTCTCCCAAGTGAGAACTTGTACTTCACCAGAAGGTGCCAGACTCTTCTGCAAAGCAACACACCTCACTCAGCACCTGCTGTAGAAAGAGGGGTCTGAACTCCAGCATTCTCTTTGGGTTCATCAGCAAAAAACACAGACACAGTCTGAGGTGGTATCAGGACTCAGCTTGAAGCAGAGTAACTCACAGCAGAGAACTTTTGGGAATAAACTGGCACCTGCATCTGTAGGGTTCTAACCCAGTGGGAGAAGTTACTCCCTTCTGCCAAAAAGCAGGCACTGTGTGGGACAAAGGTCCACAGTCAAAACAAATTCTCACCTGGGTGGCTCAGGACTGCAAAATAACCTGCATATTACTGAGTTTAGACTGAAAACCACACCAGAATGGCTGTGGGTATCTGACATCATTCAGTTTGTCTCCATCCCAACTAGGGACATGCCCAGAGATTATCAGTTGACACTAGAAAACAAAGACACTGAGGAAGGGTACCACCAGGGAAACACAGGGGAGCATGCAGCACACATGGGTAGAAGTTGTGCAAGTCAGAAAATTTTGGTATTAACCATGTGTTTCTCAAAATACCATTGAGTGTAAAATTCCAGCACTCTAACCTCTGGTATACAGCAGCTCAGCACAGCTGAGCAAGAGTAACCTCCAAAAACACAGCAAGGGGCTGTTAAACCACAGCACAGCAAATCCTGCAACTGCAATGATTGGCCTACTCGGACCTGCAGGCTGCTGGGTTATTGATGAGAATGATCAAAGCAGGCTTATCAATCCAACCAGGCTTTAAAGCCAAATTATTCTGCTTTGCTACTTTGTTTCTTGAACTCTAGCCAATCTGAAAAAAAATTCAAATATCACTTCAAACTACAGATCACTGACAGCATTTGGAAAATGGCAACTACCTCTTAAGCAGCAAAGAGAGCACTTGAAATGGCATGAAATACATCAGAGAGGAAAAGCAGCTTATCAGTTCCTTTTCCAAGCATTTATTTTATCTGTACCTGGCTGATATGTACGGCAGAAACCTGGGCAGAACACACAGAAGAGTGGCTCGGAGAGTTGGGCAGAGATTTGCAGGGTCCGATTGAGAGCTGCTGCTTCTTCTTGGTGGAAACGATCTTCTGGGCAACTGAAGGGAAAGAAAACATCCAAACAGGTAAGGCAGAGCCCACGTGGAAAGCAGGGCACAGGGGGAAAACACACAATGAACAACACACAAATTGGTGGGGGGGCAGTTCCACCACCAAAGCCTGCTCCAAAAACCGAGTGCATTACAAGGAAGACAAAGGGTGCTGGTTTTCCATGATGGAAAACATTCCCCAGCTCAGCTCTCCACACGGAAGATGTGACTCCAGAAGTCTCATTCCACCAGAGGACTCAGGGAAAAAATGACAAAAAAACAATACCAGGAATTCTGTACCGAGTCCCCTCTATGTTTATAACATCACACTAACAAAGCTCCTGGTAGCAAACATTTTCCATTCTTCTTTGGGATATTCTCCTGGCAGACAGAAGATATCTGGTCTCTGCTGCCAAGGAATAAGATGGATTTCCCTTTTTTTTTTTTTGATTTTTGGTGACACCACACATTCCAGTGAAATTCTTTATGGAAAGAAGCTGTATCAGGATTTCTAATATTAGCTTTTATTCCTTAGCAGCAGCAGCACAGCTGGAAAAATGCCTAATTTGTTTTGCAATTTATTAAGACATTTTCTTCAGCATAGAAGGAAAAGCAGCATTTATCAAACGGATGCAAGGATCAGAGCCATTAACATCTCTATACGTGTCTTGGCAGACCCATAACAAAAAAGATCAAACAGAACTGATGTGAAATGCAGCAATTTCCAAACCTCTCCTACAATTTTTCAATTTAAACAAGTCAAACTATTTCAGAAATTCATCCCATCGAACACTGGAACTTGAGTTCATGCTGCTAATTCAGTTAAAGCCTTTGGAAAGACCTCTTTTTATGTCATAAATACATAAAAATAAAATTTCTTGCTACTTTTCAAGTCACAAATTAAAAACTAATCAAAATTTCAGTCTTTGGAAACAGATATTTGTGTAGTGGCTACTAAAAAATGCTGCTAAGTAAATTTATCTTTCTTGCATGCAGTTTTCTTCATGAAGGGAAGCACTTCACAAGACTTGTGCCAAGGACTCTACCTGCAACACCTCCACCAAAACCAGTAACATTTACTGGCATTTCCTTAAAAGGTCCCCCAGAAACCTGTTGGAATTAAGGCAACAGAACCCAGTCTGCCGCGTTCAGAAAACACAAAAAGATAATTATGCAAATTCCAAGATTATTTTCCCTCACTTCATTGCAGCACAGGCAAGGACAGTGTAAGCATAGTTTCTTCTCAAATGAATGCAATTTTAATAACAAACTGGTCTGTGGCTTATGTTTTTCATGTAAATGAATAATGGCATAACCATGATTTAGTGAGAATACATTGCATAAAGAATGGCTCATATATATGAAGAAGCAGCTTCATTAGTTACATCCCACCTCCAACAGGCCTCTTATCATCCTGAAAGGATGATATCAATTAATTTATCTTTCCCTAGCATATTGATCATAACCTTCATCAGCTAATCATGTTTAAATTAAAGGGGAATATCGTAGCACTCTGTCATTTCAGACCCATTGGGTTATTGATCTGGAGCCTGGGAAGCCATATATTCAAATATTTTAAAACACATTAGCAACTGAAGAGAGCAAAACAAAGGTCAGATTTTAACAAATGCACATGGATTTGTCTTCATCATATGTGGTAAAGCCCTAAATTAAGACCAAAACTGAACAAAAACCACACATGAATGAAAACTTCCTTGTCTGCAAAAGCCCCTGCTCTCACATGGGAGAGATAATTAGCCAAGGAAAGGATTTACCTTTTCCCTCCAGTGTGAGTACAGGGGTGTTGGTAGCATCACACTGCCACACACAGCACAGCCTGGGTAAGGAAGGGGAAGGAACAGGGGAAGAAACCCAACACAGTCTGAACTCAGTGACTCAAACACACGACCTGAACATGAGCAAAGCACCAGGCTGCTCCCAGCCCCATCCAACCTGGCCTGGGACACTGCCAGGGATCCAGGGGCAGCCACAGCTGCTCTGGGCACCCTGTGCCAGGGCCTCACAACCCTCACAGATGTTGCTTCCCAATACCCCAGCTTCCAGGCAGTTTAAAACCATTCCCTGTGTCCTGTCCCTCCATCCCTTGTCCCCAGTTCCTTTCCAGCTCTCCTGGAGCCCCTTCAGGCCTGGAAGGGGCTCTGAGCTCTCCCCTGGAGCCTTCCCTTCTGCAAGTAAGCACACCCAGCTCTCCCAGCCTGGCTCCAGAGCAGAGGGGTTCCAGCCCTTTGAGCATCTCCTCTGGATTCACTCCAGCAACTCCACATCGTTATGCTGGAGGCCCCAAACTGGACACAGGTGAGGCCAAAATAGACCACTCTTTACCTCAAATTCCTTAGCTCCTCGCTCCATCACAACAACAATGTTCTGTAAAGTGAATTAAAAATTCAAGAAAGCAGAAATATTTTTGTCACAAGCTTTCATGTTCCGTCTCATTCCAAAGCTGCGTCTGAACACAATATTTGAATTTAACACTCTCTAAAAATATTTCTGAAACAGATGAGTACCAACTTAATCTATGCCAGGTATCAAAAATAAACCAGAGAGTGAGAAGCATTTCAACTATTTTTAAAAAATCAGTTGAATTGTCTGTACTTTTATATACTCAAGCCATCAATTTGGGACGGATTTTATTGTAATATATCAGTAGTATGAAAAGCTAAACAAAATTTATGTGCCAAGCCAAGAGCTCTTCTGCAAATAAACAGGGATAAGCCACGGATACTTAAAGTTGCAAACAAGGAGAACTGATATTTAGGAGATATTTGGTCTTTGGCGGGGACAACTGACGCTTATTTTTTATACATTTAAATTTAATTCCATGAGCCAGAATGACTGGGAGTTGTATTCTGCCTGAAGGCATTGATAATTAAAAGCATGTGAAATCCCGGCTCTGAGTTGGGAGGGAAAGCTCTTGGCTTGAATGCCTCTTCTTCCATGCCTGACCTAGCGCACCACAACAAAATTAACCTTCCCACCCCCTGCCACTTCCATCTCAAACGCTACTTTTTGTTAGTCAAAACCCACTCATTCCTCAGTGTCTCCCGTTCCCTCCCTGCCCGCATGGTTTTCAGGGAGCCCTGAGCAGGGGAGCTCGGAGCGGCACATCGCTGCTTCCCGCGCAAGCCACCACGTTTTTCCCAGGGGAACAGTGAGCACAGGCTGGTTTTGCCCAAGCAAAGTCCTCCCGCTCTGCTCTCGGGGCTGACAAGCAGAGGGCTGAACCCCTCATGCGAGGCACAGAGCTGTGCCTCCATAAGGAACTGGCTCCTCTTGGTACTCCGTTTGGGAGCTCATCCCCATTAGGGACGCCGGTGCCAGAGGAGCTGCGCTGACGGAATTGTCTTGCCCGGGTTCAAAGGGCTGTTAGCACATCAGCTCTGCCTCGACCTCATCAGCACAGCACCGTCCAAGGACAAGGATGAGAAAAGGCCAAGATCTGAGGGGAAAATACTCCCCAGGAGAAGTCCAAGGCACAAGGTGAGTCTCATCCAGCTCCACATCTCAGAACACTGAGCACTCTGCAGCGCCCAGGAGATGAGTTGAGGGTTGAGACCTGATCTCTCCCTGCTCCTAAGATGGATCCTGGAAAACACCCAAAGGCCTCAACAGTCTGATCACTCTTCATTCCCCACAGTTACTCCTGTGCTCTTTGCTTCGATCAAGGAAAGCTTGGAACATTAACAGGGAAGAAAGACTCCAGGCATACAAAGATCTGTAACATCTGGTGCCATTTCTCTTCTCAGTGATCCCAGTACAGGGGTGCTGCATATTTCAGGAGATGCAAACACCCTTCTCCAATTAGCACGAATTTAAATCAAAGCTGGTTTCTCATAAAAACCTGTGTAGGACCATTCATCTCCTCTGCACGTCCAACAACGAGTAAACAGCAGGTTCAGTGAAAACCTGCCACTTGTGCAAAAGATGAGAATGCAGGAAATTTTCCTTCACTGATGGACAGACAAAAAATAGCTTTCAGTTGAGACTGGAACGCTGATGGCTGAGTAAAAAACATCAGCAGGGATAAACACTTGCTTAAATGAAAACCTGTTTTAACTACTTGAGGGAAAAAAAACAATGCAAAATTGGGAGTTTTGTGTGAGCAAGTATTTGCTTTTACCTTAAAAAACACAAGTGGAAGAAGTTAAGATATATAGCATCTTACATTTTTACAGCAGCTGCCTTTAAGCTTATAATATTCCATGTTTACAGGATAAGTAAGAGTTCAATAAAAGTAAATTTATTCCACAATTACATATTGCAGGAGAGGCAGTAATAACTACCAGAGCAAGCCCTAACCACAAACACTTCCAAATGGGAAACATTAATGTAAGTAGCCACTATTAAAGCCATTGTACCTGTTATTTTAAATTCAATCCATTTTCTAGGCTAAACAACCTTTGTATGTCTCTGTTTAAAAGGAGAGCTTGGCATTCCACGTGTCAGGTGGAACAGAGAAATGAGTGCTGGACATTTTTAACATTGGCTTTTGGAAAGGGCAATTTATCCAGCAAATTCCTGGATGGATAAATTGCCATTTCTGCAGCCAGAAATCTGAAGTTACTTTGCCCTGAAGAAGCAGTGTCACTGTAAAAGTCACACCAGGGGAGAGGAGTGAGCACAAACTCCCTCCGTGCTCTGACAGCCTGTGGTGGAACTTGCTGGGAGAAACCTCAATGACCAAAAAAGAAAAGTCAAGTTGACCAAAAAGATATCAATCTGTAGTGCAAGGCACCAAAAGCATTAGGAAGTTTTACAAGACAAAGTGCTTGGTTAACAAATCTTTGCTTCTTAAACCTTGTCTTACAAGATATGAAAATACAGCTGTAAATCAGACTCAGTATTAAGTATCTTTCAGCAATGCCAACGTGGTTTTTTTTCCTCCACAGGTAACTCTAATTAACACTGCACATCACTTATTCCCAACTTCCATGCAAATCACTGTCTTCCAAGGCTAGGTAAGCAAATATGCCAATAAATCCACTGGAAATAATCTGGCATCTGAAGCAATTAAAAAACTAAACCTGCATTTTCTTCACTGCTTGAACAGTGCTGCAAGTAGAAGCACATGACTCAAGGATTTAAGGGGAACATTGTGCCAGACACACAGGTAAAGCCTTCTGCACATGGAGCTCTGTTGACCTTCCCATGAGGGCAGAATCAAGTCAGAAATCCTGTTATAACCCACACAGAGGGATGATTTTAAATTGCAGAGGTTAAAAAATGTCAAAACAAGGAAAAAATTCAAACTGAAAAGATTCAAAGAGAGCATTGTCAAATTGATGACGTTTTGTAAAATGTCCATAAAGGAAGCAACTGAGCTGTTAATTACCCTTTAAGAATAACGTCCTTAAGGATACCATCACTCTATGTACTTAATTCTATATCAAAACATAGAATTGTTTTTTAATCATATCGAAACATACATTTAAGCAACAGAAAAATTTATGACGCTTCAGGATTTTACCACCTTAATGAGTTATTTCCTACTCCCACTTTTGAAGCAGCTTCATGGGAAGCCCATTTTGGGGCACACACTACCAAATAACTGCTTTCATAGAGAACATTTCTGCTTTCTGAAGATTCATGCACACCCAGTGAGCTCACTAATAGAGCCCAGAAAAGGACACAAAGTGGTAGAAAGCTGCTGATTATGTTAGTGCATCTCAGATACAACCAACCCTCTAGACAGAAATAAACTAATCATATTTACTAGATCAAATTCAACTTAATTCCTGCCTCATCTGGACGGTTCTATTAACTCAACCTAAAGAAAAAGTTCACCAAGAAACCAGAATAATCAATCATTTTCTTTTCTCAGCTGCCAAAATGACACAAAGTTTTTTCCTAAGAACTCAAAGTCTTGAAGCCAGAGGTGCAGCCACACCATGAGATCACACAGCTTCATCCAGTCAGGGCACAGCTGGTTCCAAAACAAGGGCCATGATTGCTGGGAGATCTAAGAAAAAAGTTACTGTCACCTAAAACTTTGACCAAATACCACTTTTTTCACATTAAATATCCACAGATATTATTCCTCAAGATGTCAGTGTTCTCCTCAGATAAAAGCAGTCAGGTTTACTATAGCAACACCAAAAAAGGTGCTGAAACACATCACTGCTTCCGAAGCACAATGTATCTATGCTGTTCACCAAACTCAAGCTAGAGAATGTTCTTGTATTTCTAAGAAAAACCTCCCTCAAAACAAACCACCAAGGACCTAAATAAGATTAAATAAACCACCTCAGCCCATGAGCTTGTAGCCCACTGAGCCATCAAAACCCACCTCTCAGGCACACAGAGGCCTGCTGGAGAGTTAAGTTTTGTGTTACCAACATCACTTGCTTCAGTGCAGGTGGAATAAATCCTGCTCCCAAAACACCCTCCAGAAATCCAGCAGCACATAGGAAATCATCTCCTCCACCACTCCAGGCTAAAAATCCTCTGGGTTTGTGGGTTTATGTACATCCAGCTGTCACAAAAGCAGTTCCCTGCCAGAGCAGAAGCATCATAGAGCATTTCACATAAATCTCCCAAAACACATAAGCCCCCCCTTTGCACTTTAATCATTTGCTAACAGTTACAATAAGATTGTATTAAAAATTTAAACTGCCCTACTTAATGCAATTTACCTTCAAAGGTCCATTTCCAGAGAATGAAGTCGAATGATATAAATGTCGAACACTTGATCAGATTTATGGCGCCCAAGAATATTTCTCTTGATACAGATCTGACGAGTGAAGGCTAATGGCTTTAGTTTTATTACTTTTTAAGCACTTAATGGGAAAATTTAGACATTTTCAGAAGACTAAGCTCCAGCAAGAATGGTGCATTTCGAGGATGACAGCAGAGGAGAAAGCTGTGTGCTTTCTGTGGAGATGACCGGTGAAACAGCCATTATTAAGTGAGAGATTAATGCCAAGTATTTATCCAGATAAATCTGTCACACAACAGTTAGGCACGAGTGCCTCTGCTAAACAGGGGAGAGCAGCACAAAGTGCTGACTTTACAGCCAGGTTTCCAGATGGAATTGGGGCCAAAATCCCAGCAAAAGACTACTGAAGGCACAGTGGGATTGTAAAAGCAGAAGCTGAGTGATAGTGCCGTGGGCACAGATCAACCAGTGGCTGCAGGTGATTAGGAAACAGCCCTTTCATTCTTTAAGCAATCCACCTTTTCACCTCAACCACATTCTCCATAAATGCTACAAAGTTATAGTTGCATTTGACCAAAACCCAAAACCACTTTTTTTTTTTTCCCCATTTTTAATTTTTTTTTTTTAACTGAAAGACAGCTGTGAGTCCTCAGATTTCAATTAATGTCGAGGTACTTGGCCAATCAATCACTGAGTGCTATAAATTCCCCTCTATTTCTCATTAGTTACACTATTGCACAGCTTAAATCTAAACGTACCTTTCTGGGAGACTGTAAATTACCAGGCCTAAGACACAAGCGAGTGCATCAGGCATCAGGAGGGGCATAAATGATGGGAGCCAGGCCATTGTACGTGAGCTCAGCTCCAGCTGATTTACTCCTCACCAGGGCTTTTTTCACACAAAAGTAGCAGCAGCAGAAGTGCCACCAGCAGCACTCCATCTCCTGGAGTTTGCATATCTGACTTGAGACCAGTAATGACCTGTCTTTATTAACATTAACAAGTTTTATGCCCCAAATCCAATTTTCTATGGAAAAAAATATTTCTTCAGCATCTGCCAATAATGTTCCTTCATTAAATTAAGTGCAGATAGAGTTTGAAGGAAAACAAACCTGTGCCTTAATTTAACATTGGTTCTGTGGCTCTGAAAGCCACCTCCAGCCTTTTCAAAGGTGAGACAGTGCAGAAGTTACCCGACACACCAGGATCGAGTGCTGAAACTAAAAGGAACACACATTCACACATTTATTAACAAAACTATTCAATTTTTAGTCATCTACCGGCTTTATAATAGTTCTTGAACTAAAGGTGGTAAACCAGCATTCCGCAGAGGCTGATGAGGGAATGCACTTGTCACAGATGATAAATACGTTCCAAAAAATGTCTTCTATCTGAGTTAGAATTTATTTAAAACATTAATTTGAAGTTTTGAAAGTTGCAGGAAACTTTCAGCCCAGGGCTATAAGAAGACAAGAAAAAAAAAAAAAAAAAAAAAAGAGAAAAATCAAAGAAAACTAAACGTCAGCAAACTGTGACCAGTTATCAGCAGATAGTGATGTCACACTGTCAGGCACACATCAGGAATCACAGGAGCATTTAGGCTGGAGAAGCCCTCTGAAATCACTGAGTCCAAGCATTACATTACACCAGCACTGCCAAGGCACCAAGCACCACACCTGGAAGTCTGAGTCCCTCCTAGTTTCCCTAATCCCTCAATATAACCTGTTGAGCTCCTGTGTCCACATTTAATATTCAGGATAATTTTCAAAACTGAGGCAACCCATGTAGTCCCACCCACTGCCAGCTAATTTTCCTTCCTGATTTTAGCTCACTTCTTAACCAAAATGCAGCAATGCTTTGCTGAAACAAGTCCCCATGGATCCCAGACTGGTACTCCTGGAAAGACCAAGCTAAAGAAAGAACCACAACATACAAAGAGAAGCTGTTCAAAAAGTAGCTCTGTCTCCTCCAGACTCATCTCTTGAGTTGTACAATACAAAGTTGTGCTGGATTCTCTCTTTTCCACAAAATATTGACCAGATCCTGCAGCAGGCAGGACCTGCTGGCTCACACACAACTCCAATAACTGAGGAAAAGAGTTTGATGCAGAGAACAGTCTCAATGTTTAAGACCGGCCAACAACAGAAACTGAAATAAAAGGAGGAGCTTACAGCTAAAATTCACTTTGCACTGACATTTGATGAAAATCACACAACACAATCAGCGCAAAAGCTTTTCTTCTAGAGGAAGAAGTTTCAGCTTCAGTGGGCACAAGTTGCCTTGTGCAGCACCACCTCATCAGACCTAACCTCAGTTCCAAAGTTCATTATACACAATTAAAGATTCGCTGCTTTATAGAGAAGGAGTAAGGCAAAAAGGCCTCTCGAACCGGGCAGCAGCACCGGGAGTTTGCTGGCGCAGGAATTTCCAGGCGAATGCCAGCACTGTGCCTCGCCCCACGCACCACCCCCACGAATCCAGGGAGGCTTTTAAAGGCTGAATACACGATGCTAATCCAGGGCAAGCAAACAGCTCAATGGGATTTGCATATGCATACGGATTAGCTGAAAGGCAACGATTTGCAATGCATTTCGGAAATGGCTTTTGAGGAACCAGCTATGCTAATAATCAACTTTGATGTTGAAAATGTGTTTGTTACACAACAGAGAAGGTTACAAAGGGATTATGTTTATTACACCAATTTTAAACGTTTGATAGCTCAGACAAAAGCACCGCTTCATTATAAGGGCGCAAAGCGGGATCTTTTCTTTAGTAAATGTTCCTAAAAACACCCAGAACACAATGAAATTACAGAAAGGGCATTTTCCTTTCCCTTTCTGTCTTCAGACAACACATCTCGTGGGTTAGCTCTTAATCTTCCATTCATCAATATTAAGCCAGCAAAGCCATTTTTTTTTCCATGAGCAAATATAAAGAGAAATCCATAAAGGACAGTTAAAACCAATGGGCAAGGGAAGATGTACTGAGGATAACTAAAAAAAAAAAAAAAATCAAGCTCTAGACATTTCAGTTTGCCCTGTCCATGTGAAGGATTGCTAGGGAAGCATACAGAACATGGCATAAAGCAGCAGACGAGGTGAATGGGCTTTAAGATTTGCCAATAAAAAAAATTAAGAAGTCAGATCAAATGATCCAACCATAATCATAGAAGGGTAACAAAGAGTGTAGCAGGAGGGAGAGAGACAAAGATATGCTGGGCAAGGCAGAGTATCTCCCAAAAGAGGCAGAGTTTACATAGAACACTTAGAAATAAAGCAGACATGAGGAAGAAGAATGTTCTGGCTGTGATAAAGCAAATACAAACTGGTGCTTTGTGGAGGTCATGCTCTGCTGAAGCCCTTCCTGGCCCTCACCTAACCTTGTGGTCATTCTTCTGCAGCATCATTTTGCAGCTGCTAAAGAATCCTTGCTCTAACAGGTATCCATACCAAGCAGTTGTCACTTGATTTGTTTTTAACCCCCCCTCCGGACACGGCAGTTTGCTGTTCAGCTCAAAAAGAATCGCAGAAATTGTCACTGCTCCTTTCAGCTTCTGCCACCAGCTTTGTCAGGAACTGCAGCAGCAGTTATTTATGCTTACTTATGGCTTATTTCTATTCTGCCCTTCCTGCTGGCTTTACTGAGAAAAGCAGAGACGTGAAAAATAAGGAATTTTCAAACTTCCTCCTTCTTCCAGAATTTTTCACTTCTGTTTCTGTTTTTAAGGGAAAACAACTCCTACTTGCTCGCCAGACACTCCACCAATGTGTTTATAACACTTTACCTCCCAAGCACAACAGTCTGTCAAACAGACTGATCCTGCCTCTTACTCTCACGTCTACTGAGAAATTTTTAAAAAGGCAATTAACCCCCAAGCAACCACCTTGTTTCCTGCCTCAGGATTTCAATTAGCGCTTGCATTACAGAATACGACTTTTCTGGACTAATTCTAAATTGCCACTACCAAAAACTGGAATTCTTTTGCATTTTGATGAGAAGTATCAACAATCCTGTTGCCATTTAATGAAGAATTTGTCTATATTGAAGCAGCTTTTGCATTTATTGTACTTGCAAAAATTTAAAATTTAACAGCTGTCACCTACTGCATAAAATCAGCAGCTATGCTCTAGGTTTTAAGTAACCTGCCTTACTGCATACACTTCAAATTAAGACTTAAAGGAAGGGCCATAAAATAACTGCTATAAAATTAAAAGCCACATGAAAAGTTCTGCAAGAGGTGGTTTTCTACAAGTCACCTACTGAATGACACACCAGAGCTAAAATCAAAACCTCACTGAAACTTTACTGGCATTACATGATTCGATTCCTCTGTGCTCATTGTAGCACTTCTTAAATTCCATACTCTGGACTACAGCTCCTCATCCCATTAATTGATTCCAAGCACGAGAAAATGGATGCAGACAAGTCACTGGAAGATCTCTTTCCTTCACACATTTGTGGATCCAGGTGTGGTGTTGAAAAACCTGGTAGAGCAGTACCAGTCTCAAAGTCCCCGCAGCCTGCAAAGTTGCTGCAGTTTTCACAAAAAATTGGCAAAAAAGTGAAGTCCGTGCCCACCTAACAGCACAGCAGTGACACTGCACAGCACACCAAACATGAGAGGAACTGCACACAGACCTCACATGTCCTCGAGGACAAAAGAAAAATATAATCTTGAACTGTAATGTGTAAAGTGTGAAATTTGGTAATCAGTCAGAAAATATAAATCCAAGGATTTGGATCCATTTTCCAGCCCAATCCTACTGATGCCAACTGCTCCCCAGGATAAAAGCTTCCTCACGCCTGTTTCACCAGGCACTGCTCAATTCACACAGCTCATTTCAAGCCTGTGTTATAATAAATTTTGGATATTGGTTAATTTCCTCCTGCAAGGTAACACTGGGCATTCCTACAACAACGTGCAGCCTGATTTATGACACCAGAACTTGGTATCTAGGGGAATGGGGCTGAGAGATTACCTGGAAACCAGAAGAAATGTCTGTGCAAACAAAAAGAGCCAAGGGGAAAAAAAGCAAGAAAAAAGTGCTTGTTTCCAAACCACATCTTCTCATTTATTAATGGCCCATAAGAATTACAGGCAGGCAGGAAGGGTAAAGTAACGGCAAAGCATGAGCAAGGGTGAAGCTGAAGTAAGTTCAGAATAAAACACAAACAAACAAACACTTCACAAGACGAAGATGACCAGCTTTGTGTTTATATGTTTTTTTTCCAGCCGATTTCGCTGGCCGGAGCGTTGGGCTGTCCCGACGCGGGGACACAAAGCTCCGCGGGGCCGCCGCCATCACGGGCCCCTCACGCCGCGCCTCCGGCGCCCCCTGGCGGCCGCTCCCGCCGCGCGCCGTTATTCCCGGGGAAACGGGAACGGGGGTAAAGATCAAAACCTTCATTTGGCCTTAAAATCAACGTCTTAAAACGAACTTAAAACTGAAACGACTTCAGATGAACGGGGGATGAAAATGAACGCGGCTTGAGCGTTTGTTGCTCCAGGCTAAGCCACAAAAGCAAGGAAAACAAATTGACTCTCCCTCATATTACTGTCTCATTAAAAAAACCTCAAAAACAGACAAATGAGGAAAACACAAATATCTAACCAGCCAAAATATTGATTTCCCAGGGTTTTGGAGCATGGGGGCCTGCCAAAGGGTCAGCAGGCTGGCCCAGGCCATGTGTGACCGGCCTGAGCGCTCAGAGCACCTCATCACTGCAGATCCCACATTCCTGCAGACCTCAGCCAAAAACCAAGGAATTCCAAGGAATGCCAAGGAATTCCTGGAGCCAAAGGAACCTCAGTGTGCCGTGCACTGGGGTCCCCAGCAGCCCAGCCCAGCTCCCCAAGCAAGGAATCCCTCAGGCCACTTCCAGAGCCAGAGTAAAGGTCAGATCTTTCCAAAACAGCTGTCGGCATGGGACTGATTTACTTCCCTTTTATTTACTTCCCATTAGGCTAATTAACATTTCCCAATGAAAACACATCTATAAAAGCTGGCTTGGTAGTGCTGATGGCAAGTGTCAGCCCTTCCCCTCAATCCGGCTGCACCAGGATTAATTTGTCATCTCCCATCCCTTAACAGAGAAATGGTGCTTTGAAGTTCTCCTTTTCAGACACCTTTGTTCAATAGCACACAGGAAATACTATTTGGATCTGGAAATAAAATACTTCTGGCAGATTTTCTTACACAGAGCAGACACATTCCTTAATAAAAGACTAGTTAATTTGCAAACGAAGCATCTAACAATACTGGCTGCAGCACAGCACCTGAGCAAAGTGCAAATTGTGAGGCAGCACATACCTGCAACTCCTGTCTCAATACTCACAGGTTTATTGCTATTTTGGGTAGTATTACATCAAAATCTGGGTGTTACAGCCGTCTAGATGAGGTAAAACTCCCTTGGTTGAACTGCTAAGCTACAGACACAGATTCAACTCTGAACCCAAGTTAGACTCAAATCCTGTGATAGTAAAATTTTATCCTCTAAATATTTCAACATTTGCTCCTTTGTGGTATCAGAGACTCGCGTGGCCCACGATTAAATGGGTCAGGGAAAATCCAAACGTAAAGAAAGGCAAGATGTGTAGTTATGAATAGAAATAAAAGCAATTCTCATGCATTAATGGTACATCAAGCTAATTCAAGAAGGCTAAAACCATTAAAAAGGCATCCTGGGGCAGTACACAGTCATTACAATACTGTGCTGACGAGAAGTATTAAAATAATAATTTTTAATGTCATTGATAGAATCTGTTCTGATAAGCGGGAGGAAGAAAGTCTCTAATTCTTAATAACTGGGAATATGAAGCAAAATGGATCTTATTAGCATTTATCTATTTTTTAAAATGTAGTTCCCTTGTTCAACTATTCAAAATACCGAAAAATAAGAAAGGATTTATTATCCTATATCACTAGGCACATTACTAAGCTAAACCCTTGAAACATGGAACTTCTCTTTTTTATTTCAGCCTGAAATTCAGGCATTAACTCCCAACAGTATGTGAGATTAAACCTCAGTGGGACATGGTTGAAGGTTAAAAAACAGCCTCTAAAACAGCAGAAGGTGAAGGAGGATTTTGGCCTTCACTTTACTCAGCATTCCTCTTACAATATATGTACCAATGGACTTGATGTTCTTAAGGGTCTTTTCCAACCCAAGTGATTCTATGATTTCATCTCTGTTACAATCAATAGTGAGCTTATCAGCTGTAATGAAGCGTTGGAAACGAGGTATTTGGATTTAACTCGAGAATAGAGTAGCATTTTCATAATAACAATAATCATTCAAGTTAAATTATTTTACCACTCAGCTGTGGAGAAAACGGGAAATGAGTTATCACAGAAGACTCATAACAGATGACCACTGAGTTCAGTAGCTGCTTGCAGGGGACAAATTAGAAATTTAAATTCTAAAGTGTGTGCAACGAAGAAGTAAAAGGCTCTTCAAAGCCATTTCCAATTTCTTCCTCCAAAAGATAGGTCTACATCACAGCAAGGCACAACACAGAAACAAGAAAACAGATTTATAAAAAAGCTTGCAAACAAAGCAGCCCAAACCAGGAACTGGTGTCAAAACCCATGAGTTGTGTGGGGAAGAAAAGTCTGTGGGAACTGAAACATCCTCATGTGGAATTTTTTTTTCCTTTTTTTTTTTTTTTACTCTCAGAGAATTCTGGAATGGTTTCAATTGGAAGGGACCTTAAAGCTAATCTTGTTCCACTCCCTGCCAGGGCAGAGACACCTTCCACTATACCAGGCTGCCCAACTTCAGTGGACCCTCTGAAGAAGGCACTAAAAAGTCTTAAAGTGATGCTGAATCCAAACACCCCAGAGCAGCACAAACCAAGGGATATTTAATCAAATGCTCCCTATTAACAGCTTGCACTGCTCATTCACACCCCCTCATTTAATGGGGTTAAGAAGTTGCTTTGTTTCCTGCTGAAATAAACAGCAAAAATTATCAGGAATTGGATTCGGTCCCAGACGTGTCTGGCAAGTGTAACCCATTCATACAGAAGCATTTCTAATCCTATTAGCTGGCAAATATTAAAGAGTTGGTTGGCTGCCACAAGGATAAAACAACACCCTGATATTTCTTAAAACACATGATCCCTGTCAATTCTTTCTTAGGACCAAAGAGAGACAAATGAGCCTCCTGGAAGCTTACAAGTTTATCACTAGCTTTGTGCCAAGAGACTTCTCTCAAAATCTCTGAGAAAGGGAAAAAAAACCCAAACAAGAAGGAGACTGCAGACAGAGCCACAAACACCAGGACTTGGAATATATAATTAACAATCTAACTATAGCCAGCACTCAAAAATAAATGTGCCAACAAAGCCCCCTAATGGCTCTTTGAAACTCCTAATCAATATAGAAAATCTAGGCAGTCAAAACAGTAATTTTTGCAATTTTAGTTCAAGAGAAAACAGGGAGCAAAGCAAGAAGATGCAGCTTCAAATGCTCTTCTCTGAAATCTGACCAACACTGCGGGTAAAAAAACGGTGCATGTCAGTATTTTCCCTGTAAAGCATACAATGTTTTGCCTCTTTTTCTCCCATGTAAAAATGACAATTTTATTTTTTCTCTAATGTAAACATTAGAATGCATCGCCTTTATATTCCATGTAAAATTTTGCAATTTTTGCCTTTTTTTTTTTAATTTGAAGTGTCTTCTCACACCCCATTGCGAGGTGCTGATGTGAAACTGCCTCACGTAAGCAGCACAGGCAGAACAGGACTTTGCAACGAGGAGCTGGCAACAAAACCCCCCAGAACTAAGGAGCTCTGAGAAGCATTAAAACTTAATTAAGAGGGTTTCTAGACACAGGAAACCACTGTGATGAGGGGCTGACACGCTCAGCCACGAGAGGAGCCTAGTGAGAATAGAAGCCAGCAAAGCCCCAGGACACTCGGTTGAAATTCCACTAGAGGGGGCACAGATCCCATGCCATACAACTCCAGCATCATGGAATCATAGCATATCCTGATCTGGGAGGGACCCACAAGGATCAAAACCCCTACACGAGACTCTCAAAGAGTCCCAGAATGATTTGGGTTGGAAAGGAGCTTAAAGCTTATCCTGTCCCACTCCCTGCCACAGACAGGGACACCTTCCACTATCCCAGGATGCCCCAAACCCTGTCCAACCTGGCCTGGGACACTTCCATAGATCCAGGGGCAGCCACAGCTGCTCTGGGCACCCTGTGCCAGGGCCTGCCCACCCTCACAGGGAGGAATTCCTTCCCAACACCCAACCTATCTCTCAGTTTTAACACCCCATGAACTGCCAACACACCATTTTCAGCTACTCTGCAAAATAACCCCTCAGCCTCTCCACGACTGCTAAAACCAAACGGGAAAGCTTTGCTAAAATAGAGCAAGCACCAAGAAAACAAACAACTAAATAAGGACTAAAGCCAGATTAAGATTCTTAAGGCTAAAGGCGCTGGTGGAGAACACATCAGTGCACGTGTGATGCGTTCAAGTTAAGGAGCTGTTTCAGAAAACGCAACAAAAATGCCTAAAAATCTGAAAACTGAGCAGGCAAATACGTGAGCTATCCCAGATTAGTTAGAAAGAACAGCTAGAGGATGGAGTGATGTGCTGGATGAGAAAAGGCAGCTGTACCATCATGGAAGACTCTCTCCACGTTGAGCCCGTAGGTCGCACAGGTCTCGTAGTAAGTGCATCTCTTGAGGTCATTGGACAACTTCCTGGCTCTGGCATCATCGATGACACGGGGGTTGGTGGAGCTGATAGCATCTGCATAATGACAGGGGAGAACACCCATTAGAGGACACTTGGAAACACCAGCTTGGCATTCACAGAGTCACAGGAGGGCCGTGGAAGTCGGGAAAGACCTCTGAGATCACCACTAACCCATGTCCTCAAGGGCCACATCCATGGGTTTTGAACACTTCCAGGTATGGTTCCAAAGCCTGACAACCTTTTCTGGGAGGAAATCTTCCCTAATATCCTGAACATCCCCTGGTGCAGTTTCAGGCCAGCTCCTCTCATACTGACCAATACCCATGTGGTGAGTTTAAATCCAAGCCATGAAACAGGGCGTACATCACTCTCATTTACATTTCCTTATTAAAATTACCAGTACACTGATTCTAAAAGCCAGGGGGAAAACCTCCAATGCTTTTTGCTTTCCTTAAATACATATGTTGAGCTCAGCTGATGCCAAAATAAACCCCAAAAAGCCACAATCACATGAAAGAACATGAGCTCTGATGTAAAATATATTTAGGGAAAAGTGGGTGATTAGTACAAAAACGTCAAATGGTTTTTAGGGATCTGTAAGTATCAGTGACTATAGAGTGTGACAAATTAAACATGATGTATTTTCAAGAAATAGAACTTAATTGTACATTATTTTTCCAAACTCTGCTGTGGTCTGTAAAGGCACCCAGAGATGTTGTGGGAATGTACTACAGAGCTGATAAAAATTGCATTTTCCTAAACAATCATACGTGGTAATTCTCTCCAAGAGCTTCTTTTCATGAAAGCTGAAAATCAGAAATTTCAGTTTCTAGAGCTGAAAAAAACCTGACACCAGAATTGACAAAGGCAAAGCTTCTTTCTTGCTGCTTCATCATAGTGATGAACTCTGTATATGAAGGTAATACTATTTGAGGTGATAATCTTATTAATAGATCTTGAAAATGAAATTTTTTCCCCCAGGAGTACCGTGTTAATCTTCGCCCCATCCCTGGAAGTGTCCCAGGCCAGATTGGACTGGCCTTGGAGCAGCCTGGGATAGTGGAAGGTGTCCCTGCTCGTGGCAGGGAGTGGCACTGCATGATCTCCAAGCTCCCTTTCAGCCCAAACCATTCTGGGATTCTACAAGAGGCAATAATTTCAGCATTAACTGCTGCCCAAGAAGTCTTCCTTAGAATCTGCAGCTGCCCACGGCAGCAAAACAGATTTGTTCTTTAGGGAAAAAAGCATCACCTGAACCTAAACATGGAATCAATGCCTCTTGCAACGCTGTATTGGAGGCTCTGCCCCCGGCATGACAGGACCAGACCTCAACTGCTGTTGTCATTCCCTTCTCATCAGATCCAATTAACAAAAATACAGCGGGAATTTGGAAAAGTGGGAGCCTATGTTTTATCAGCAGAGGGCGCCGGTAACATTTACCAGAAAAGAACCGAGAGCGTTCAGTTCCAGAACACCACAGCTTCCCAAAGTTCACCTCGTTGTTACCCCAGGCTGGGGCACCAAGTTGGCTTTGGAATTCAGGGGAGAACATCTGGAAGCACTGGGCCAGCGTTAGCATTTTGGGAAAGATTTCATTTCATATCTCATTTCAGGAATACCTGGCAAAATCAAGTCCAGGTTGGACAGGGCTTGGAGCAACCAGGGCTAGTGGAAGGTGTCTGTGCCCATGGCACAGAGCTGGAATTAAATGTGCTCTAAGGTGCTCACCATCCCAAACCATTCTGGGATTCTATAATATGAAAGAGGTATTTCAAATATGTATTTTAACAAGTGTATTTATGTATTTCGTGTATTTTATTTTACTGTCAAACAGAGACAAAAAGCTGGTTATTTCCTGATGCTTATTTCTAGAATTAGCATTATTTTCCATCTTTTAAAAAAATCCCATTTGCATCAGTGTTGCAACAGAAAATGAATTTTTGGAAGTCAACAAGAAGGAGACAGAAAACCATACCCCAAACCATACCCCAGTGTCAGAAGGGCATGAAGAAAAAAAAAAAAAGTTGGAGAAATGTTTCCCCTCCACCTTTTCAACTCCAGCTTCAAGCCCAAAACGTGGCCCTTCAAAGCAGCTCCTTTCTGCTTTTTGGTGGAGTTTCTGCTGTCCTAAGAGTTTTTCTGTTCCTCCTTCCTCTTTTCCTTCTTGTCATCTGTTTCCTCCCTCCAGCTGGGGTTGTGATTCCTCCTTCCCTGCTGCCCACACATCCCCTCTGCACCGTCACCCCCTGGCAGGAGGCAGGGGAAGGCCAACTGCTCCCTGACCACGTGGCTGAAAAAAATACCAAAAAGCTTCAACACCACCCAAACCACTGGGACACACTGAAAAGGAGGATGCCCAAAAGAACCAAGAACAATTCACAACACCTCTGTTCTTCCTCTAATGCACAACAGCAACCTGGTGATACTCTTGGAAAGAGATGTTCCAGTGGAAAGGAACTTAAAGGAGCGACGAGCAGCTGGAGGGGCTCAGCCTGGAGGAAAGGAGGCCCACGGGGGCCCTTCTGGCTCTGCACAACTCCCTGACAGGAGGAGGCAGCCAGGTGGGCTCTGTACCCAAGGAACAAGGGACAGGATAAGGAGAAATGGCCTCAAATTGTGCCCAAAGGGTTGTCCAGCCCTGGCACAGCTGCCCAGGGCAGTGCTGGAGTCACCAACCCTGGAAGGACATGGAAGTTGTGTGGATGTGGCACCTGGGACGTGGTTTAATGCTGGTATTGGCAGTGCTGAGGGAACAGCTGGATTTGGTGATTTTAA
Source organism: Certhia americana (assembly GCA_018697195.1). NCBI lineage: Eukaryota > Metazoa > Chordata > Aves > Passeriformes > Certhiidae > Certhia > Certhia americana. The sequence goes on along the minus strand of CM031863.1, from coordinate 37,387,469 downwards.
AGGGGTTTTCCCAACCTTAATGATCCCATGGTTCTGTATGGTCAGGAACAGAACAGCCTCAACTGCACCAATGCAGCAAACCAATCACAGCATGGGAAACTGGTGAAATATTACTGGGATACACTGGCACAATAAGGCAGAGAATACTCAAAAGACCACTCAAATGCCAGAAAAACCAACATTTTGGATTCCTTTCCCTTGTCATATTTCCCTTTAGGACAGCTGCTATTTCAGAAGGAAAACCTGGGGGGAGAGGTTGGCTCAGGTGGCAGAAAGCTGCATTTCTACTTGATTTACAGAGGTCTCCCAGAGGCACAGCCTGAGGCCAGGGTTCACTTGTGCTTCCTACCATGCTGCTGGAGGTTTTCTACTTCTCATCCTTTTGCCTCTCAGCAATGCCAGGGTGTTGAACCCTTCCAGACTGCCAAGCACATGGAAACTGGTCTGGCTGCAGAACTTCCCTACACAACTGATTCACCTGCCCAAATTCAACGAGGGCATCTCCCTGCTGAGCAAGAAAACCACCATGATCAGCACTCACTGAAAGCAATATTTAAAATTTCCTTGCAAGTCACAGAATCCTGGAATGGTTGGAGTTGGAAGGGACCTTAAAGCTCACTGTGTCACACCCCCTGCCATGGGCAGGGACACCTTCCATTATCCCAGGCTGCTCCAAGCCCCATCCAAGGTGGCATGAGACACTTTCAGAGATCCAGGGGCAGACACAGCTTTTCTGGGCACCCTGTGCCAGGGCCTCACCACCCTAACAGGAAAGAATTTCTTGTACATATCCAATCTAAAGATCCCCTCTTTCATCAGTGCTGATGTCCTACACTCCTCTCCAGGAGAGCTGCCAGGACATTTTTTTCTCACCTCAAATACTGTACTTGTGATGCCACAGCCCTGTAGCAAAGGGGAAAGGACAGGACACGGCTTTGCCAGCTTGGAGGAGTCAATATGGTCTGAAAGGCCCGGGTGGATATCAGGGCTGCACTTACCCTGCGTGCCCACGAGGACCATGGGGATTTCACTAGTGTTGCGATAGTTGGCCATGCGGCTGTAGTAGTGATAAACAGTCTGGAAGCTGACTTCATCCTCCAAGCTGAACACGAAGATAACAGCATCCACCCACATGGCAAACTGCAGGATAAAAATGGAAAAGGCCAACTGTGAGAAGAGCAGCGAGGAGGGGGAAGGAAGGAAAATCAAGAGAGAAACGTTCTTACCTTCCCACAAGGGAAAAAACACACCAGAAAAACTCACAAATGACCAAGGCCTCAGTAGGGGGATAAGCTGCTAAAATGATGAATCTCATCACCCTACAAGCCATAGGGATCTGGGATACACAAGGGATTTCCCCACACGAGCATCTCTTCTTCACTGGGGTGCATAACCCCGCTACTGTCAGTGCATGCTGGGTTTGATTCCCAGAAAACACAGCAGGCCGAGATCGCTGCATCTGTGCATTTGAAATGAGCAGCACTCATCTGTAGTGCTGACTGAGTCCCCATGCTGTGATTTGCATGCACACGTGCTGATGCTGCTGGTAATGCCAGCACAGGCATTGCTAGGGATTCTCACATCTTAATCCATGTCCAAAAGCATTCATTTGAGACTTCCAATTTGTCACCATACAGACAGTCGCAGTTGAACCACCAGCACCAAGTGCCTCCTTCTGCTTTCAGTGGAAGAGCAAACTGCTCTCTCTTGGCATCAGGAACCTGCTGAGAGACAGGCAGGTGCACAGGCCAAGCCAAGGTGCTCCTCAGAGACCATGCAAACCAGAAGCTTTCTGCTCACAAGCCAATTAAGATTGTTTAAAGACATTTAACTTAACAGTGAATATAAACAGGATGTCAAGAAAAAACTCCATCTTACCTCGCTGCCTTTGTTTTTCCCTAAGTGACTCCATTCCTACCCAAATTTAGAGCAATGGAAACAAGCTTCAGCCAGGGGATTTTCATGCTCTTTGTTTTATTATTACTACAACATGCCAGGGGACACACTGAACAGAGGGGTTCACTGGGGAAAGGCTCTGCATATTCATGACGACTGTATTGAAACCAAACACTGCCTGGGCTGTTATGGTGTAAAAATAGACAAAAGATAGTTTTGAGGTTTTCAAGACAGTCAGGAGGACAATCTTCCAGAGGGGAAGGACAGGACTGGTTAACACACAGCAGAGTCACTGCCAGAATAAGGTCAACCACCACACTGTTAAACTGTTCAAACCATAAGATGCAACCAGAGGAACTGGAGACAGCATCACTGTTTGGGAGATGTGGGTTTGGGTCTCATTATAAAATGGTTTTTGTTGACTGGACTCAGCAGCATCAGGCCAAAGACTCTTCCCAACAACCACGATGTCCTTAAGGCATGCATTTGGAAGCCAACAGTCCCTCTGAACCCTTTAAATGTTTGAGCAGTGTGTACAGCAGCCTTCTAATAAAGGCATTTTAAAACATTCCACAGATTTACAAAGTGCAGTTCCTGCAGACACAAAACATTTCCAGCAATTCCTTCTTTCTCTTTTCATACTGAAATGCACCTTAATCTTTGTGGATATCAGACCCATGGTACAGAAAACCAAAGGAATTTCGGGAAACACAAGGTCTGGAAACCCTGGATGTCTCAATCCAGAGTAGGGAATGTGCAGGGAATGGCTTGATACAAGAATAAATCTGCTGCTGGTATAAAAATCCATTCTCAGATGAGTGAGCAGAGCTGTTAGTTCAAGGCAAGCCCAAAACCAAATCACAAAAGAAGTTTTAAAATTAAAAAGTTGCATGCAGCAGCTCATTGTAGGTCTGGGTTAATTTGGTTTTACAATAGGAAATAGAATTATTTTCATCTTTGAACCATTTTATCTTAGGACAAGAATGGAGAGATCATGGACCCACAAAAAGAATCTTCAGGAAAAGTTTGTTTTTTCTCCCTTCCTGCCAAAAAGAAGGGGACAGTAACCTGAGGAATACCCACGACCCAGTGCCAGGAACTCCACGGGTGAGCTCCTTACTTACTGTATTTGGAATTCAATCCCAATTACTCATGAACCCATAAGCAAATTTTTCATTGCAGGAATTAATGAACAGATTAAAGGTTTTTAATACACATGTAACTTGAAATTACACCCAAAAACTCCAAAGGGAATTTACAGGAAACCCTCATGCTGAAAGGTGAGACAGCACTGACACCTCAAACCTCCTTCAGCAGATCACAAGGATGGAGAACAAATCTCAGCCACCACAGAATCCCGCAATGGTTTGGGTTGGAAGGGAGGTTAAAGCTCATCTCATTCCAAGCCCCTGCCATGGGCAGGGACACCTGCCAGTGGACAGCAGCAATCAAAGCCCCAGATTTACCTGGCACATCCCAGGAGCACACCCTGTGCTGTTCATCAGTCTGCAGCCAGCTCCTGTGAGCTCTGCAAACCCAATTCTTGGGGCACCAAACCATCTCAGGTTGCTGCATGAACCTTTACAGCTACCACTATTTACATTTTTAGATGAGTGAATGTCCTCTAAGCATCAGAGGCTGGAAACCAGGGAGTGCTTCAGCCAAATCCCTCCCAGCCCCACACAGAGCTTTCCTTGTTGCTCCTGCTGACACAGCTGCAGATGTGCCAACGTTTTATTTTGTCCCGTGACTTCCTTCCAGGATGTGTCTCTCAGCTTCCATTTCCTCCATGTCCTTTCTCTTCCCCTTTGTCCTGGCACCTTCCCCCACGCTCTCACCCTCCTGGAGCTGTGGTGGTGCATTGAAATCCAAGCTGCTGCTGCTGGCACCGCTCCCCCTCAGCTGTTTGGCGACAGAGCAGTTCCTGATGCTAAATTATTGCTTGTTTGGAAGCTGATCCCTCCCGGAAGAGCCGAGCAAAGCAAGGCCAGCAGCAGCCAACAGTCAGGAAATCCTGCCAGTGCCCAGGTGAGCAGTGGTAGAGGAGGAGGAGGAGGATGCTCACACCAAGGATGCTGCCTGCAGAAAGGGTGGCTGGGTCTGAGGTGGTTTAGGCAGCACACGAGCAAACTCTTACTCAAAACAGAGTAAGGGTCAAGCACACAAACCCTGAAGTGTCTTCTCCATGGCCCATGGCTTGGACAGGCTGGGAGAGCTCAGGGTGTTCAGCCTGGAGAAGGCTCCAGGGAGACCTGAGAGCCCCTTCCAGAGGGGCTCCAGGAGAGCTGGAGAGGGACTTGGGATAAGGGCCTGGAGCAGGACAGGACACAGGGAACGGCTTCCCACTGCCACAAGGCAGGGTTAGGTGGGATATTGGGAAAGAATTGTTCCCTGTGAGGGTGGGCAGGCCCTGGCACAGGGTGCCCAGAGCAGCTGTGGCTGCCCCTGGATCCCTGGAAGTGTCCCAGGCCAGGCTGGATGGGGCTGGGAGCAACCTGGGATAGTGGAAGGTGTCCCTGCCCATGGCAAGGGGATGGGAATGAGATGATCTTTAAGGTCCCTTCCCACCAAAACCATCCTGTGATTCTATGAAATCCTGATGCGTCATCAGGGGAAGCACATTGCTTGGGAATTCTGGATAAATGAACTGTACATCCTTACTTCCATGGTCTCAGTCAGAATCCCAAATATTTGCTACGCACACTCATCCAACCATCGTCACTGAAATCCCATCCACTTGCTGGACAGAATCTTTTCACCTGAGGGTGACGCTGGAATTCTCCCGGCAGGAGGGTGAGAAGGAGCCAGGATGGAACAAAGCAGAGTCAGTTCTTCCAAAGGAAGTTTTGAAAACCAAGGAAAGCAAGGCTTTGGGCTCACCTGTGCCTCCGGAGGGCCCCCTTCATCTCTGATCAGCAGCAGGTAGCTCTGTCCATCAACCACTATCTCCTTCTTGAATCTCCCACCTGCCACACAAAGCAGCTCGTTAGGGACAGCAAAGGCAGGAAACACAAAACAGAAAAAGGCTTCGCTTGGGGAAAAAAAAAAAAGTCTTTTGCAAATTAACCAATGACTGGAACGTAACAAGCTTATATGCACACACATGGGAATACTTAAGGCATGTACTTGCCTTATATATATATATATATACTTCTCATATATATAAGATATATATATAAAGAGTAAGGATAATGTGGGAAAAAGCCAGCATTGTAATTGCATCACAACCCACATTAGGTGTCCTTGTGTTGATACATACAGTTAAAACCCTGTACGTATCACCTTTGTTTTAAATAATTGTGAGAGAAGCGTCTCCAAGAAAGGCAGAGTTGCACACAAACAACGTTGTGTCTTGCCATCAAAATCAGTTTCTTGTGTCAATCAGCATTTCCTCAAGGGAAGCCCAGTTCTCAGAGCACACGTGGGATGTTATGGGAATGAGATTTCTACGCTCACACCACAGTTAGGGGAAGATACCAGACACATGTTAGACAAAAAGGCTGCAATGGTGCTACCTCTGGAGAGGTGTGCTAAACTAACAGAGAACCCTGTGCTGCTGACTCAGGGTGAATCCCAGATCTGCTCTGGACACCTGGATAATGGCACTGGAGTTGTAGCTTCCAAGCACATCCTATTCCTGATCCTGTGTTTCCAGGGAATGCAGAACAAGGGGTGCCTGTGACCGCCAAGGAGGCTCCAACCCCAGCAGCTGGGGCAGCTGCTCTGTCACCTCCTGTCCCCTGGCTCACAGGAACTCAGCCACCACCCCAGGGCAGGGCTGGGATTGCTTCTTTTGGAGCTAAAAGTATATTTTGGGCACTCTGCTGCCTCTCTCAAAAATGACAAATCCCATTTAGGGCTTCTGGTGTGACCGAGCCTTAGCCAGGATTAGCGAGCTTGGCCTAAGCACTGGGAAGGCTCAGGCTCCACTCTTGGAGCAAACCCACTCTTATCTCCCCACCTGAGTCCCCAAGGCCTCCAGCTTAGCATCACCCACGCTCACAGCAGAGCTTCCCACACTGAGATAAAACATCTGCTAACACACCCTAGATTTCTCTCCTCTTCCTGTCTTCTAAAACTGGAATTGGCTCTGATTTGTACCCTATTTCCCAGCTTCAAAACTTGCCATTCTTCTAAAACCAGCACATTGAAACCTGTGCTGAGAGCCAACAGCTTCGACTTGATCTCCAAACAAGCTCCCTAAGCAAACACATCAGGCTAATGCTGATCCTCAAAACACAACAATCTGCACAAAAATTGCTGCCTTAGGGGAACCCCACACTGGCTTAGACCCACCATTCCCCCCAGCCCAACCACAACAGCAGCTTCCAAACCAAGATTACTTCACAGCTCAGCTCTGTGCAACATTTAAGCGTGCTTAAACACATTTTAATAAAAGATGTAAAAACATCTTACAGGAGGCTTTGTGGGTTTGTGCTGGCATTTTTTGTTTGGCAGCTTTTTTTCATCTTTTCTTTATAAACTTACACTATTAGCAGTATTAAACATGCAACAGTTAGGACTATCACATTTCTGGTTGGTTAATGGCAGAAGAAGGAGCAGAAGAGGTACAAAGGGATTTTCATTATGTGGCTCACAAAGTGGATTGCAATCCTGCCTTTGCAGATCAAGTGGCAGATAAATATATATCATTACTGAACCTGAAAAGAACAATCCCAAACAAGTGTAAAACTTGTAAAGGAAGCCAGTCTCAGATCCCAGGAACTGGATTTCCATTAATCAGGCCATTATTTCTATACATTGTCGATTAATTGCACACGCTTCCCAATGAAGTGCTAACTAAGATGAATTACTTAATATAAAGCCCTCCAGAGAGGGGTTTTAAGGCTGTAAGTAACAATGGAAATGCAATATATGCGTGATCAGAGAGGGAAAGTTCTGCCTAATTGCCATTTCCTATTTCCTTCTTTTTTTTAAAACACCGAAAGTTCCCCTTGCTAATTATAAAATACCACACACCAAACGTGTTTAGGAGCCAACTCATTATTCCCATGGCCAACAGAATGCCTTGCCAGTCTCACTGTACCTTCAAACAGGCCTCAGAGGCACAAAGAAGGTACAGACAGGGTGGAATAAAAAGCTTAAGTAGAGAATTAAAGAATAAAAATATTTGAGGGTACATACCCAGGTCACAAACATGAGCCCTAAGGATTTACTTGTCACAATTTGACTGTTGAGAGCACCTTGGAAGAGGGTACTAAATTTAATAAATACAGTGCAAGTTAGGCAGCAGCTCTTTTCCTGCGTGAACCCACACTAAATAATCACCTTGGGACCTGCTCCTTGCCTTCCCCAAAATCACTGGGCGTGGAGCTCAGTGCAGTTATTGTTATTTCCAGTATTAAACTCAGACCCTGACATGCTGTCCCACTTCACCAAGGGCTGTCACCCAGCTGCAGCTGACAGGCACAGTCAGCTCAAATCTGCTCAAGTGGCTTCTTCACCCTTAAAAGCAGGATATGCTCATTAGCTGGAATAGGCATGTCCTCACAATCCTTGATTTTTGTTCGGATTTAAGCGTTTCATGACAAATAGTTTGAATTTAACACCCCTCCAACCAAACTGTTTCAAAGAATACCCTGCATTTCCAAGCCGTACTAAATATTTCAAAACAAATCTGAAGGCTCAGAAATGGAGCAGCAAACTCACACTCATCCCTCGAGTAAGAATTATTTTATGCAAATCTCAGCTCACAGCAGGATTCAGCCCTAATAACTTGTGTTTCTACACCATTAAGGAGCCCTTATCATGAGCACACCACAAAATCAGGTGCTGCACAGGACAAAGATTAAGAAAACCTACCTCAATATCAAGACTTTACACAAACAAAAGCACAAACAGTGAAGAATATAAAGACCAAGGCTGAACCCTGCAGGTATCTATGGCTGTAGGACTAAGGCAAACAACAAACTGCTTCTGCCTTTGATTTGATGAGCCTTGATGAGACCCATGAGCAGTTTGGGCAAGGGCAGCGATTTTGGGTCAGTTTAGCTTGGACAACAACACATTCACTATTTATTAAAAAATATATCTCGGAGTTTGTAAAGCACCACAGGCAAAGAGGAATTAAAGTGATCAGCCACTTCAAATATTGGATTACAGCAACCCATGAGGAAGCCAAACACTCTCCCAGGGCTACAAAATTCCTCCTATTTTCCTAAATATTGGTGTATGCAATGGAGCCAGGAATTGCCATCTAAACCAAACAGCACTGAGAACAAAGAAATTACCTCCTTACTACAAAGAATGAGCTCAAAACCTACAGCCCCACTCCCAGGGGAGGTGGCTGGCTTTGCTCTGGTCCCATCAGGATTATGACACAGGCAGCTTTTTAATGAGGGAGTTTCTCAGCTCCCAGATGTACCTGCCAGGGGAGGGGACAACTGGCGGCCAAAGGATGGGGCACCACAGGCCCTTCATGACACTAATTCCCAGTTTTCCAGGGCCAGAGCCGTATCCATTCACACAGGCTCATTTTCAGATGAGCACAGAATTTTTACAGGTGATCAATATTGCTCCTGTGCCCAAAGCCACCCGGAACAGGGTGGGACTCAAGAAGCAGCCCACAAACCACCCCAGCTCCCTCCAGTGCATCTGGCCACCCTCCTGCTGTAAAATGCCCCACATAAATACACAGCTTTAATCACCACAAAGCTAAATAAATTCTGTGCATCAGCAATTTACGACCCTGGCACAAATCGGAATGGGGGGGAATCAACAACAGCTTCCTGATCTCATTTTCATGCACACCACTCCATCGGCGAGCGGAACCAGCAGCGGCGCAGAAATTAACCAGCAAAAATCAGTATTCATTTTAAACACCGCACACATTTGTAATCAGAGGTGCTCTCTGTTACAAAAGCAGCATATTACATGGGGAATTCCGGGGATGAAGGCTTTAATCCAGGCTCTGACAGCCTGGCCACCCCCTCCTCTCGCCGAGAGCTGTTCCACCGCGTAATTGCTCACCGGAGCAGCCGCTGATTTTCCTGCTGTATCCCCAGGCTCCACTGCGCTCACCAGGCTCTTTATTCAAGCAAATTGCCACGGGGATGAAGTTATTTAGCCATATGAGAAGGATAAATTCGGGAGGTTGGCCACACGACAAGCGCAGGGAGCAGCTGAACGTCTACTGTGGTAGGGCAAGACAGAAGGAAGGACTGAGGCAGCTCGAAAAGCCTGTATTTTATATTCCCAGTGACATGTGCATTTTGACAACAGCAGCCAGTTGTCTCACACGTTCACATTCTTTTTTTTTTTTTTCCCCTTCAGAAGATAGAAAATAGTGCCAAGAACCTGGCTCCTCTTCAGGGAAACACGTTCAAAAATTCTCTGTTCAAACAGATGGCCAAATAGTAGTCCCCTGGTTTGCTACTCACGTTTTTTATTTAAATAAACTAATTTTTAAATGTTTTTCACAGCATTTCCACAGGGGAAAAAAGGTAAAAGGTTCTTCCCCAAGGGGGTGGTGGGGCACTGCCCAGGCTCCCCAGGGAATGGTCATGGCCTCAATCCTGCCAAAGCTCAGGAGCGTTTGCACAATGCTCTCAGGGATGCACAGGGTGGGATTGTTGGAGTGTTTGTGTTGGATCAATGATCCTTCCAGCTCAGGATATTCCACGATTCTATGATTTTGGTTATTTCCTGAATACAGCCACCGTGCTAAACTACAATTCAGAAACAGTGAGCGGCTGAGCTGGGTCGGGGATCAAAGACGGAGGAACCGTCGCTGCCACACGAGACTAAAGCTGCAAAAGGGGCCCTGGACCACCTTCCCAAAAGCCAAAACAAAGCAGCCTAGACTGAGCTTTTCAACCCCTCCCATCTGCTTCTCTCAACAGGTTTAGGATATAGTTCAGGAAATACGTGGAGAAGTCTCCTGGAAGTATCAAGCCATACCCAATTAAAGCAAGGTACCCCCACAGGCACCATATATAAATTATCTGATCTTTACCTAAAAACTGGCAAGGAAACTCTAATATATGATCTCGCAACTCCATAGAAAGAGGGCTCACTGTTGGAATTTTAGTAGCAGCTGCGGTGACATTTAACAACTTAATTCTGAGATGCATTCACTGATGTATCTGCAGTGTCTCTCCAGAAGGGCAGATGTAATAGGTTCCCAAAAGCAGCGATTTGAAGGGAGATCAATGGAATTTTAAGCATTCAGGAAAAAACCTTACACTTCCAAAATATATTAAAAATTACCTCAATTTGCATAGAACCTCCAGGGTTGGGTGGGCTAGTGGGAAGAAACAGTGAGGGTGGAGAGGCCACAGCACAGGGTGCCCAGAGAAGCTGTGACTGCCCCTGCGTCCCTGGAAATGTCCAGGGCCAGGCTGGGCAGGGCTTGGAGCAACCTGGGATGGTGGAAGGTGTCCTTACCCATGGCAGGGGGTGGAATGAAATGAGTTTTAAGGTCCCTCCCAAGCCAAACCTTGCTGGGATTCCATGATAAACAGGCTGAGCTAGATCTAATGTTTTATCTCAAACAGAAGGAGAGGAAGGTGATTGATTAACCACCAAGATAAATGGGAACAAAACAGAGCCGGCCTCTGGGCAATTAAGTTTCCCTCATTACCCAGAGACAGGACTGAGGAGCAGAGCAGTGCCATGTTCTACTTTCACTGCAAAGCTCCTGACAGCCAGTGCAGACTGTGCTAAGCCAATTAGAGAGGGCCAGTCTTAAAAAAAACACTGTAATGTGAGCACAGACGTAGAGGTAAAGCACACTCTGTCCCCACCAAATGACTCATCTGAAAGAAGCAGCACGATACTAATCCAAGTTTCTACGGCAGTTTCAACTCTCCAGCACCCAGTTTATTAATAACACAGAAGATGGAAGTAACAGGCTATTTAGTTTCTAGATAATGAAGCAGGAGAGACTGCAATTATGGCAGGAAAGTGGACTGTACTTCAATGTGACCATAACGAGTTTGCAAAATTGAGAGGAAAAATAAAAGCAGCATCACGGGGACAAAAGTAGGGACAAACCAGCTGTGGAAAGATGGGGGAGGATGGCAAAACCCTCTGGCACAAGAGAGAAAAGCAGCTGGGAATTCCTGTGGAGTGCAGAGAAGGGGACAGCTTGTTCTAGCCTGTATGGATCTGGATAGGGCATCCCATGGAAGTTAAGGACCAAAGTCTGCCTAGAAAATACCCAGTCAGAAAAATAAGCATGTGAACCCCCATTATACAGGAGAACAGACATGAAACCTTACAAAGAAATAAACTGCTGATCCCATTTAGGGCAAGGGAAATTCTTTTCCCATCTTTCCAGTTATTATTATGGTGCCAGGTAAACAAGCAAGAATATCAATTGGGAGCAGACAAACAAAGCTCTACACTCCAATTCCAGGGATAAACCATGGCTTCATACACTCCTCAATCCAACATGAAGTAGGAACACATTTTTATCAGACACCCACTGCACATTAATACACAAAAATGGTGGCACGGAGCAAGTAAAAGGTAAAGGTGCTGCATGTTCTTCTAGTTCAGAATTATTTCTGAGGGATTAAAGTGGAGGAAAAACAGCCCCCAGGAACCTGTGGGGAAACCCCTCCTCTGACACTCACCCAGAGCCCTCGTACCCACCCAACCTCCCCAATATCAGGAGCCTCTTGCAGCCACAAGCTGACAAGGACTTGCACTTCAATCACTGCTCCCATTTCTACTGATAGCTCATTTGTCATCTTTTTTTTTTTCCTTTTCTTGGTTTATTTTACTGACAGCAGGTGTAGAGAGTTGCTTACATCTCACACCCACTAACTGTATATACACAAGTCTAATTTTAAAAGCTTATTTTTATCAAAGCAGGAGACAAAAAAGCCCCAGCAAGTCAGCTCCTCCAGGCAGGATGTGATACCACTTTAGCACACTCCTACCTTTTCCCACCACCAGTCTTTTCCAGTTTTAAACCTTTACAGCCCAAAACACCACTTTCCAAACAGAGTTCCTTACAAAGTCAGCCCCATGAATCAAAGTATCATTCTTTTTTTACCGCAGCTCCTTCTAAGTTGGCTTGTCAGGTATTTCATCTTCTAGACAAACCCATCCCAGCTTTCAAGCTGACACAGAACTCATCTGCTCAAAATTTCTGCTGGACCTCACAAGCTTCCAATATAATTGCAAAATCTTAACGTGCACTGACAAACCCTAAACAGCTCACAAAGATAAGCCCCAAAATTACTTCCTGTAAGCACTGATGCACAGATCTCAGGCCTTTCTTACCCCTCTTGCCTTTTCAAGCATCTCTGCTTTTTATACCTAGCCAGCTTTTCTAACACCTGTCCTTTCATTACAGTTTTACACCACAAATAGAAGTTAAAAAGTTAAAACTGGACTTAGCAGTGATTACACCATAATCTGCCCTCCCTAAAAGGGATACAAACACCTGGTGACAGTCTGCTGTGGCAGCAAATCCAGGGCTCTGTTGAGAAGTCACAATACTGTGAATAAAACGCTTTCTGATACAACTTCCCAAAACAATGACAGATTCGGGGGTGGGGGGGGAGAAAAGTTCACAATAAGAAATCAAATACAAGCTGAACAAGTTTCAAAGAAAAATATTAAAATCTGGCTTTGAGATCAAGAGTGAACCAGTGGGCTGTAACTTAGAAACACATCCAGAAGAAGTATTTGAGAAAAAAAGTGAAAGACAGGTCCAGCAAAAGCCACTCCAAACTGGCTTCAAAAGCAACAGCAGCAGAAAGCAGGGAGCACTGGAGACTTAAAACCCAGGGAATCCCAGAACTGTTTAGGCTGGAAAAGCCCTCATGCATCACCAAGTCTGACCCCAAACCCAGCACTGCCAGGGCTGCCACTAACCCCTGTCCCCAAGTACCACATCCATGTGGTTTTTTAGAACACTCCCAGGGACAGTGATCCACCACCACCCTGAACAGCCTTGTTCCAACCCTTTTGGTGAAAAAACTTTCCTTTATCACCCAACCTAAGCCTCCCCTGGGCACAACTTTTCCTCTTGCAGCATCACTCACTACTTGGGAGAAGTCACTTTTATTCCTGCTGAGAGCCTGAAGTTGTAACATAAGTTATAAATCTACTTTACAGTTTTTCCCTGGGACACAACCTTCAGAGGAGCCCTTTCGGGGAGAAGGACACAAATACCACAGACATAATTTCCCAAAACTCTCTGGGCATTCAAGGTGCAAGGTGTTAAAGAGAGCATCTTAAAGAGTCACACAACCTAAAAGGGAAGCCCTTTCTGGCAATCTGCTTCCTCAGCACCTCCTGAAGAGCAAATACTTGAGTTTTTCCTTTAATTAACAGAGCTCCTTATTTGTGTGACACTTTAAACAGTGCCCAACCTGACAGCTGGAACAGAGAGGTTTTCAAAGGACCCTCTAACCCACACAGGCAGTCCCAGGAGGGTGAGGAGAGGGAAGGGCTCCAGAGGGGAGAGGGCAGAATACATAAACACCCTCTTTTATGCTGAGCCTGAAAGGCTCCAAAAGCCCTAGAGAACCTGCTGCAGCAGAGCTTTAGAAGGATCAAAAAAGAGACAAGTGTTGTTTTATATCTGGATGTCAGCGTGAAATGCCAAATAAAAATAATCAGTCAGTACTATTATAGCAAAAAGGCAGACAAAGCACTGAAAAGAGGTAATTTTGAAACACATGTCCCAAGTCATCGCTGTCTTCTGAACACAAGACAGCGTCTGCCTGTGGGTTTACAGGCCAAAAAAATCTTCAGCTGCCCCAAAGTGCTGAGGGGGCTTGTGAAAATTGCACCAAGTATTCGAAACCAGCACAGAAAATTTCAGCTTCCTTGGGTTTTACAGCCCAAGAGCCACAAAATGGGACTTGAAAGGTTAACATAGTTTTTTTGAACTCGTGCTGGGATTCTTGCAAAACCTCCCCGTGTAAGCTCTGTGTCAATTTTTATGTGTATGATGGTGATTTTCTGGAATTCCAAAAAATCCTGAGCAAAGAGGCATGATTGTTTCCAAGGAAAGCACCCAAGTACATCCTCACAGGACATTTTTCTGCTCTTCATTTACATTTCAGCCAGCTGCTCGCCAAGAACAGAGCACACAGATTAGTCTGGGACACATCCTCCTTTTATTCATCAAAGATCAAATTTGGGTGTTTAGTAAATATGGCCTTCCTACATATTTGAAAAATATGAACTAGATAAAAATAGCAAGTGGCTTCTGTAAAGAGATTGGCAGCCTCAGGAACCTAATTGTTCACAGCAGGCAGAATTGAATGGATCATGTGGAAAAGGGGACAAGAATCTCAGTGCTGCAGAGGGGAAAAATTGTCCAGTTCTGCTGCAGCTCCCGTGTTCTACTCAAGCCAAAACACAAACTGTGACCCCACCCCAATGTTAAACCCCTCAGCACAACCAGATGCAAGGGAAGAAGGATCCCAGAGTGGTTTGGTTTGGAAGGGCCTGTAGAGCTCACCCCATTCCACTCCCTGCCATAGGCAGGAACACCTTCCATTATCCCAGGTTGCTCTAAGCCTGGCCTTGAACACTTCCAGGGATGGGGAGTCTTTTTTTATCCCTTTGCTTTTCTTGTCCCAGGTGAACCAGGTCCACACTGTTGGATTCAAGCCCAGGATCAGACCTGAATGAAGACACCTGGAAGGTCAGCCCAAGTTAACAGATTATGCCTGAACTTTCTGCATACATATTGTGTAAAGATCTGTGACCAGGAGAAAATCTCTTAAGAGGATGTGAACAAAAGCAGCTGAAATTTTAAAGCACTCTTCCTCAATCCTCCTTGCATAATTACCCTTTGCTGAGGAAGCATCAGACAGAAATAGTTACTCTATTCTGAGAGAAACTAAAAACATGGACATCCATCCCTCAAGATGTCATTCCTATACAGAACCAGAATCCTTTAGGTTGGAAAAGGCTTGAAGATCATCAATGCATGTTTTTGTTACAGGCTGGGAACTTATTTTCATGATACTTTCATGACATACTTCAAAGGGAAGGCTGAGAGTGACACTTCATTTAGTATTTTAATATTCAACATCACTATTCCTGCTGTTTATAACCATTCCTGCCATTCAAGTGATACAGTGCTCATTGTGGTACTGAAAAAAGTTATGAGGTGAAGGCTGCAATAGTGTAAAAATATTTTTAGGTCAAATTCGGAAAGGGAGTAAATGATCACAGCTTTCTGAAAAGGCTTTATTCTGTACCTTTTACAGGGGGAAAATTTCATTTGTATTGTAAGTTCCTCCACAAAGAGAGATGAAACCTCCATTGACTGCAATAGCTACTTGCTGCATCAAGTCCAGCTGGTGGATGGCTTTTATGCTTTTTAAAACACTAAAAATAATTACTCCCCATGAAATAACATGAATAAATAACTCTTAAGTACATCCCAAAGGAAGCAGAGAAAACACCCCTCCTTTTTTGTCATCCCAGCTGAGACACCCCAGAGCATAATTTGTCTTTGTTTGTTTTATTAGACTCACTGGAAAACAAAGCACTGAAATAATCATGACATGACTTAAAATATTCACAGACATGCCAGAGATGTGGAAAAGCCTTAAGTCATGTTTCACACCTCCGTGGCTTTTTGGAACCAAAACCCAAACAAGGAACAGAATCCTTCTGACACTCACTACTCCTGTAAACTTCAGTTCACCTTGGTCTGCAAAGAATTCAGTCTCAAATTACACATACACCACACATTTCACTTTGCTCCTAACAGGCAGAATTAAATTTTAGATCAAATTAAATTAGGGGGAAATAAAACCACATCTTTCCCCACACCTTACTTGTTGGTTCAGCAGATAAAGCACCCAGCAGTAGCAGTTTTACTTCCAGTCACTTAGAGGGTCCTTAGAAGATCACAAATCCCCAGGATTCTTTATTTCCCATAATTTCCTTCTTGTATCATCACAGGAAAAACAATTCAAAGTCCCAGACTGCTGAAATTCCCCACTTACAGCAGTAACACATGGCTGCGTTTCTTACCTCTGATTTAAAATGTGTCACTCAGCAGCACAGCTGAGTGCATGTTAAAAACGCAAAGGAAGAGTCTCAAGGCCATTTTTCTTCCTAATAAAAAGTTATTCTTTGAGAAAACAAAGGTTTGCAAGTTACAAACACATGAGGGACTGGAAAGTTCTGAACAGAAATAAAAACTGGGGCAGGCAGTGAGAGGAAACTCCACTGTGAAGTGTAGGCTTCCTCCTCATGCTGGGGAGGTGGTGACGGGCAGCAAGAGAAATCTCTCACTTAGAGAGCTGAAGGAAACTTGAAACCATCTTCACATAGTTAAAATGCATTTACTGGAATGCTGAAGCCTTCAAGGCCTACAGGAGATGTGGCACTCCTCTGATGCAGGGCAGGTTTCGTGGTAATTGTAGCAATTTAGAAGGCGAAGGCGAGCAGAAACAGCAGTCCCTGGCCCTAATCACCACTTTCACGTGAAACAAATATCCATCACTTCACCCATTAGGCACTGATTTTATGATGCCTGATAAATTTAGCTGTTAGGAAACCATTCCCAGCCAGGAAACTCGGGTTTTTTCTAGCTGACACCTTAACATCCGATATACATCTCTTCTTTATCCAGTTAAACAATCTGACACATTTACAGTCCCTCAGAAAAGTAAGAGGGGAGGATCCACAAGGGTCTCCAACACGAAGGATTACGCTTGCTTCTCTAGGGATTTGTTTGAAGGACCTAAAAGTGTCCCAGGCCAGATTGGACAGGCCTTGGAGCAAACTGCGATAGTGGAAAGTGTCCCTGCCCGTGGCAGAGGGTGGGATGGGATGAGCTTTTAAAGGCCCTTCTAACCCAAACCACTCTGTGGTTCTGTGATTCTCTGACAGAGAAGTAAAACACTACCAAATCACCACTCCAGATGTTTACTGAGGGTAATTTATATGGGTTGACTTTCCTTTAATGCTGACTTGATTGGAAACCTTGACCTTATCCCTCACAAGGCGAATCAGAGCTCTTAATTATTCCAGTTTTCCTCCTGCTAATGAAATGCAACAGTGTCATTAGTGAGGCTTGTCAGGCACGCTTACGTGCAGAGAAATGATTTGACACTGCTTTTGTCATCTAATCCTTTCAGGAAAAACAGTCACAACATCACTCGAGCACTGTAAATAAAAATCCTTCAAGACAAAGAGGACAGATGGTAACGCTCCCAAGGAATATCACCTAAAATATTCATCCTTTAGGAGGAGAGGAGGGCTAGCCCTGTCAACAGTCAGTAGATTTGAATCTTCCAAGGGGGAAAAAAAAACCAACCTAAACATCCTCTGTTCATAAGTGAGGGAAGTGAGCTGTCAAGATAGTGATTTTTGGTGTAGGTTTGCTGTACTCAGTGACACTACACCCTCTATCAGCATTTCTCACTATCAGCATCCAGAAGCATGATCCACACACACACTTCTGTGCAGAGGCTCAATTGCCATCATCAATTATTATTGTCACTTCTAGCTACAAACCAGCAAAAACATTTAGGGCAAACTTACAACCTGCAAGGCCTCAGTGCTAGTGCAATTCCACAGGAAAAGCTTCATCCATCCCTCCCTTCCCCTCTCCTCCCACTTTAACTACAATTCCAGGCTGTTAAAATGTCAACTACCAAGCTCAACCAGCTTCCTGTGGTAAGAGTTAATTAGAAACAAATGTTATCAGAGATGCATGAAACTACAAACTACTGCTGAAGAGACAACTACAGCAAGAGACAAAAACAGTGAGATGCACTAAAGACTTGAAATCAAAAGGAAACAACTCAAAATGATACACAAAACAAGGGGGAAAAAACATTCTAGTACAGAAACCACCATCTGTCCCTTCAAACACGAGAGCTGCCATGAAGACAATGTATAGTTACCTGCATCCATATCTGCAAAGAAGGGAACAGCCAGTAAGGAAAAGAAGGAACCAGAAATTCAGTGTCTCAGAGTTGGATTTAAAAGTTCATAAGGAGAACAGATAAAGAAAAAAAATCAAAGAAGTATTTACTGTAAGACAAACCTTGATAAGGTACTGTGGTATTTTTGATTTCAAGCTAAAAACTTGGATTAATGTTAAACACTACAGCATACAAATTAATTTTCTATGCCATAAGAACATTTAAAAGGAAAGACCAAATATTTAATATATTAAACAATAAGCAAGTTACACCTTTAAGTTTAGGCTGGTGAAGATTTTTTTATTCCCCCAACATCCTGACTTACAGAAATCCACCACTACAAACAGTAATTGTGGCTTTCAACAGCCCAAGTGAAAGCAGCAGCACTACTGAGAACAGTCAACTCTTCTTCAGCAGGACTAGTTCCCATTTGGACACACACTGGGGGCCAAAGTATTTAAAGGATGCTGAGCAGTTATGGAAAATCTACAATTATACTCATCATACACACTTAGCTCGGTCTGGAGAATGTCAAAGCAGAAATCTCCATGAATTTTTAAGTAGCACATGGGGGTTTTTTGCCAATTCGTTTCCATGTGATCAAAAATGAGTAAAGATGTAGTTTGTGGGGGGAAAAAAATCAGAGTGGAGTTTGTGTATGCACGTACCTTCAGGTGACTCCTCCTGGACATAGGTGCCGGTCAGGTACCGGTGCACCAGCGCAGACTTCCCGCTTGCCAGGTTACCCACGATCCCCTGGAATTCAAAATAAAAAGAAGGATGAAGGAAAAAAGTCAGCTGCAATTAATCCCTGTCAAAAGCAGCGTATTCAAGCAAAATCTTCACACAGAAGTAACATCCCCAACAACAGACACAGTGCAAAACATGCCAAAGGATGAAATAAACGGCGGAGTGGTTTGGGGTGGAAAGGACCTTAGCCATCATCTTGTTCCACCCCTTCCACTATCCCAGGGTGCTCCAAGCCCTGTCCAACCTAGCCTTGGACAATTCCAACCTCTGCCAGGGCCTTCCCACTCTCACAGGATGTATTTCAGCCCAGCCACATTGGAGTTTTTTTCCTGGAGGGGCTCAAATGCCAAAAGACTTGAGGATATTTTGGGTATGTGTCTCCAAAGGGGCACACAGAGCTGAGGACACAGCGCTCCCTTCCTGGGGGAGGGAGGTGATGGAAACTTGTTTCCCCCTTTAAAACAAGCCCAGCCTGCTCTGTTCTCTCCTGTTTACTTGACCCTCACCAGAGGTTCAGAACAGAAGGTCCCTGGAGAGGAGATGAACTCGGCTGATCTGCCCGAAATTGCCAAACAGGCTGAGGCAGCAGCAACAAGCTGCACATCACTGCACATTCTCTACCCCATCTTCTTAATCCTAATTGGCAAGAAACCACCCTCCTCATCAAAAACGGCTTGACAGGACCCAGCCATGTGTGCTGGCACCCTGAACACCCCAAATTCCCCCCTGCCTTGGGCTGATCCCACAGCGTGGGCAGCAGGGGAGGGAGAGATTCTGGGATGAGTCACAGGAAGAAAATGACATCCCTAACACATGTCCCTTACCCCCAGAACATGAAGCAACCTCTCAAATTAATGACTTTTCCCTCCATTATATGCCCATGAACTGCAGTACAGTTTGTCTACTCCCACTCACACCACAAAACCATTGAGACCTGAGGGAATGCTGGGAGTAAACAGCTTGGCCATGGCACCTCTTCTTGTCACCAAACTGCCACCATCTCCCCTCACATACAAAGCTTCCCAATGAGAAGCTCCTTCCCACTTTTGCCTGTAATAATGTGCAAATTCCCCCCCGTTCAGGATTCACCACCACTGAAAAATAGCTAATTTCACGTGTGAAAGCTGAACTGTATTTTTAATGGTCTACACAATGGGCAAGACAGTTTTCCAGTGAAACCTTCACTTACAAGTGATCAGCCTTGTGTGATGGAAATTAACATTATTTTCTATTACACTCGTGACAAACTGCCAGGGACAACAGAAAGGCATCAACTTGGGGGTCCAGTCAGAGGCCACATCCCACGGCTGGGATGTCTTATGCTATCCAGAGACCCCCAGAAAGACATTAAATAGTTCAAGAAAACCGTGTTACATTTTAATTTTTCTAAACAGCCCAAAGGTCATACTAGGTTACAGCATTTGACAGCGCTTCAGGTTCTCTGACACATTCCTGGAAAGTAGGAGCAATAAATTCTACACTGGGAAGGAAAAAAACCTGATTTCTGATAGTTCCTCTCTTCATCAGCATTAATATTTGCTTTAAGGCTGATCCCCCACAGTATGACAAAAATGCCAGCCTGTTTTCACAGCAGTCCTATTCCTCTCTCCCCTGTTTTATACACAAACAATCTGAGTTATCTCCATTTATTTATGGATATGTTTGAAATTCACCAAGTTATGACAAGCATGTTAGGGAACAAAAATACCACCCTAACCCAGTTCAGAGAGGAGAAAATTCAGCTACAACTCACTGCTCTTTTCAGTTATGACTTGTGCAACACTGAATCATTTATTTCCATGTGCCAGACATGCTGTAAAACAAACCCAAGCCACTTTGCCCACTCCTCCTAAAGCCTGTTGGGGAAAATTATAAAGTGTATTGATGGCACTTGGCATTCTAAAGCTGTCCAGGAGAGGAGCCTGACTGAACTTTGCTTTCTTTTCATTTTTTTTTTTTTCTCCAAGAAACTCAGTGATTTTATCCAGAAATATCTCATGCTTATTTCTTCCTAACACACCCTTATTTAATATTTGAATAAACAGGACCCAAGAACACCATAGGTAGTAGTCTCAACATGCTCTTGACCACAATAAAAGCACCAAAATCCATAAGTAAAACTCAAATATTGGATAAACAGGAACCAATGACACAATCTCAGACTCATTTGGTTTGGAAAGGACCTTAGAGCTCATCCTATTCCTCCCCTGCCACAGGCAGGGACACCTTCCACTATCCCAGGGTGCTCCAAACCCTCTCCAAGGTGGCCTTGAATATTCTTCTGAACACTGGAAAGAAACCAAGCCTTGTGTTGCTAAAAAAAGGAGGCAAAGACTGGTGTTCTTTCCTCAAAGGCATGCTGAAAAATACCTCCTTCCTTTACTGCA
The DNA here is from genome assembly GCA_018697195.1 of Certhia americana. NCBI lineage: Eukaryota > Metazoa > Chordata > Aves > Passeriformes > Certhiidae > Certhia > Certhia americana. Next base: position 37,366,549 of record CM031863.1, on the reverse strand, counting down.
GCCCTGGGGGCTTTCTCTGCTCTCCCAGAACCAGTTTCTGTTCCCTTTAAAATTTTGCAGAGCCCAAAGGGTACAACAGCCACTCTGGAAAAAAATCAAAGATCAATTTCAACCAACCACCTCAATGCAAGGACCTCCCAGCCTGTACAGGAGGACAAACTCTCCCTTTGATACGGCCCTCATGATGTTCCTCGGCCCAAGGAGCACCCAGGATGAGGCTGAAGTGAGGGAATGACAGAGAGGTGACTCACGGCCCCAACCCCTTCCCAAGGGCAGTTGTGCAGGAAAGAGAGCAGATTTCAGCTGGGCTTCCTAATTTACCCTTCCTGTAGGAGCACAAGTTCACAGGCACAGCTGGTGCTGCTGGCCTCCATCATTTGCAGTGCTACAATCAAATTACGATTTTCATAACAGCAGAAGTTCTGCTCTTTCCCTTGGACAGCCATCTCGTGGCACGCTGACCACTGCAAATCAATTCTCTGCAGCAGTCACGCAGCTGCAGTCTGTTTCCCCACCCCTGCTTCAGACAACACAGGGGGAGGACACCCAAGGTAAGCACTCACATGCAGCCAAGCTATCACAAGAGAAAAATGTACCCCGAGGCCATCACCTGGTGCTTGATAGCCGTTTGTGTTCTGAATTACAGCATGGAGTACACCTGTAGCTCTGCTCTCACCAGAAATTCCCAATTTTCTTGGTGGGTGCTGTGAATTAGCAGGGCTCAGAGAAGGGGAAGAGATGTGCAGGGAAATGCAGGATAAGCCAGCTAACAGTGTTGGACTCCCATCCAGCCAACACCTTCCAGTCCTGAATTCTGGGCTTTCATTGTGTGAGGTATTTGGGGTCTTCCAAACAGCACCATCTGTTTAACAAAACCTGGTGACCCTTCCTGCATTAGGGAACTACTGACTGCCAGATTTTTCTTGTACCCACCTTGAGCACTGCTAAAGTCAAAACAGCCACAGAACTGTAGTTGTGAGGATGCTGCTCCCATTAAAATGCCTCTCCAAGTGCATTTATCCTGTCAAGCGTGGCCTTGCAAATTCTCTCACCTCTATAAAACACTATCATCAACTCAGATTTGGGAAAGGTTTAAATTCTTTAAAGAGAGGGAGAATAGACATTTGGTCCTTTAAGAAATCATGAAAGCTTAATATGGAGAGATAAAATGAGCTTTACATGTCAGCTGCTAACTTACACTGCCCTCATAAGACTTCCCTGCTGAGAAGATCCCCCTTGGAAGCTGCTTCTTAGAGCAGAACAAATTCAAACAGGATAAAATACTGAGAAGTCTTTGAAGTATGATTATAAATACTGAATATACATCATCTTCATAAAGATAGCCTTAACCCTGGTAGTGTCCAAGGCCAGGCTGGAGGGGGCTTGGAGCAAGCTGGGATAGTGGAAGGTGTCCCTGCCCATGGCAGGGGGTGGAATGAGATGAGCTTTGAGCTCCCTCACAGTCTAAACCCTTCTGTGAGTCTACAACAGATATGTAGAGGAAAAATTGTTTATTAATTAAAACTGCTTTCTCCATTTTTTCCCACCAGCAGCTCGAATGAAGCATGGAAGATCCCCACTGGCGTGTGACATTTCCAGGATGTTTTCCAAGATAGGGGCAAACATGAACTCACCACTTTCAGCTCCGGTACAGATCGGCTCAGTGTCCATTCCTGGCTATTTACAAAGGCATCTGTGGAAGAGGAAAACATTCCTAACATCAGGATAATGACATTTAATGCTCTGCTGCACACAATTTCATGCCACGGCTTTGGGAACACAAGACCAAAGGTCACGCCTGGGTCTTGGGCGGCTGACAGTCCAACATGACAAAAAACAGGGGTTTGGGAAAATGATAAAAAATTCCAGAAATTTCCATTCTGCACAGATCTGCTCTCAGCAGCAAGTGCTCCCACATCATCAGCAAGCTCTAACTAACTCCAGGCCCCTGGAGTTGTGCAAAGGCTCTTCCAGTGTGTACCTGGTTAAACCATTTCCCATCCACAACACCACATTCCTTCCCTACAGGAAAAGCCTAGGATCTGTCACATTACATGTCACCAACTGCAGCTGCCACCATCTGCAGTAACTTCTCTACCCAGGTAAATAAGAAAATTTGGTGGTTCTGAAACGTGTTATTTTCTACTGCTCATCACACTTCATGTCAGCAACTGCAGCAACCAGAGTCAGTGGGAACATCCCTGCTCAGGCAGGGGAAAATCTCTCTTTATTCCTCAACCACACCATTTTTTCAGTAGCATCATCTAGGCAGAAATAAACCCGAGAGCCATTTAGTCCCAAATGAATTAAAACCTACTTGGTGCAGGGGTTGATTTCTTGAAGAAAGGTAAGTTTATCACAGAAATTAAGTCCTTTGGGCTGCACCTGGCTCCTGACTCAACTGACAAAGAACAGAATTTCCCTATTTTCCTGAATTCAAAAACTTTCACAATTTTGTTCCTTCCATGAAGGCCTGGTCAGCTGTAAGCAAACAGAGTGAAGTTCCTGTTACAAATCCAGTGTGGACCCTGATTTAATCCCTCCAGAACCATGCAAGCCAGCTGAATGCCTGTTCTGCACAGGATGCTCTGACAGAGCAGATCAGCTCCAACTCCATGGAAACAAAGCAGCATTGAGATTCCCAGTGTTCCAACCAATTCCTGATGCCACAGGGAGTAACAGGTGGAGGGTTACACCTGACCACATTGTTTCTAAGAAGCCACTGCTTCCCCTCCAATACACCCATCAGCAGGAGAAGGCTGTTTCATCTGATTTTTTGATCTGGAGAGTGAAGAAATTGGAGGCAATGTCCTACTCCAGATGCATCCCTCACTAACTTCAGAAACCATCCAAGCTTTCCCAGCACCCACCTAAAAACAACCACAAAGCAAACTTGTATTTTCCAGTGTACCTCTATTAAATGTATTGCTTTTGCCTCAATACCCCAAAAAGACCTATTAGCCAGGAATTAGCCAGGAAACCTTCTCCAGTTTTATGCAGCACATCCCTTTGTACTTCAGCCGTGCAAAAATCCTGTGTGTATCTATATGGAAACACGTGGAAAATAATCCATGTTTTGGTACAGGTACGAGCTGCCTCCCACACGCTCACTGGCAGGAGAAGCGAAACCAAAGGCTCAGAGTGAAATGCTCTGAACACTTGGGTTATCCTTTGGCATTCCAGGTACAAGAGAAGACACTGTGGTCGTACAGCTCCTGTTCCATGACCTGAAGTCCCACTGGATCAAAACCCCCAGAAGTCCTTTCTGTACCACACACAATAACTTGAGATAGAGACAAAACAAGCAGCAATTTCCATCTGGAAACAACTGCATGCAAGACCTGCTCATGATTAAGCTATTCCAAATGGACCACAGCTCGGGCTAGGATGCTTTCCTACCTTCCTGTGGAAAGGAATGATTTTCCCAGACAAGGAGCAATAGAGTGGGGAGCTTTAGATTGGGTGCTGGGAAAAATTTCACTGCCCTAACAGGAACCTATCAACTCTCATGGTTTGCTTTGAGCCGCTGTGGATTTTGGAAGGAGCAGCCAAGGCTGAGTGAAGTGAGGAGGTTTCAGCTCATCTCCAGACTCTCAGGAGTCAAGGAAAACCATCAGTCTCAAGCAGGCATTATCCCTGACTCAGGGAGGTTGCGGTGTGTGAAACAAACTGGGAGAGCTCCCTATTAATGTCAACAAGCTTCCATAAAAGAGAACCACTGGATTTTATCACCATGGAAGATTGAAAAAAGATGAGTGAGCAAATCACCGCTGCTGACACAAGAAAATCTGCCAAGCCAAAGGGTAAGCTGCACAAGGGTAACAAGGGTAACAAATCCTGTCACCTTTCTCTATAATAAAAACCTTGAAATATTATTTTGAGAGACCTGTGCTTTCCAAAAGGACAAATCAGGGAGGCAATGAAAGCTAAAATTCAAAAAAGCACAGGGGCCAAAAGACAAAGCAGAAGGCAGGCAGCTGCAGAAAGGAAGGACAACCTAGACTGAGGATGTGGATTTGTCCTTCCTGCTTGGTCCTTCCTTCATCAAAATGGACCAATACCTCACACCAGGACCTTTCAAAACTGCATCAACTTTCAAGGACCCTCTATGTGGGCAAGAGATGCATTTTAATCCTGATTAGCAATAGAAGAAATAAAACAAAATTCACTTGACAAGGTGCAAGACTTCTTGACAAAGCTACCTTCCTCTGTTTTGCTAAGCCCTTGGTTCCTGCCCCCACACAGGTTTTGAGTGCCCCAAATACTTGAAAACACTTGAAATTCCATTTTATTGCCAAAATACGCCTGTTTAAAAAAAAGCAAACAAAAAAGCCCCCAGAAAACCAAACACCTTCACTTCAACCCAACTAATTTAAACTCAAATCTCCCACTTCTATTATTCTCAATTTGCAATTAATTTACATAAGGTCTTCCAGTGCCCTTTAAAAAAATAAAACCAACTCATTTCTATTAGGAGATCTATGAGATTCCTTTACACTGGCATATTCACAAGGAATTTCCACAGCTGAACAAAGAACATGGCATGAAACAGGACCAGGTCTCTTCAGCAGCGTGAGGTTTGTGTGCCATCGTGGGAATGGACATGGAAGCACTCTCTACCCGATTCAGTTTCTAGGAATGCCTCAGGAAAGACTGATTTATTCCAAGATCCACAGAAGTTAAGGTGAAAAGGTCAAATACTCACAGATAGAACACTACAAACAGGTTTGGGGATAATTTTCCTAAATAGAGAAAACTAATTCATAGCTACAGCATTAAATGCTGGATCCATCAAACTGGAGCATGCAGAGCCCAAATTGTGCAGCCCACAAAAATCCTCTGCTGAAGCTGCAAACACCCCCTCCTCCCCCCCATATGTGGATTTAAACATATTGGAAGAGATTTGCATAATAAATAGAACCACATGTATGAAGTTGATTGACTGGGGTCTTGTTTGCATTACTGCCCAGCTCTGGAATTCCAGTGAACTCAACCTTCACGTCCCACGACAGGCTCCATACGTGCAAGGAATGACTTTTGTCAATAATTAATCACAGTTGCATGTGCTGCTCCTTTCATTTCTGCATCACTGATCAAAAGCTTCAAATATTCATGGTGTCACTTGTGTCTTTTTAAAACGTGCACCAAGAAGATCATTTAAGCCGCATTTCCTTCTCAAAGTTTACTCTGCCACAACAGAAGTCTTCTTTTTTTTTTTTCCCTCAATTCTTCTGTCTTTATTTCTACCACTACACTAAAGCATGAACTCCAAGAGGATCCTTGGCTACTTTAAAACCTTAGTTTAGGAACTCCACCCCATCCAGAGGAACCTTCTTAATTAACCTTCTTAAGCATTAAGGAGGAGATGCAGATGTTGGTTCCACCACGTGAATCCCAGAATGGTTTGGGTTGGAAGCAACGTCAAAGCTCATCCGTTCCACTGTGGGCAGGGACACCCTCCACTATCCCAGACTGCTCCAAGCCCTGTCCAAAGTGGCCCTGGATACTTCCAGGGATGGGGCAACACCTGCTGAGGTGAAATCCTGGGGTTTGATGCCACTCTTGCCCAGGTCCATTCACTGATTCTGAGGAGGTCTGACTGTTCCAACACTCCGTATTTAAAAGCCCCGCTTGGAATTTTCTAAAGGAAAAATCTAATTCAAATCCAGGAATGACCACTAAAATCTAAATAAATATTACCAAAATAATGTTAATGAGAGAACACAGGCTCAAGGCCAATTGCAGCATCCATGATTGAGGGGAGGGAATTCACAAAACCCAGAAATGTTTCCCAGCCATTACAGCAATAACCACAGCCAAGGGCCTGGCTGCTCAGAGCCCAGCAGTCTGGCTCATCCCATCCTTGAGTTTTTACACTGGAGACCCTCTCCTAAATTAACTCCATTTACTGCCGTGGGCAACAGCAGCAAGGCAGCTAATGGGACCTCTGAGAAAATGGTTCTAACTGGGGCCAATTAGATTTACACCACCCTCTCCACCCTTTGGGCCCATCCTGAGAAAAAAACCCACCAGCCAATGCAGTTTGTCTGTTTATTAGTTTAGGAGAGCCTGGGCAGCCCCAATATTAACACAGCACTGGGCAGTGCCAGCACAGCAGCCTGCCCATCACCAGCCCTTGATCCACTAACCTTGTTTTGCCCTTTTTTTAGCCCAAATCTCTCACCCTCGACTAGAAAAAAGCTGAGAAGCTCAGAGCTTTCTCTTCCTCTGATCTAGATTGAAACTAAAAAGGCAACCTGACCAAAAGGAGTGGTGAGGGAAGGGCGGGCAGATATTTCTGCAGGATGACATGAAAGAACTTAAATCTTTAATGATTCTTGGAAAGCTTCTTAGCAAGAGCTTCCCTCAGGCAATCCCAACGTTACTTTGCTGTCCTTCTAAATGAGGAAAAGCTGTAAATAAAAAAAAAAAAATAGAAAAGCCAAGGGATTTATCTGGAAACTCTCAGCTAAAGAGCCTTTTTGCTAAGAACAGGAGCCCTCAAAAACACAAAGTTAGGCATAAAGTTAAAGGTACCAACAGCAACACGCTGCTCTCTCCCCTTCAATAATTCCTGCATTACAAGCAATATTTAGAGTTTCTTCTGCTTTGAAAAAAAATCCTGAGAGTGAACGGGTACAGAAAATCTTCTTACAAGCTCCCACTTGCCCACAAGGATGCAGATAAGGCCACACATTTCCCTCTTGGACCCGTATCAAAGCAGCACTTTCAGGACGTATTTCCCAAAGCTCGTGTGCTGATTTTCTTAGCAAAGAGGGAAATGTGCAGCTTTTGGGTTGAGACTTGTGATCCTCCTAAAACATGCATTTTTTTCAGGAGGGGTAATCTCACAGCACATCCTCTCCAACCCAGCCCCCGGCACTTTAAGTCAAAGCACTGAGTCAGTTCCAACAGAAAACAGCAGAAAAACATCCTGACATGTTGATTTCTAAGCTTCGCATAAAATATTATTTGGAAGATCGTGTCATGATTCCAAAGGCTCTTTTTATATATTTATTGGGGCTCTGAGCAACCTGGTCTAGTGGGAGGTGTCCCTGCCCATGGAAGGGGGTGGAACTGGTCAGCCTTTAAGGTCCCTTCCAACACAAGTCAGCCTGGAATTCTGTGAATTTTTATATCTGTTGTGTTTGGGTTTTTAAAATCAGTTTCTTATATAGGTCCTCTCTGCTTATTCACTCTGTTCCATTACACCAAACAATAAGTACAAATCAATAACAAATAAAACCTTTAGAAAACCAGCAGTACCAGGATGATTTAAGGTTTTATTTCCTCCCTACTCAGTGTGATAGAATCATGAATTCCATGGCTTTCCAATGTATGCCAGTTAGGAATTACTGCTGCAGCCACCCAGCTCCAAACAGTGCCTTTTTTCCTTCCTGAACTGCAGATGTGTAATTTATAATTCTCAGGCAGTTTAGGCAAAAAGCAGCATTGCAGCTCCCTGGCCTCCTCCGAGTGGGAACTCCAGCCAGGCTCTGGGAATCACATCCCACCCCTGCACAATGCTGTATTTACACTTCACTAACAGCATTAATACACACACTGCAGAACAAGTCACCACACTGCCACAGAGCAATTCAATTACAGCCCTAAAAGCAGAGGGATTTCACGAGCTGTCAGTTTAAGACTCCTCCCATCCCCTTCCAGCGCTGTCAGGACAGATAAAACCCCACGAGCTCTTCCAGCTCCAGCGTAAATGTTTGATATTGGACAGATTTATCACTGGCCATACCCAATTCCTAATTATAAACAGGAAAATGAGGCTGAGCTTAGAGCAGTTAAGGCATCAGGAATCTGAGCCCACGCTCATCAGAGCCTCCCGTATCTCCGACATCTGAAAAACCTTTCCCTGTAACTGAGAACTGTATTAAAGAGATATTTAGGTCAAAGCTGTAATCTCTCTTCCAGCAGCATCTGGCAGCTGCAGCAGCAGCGTTATCCTTTGTGCTGCCATGGAAACAAAAGGAAGACCAGGGATGCAAAGAGCTGCACAAGCTCCCCAGCCAGCGAGCCGGCCTTTCCCAAAATACGCTCCTGGGCTTGGGAATTGGAGAGCACTTGGCTCTCACCACTGCATTTGGGTTTTGTCTTCAATTTTCAAATTGTTGACATCAAAATATTTCAATGATTTGCTGCTGTTAATATTTCCCCTCTCTCGCACACCCACAGCCTCTCTACACAGCTTTCAGGTGGGTGCAGAGATGTTACCACCTCAGGGATAACCCCATGCTTCCTGCCAAAGGAATAATGGATCCAAGTATACTCCCAAACCCAACCTCATGCACAAAGTTTCACATCTAACACCACCAAATTATTTGTTCTGCCCTTAAATATAATGTAGCTCCAACCCTGACTACTCATCCTAACCCTCCCCATCCCACCGAAACAAAATCCTGAAACCAAACAGAGCAGAAATTTTGGCTGTATGCTTTTTAGAAGGAAACATAAATTACACACTTAACAAGGAAAACTTCCCATTCCCTGTATTTTCCCAGTGGGTTGGGTTCTGGAGCTGACACACACAGTTAGTGTAAGAGAAATTAAAATCCCACAGATAAAACCACAGTGTTCTCTTGAGACAACTTTGCCATGGGAGAAGCACAGAGCATGTTCTGAGTGAGGGCTGTCAGGAATACAACTCAATTCCAATCAAATGCACATTTCCTAGCACATCCCTCAAAGAAATGTGGCACTGGAAAGCTGGGCCTGCCCCTTTTCCAACAGGCAATGACAACCCCACCAAGAAGTTGAAAGGAATATAACAAGCAGACAAAGAGAAAATGAAAGCATCCCTGAGTACCACTGCTGCCTGCTCCAATAAAACTGGGAAATTATTGTCTCTGCAGTGCAGTGGAGTAACATCTTTTTCTTCAGGCAATAAACAATTGTCTAAGGGATAAATCCCCACAGAGATTCAGCTAAACACAGAACCACAGCAGTAGTGGAATCGAGGAAGAAAAATAAGGCACTGGAGATGGAATGTTTGGTAAATGCCTGATTTTGTGGATCCTGCCCCAAAGCAGGGCAGTGTCAGAGGTGAGGTCTGCTTTCTCCCATCTCCTGCCTCAAGGGAAGGGCGGTGTCAGCACAGGAAAGATGATCCCACACGGAACTCAGAGAAAATCCCGAGATAAAGTTTCGAGCTGTTAAGTCACACTTGAGACAGGCAGGAGGGAAAATCCACATCTCAGCCAGGATGTCCAAAGTACTCAAAATGAGACCCTTCAAAAACCATAGCCTGGGCTGCCTTTCTGGACTACAGACACAAACAAGGAATTACCTTGCTTATTCAGAGCTGAATATTAATGAGGAACCTCCCTGAGAAGCATCAAAGATGAAAAGGGACAGCTTCTGCAGTTGGCACAAGAATCAGTGTCAAAGGATAAATTAAAAAAGATGAAGTGGGGGGAAAAGAGCATTTTGATAGAATATAGGAACAGATTTATCTGGGAAGAAGAAAGTCACAATAGAGATGCAAAGAAAAACTTAAGAGGCTTTGCTAGGCAGGCTGAAAAGACTTTTAGCTTTTCAGATAGGTAAGAACAGCTGCTTCTCAAGAAAAGGGAAAAAAATTAGCAAGGGTAACTTGGTGACTACTTGGTAGAGAAGAAAATGGAATCATGGAATATCCTGAGCTGGAAGAGATGCACAAGGACAATCCAGCCCAACCCCTGGCCCTGCACAGACACCCCAACAATCCCACCCTGTGCATCCCTGAGTGTTGTTAAACACTCTTGGAGCATTCTGGGGCTCTGAGCATTCCCTGGTGAGCCTGGGCAGTGCCCCAGCACCCTCTGGGAGAAGAACCTTTCCCTGAGCTCCAGCCTGACCCTGCCCTGACACAGCTCTAGAAGCAATACTAAATAAAACCCAAGCACACAGTAAGCCAGCTAGCACAGGATTCCTTCCCACCACTAGGATTGATTGTTCTGGAGTAACACCTGAGCATCACCAAAATTTAAGCAGCAGAATGTGAAGCAGATGGCAGTAAATGAGCAAAACCACAGCAGCTTTGGGAGGAAAAAGGTATGGGAGGAAGGAGAGAATAGGAATATCAAGGCATACTCAACAAAATGGTAACAAACACTTGAGAGTGGCAGACACCAAATCCCAGACATAAAACTGACAGGGGCATGGAGTGACAGAAACAAGGAATGGCTTCCCATTGTCAGAGGGCAGGGTTGGATGGGATATTGGGAAGGGATTGTTTCCTGTGAGGGTGCCCAGAGCAGCTGTGGCTGCCCTGAATCCCTGGAAGTGTCCAAGGCCAGGTTGGACATTGGGACTTGGAGCAGCCTGGGACAGTGGAAGGTGTCTCTGCCCACAGCAGGGGGTGGGATGGGATGAGCTTTAAGGCTCCTTCCACCCCAAACCATCCTGGGATTCTGTGAACAAGCAATTCAGACAGAGGCAGCCTCTTCCTGTAAACACAACCCTTGCAGTGTTTCAGTCACAGCTCTGCTAAGGACACTGCCAAGGTCCTACAGGGACTTACAGCTCAATTGTCTTTGGGATTATAACAAAAGGGAAAACTATTGGGCTGGGTTTTAACCTGCCTCTTACCAGTTTCACAATGTGCTTCTTAATCCTTAAGTAAGACTGGATAAAGAAGAGTGACTCCATCTTTACCTTCCCCTCCTCTCTCATGATGATCCCTTTTGGCTGCTCCACTCCTCAGGCGGGTTGCTCTTGCCTAGGCCAAACTCACCACCCTTCTACTCTGCCCACACTGACCCACAGCAAGGTCAAGCCACCAGGACATCCATCACTAACCACCACCAAGTTCTTCTGTAGCTGTGCACAACCTCAGCTCCTGGTTTTTCCTTTCCCTGGGGATTCATCAGTATCTTAACCTCGAGAGGCTGCAGCAGATGCCTCCAGGATTTGCTGATGGGTCTTTTCAATACACACACATACAAAAAAAAAAACAAAAAAAAACAACCAAAAACCCACCCTAATTATTTATTCCTAGACATGATTTCTTACTTTTAAAAAAGTTTTATGCACAAGAGGACCCTCCCTCTTATCCGATGGCAGCTCAGCTCAAGTCTTTTAACGAGAGCAATCAAAATGAACAATTTTCTTTGTCCTCCCCTACATAACTTGAGTAAATGTGAGCTATGCTTTCCCCCCTAAAAGCCAAAGCTGTTCTTCCCCAACACCTCATTCATCCATCCATCCACCTACAGACCTTACTCTCAATTCCAGCTCGCTGGTTGCACAGAGTGTGATTAATGCAGGAGCAAACTCTACCCCTTGTCACACCCAGACAGCCACGATGAAGTCAATGTGGTTTCATGGGTGTGATCCTGTAACTCAGCTGAACCTACACTCTCCCCACCCCCAAAACACCCCTCCCCTCTCGAGGAACCTGCAAAGGAGTGATGGTGCCATCGAGGATTCTTTATTCTTCTGCTGCCCTGGGCCATCTGGTGCAGTTACAGCACCCACGTGCCAAAACCTGCACTATACAAATTCAGTCATTTACAAATCAGCTCATGGCCCAACTTCCTTGCTTATTAACCCAAATCTGTGCCCTGACATCATCTGACCATTCAGATTGACCTTCTTCAGTGCTTTTAACTGAGGCTACGGAAAACAGGTCCAGAAGGTTTGTACAGAAGTACATCTAGAAAAACATTTCCCCTCTCCACCAGGGAAATGATGACTTGTTTATGCAACACATTTCTGAAAACATTTTTTAGAACTGGAGTCATGTCTCCCAGATTGCTGTGCTGGTTGTCAAAACAGAGCCTCTTTTTCCCTGACTGTACCATATGTAATCCTAAATCCACTTTCCCTAACTTGATATCACCCATGCAAAATTTGGAGATGATTAGTGGAAAATACACAAACGAGACACTGTTCTCCAGAGAACGGCCCAGCAGGAATAATCTGACGGGGTTTATATTTATTAGCCTGATGCACATCTAACTTGTTTAAACAAAGCTTTTGTCAAATGTCAAAAAAAAAAAAAATTAATGCAATCCAAGGCATGGTCTCAAAGGGAATTAATGCTGAGCTGGAACCAGTGCAAAAACCTTGGTTACAGCAACAAGGAAACAGTGCAAAGGGGGCCCCATTTTCTTTCAGTTGCACAGAGATCCACTGCAAGAAAAAGGCTGATTTCCAAGGGCCAACACGGAGAACCTGAAGGAGGACAGTGGGGTGGGGAACACGTGGTCTGTGTGGACCAGAGCATATGGACCCGACCTGATGGGGTGAGGAGATGGTCCCACAAAGCTCCCAGACAGGCAGGTGCCCTGGATGCTCTCCCTGTCCTGTCTCCCTCCCCCGGGAGCTCTGCTCTGGCAGCACGCCTGAGCAGTGCAGACTCACCTCAGCTGCCCAATTAGTTTTTATCTTCCTGCAACAAGACCAATACCCACTTACTCCATTTCATTACCCTGCTGCCCAAGAGCCTGCAAGGCTACCAAAACATTAAACCAGCAGTAAAAACCTGGGACTTAGCACTGCACATCCTGAAGCAGACAGAAAGCCAAGCAAGCAGGGAAGGGCTCAGGTCTGCCAGTACCTTTTGCCTGAAAACTGCTTAAAAACAGTTAATAATAGTCAGAAAAGATAGTACGTTACTAAATGCTCCATTAGGAAAGAGTTTCCTCCCACAGCTTCCTATTTAAAAAGCACCTGCTACCACCAGGCATTTTGGAAAATACAGGACCCGTGCAAGTACAGTTTATTTTGGAAACCCAAAACATTGCTCACATGAACTTTAGACTCGGTGGCTGTAACACAAAGCCTCTTTCAGCTCTCCCCCACAGATAAAGCAGCAGGTTTGGAGGAAGCCAGAAGTAAGGGAAAACCACCAGGATGCCAAGGTCCATTCCCTATCATTCCTTTGGCTTCTCCTCCCCTCCCACCTCACCCTCCACCCATCCATCCAGCACCCACAGCACCTTAAGCATCTGCAATGCCTGAGACCTAAATCAACACAGAACCATTGCAAATATCCTTTCATTAATCCTTCTCCATTTGAGGTTTATAAAGCTGAATCTTTACTTTGCCAGAACTGGTAATATGACTTTTTTTAAAAAAAAACCTCACTCATCCAGGAATCAGACTGTTGTGGGTCTTTGCAAAAATCCTGCCCTCTGGCTACACTCTTATTTGTGCTTCCTGGGTGAAGCCAAGAAACTCAAGTGTGTTTTCCAAGCTTCAGCAGGTTCCCATCACCTCAGGCACATACTTTAAACTCAGAGCACTGCACTAGAAATTATATCTTTAAAGGAGCCCATGCAGAGCTCAGCAACCAGAAACCAATTTTGTTCACCTATGAGACCAAACACCTCTACCCTTAAAATCCTGGCTCTGATGCTTTCCATGCTTGCTATTTTGCAACATGCAAATGAGGCCTATTAAAGGATAATTTGGAAAAAATCAGCTATTTTTGCACAAGCATCTTGTGGCATCTTGACCTATAACGTGCTCTAACATACCACTGTAAACTGAGTCCTTGCTAAACCTCTGCACCCAAGCACTTAAAGAATTACTCTCCCTTCAAATTCTGTTCCCTGGTAATCCTATAACCTCCTATTTCCTTTATATGAGCTGAGAAAGGGAAGCTGGGGGCCAGTTTATATTCTTTGTCACCTCTGTGCCACTTCCTCAGGTAAACTCAACCCCATCAGGCACTGAAACTCATTATAAAAAATTCTTTTCATGTTTGGAAAAAAAGAAAGAGTGCCAAGAAGCCCACATAAAGATCTAAAATGTAGTTCAAAGCCAACAAGAAGGGTGTCAGCCTCTACTCCAGGCAACACCACCAGCACACGCTCTTAAGAAAATAATTAACACGATCAAGTGCAGCCTTAAATCCATAATAAAACCCAGCCACTTGGAAGGAAGCACTACGGGGGAAACAGAACGCAAACAACCACGGTCTCCAAATCTCAAAAAGCCACCCCAAAAGCAGCAGCAGGACACGTGACACTGAACACACATTCCAGAATCCGGAGGGACCGGCTCTGCCCTTTCCACTGAGCTCCCAAAAGCCGCTGGTGCACGAAGCCAGGGGAACTGTCCTCCTTAGGATCTCACATACAGAGACAACATGTGGTTAGCACATCAAGGCAGCTACTGGGGCAGATCAAAACAATTTCTAGCTCCTCCTCCCCGTTTAAAGGGATTTATTTTTTCCCAGGCAAAGGCGGGCAGGGGGATGAGGAGCACGGTGCAGCTGCTGCCAGCAGCTGGAGCAGACCCCGGCAGAGCTACGGCATTCCGTGTTTTTTTAAGCTGCAGCGCAGAAGAGTTCACATCCCAGAGTGAAAACAAAGCAAACCCCAAAATAAATTTCACTGTCTTACTAATTAAAGGGATTCGTTCCTCCAGGAAGGCCAACACAAACCACTGCTGTGGGGTTAGGGATGTATTTTTAGCACTTCCAGCATTTTTATGCAGGCTGTGCAAGGAAAGCAGAGCCTGGCTACCCCTGTAGCATCATCAAAAGCTCTGTCTAAGAAGGAGGTTTTTTCCCTTAAAATTATTTGAAATGCCACAAGATAGTTGCATACGCTAAATCCCACCAATACTGGAATTTCTTCTCCAGTATCCACATTTTCATTCCCTGTTGAGGAGCCAGTGAATTTTGACAGCCATCACAGAATCCCAGAGTGGTTTGGGTTGGAAGGGACCAACATAACCATCTCATTTCACCCCTTGCCATGGGCAGGGACACCTTCCACTAGACCAGGTTGCTCCAAGCCTTGTCCAGCCTGGCCTGGAATACTTCAAGGGATGCGGCAGTTTCAACAGATATCTTATTTTACTAATTCTGGCACATTTTTAATTTCTGTTGACCTTTCCACTTAATTCACAACAGAGATCGGGGGTTACCATACTGCAGGTCACGCTGCCAGCAAATAATACTATCCATAAGATAAAAGCCTGAACTTAACAGTGACAAGCATGGGTTTGAAACCAAAAAAAACCCCAAGCTTTTCCAAATTTATTGTCTTCACCTAGCTCTAGGAAACTCCTCCCAAAGGCATGGAATATGAAGATCTCACTTTCCCAGCACAAGTTCAATGCTTTTCTAATAAGCTGACAAGTTTCCACTTGTAATTTGGTCCCAAATGATGGCTGTAAGGTTGTTCCAACCACATTCCAGATTTTTTTCTCTTAACTGCTCAAGACATCTGACCCCAGGATTAGAAAAATGGCATCAAGTTGTACCTGATGGAAGCAGAGCTGGAAGTGTGAGGTGCTTCCTGCTCCGAGTGTTCTGTTTAGGTAATCCAAAGCTGGTTTGGATTGAAGTACAGAAATCTTCAGATTAATCACCTGTGCTTATTGCCCAGATATGCATGAAAATGAGGGGACAAACCTATATATATGGTGGTAAAGCAATCCCAGCTGTGAAATCTCTTTATTCCACAAAACTGTAAGGTTTTTCCACGTTTACGCATAAACAACACAGCTCTTACCCCAAACACCAACAAGAGGCAGACAGGAAAACCCAGCTCATTTTATAATAGTGGTTTGGGTGACCCCCACCACCTGAAATCCAAGCCCCCAGAGCACTTTAATGCAAGGCAAAAGTAAGGCCATCAGTACCAGCTGGCTCCAATTAACACCTCACCTTTAACAGCTGTGGAAGTATTTCCTCCTGGGCTGAGAACCACCCACCATTCATTTCCCTGCTGACTCAAACAAATATTAATCAGCCTTTAAACGGTGGTGTTCCACCACGTTATGCAAATTACAACCCACTCAGGGAGACAAGGAGACCACAGCTAGGGATCTGACAAGATACACCTGGATATGCAACAGAACGTTCACCATTAAATAAAAGCAGGGGAAACAGTTCTAGCAACTCCTGCTTATTTATGTAAAAACGTACTTCCAGTTTAATAATTTCCAGTTATTAAAAATAATAGAGCAGTTTGGGTTGGAAAGGACCTTAAAAGATCATCTACTGCCATGGTCAGGGACACCTTCCACCAGACCAGGTTGCTCGGAGCTCCACTCATCCTGTGCATTCAAAGAAAAAGGTACAGAATAGCAATTTCAGATAATCCCTATTGCCCAACTCACACTCCTCTTATTCAGACCATAAAATGAACATCTCAGGACAATTTGCTCCCCTTATCTACCTCGGTGCCAGCCTCCACAGCAAGAGTGGAATATTTACAGCTCATTTTAGGACAGGCCATTTCACTGGGAGCAGGGAACCTAAAAGAGCAGGAGGATCACATCCTGCTGCCCTTCCCTCTGGTAGGATCTCCAGGAGCCTAAGGAAAGGCTCACAGCACTTCTAAGCAGGATGATCTTACCAGGCTGTATGCCAAAATTAAAGGCTGCACACAAACCTGCAGTTTTTATAGAAGAAAACAATTGTTTTGATGAAGAAGCTGGACAGCAGACAACTGAAAACATTACCTTACATGTGATCAAACTATCCTCTTCCATGAACCCCTCACATCCCAGCAGCCAGAGCTCCCTCCAGGCTCCTTAAATGCTGCCTCTGTTGGAGGAAATGCTGCCCAGGTGCTTGTGAGGTTATTTTCATTAACCCTGCCCAGCATTACAGCTGAGCACCATCAACATGCCCTGCTCTATCCCAGGGCACCGTGGATATACATCAGAAAGTGTCTGTATCCCTGCTAAAATCACAGAAAATTCAGGATGGGAAAGACCTCCAAGACCAAGTCCAACCTTATTTGAAGTAGCTAAGCCAGGTGTGTACTTACAACCAGACATGTTTGCCATCTGTAAACCTCTAAAGCAATTATCATGGTGAATTATACCAAGGCTACAGCAGAGGAAAAAGAAAAAAAATCTCACACTATGTTAGCTATTAAATTGCTTTAGGCACTGTAATACACAAGAAGAATGAACAAAATTATCCAGGGAAGCATTACATGAGTTTTTCCCCATTAAAAAAGCAGGCAGGCAGTCACAGAAGGCTCCCAAAGAATTACTGGGTGAAGAAATCTCCGTACAGACCAGTCTCCATATGAAGGAAAAGCCTAAGAGAAATGCAGTAAAAAACCCACTATGGATTTCAAGCTGAAAATTGTGCCTCTGAATTAAACCCTTGCTCAGGATTGCATCTGATGCCGAGAACTGCAAACCTCTGGCTGTTCTCAAGTGCTGTACCACTGCACCTTAAAATATCCAGGACCTGCCTGTTCACAGGGTTTTACTCAGCCACTTGAGTGACCCAGGTGTGCCCACCCCTGCAGATAGCCCGGATCACAAAGGCTGTCCTTTCCATCCTTCCCAAGAATTCACCACCTGCCATTCCCACTTTCAACAAAGGAAGGGAGCATTTTCACCTGGAGGGGAAAAACCTCACCTACCTTTAAAGGTGTTTTCAGACAGCTGAACTCTCCAGAGTCAGGCATTTATCTTCTAAATTAAATAGAGATGTCACCACAATCCTTACCGTTTAATAAAAAGGGGGAAATATGCTGAATTTCAAAAAGGAGCTACTGGAAATCACAGTGCAAGAAATGGAAAGCTGACATTACCCAACTGGTATCTGGGGAATAAAACGTCCATGATGAATCAGATGAGGAATTATGAAATTTTCTGCATAAACCAAAGAATAAGCACTTAAATTTCCAACCCTTTGACACAGACACCGTATTTGACAGCCTTCAGTGTCTCCACCAACACAGCATTAAGCATTTTGAGGCTATAATGAAGCATTTGTCAATTAGATCCTCAGAAAGTCAGTCATCCATCCCAAAACATGACATCCACTGGCATTATGGACAAACATCCACGTTAAACAGGCCACAACACTCCAGTAAATAAATCTCATTACCCAGGCCAAAAAATGTTGGGGAGGGAGAGCCCCTGGAGCTAGAAGCAGATAATTTATCAAGAGAGCAATACCTAAACCTGAGCTGAGGAACCCCAAACCACACAAATCCCCTGCCTGCCCCCAAACACATAAAGGAGAAATGTGTGGCCATTCTTTCCGGGCTGCACAGGATGTTTCCTCCTGACAGCAATTTCAAGGCTGTTGAAGTTCTTCTCAGTAACTCCCAAATTATTTCCAGAAGTGATTTATAACATGCCCAGGGACAAAGGCTACAAACAGCACAGGAGTCTACTGAAAACTTGACCTTTGGGGTTTTACATTGATCCCCCAGCCTTTATTGGTATTTTCCAAGAAAATCCTATACTTAAATCCCACTTTAATATAAATGGCCATTGAGTTTCCAGCTCAAAAGTCTGCTACAGGAATTAAATGCCACATTCCTTCCTGAAAATTCAGGTGACCAGAAACTCAAAGACTCCAGATTTCACAAGCTGTGCTGTAATTCAAGCTACATTTACACAAACAGGCTCCCACTTCAAGTACCAATTACAGTGTCCTGGAAATGCTTCTCAAAAATGCTGCTAAAATCTGTGACAGAATCATTAAAAATGCCCTTAAAACCCCCAACAAAACAACAAAAAGCCCCACAACCACTTTGAGGCCCAAGGTTTTAAGCACAAGTCATCCACTGGAAAAAACAGGACATTGAAATGAAGGAAAAAAATACAAGTGAGAATGCTGCAAAACTGCTTATTTCAACACCCAGCTGATTTTATTGGTTCTGCAATCACTTTTTCCTAGGTTTGGCCTGCTGGGTGCATATTCCACTAAACAAACACGAAGAAATAAAGGTGGTAAAATTCACTTTATGTGATTTCATGAGTTGGAGTTAAACACAACTGCTTTCATTACTCAAAAATTCCCAGCCCAGAGAGCGAGGACACAGCCTGACTCCAAACTCCTATCACACAGCTCACCAGTTTAGCCACAGCCATAAAATTATTAAATATGCATAGGAATGGGCCCGAAATAAAGGCATTGCAAGCAGACTTTCACTTGACATATAATTTAGACATTCTATAAAAATTACATATATTTTATATACATTACATATATGTATTTATATATGTAAATAAATCATATGTAATCCCCCCAAAAATGCCATGCCATTGAAAAAAGGGAAATAAGAAAAAAAAAATTCCTCTGAGACTGGCCGAAAAGGGTACAAGAGCTGACAAGATAAGCTAAACTAGAGTGGTGTGAGCCCAAATTTAGCTTTGGTTTATCTGGGAAGCCCTTTGAGGAGGCTCCCTGAGCTCTCATCCAGCACCCACTGCTTGTTGGTCAAGTATTTATCAAAGCTCATCACCTGAATGATTGAAAAAATGCACAGAAATCCACTTTTTATTAATTCTTAGCAGGGAAAAAAACATGGTTTATGTTTCTGCTGTGATTTTTGTTCAGTTTTTACTGCACAAAACCCTTCCTTCCTTCTCCCCTGAGGACTGCTGGTGCTGCCAGCACTGGGGGACAGGGGACAGCACATGCAAACAGTAAAGGCCAGCAGTGTTTGTGATGACTGCAGTGACACATTCCTAGGATTATTCTGCAGGAAAGGAACTCAGATCAGGTCCAAAAAGAAATTAGCTTTTTATTTAGAGTGTGAACCATGTAACTCTGCTGTAACAGTGAAATGCACAGGAAGAGTGGGAGTGGGAATTCTCTGTCCCAGATTTGCAGAGCTCACTCGAGCTTGGCTGGGTAACTCAGCTCCCTCCTGCAGGAGGGAAGGAACAGTTAAATTCCTCTGGTTTTATTCCCCAAGGGCAGCAGTGGCAGCTGTGAGTGGGCTGGGGAAGGAGGTTGGACACTCCCAGACAGGGCTGGAAAAGCCAACATGGACAGAGAGACACTCAGAGGCACCTCAGAAGCCAGCAGCAGACACCTGCAGTGGCATGTCTGGGGACAGGGCACTGACCTGGCAGCCAGCTCCAACTGAAGGGAAGCTGTATGAAGTCCTGTGCTTGTGGAAACAGGGTCACACACACATTTCAGAAGTCATTACTACATCATAACCAGCTCCATCACCCACTAAACACTGCCAAGCCCCCAACACCAAACTGGTTTTCCATCAGTTCTTCTGCACAGAAACAACCTGCCTGCATACTTTATCCACAGTATTTATGGGCAACATCACTCTGATACAGCTGATTCTCAACCTGGGGGCCCTAAAAATACAAACCAGAGCAGGCACGCTTGGATCACACTTCATTTCTTCTTTATTTGGGGATGGAAAGGGATTTGTTATCAGTCAATTCCTGACATACTTTGCGAGGGTAGAGGTTAAGGCAAGCTGTGACAGGAACATAACTCTATAAGTACAAAGAAGAGGAGCTTCACCTTAACACCTCTGCCTGGTTACTGCAGCCAACCTCGGCAGGTTGGCTAGAACAAAATTGTAATTAACACAGAAAATAAATCCCATTTTGTTCTGGAGTCCTTTATTTTAAATGCAGGTTTCTGCTCTCATTATCAAAGCAATCCCATGAAAGTCCTGCTTCTGAGATGCTTCCTGGCAGACCCTCAGACTTCACTCAGAAAGGACACAAAGGTCCCTCAAAATCAAGCACTGCTATTTCACCACCCCAAATCAGGATGGATTCCAAACAGATCAGATGAAAACTGCCAGTAAAAGCCACCCAGCACAAAGGTTCCCTCCTTAAAACAAACAATAATACGAATCCTAGCACTGCTCTGGCTGAGATTTAGGTGGGAAAATCTGGGGAAAAGTAATGAGTGGTACTGATATCCTGCTCATCTACAGGAGGACCTGGATCAGGAATGCTCCAGCTGCAAGGAGCATCCAAGAACATGAAGAAGCACGTGAGTGACCGGTGCTGAGATCTGTGCTACAGCCAAAGGACAAACACTGACCTGCACTTTAATCCCCCACCTCCTTCAAGGGAAGATTATTTGTTTCTGCCAGTAAGCTGCGAGACTGGGAAGGGCATCTGGGGTTATGAACTGGTCTTACACCGACTGGGAGAGCTCATGGAAAGGTCTCCTCTTGATTTTTAGCTGCACCAGTGAAGTGTAACTTGGCCATTGTGGCAGAAATACACAGAAGCAGGGCCAAGGCAGCACTGCACAATCACCTCAGGACAGAAATAGCACAGCTGCCCAGGACTGTGATATCTTCATCAGAGTTAAACTGAATGAAACCATCTGCCAAACTAGAAAACAAAGTTTTACAGCCTTCATATAAAACAGCAGCCATTGTGTTTCTATTTTACAGACACAACTGACAAACTTTCAGATTCCACAACTAAACATATATACACACACACACACACACAGATTACATATGTATGCATTTGTTTTAATTTGGGCATCTCTTAAAGTGCTTTTCAGAACAAGTTCTTCCACACTATCAGCTCTGTTTCCTGAAGGAAGAGGGCAGTTCGGGCAACAACAAGTCTTTAGATGACTGCATCACTGTCTGACCAGCCTCTACTTAGCATGAATTCTCCTCCCTGCTTTAAGTTAAAAATAGAGTCGGTTCAAAGGGCTGGAGGTCAATTGCATTAGCAGGTGATTCACTGGCAGACAGCAGGCAGAAGACACACCTGAGGCTCTGCAGGGCCCCCACAACCCCGGGAGCGAGGAGGTAAAGCAGGTGGCAGTAGTAAAATGTGGCCATAATCTCAGGAATGTTTGAGTCTGAACATAAAAGCAAACCAACTGCACGATTCCGCTTTTCACTCCCCACCCTTTATGTTCACAAGACCAAAAGATAAGAAGGGGCAAAAGGGAAGGATTCCCACAAGTTTTCAAGGCAGCCAAACGGACTCCCAGAATATCCATGCCGCTGGTGCATACACACAGAAATAACCAAGCTGTTTACACATCTTTATGCGCAGTCAAACATACATCTCTTATCTGATCCCAACCTGCTCTTTTCAGAGCCTGTCATTCTCAAACAACCTCACCCTGAGTCACCCGGGAAGCTCTGCAGATATCTAAACTGAAAAGAAAGGTAGTTTTTTTTATGAGAACTTCAGCTCCCCTCCTTGAAGGCCCCATCCCCACCTCACCCAGAAGCTGAAGTTCAGCTCTTCATTCACAGCAACATTCTAATCTCAAATACCACGATCTGCCCTAAGCAGTGACTTTCCAGCTAACTCAGAAATAGCCAGGAATTTTGAAGACTTAAGACATGCTAAGATATTTTTGAGAGATTAGAATCAGATACGAAAATAGTGTATTTTGGCCAGAACTCTTGCATGCAAAGGCGTTTCACTAACACCCAGGTGATCCCCCAGAGACAGTACACGGCAAATGGGAGCTCAAAGAGGCCCTCCACTCCCAGGGATTTTTTGAACCCTGCTTTTAAAACATCTTTTTTTCAGAAAGAGTCCTTTAGTGTTGCCTTCTTCCTCTGACCCCTGGGAAACAACCCTGCTATGCACAAATCTACATGGAATTAAAAATATCTCTAGTTAACTCTTGAATAGCACAAGGCTGCCCAACACCACGCTGGAAATCTGAGAAAATTCTTGGCCAACAGCACAAAATTAAAGATAAATCAAAGATTCCTGAGGGCAGAAATTAGCCTCTTTTTATTAAAACAAACTCTTCCTTGACAAATTTAACAAGTAAGGCTGTACGAAGGCTCACTGTGGACTCTCAGTACCTAAAGGGGCTTTTAACGTGGGCAGATAGTGACAGGACAAAGGGGAACTGTATTGAAGTAAAAGAAGAAAGATTTAGATTAGATATTAGGAAGGAATTCTTTATTCAGAGGTGGGCAGGCCCTGGCACAGGGTGCCCAGAGAAGCTGTGGCTGTCCCTGGATCCCTGGCAGTGTCCAAGGCCAGGCTGGACTGGGCTTGGAGCAGCCTGGCACAGTGGGAGATGTCCCTGTCTGTGGCAGGAGTGGCACTGGATGGCCCCTGACGGGGAGGGGACAGGAGGACACACACAGTGAGAGGGGTACCAGTGACAGCCAGAGAGGATCTGCCATCCTGGACTGTGAGGAGGAGCAGCCTGAGCAAGGAAACCAACAATCTGCAGCTGAGGATGTGGCAAACCAGGTGATTTTGCAATTCAAGTCAGGTTAGGGAAGACAAAAGTTTAATTTCTCTCCAAGGCCCGAGCACAATCCCCTGAAAGCTGTGAAGAACAACGCACGGTCAATTTTAACAGCTCTAGTAATTAAAACTGGAGAAAAGTTAAACCTTGTATCCTCCATAAGCACAAAATCGGATTTTTCCCTGCAGGACACAGAGGTCGAGGCATAAAAGCGGTTGCCTTGCCAACACAAATATTTCTGTATCTCTGAACAGAGGAGCTTCTGAATTAGGATGTTGCATAAGGAACAGTTGGGTCAACATCCCAGTTTCCCAGGCATTTAACCCCGGATACGAATGTAACCAGAGCCCCTGGAAGAGCAGAGGATGTCTCAGGCACTCTGTCATTCATTCTGACACACATCCCAAAGAAGGCTTTGGGGTTTGGGAGGCCTTGGTTTTAGGAGGAGAGAAAGCATCACCTCTGCAGGAATGCTCCTAAGAGCAGTGCTAGCAGGGTTAAGGGCCACTACTGATTTCTCAGGGTTCAGCCTAAGAAAAGAAGTGTCACTTAGTAGTGAGAACAAACAGTAACTCAATAAGGTGAAATACTGTGCTTTTAACACCCGAATAACATCTGCACCCACAGAAGCAGCAGAGAAACTCAAGGAGGGAGGCAGCTCCACACATGCCTTACACATTCCCTACAAATCAAATGAAATACAACTGCACTGAGTGGTTCAGCACCCACTTTTTCAAGGGTTTTCCCTTATGTTTAATACATTGGCACTGCTGTTAAGCAACTGTCTGCATGGGAATAAGAGGGGAAAAAAACTTGCATCACTGATGCAGAACCCTCTTCTCAAACCCCACACATGTACATGTATATACATACCAAGTCCTAAACCAGCATTTTTAGGAATCCAGATTCTCTGTCAAAGGAGCCAGACAAGCTGACTGACAAATACATGCAAACAAAGAGGATTATAAATCACTTGGAAGCACCAGGAGCTGGCAGCACTCAGCAGAGTATTTGAGCTCCCCTTCATGTCTAATCCTTCCAAGTAGGAAAGATCTGCTGGGAGGCTTCATTCACAAAATGGGAGCTGGGAAGAACAAGAACCCTTCACTAACACTGGGATTTTCCCAAGAAACTTTGAATTTATTTCTTATTAAGTTCCTTCAAGGCTGAAATGAACTTGCCCAAGCTCAGCAGTTGAGACACATCATCAATTCATTTAAAAATCAAAGTTGCTTGATATAACCAGAACTGACATTTCTAAATCTTCATTTAATTCAATAGCTCTCTCTATCTATAAGCTACTGAAAATAAAGGTACACATAACAGGTGTAAGGCAATATACAGGGAACATTTCTCAAAGCAAGGAGACAAGACTTTGAGCACCACCCAGGTGGAACATTTACAGCCAGGAAATACAGAGGTGCCTACCTTGTAAATCCTGGGGGCTGTACTGACATTACAGCCAGATCCGACAGGGCTCCTCATAAAGCCCGTGCTGTAACATCTCAGTACATGGGGAGATTTACTCTGGGTTATCACTTCAGCCAAGTGACCTTTACATCTTCATCTGGGCAGCCTCAGCGGAACCCAAAACACGAGAACAAGTACCGAGCGTGAGGTTAAATGATGACTGAAGTGAACCCACTCCACAAATATCCCTCCAAATGAGACCTATTGACCAAGTGACCCTCCTGACAAGCACACTGCCCTGAGTCCCTGCCTGTTCCAAATCCCTTACAGCTGCTCCTGCAGCCCAACAGCTGCACTGCAGGTCTCCCTGCCTTGCTTCCCTTCTTATTCCCAAAGGAAACCTCAATAAATAACAAGGCCGACCATTAATGTCGTCTGTGATGATCAAAAAAAGATTGCAGAAAGCTACAGCGCACTGTTTGCTTATTCTCTTGCTGGCATTTGCCGCCTGCTTTGCGTTAGGGAAACATTTGGTACTATTTTGTCAATAAAGCACAAGTATTTGTCACACACTGTCATTATGTACCAGCCTGAACCATCAAAAACCATCAAACGCCCCGTTTTCAACTCCCATCAAGATAATAGCTTTATGCTGGATGCTTTTCATGAGCAAAATAGATGATAGTTTCACGGGTTCAATATACTGACATTTCTTTTTCCTCGCGCATGAAAAAAGCCATTCTGTGGGTTTTGGCAGAATTGCCTCTCGCTGTGTGTTTACTGCAGTTGCCATGGGGAAATCCCAACACCACTTATCAAAAGTAACACCAGCACATTAGCAGTCTGCATTAATGATTTCTTGTTAAATCCTATGCAGCCCAAAGTGAAAAGGAATATTCAGGCATTTAAAACATTTGCTCTCTGCTTTCCAAACAGCAATTCTGAGGTGATGGCCATGCCAAAGAAAACCCTGTCGTTTTACACTTACTATTTGGTAACTGGAGAGTTGTACTTGGGCAATCAATGTCCAACTACTGCTGGTCATCAGCTCTGTAGGATCAAAATTAGCTCTGCTCTGCAGTAGAGAGCCAAACTGCTCGTTCAAATACGCCCAAGTGGTTCTTCAGTGATGATCTAGGAATCCAAGACCTGGATGCAGCCCTGCTAATGAACTCACACTGCTTTGAAATTGTATTTTGTGAAATGGGAGTGATGGCAGGTTCTGGCTGCTTCACTAGAGAGAGTAAGGGTTGAGCATCTGGTACCAGTGATTTCATTTTGCAGGGCAAAATGACCATTACATCCAGCAGAACTGCAGTCAAGTCATGCAGCAACTATGAACAACTTAAAACCCTCCTCTGATCTCAGGAAAAAGCTCATCTGCCACCTCACAAACAGACTCCACTTCTGAAATAACAGTAATTGCAGACTCATCAGGATGAGCAAAGAGTTCCAGAGGAACCCCATGCTCCTTAGACTCACAGAATCGTTTAGGTTGGAAAAACCCTCCAACCCTCCTCCTCGAGTCCAGTCTGTGACTGGTTCCCACCTTGTCCCCAGCCCAGAGCACTGAGTGCCACATCCAGGTGCTCCTTGAACGCCTCTAGAGATGGACAGACTCCACACTGCCCTGGGCAGCACCTTCAATACCTGACCACCCTTTCCATGGAGAAATTCCTGCTGATGTTCACCCTGAGCCTCCCCTGGCCCAGCCTGAGGCCGTTCCCCCTCCTCCTGTCCCTGTTCCTGGGAGCACAGCCTGACCCCCCCCGGCTGTCCCCTCCTGGCAGGGAGTTGTGCAGAGCCACAAGGGCCCCCCTGAGCCTCCTTTGCTCCAGGCTGAGCCCCTTTCCAGCTCCCTCAGCCCCACCTGGGGCTACAGACCCTTCCCAGCTCCCTCAGCCCCTTCCCAGCTCCCTCAGCCCCTCCTGGGGCTCCAGACCCTTCCCA